>CM050326.1:81245939-81795783 GCA_027475135.1 Bactrocera correcta
CCGATTAACTTGAAATTCGGTGTGGACCTTCTTTATATATCTCTCTATGGTTGGTCTCTAGGATTATTAAAAAATTTTGATTTTTACTATTTTTAAAAAATTTTGATTTTTACTATTTTTAAAAAATTTTGATCTTTGCTAAAAAACGGGCAAAAAATTCAAACAGTCGCCATTTACTGAAATTTTGTTTTTTTTTACTTATCCTTTTTTTTTACTTATCAGACGATAGCGACATTTGTACCGATTATTATTATTTTTTTTTTTTTTTTTCAAATCACCCAAAGTGTTGGAATCGTGTCAGGAAGGGCGCACCCTTATTTTCAACCCCCGCCACGCCACCACGCCGCAATTAATCAAATTATTAAAAAAAAATTTTTTATTTTTTTTTTATTTTTTTTTTTTAATTTTTTTTATTTTCTTTTTTTTTGTATTCTTAAAATATCGATAAATATCTGATAAAAAATTGGATGGTAAAAATGTTCTTAGTTTTTTTTATTAAACTTTAAAAAATGCCGTTAAATAGCATTTCTAGACTGGAATACCCCCTTAAGGTGAAGATTGGAGGGGGAGTATTATTTCAATTTCCCTTCAGTCTCTTGTTTTGGACTGCCAAAACTTCGTGTAAAAAAGTATAATAATTCGTGATCTCACAATATTATTCTATTTACCTAACCTATTATTCACCTTTCTTTTGGTTTTTCTTAATTTCAAAATGTGCAACGATTTGGAATATCACTTTCAAAAAAACCAAGAAAAACTTTAACTTCAGTTGCACCAAACTAAAATATCATTGTCAAATAAAAGAGCTTCCATAAAAGAACTTGATTTTGCTCGTTCATTTTGATGTGTACGAGTATATGCTATAATGATTCGATATCGATGGATCCAGCCGTAAAAGCACTAAACCATTTCAAATTACCGGTAGCGAACTTATTATATACCAGAAATTTCTAGTGGTTTAACCTTTTATTAATATTTTCTTACTATCAGACTTGGTTTGAATGTTGCTTAATCTGCCAAATTGTTTGCCTCTCCGGCCCCTTTAAAGTTAGCATTCTTTCTGCAGTCTAACCCAGATTTGATAGCCACTTATCATCATACAAATGATTTCTTATCAAAAAGTTGTTTATATATTCTATTAATCTATATTCTATATTATGTGTATATTATTCTTTTGTTTTCGAACTTATTAAAACTATACGTAAGTACATATGTATATACATACATACATATATACTCCGGGTGAACATATGGACTTTTAAAGTCATCGCGTAAATGCGCCTTATGCGAACTAATCTGGCGTGAGAAGAGTAGTGGAAAGTCGAGCGCTTGCCTATACTTGAATTCGTATTATTCATTGCAATTCCTTTGTTCGACTACTACTTTTACACTTGCCTATTGTAAGTTGTGCAAGATAAATTTAATTTGTTGAGCTGCTCTTGGCATGCAATCATTCTATGTTTTTACTGTTACATACAAATTCATAAAGGTGGTTTCGTTTGGGGCAAGTAGTTCTTTATAATGATGTGACCTTGGTGAACAATTCAATTCACAACTGCGAGCTGTTAGCTGTTTTTGAAGGGAAAACTGATCCATGTGAAATTTAATTGGAAAAATGTTTCTCGAAGAGGAATTTTGGTAGAATAACACCCCGATTCGTTACTGTTTGGGAAAATTTAGTTAATCATGCAATCTCGAAAAACAGAATGCAAAAACTACAAAACAAGTACTACAAGTACATTAGCAAGATACCACCACAAACACCGACTACCTATTGAAAAACCCTGTATAAGTGAAAATGTGACAATTATGTGCTAATTATGTACTCCAGTGTCTTACACACACACTTCTGCATACGAGGTTTGTTCAAAAAGCATCGCGAATTTTGTGTTTTTTCAAAAATTATTTATTTATTTTTTGTATATTTTGTTCCCTTCAAAGTAATCCCCATGAGATATTATACACTTGTGCCAACGGTTTTTCCAATCTTCGAAGCACTTCAAAAAATCATTTTTTTTTATCTTCTTCAGCTCCTCCTTCGATGCCGTCTTTATCTCGTCAAGAGAAGCGTAACGTCGTCCTTTCATGGGCCTCTTCAGTTTAGGGAACAAGAAAAAGTCACAAGGGGCCAGATCTGGGGAATACGGTGGCTGCGGCATCATTAGTGTGTTGTTTTTGGCCAAAAAGTCGCGCACAAGCAACGATGTGTGTGAGCAGGGGCGTTATCGTGGTGCAAAAGCCAATTTTTGTTCTTCCACAAATCCGGGCGTTTCTGGCAGAAACCTTAACTTGCAGGTATTATTCCTTATTGACCGTTCTTCCCTGTGGCAAGAACTCATGATGCACCACGAATCGAAGAAAACTGTCAGTTACGATTCGCGATACTTTTTGAACACACCTCGTATATGCGTGAAATTGATTTGAATGCTTTTACAATTTTAGAAAATTGATAATGGTGACAAGATTTAATTAAGTTAATGGTTGTATGCTTTATAGGTTTGAGAAAATTTAAAAGGTTCGAAGCTCTTTTGTATTTTTTGCAATCTGCAATGATAATGGTGATAAGTTTGAGTAAAGTTTGTTTGGCAAACTTCTCACCCAGTTTTGTAAAATTTTCGAAAGTTTACTCAGAGCTTAGTATACGAAATTATAATATTCGATCGAGTTTCACATTAAATAGTAGTATTTGAATCATACATAACGAAAAAAGAGTGTTTTTGCAATAGAGTAAAGTATTAAATAGAGGGATGGCTGATCCCTCGACATAGCGCGGGATCTCACTTAGTCTGCTATGTATAGTCTCTGTGGAGTCAGATGAAAAACTCAGGTGGTTAGATATCAGCTGTCGACATATCTGCTTAGGTCTTTAGACTATTTCACCTAAATGTCTAAAAGTAGGAGTTCGAAGGTGTCTTAGTCTTGATTGCACATTCGAGAATGAGTGTTGAGATGATTCCAGCTCATCTTCTTGTGAGCAGCTGAGCTCCCTAGATCACTTTGGATCAGAAGAACCTTGCGACTGCACAGCTGCTTGTAGTTGTCAATGCTTGCTTAGTCGGTCTGACGCCCAATCATTCAGTAGTGAACCGCAAGAAGCTAACCGAGCTGCTAGTCATTTCCGTTATAGAGTTAATGAAACTGAAGTACCTGACCTTATAAGCTTATTTAGCCACGCAGTTTTCAGACGACCCTTTACTCGTATTGAGCTCACAGTATGCGAGCTGAAGCCTAATATCGTTGCCCTGCTATCGGAGTGAAAAACCATCACTCTGAAGGAGGCTGCACTCCGGAGCAGTAGATATTTTGCTACCTTTATAGCACCCATTTCCGTTTGAAAGACGCTGCAATGGTTAAATGCCCACCCTGTTGGACATATCCACCAACCCTCCCCCCAAGCTCTGATTCAGCCGAAAAAGGCTCATCGCCCCTATCTTTCCACGAGAACTTGCTGCCCAGCATGAGCCCTCGGTATTTAACTCTGTCAGCAGGCTGGATACATGTTCCTCTCATCGATGGATGCGCATTCGGGATTTCGTACTTCTTCGTAAATACAACCAGTTTGGTTGTACTAGGATTGATAGAGAGGTCATTTTCAACAGCCCAAGTTAATAGCTTAATGCTTAAAGCTTGAATAATTTTTCTCAATGCAAGTTGTACTTTCGTCAAATTAGCGTTCCTAAATTTACTGTTTTCATATTAGTTATTAAGAAAATTGCAATAAATATTGTATAAAGCATAATGTGTGTAAGAAAGTAACTAAATGAAAACATATGGTTGGCCACTTACTGCCAATAATTTAACAAAGTGAATCATAAAGGTTCGTCGAGAGAGGACTTTACTTTTCAATTGCCTACTCAGTCCGAAGTAGCACCTGTTGTCAAGAGTAATCCTGCGTTGGATTTCGAGGCTGACATTGTTGGTGGTGTTGATGCTGGTTCCTAATTAGACGAAATTATCTACAACTTCAAAGTTATGACTGTCAACAGTAACGTGAGAGCCAAGTCGCGAGTGCGACGACTGTTTGTTTGATGACAGGAGATATGTCGTCTTGCCCTTGTTCACGGCCAGACCCATTTGCGTTGCTTCCTTGCAGAACTAACGGCGCGGGTGTTGAGGCCGATGATATCAATATCATCGGCATATGCCAGCAGCTGTACACTCTTATAAAAGATTGTACCTGTTCGATTAAATTCTGCAGCTCGAATTATTTTCTCCAGCAGCAGATTGAAGAAGTCGCACGATAGGGAGTTGCCTTGTCTGAAACCTCGTTTGGTATCGAACGGCTCGGAGAGGTCCTTCCCGATCCTGACGGAGCTTTTGGTGCTGCTCAACGTCAGGTTACACAGATTTGCGGGGATACCAAATTCAGACATCGCGGCATAGAGGCAGCTGCTTTTCGTGCTGTCGAAAACAGATTTGAAATCGACGAAGAGGTGGTGTGTGTCGATTCTCCTTTCACGGGTCGTTTCCAAAATTTGGCGCATGGTGAATATCTGGTACGTTGTTGATTTTCCAGGTCTAAAGCCACACTGATAAGGTCCAATCAATTTGTTGACGGTGGGCTTTAATCTTTCACACAATACATTAGATAAAACCTTGTACTCTATGTTGAGGAGGCTAATCCCACGGTAGTTGGCGCAGATTATGGGGTCTTCTTTTTTAAGGATTGGGCTTAGCACACTTAAATTCCAATCGTTGGGCATACTTTCGTCCGACCATATTTTGCAAAGAAGCTGATGCATGCACCTTATCAGCTCTTCGCCGCCGTGTTTGAATAGCTCGGCCGGCAATCCATCGGCCCCTGCCGCTTTGTTGTTTTTTAGGCGGGCAATTGCTATTCGAACTTCTTCATGGTCGGGCAATGGAATGTCTGCTCCATCGTCATCGATTTTGGTATCGGGTTCGTTTTCTCCTGGTGTTGTGAGTTCACTGCCATTCAGTAGGCTGGAGAAGTGTTCCCTCCATAATTTAAGTATGCTCTGGGCATCGGTAACTAGATCACCTTTAGGGGTTCTACAAGAGTATGCTCCGGTCTTGAAACCTTCTGTAAGCCGCCGCATCTTTTCGTAGAATTTTCGAGCATTACCCATGTCGGCCAGCTTATCAAGCTCTTCGTACTCACGCATTTCGGCCTCTTTCTTTTTCTGTCTACAAATGCATCTCGCTTCCCTCTTTAACTCTCGGTATCTATCCCATTCCGCACGTGTTGTGGTCTATCGTAACGTTGCGAGGTAGGCAGCCTGTTTTCTCTCCGCTGCGACGCGACACTCCTCGTCGTACCAGCTGTTCTTTTGCACTTTCCGAAAACCAATGGTTTCGGTTGCAGCTGTACGTGTGAAATGCTGTCCCACAGTTCCCTTATACCGAGTTGTTGACGAGTGCTCTCAGAGAGCAGGACGTTACGAGTTTTCGAGAGAAAGGTTCTACGAAAGATTTACGGTCCTTTGCGCATTGGCCACGGCGAATATTGCATTCGATGGAACGATGAGCTGTACGAGATATACGATGACATTGACATAGTTCAGCGAATTAAAAGACAGCGGCTACGCTGGCTAGGTCATGTTGTCCGGATGGATGAAAACACTCCAGCTCTGAAAGTATTCGACGCAGTACCCGTCGCGGGAAGCAGAGGAAGAGGAAGACCTCCACTCCGTTGGAAGAAGCAAGTGGAGAAGAACCTGGCCCGTTTAGAATATCCAATTGGCGCCAAGTAGCGAAGAGAAGAAACGACTGGCGCGCTGTTGTTGACTCGGCTATAAGCGCGTAAGCGTTATCTATGCCAGTAAAGAAGAAGAAGAATCATAAAGGTTTTTCTCCCAAATTCGGTATAAAGGCAAATTTTTGGTTTTCAAAATTCCGTACGTGCCGAGTCACCCAAATATTCGTCTCTACGAGTTTCAGTCCTTCTTCAAACCAGCAAATACATATCATTTTCTATTTAAATTTATTAATATTTCTGGTATCGATCAGGTGTTTTTCTTTGCTGTCTTGTGGCTTACTTTATTTTTCACTTTTGCTCCAGCTTCCATTCTTCTATCGAAGCGTTTTTATACACGCCTGAGCTTCGGATGCGAGCGTCCATTTATCTACATTGTATTTTGGCTGGTGTCCGCCTGTTGTGGCGCACAAGTGAATTTATGTAAATCAGTTAATAAGTAGAAGTATCGAGAGTGCTGACTAAGACCACAACAAAAACCTCAACTTACGACCATCAACCGGGCAGACAGTCTGTCGATTGACTTAATGAGATAACTGGTGAATTGGACATTTACATATTTAGTAGAAACACATTTTAAATGATCAATGCGGTATCAGTTCTTCTAATTCTTCTGCTTTTGTTAACTTTTGAATTTATAATGAAATTTGTAGATATGTACATACATATATGTATATACTATACCATTATTTATACACTTCTTCAATCTCGGTTAGACAATCTAGCAGATAGAAATATTGAATAAAGTAACTTAGTTTTAAGTTGCGACGCGTCTGGCCGTAGTCGGCATTGATTATAGGCGCAGGACAAAATCATTTCTGAGTTCATTTACAATAATAAACAACAATCGTACTCATGTTTTTTTGTGCTCCTCTTAAAACTCTTAATTTTTTTTTGTGTCGCCGTCCATGGTTCCAGTCGGCGCGCCATAATTATATGCAAATGAGTCGCATGCTCGTGTGAACTGGAGTGTTTTCCATTTATTTTGGTAACTTTTCGACGTATTCACTTTGTTGTTATTATGTAATAACCCGTTCTTTCAGTGTCTGCCCTATCCTTGTTCAATTCCCACTTTGCTGCTTATTTTCCGATTGAACTCATCAATGCTTTCCAATTGTATGCGTTTTGAAATTACACTTTCATGCTGGCATTTGGCTTGATTATCCAAATTTCATTGTATCTATGTTTTCAATGCTAACAAGTTGGCATAAGTACCTAGCTAGGCGGGGTAATTTATAAGTGCGGTATTGTTGTTTTTATCACAGAAACCCATTAGGACAAACTATTGAAATTGAGGTGACGTAGTGGCTAATATTAGGTTGTCAAAAAAGTCTTGCGGTATTTTCGCTAGTTGGCGCTGAAAGCGCGTAGTTCTAGTTTTATTCCTCGCATCGGGTCACGCTATACCTTTTTGGAAAGCTCATTTCACGCGGTAACTCGTGTTTGTTTGTCGTTCGTGAGTTATAGCGTCGCAAACATGGAGCAAAACGAAGAGAAAATACGGCATATTTTACAGTACTACTACGATAAAGGCAAAAATGCATCTCAAGCCGCCAATAAAATTTGTGCAGTTTATGGACCCGATGCAGTTTCCATTTCAACCGCACAACGATGGTTTCAACGTTTTCGTTCTGGTGTAGACGTGGTCGAAAATGCGCCACGCTCCGGAAGGCCTGTCGTCGAAAATTGCGATAAAATCGCTGAATTGGTCGAAAGAGACCGGCATAGTCATCAAACCGTTATAAACCATTTGAAGAAGCTTGGAGTCACTAAGAAGCTCGATGTATGGGTGCCACACGAATTGATTCAATAAAAATACCGCAAGACTTTTTTGACAACCTAATATAATATTAGAAGTTAATTTGGAGGGAACGAGATTTTATAGAGACTTTGAAAATTTTTGGATATGTTGGATGAGTTCGAGTTGGAGTATTTGTAAATATTTTTGATCGTACCTTAAGTGCTTAAAGAAAGGAAAGAAATATGAATAACATATTATTCAGAAGGAATTTTCACCGGACCTACTATGGCTCTTACTTTCTGTTGAATCCTTCGTTATGACAGATGCGTTTATGATATAGTAGAAGTACTTATGTAAGTAAGTATGTTCGGTGGCTAACTATTGCCTGTGAGTTTGGTTACGAAGTTATTATAGATGGCTTTCGTTTTTGTTATAAACTATAGAATTGCCTTTTTTTTATTTAATCCGGATATGATTGAAACAATTGTGAACAACTCAGCAAAACTCCGAAATTTATGGAAGCTCATAACCACCCTTACTAACGTCTACAGAGCCCCAAAAATAGGGGAGGAATAAAAAAGTAGAGCCATACGGAATTTATAAACTCTCTTTCTGTAGGTCTTTCTAAGATCTGGACCAATTCTCATAATCATAATTATCCGGTCTCGAGAGACCCAAGTCAGAACTCAGCAAATCTCTTCTGTAGGTATTTCTAAGCTCTGGGACCAATTCTCTTAAAGCATAATTATCCGGTCTCGAGAGACCCTGCGGAAATTTATAAACTCTCTTTCTGTAGGTCTTTCTAAGATCTGGGACCAATTCTCATAAAGCATAATTATCCGGTCTCGAGAGCTCCAAGTCCAGTAACCAGCAATTCCTTTTGTTTCTAGTAACTTCTCAGCTGTACAGAGTTTTTCAGGGTAATGTGTGTACTTCAATATGGCTGTGCTGCTCTAGGCATCACTATGATTTGAGTAGCTGCATACTCGTATTACGCCATACGTTGTTGGCCGCAGGCCGCTGACCATTAACCCGTCGAACGATTGAGCAGGTCTGCCTTTTGCTTGTATGCTGTTGACTTTGGTCAAGCCAAACCAACATGCCCCCCGTCACCGCTGGTTTATGTAATTGGTAAATGGCAATTTATTCGATATGCACCGCGCTTTGATGCTTGGTGCTGCATCACTTCGAACCAAATCCAAATAGCGTCGGTCGGCTACGGTCAACTACATACATTGCCCAAATGACAGCGAACTCGAAATTTCAGTAATCATCCGCGCCGTTAGTTAGCTGTATGCAGCATCATCATGATAACGCATTTGGCTACAATGACAAAAGCTATGGCTGAAATATCAAAGTCGTTGGCATAAAAATATAAAATAATAATAAAAATCATTTACCACAACAACGCCGCCATTCGCGTAGAGTTAGCTGTCGCGTTAAAGTCAGTAGCCGTTACTGCCGTTTAATGTGCTGAATGCGCCATCACTTACTTACATTTAGAACCGACATTGCTGATGTTGCCACCGCCACCAATGTCATAAATAATTACTTTAAATGGGCTTAGACTACTGTACGGGTAATTTATGTACATAACTGCTTCTGTAAGCATACATATGTATTATGTAAGCACACATATGTATTACTTACTTGAATTAAGCGTTAAATATTTAATTTTAGTAATTTTTGTTTTAAAGAATGATCATACTCAGCTTCAAGGTATTAGCTCTGGTGTATTGGAAATAATTATTCAGTTCTCCCGCTCTCATATTTCTCAAACTATTTTTGCTCACATGCCAGTGCAATAACCCTGGCGAAGACTTGTATTATCAATGTTCAAATATTGCCAATGAGATCTTTCTTTATTCTCATTTAAGTCGTAGAAATAGCACAGATAAATAATAAATAAATAAAATTGCGCAATTCGATTGACTGTCAATTGAGCAATTGAATTATGGAACTTTATTAGTTCCTCAGTGACTCAGTAATTCAATTTTCTTTAAGGGGGTATTCTAGTCTAGAAGCATGAATTTCAAGTAATATTTGAAGTGTAGCAAAAAAAGCATTTAATATTTTTTCATTAGCCGTTTTTGCTTAGTTAGTTATTAACATTACTTGTAGAAGAAATACAGGAAAAAATCACAAAATAAAAGGGGTTAACAATTAGCAGCAGATGAAGTGGGGGCACGTGCCCATACCCACAACTTCAATCCTCTCTGCAATCTTAAACCAAGACAAAATTTTAATCTAATAATGTAATGTATGGTTGTACGTAGAAGCTGGAACATTTCCCCGAAATGGCGACTACCTGAAAAGCAAAAATTTGTGTTCCACTTTTTTGACTGACTCAACAGGGTATGGCCGGTTCCAGCGGTAAACAAGTCTATAAACAATTCCCACGACTGCCGGTTGTACGTACCGGAATTGACTCGGATTTTATCCGACCAAGGGCAGTCCATTCGGCGATCTAACCCCGCTTGGATCGGTAAGTGTTAATTTGTGTTTTGTTCTATAACGAAGGATCTTCAAAAATTTCAAGTCGTGGGCATCGTTTAAAAAAAAGACTATTTCAAGAAAAAACAGTTAAAGATTCATTTCCGGCCAAACCAGTATGGGAGCCGGATAAACAAAATATCTATATCTAGTTATATTATTACATTGTAATGTCTAAAAATCTTGGCCCGAATCGCGGCACACATTAACGAGTGAAATTCATGTATTGTTTTTTTTTTTTTTTTGTTTACGCTATTATAATTATAAATAATGATTTAAGGACAAATGGAAACAAAATCAATATGCGTCAAAAAATTTGATGAATGATTTTGAATATAGGTATTTCATTCAACAAAGCCTCGGAACAAAGGACTGAGGGTGGTCAGTACGAGAGAAAGCTTTTAACTGTAACAGATTATCAACTTCTCTAAGCTGCGGAGATAGATGTTGCAGTAGATTTTTTTGAGAAACTAATTGTTTTAAGGGGGTATTCTAGTCTAGGAGCATGAATTTCAGGTAATTTACATCGTAAAAAAAGGCAATTAATATTTTTACTATACATTTTTTTATTAGTTATTTATTAATTTTTGAAGAGTACAGAAAAAAAATTAAAAACTAAAAAAAGTAAAAAGTTTCAAAAAAATCAAAAATTATGAGCTGACGAAGTGGGGGGTCTCTAAAAATTTTTACGTGACCATGCCCAAGATTTCAACCCTCCTAGTTATCTGAAAAAAAAAAAGATTATTAATCTAGAATAATGACTCAATGGTCGGAACTACGGAAAAGTGGGAAACATTTTTTTTCACAAAATGGCGACTGCCTGAAATTTTTTTTTATTACGTTTTCTGACTATTTCAAATTTTTAAAAATAATAAAAATAAAAATTTTGGGATGGGGCCAGTTCCAACCATAGACAAGCCTATAAGGAAGATTCTATAAAGATTTCAAGTAAATCGGTCCAGTAGAACCTGAGAAATCGTGGGCATCGTTCCGAAAAAGTCAGTTTTGAGAAAAACGCGTTTAAAGCTTCGCGTTCCGGTCGAACCAATTTGGATGGCGGGTCAGAAAAATGCCTATATCTCCGAAAATAATTTGAATTTTGAAAAATCCTATTCTACACATATTCTTGAATTGTTAAACTTTGAAAATAAAAAAAAAAGTTTCGATATTTTTAAATTTCTAGACTAGAATACCGCCTTAAAGAAGAGATCGCTGCAAATAAAAGAAGAGGTACATAATGCAGATATTCAAATAAAAGAATAGAAGAATTGCAGGTTAAAACTCATAGGCTTGACATTTTAAAGAGAAAAGTTCAGAAGTAAACACCAATATATACGATATGTTAATGCCAAATTGCTGTTTTAATTGAAAATATTTTTATTTAAACAAAATATGAATTCAAATGTTGTTGGAACGTTTAATTCAATTATTATCTAAATACAGCATAATATGGTCTCATAAGCATTATGGTAATTTGATGACCAATTTTAGTTAATTGGGTCTCATTTTCCGTATCTATTTCTGCATTATCGTTTTCCTTTTATAAAATATTTGCAATATGTTGAATTTTTCAATTGTATGCAGATGCTATGCAACGCTGAACATACATTACCGAACTTTGCCATCTTTCCAGGATTATACCGTCTTCTTTTGTCATTACTGAGAATTTTCCAGCGGCCCACCGGCCCACCGGCTAATTGAAGCCTTGGGGGTAATGCAGTTGATAAATGCCGTTAAATTTTATTTCCGGTAGGAAATGCGTCTTTGGTCAATCTAAACCGCTTCCTGGATCTGTAAATGATTTAAAATAATTAGATCTATACTAAGTTAAACGGTATAATTACACATTTTTTTACGCTGCTTCAGGTAAAGCCTGGGATTACTTTATCGCGAATCCTGAACCTTAGGGTCATTTGGTGATGTTTTTCATCTGAATCAGATGAACTTGTGTAAAAACCACGTTAGAGTTCATTATATTGAATGCAAAAACTAAATTAAGTAAATTTATATATAAACGTATATTGATTATTCACGTTCAATTCCAATTCAAATACTCTTTTATTTTGTTTCGAAAATGTCATTTAGAGCTACACCAGGGCAGTTATTTCTTAAAATTTCTTTCGTTTCGTATCGAGTGCGACGATCCGCACACTCGACACGTTACGAAATTTCACTCAATACATCATGACTGCCGCAATTCGGACCCTGGAAAAAGAAGTTCTAAATCCACAATACCATCTCCGAAACTGTTTTCCTTTACAAGTAAAAGAGCAAAGTAAAACATGGAAGATTTGTTGCCAAAATAGTTGCGGTTATCTCTTCATTTCGTTAATTTTATGATGGTTATCATGGTTTTATAAAAGAACTCTTTTCTTTGTGTTTCTTTAAATGGCTTAAAATTTTTCGCCTTTTTACGGTATTTTTAGTAGCCTCGAAGGATATGCCTTTCAGAACTCTTTAATGCATTACACATTCGCTCACTTATTTACTATAATAACAACCTAGTCTGGTTGTCTACAAGAAATGTTTCGATTATTGGTTTAAGTTCAGATGTTGTTGGACAAATACGATGACACCTCTATATATTTCTGGCCTAATAATGAAAATAGGAATATTTATCAACGAAAATGGTTTTATTGTTTTTCAAAATATTTTCCATCAAGATTTATACACTTTTGCATGCGCTCAAACCAATTTTCGAAGCACTTTTTCCACTCCGATTGAGACACCTCCAAAACATGGTTTTTGAATGCTTCAACAGCATCTTCTGGCGACGAAAATCGTTGACCACGCATTATTTTCTTGATGTGTGGGAATAAAAAGAAGTCATTGGGTGCCAAGTCAGGGCTGTCGGCAGATGACCCATCAATTCGACGTTTTGGCCGGTCAAAAAGGCGCTGGTTTGAGTCGATGTGTGAGAGCTCGCATTGTCATGGTGCACAATGATTCGTCTTCTCTTTTTCGTTTTTCGAATTTCTCCGAAGACTTCAGGCAAACAAATGGTGGTGTACCACACAGAATTGACCATCCTACGTTGCTCAAGCGGAACAATTGCCACATGACCAGTTTTGCCGAAGAAACAGGCGACCATTTGCTTCGAAGTGCTTCTTCCACGAATAACTTTCGTTGGATTTGGCTCGTCTTGGAAAACCCACACGGTCGATTGCTGTTTTGTTTCGGGCTCATACGCATAGATCCATGATTCGTCATCTGTGACGATCTTATAAACGTCTTTTGAAGCACCGCGATCGTATTTTTCCAGCATTTCTTTACACCAATCCACACGAGCCTTTTTTTGAGCGATTGTCCAATTGTGCGGGATCCAACGAGAACAAACCTTTTTTACGGCCAGGTGTTCATGCAATATCGAATGTATGCTGGTGGGAGAAATGCATAGGCATGGCTCTATCTGAAGGTATGTTACATGACGGTCTTGCATTATCAGTTCACGTACGGCATCGATGTTTTCTGGCACAACGGCTGTTTTTGGAAGACCTTCACGGAATTCGTATTTGAGCGAGCGTCGGCCACGATTGAATTCGTTGTAACAGTTTTTCACAGTGCTATAGGATGGTGCTTCATAGCCATACAAAGATTTTGGTTCATCGATGCACTCTTGTCGTGATAATCCACGTCGAAAGTTGTGAAAAATGATCGCACGAAAATGTTCTCGAGTTAATTCCATTTTTTGACCGAGATGAATTTTTTAATTCCCTGTAAATAAACAATTCACGATTAAATGACAAAACGTTCTGAGTGATGTTATGCTAAAAAATGTCAAACTTTCCAATGGAAATGTCAGATTGCACCTGGCAACACTTAGTGTTGCCTAGGCCAGAAATATATATAGCAGCCCTCGTATGTTGACGGAACAAAGTTTCGAAATGGCAGGTTCTCAATGAAAAGTAAGTTCATTACAAAAAAAAATGTTTCTTTTGAGAAAGGATGTTGTTTTTTCTGAAATTTTAATTCTGAAACCACCGGATCTTAACTTTAACTTCGAATAAATCCGTTTAACAATTGCTGCTTTTTACTCTAATAAAAAGTGAGAGCAGATGTTTTGATAATCTTTCAGGGCAAGCTATCTCGAATACCGTTATTATGACAATACCGTACGTTTAACGTAACCGGATAGAATTTTAAATGCCTCTCTAGGACAGGACTACCTCGGCACCATTCTTCAATACTGTATCGGGCATATTTGTGACATTATAATAATAACAATAACTATCTTGTCCATATTGTATTATTTTAAAATTTATTTTACTACGCCAAACTACTCATTTGGATTATATATTTAAGAAAATGTATTCAATTAACATTTGTTATTATTTATGTTGTTGCGCAATCAAATACAAATGTGTAAAACACGACGTCAAGCTTTAGCCGAGGTCAGTGTAGAATTGAAAGCTTTAACGGCTTAGTTTGAGTAATAAAAATTGTTGTTATGTAAATTGACATCAGGAAGGCAAAGTGAAGCAACAGCTTTAGACTTTAAATTGTGTGAAGCTCACTTTCAAGAGGTAAAATAAATTCATTAAACAGTGCTTTTATATTTTTAATGCAATATATTTTAATAACTGTCAATAAAATAGACAACTAAATTTTTATAAAGAGAATTATGCGCCTATAAAAATATACACATTTCAATGAGCAAATAATTTGTAGCTGCAAAGATAAAGTACAAATAACTCCTGGTATCTGCAAATTTCCTGATTGTGGCAACACCACGAGCTCTTAAGGCAAACCATCAAAGCATTCTTTGTGAAACCATCTTTTAAAGCAATTTGTCTATGCACACTCTCACCCACTAAACTGTGCTTCTGAACCATATTTTTTATAAAATAAGAAAAATATAAAAAAAGACAAAAAGTCAAGTGTTTTGTAAGCGATGACCAAGCTGTTTTTGTAGTTGTAAGTGAGTACACCACATCCACTGCATCGCCCGGTCGCTAGCTCGGTCATCGATGCAGTGTTGCCTAAAACCATTGAAATGGAAATGAATACCCCACAAAAAGCGTTCAACCGGCTATAAATGAATTTCGTAGCTAATTTGTTTTATTGCAATTTCAATTTCCCACTTCACCCCGCCACGGTGCCAGCGTTTTTTGTGACGTGCAAGCGTGAAGCGTAGTCTGCGGTTTAGCCGTTGCAACGTGATAGAAATTTTTATTAGATGCTGTCGTCGTCGCCTGCACAAGTAAGCAAAAAAACATTTCACGCCGCAGAAGCACCAACCGTTTAGATTTATTTGATTCCTTCTTTTGGTGTTCAGTTTTTTCCTGCTTCTCACTTTTAATTCATTAATTAGTGGTTTGTGTATTGACAAAGTAAGCACGACTGTTGAACTGGTTGCAGGCTCGCTATATTATACCCGGGGGCTGCTGGTAGCGCAAGGTATTGTTGTACTTGTAGAATATGGTATATCGCCATTATCAATATTAGTACGAGGAGAGGAATGGGTTTAGATATGGCTGTACCCCAACGCTGACCGTGTGTTCGATCGCAATTACTTTTACTGCATCTAAAAACGTTGTTGATGATGAAATTGAATGTGGAACATGATTGTTCCAGCTTCGCAGATTTTCTAAAATATTTCGTTTTGCTTTTTAAGCAGTTTATAGAAAAGAAATTAAAAATTCTTAAGGATTTACAATATCTGAAGCAAAACAAGCATGCATGTTAACGTGTCTTCGGCTGCACCGAAGCTTAACCTTCCTAAAAAGATGCATTTTAAAAGCATAAAATGGTGTAAAAATAAATTTTACTTAATTTTGATTGGTGGGTTTGTGTGATGGATAATAACCTGGGCCACATTTTGTGAAGATTCATTGTTAAATGAGAAAGTTTCCTATACAAGGACCTCAGTTTGATTGTTCAGTTTTTATGGCAGCTATAATGCTATAGTTGTTTATACAATTTTACTAGCAAAATAATTGTTCTGCAATTGCAACTTTTCGTGCGTTTTTGCCATTTATTGCCATGCCATTATGGTCGTAATAATCGTCCACCTGTGCTCGCTATTCGTCGAATTGTCGAATCGATCAAGCTTACATTTTCTTTACATAATGTTCATGTGCCAATAAGACAAAAAACCACTGGAAGTAAGGCAAATATTGCTGCCGTTCAATGAAGTGTTGCTGAAGACCGCAATTTGTCGATTCCAAGACGATCTCAAGAATTGGAACTGTCTCAAAACACAATCTGGCGGATTTTGAGAAAGGAATTGGGTTTGCATCCGTAATAAATTGTTCTCACTCAAGAATTGAAGCCATTGGACCACCGCAAACGTCGTGAATTTGAAAACGATAACGATTTAATTAAATCATCTTCGATGAGGCTTAGTTTCAACTCAGTGGTGTGGTAAATAAACAAAAATCTCGATTCTGGTGCGAAGAAAACCCATAAATTACGAGTATTCATGAGCAAACATTACATTTACTTAACTTGACAGTTTGGTGTCGTTTTTGATCTGGTGGAAACAGATTTCCTAAAATATTTCTAAATGAAACCGTTACTGTCAATGGAGAGCTGTAGAGTTCGATGATAAGCAACTTTTTATGGCCGTAATTGGAAGAAGTTGATCTTGAGAACATCTGGTTCTGCAACAACCTTATTGCTAGCAAAGTTTGGAGATTCGATTCATTCAATCATTTGTTCCAAATTCATGTTTGTGGGAATCCTCTGCGTACAATTTTAAACAGATTCTTTCTCAAAACTAATGCAATTGTTAAGTATTTGGAATAGTAGCAAAGAACTGCACTCTGCACAGAGTTTTCGCCTCTTTAGAGCATCGTTGTTCTCGGTGCTCATTTCGCCTGTTTCCAGCTTAGCAAATATATATTCAACGGTGAACTTCCTTGAGCCCAAATTCGACAATATTTTCCCCCAAAAAGCATTGTTTTATTAACACACGAAATGCTTTATGATCCATTTTTTTGTAAACTAACACAAAAATGCAATATCTCATTAACTAATAGTTATAATCTAACTATAGTACATATAAATTTATCATTTTTTGACGTTGAAAAGAAGTCATTTTTTTTTTGAACAAGCGATTTGTCACGTTCATTAAAGAGAATTTTCTCAATATTTACTAAGTTATCATCATCATTTAAATATTGCTTTAATACAAACAAGGCTTGTAGCGCTTCCTCTCTGCTAGGTGGCACTGCACTATCGGCAGAGTCTTCTATAATATCTCCATTCTCATCTTCTAGTATTTTATCTATTATATCATTTTCGTTTATAGCCCCAAAACAGTTCTCCTTTTCCAAATCAGCTAAATTTTCGAAAAAAATTATAGTGTATTGTCTTGAATCTCACAAAAAACTCAAATCATCATTTGAGTCAAGGCTTTTGGTTTCACAATAAATATTCTCTGAGGTAGTATCATCATTTGAGTCCATTATAGGGATTCCTTCGTAAATTCCGGCTTTTTTAAAACAATTTCGAATTGTTTGAGGAGTCACGAGCCTTCAAGCGCGCTTGACAATGTACAAGACTTTCAAAATATTAACGCTTTTGAAGAAATTAGCCATAAATCCAACTTCTGCTGCTAGTATCTGTTCGCGAACTAGACACTTTCTATAATGTGATTTGAAAGACTGAATAATACTTATAAAACAAATAAAAAGACATAAAACTTAAAAGTGGTATAGCAAACCTTGGTCCAAAGGTTGAATTAGACTTTTAGTACACAGTGGTAAAAATACAATTTCAATGCTTTTTGGTGTGAAATTCAATTTGTGGCATGAAGCGTTGTTAACAAAGAGTAGAATCTTTTTATTTTTTGCTGCCAGTTTATCATCAAACTTTTTATAATTTTTCTCCAGATGCAACTAGTCATCCACGCTTTTTTTTGTTAAATTTATATGGGATAGGAATGATCTTTCCTCGAAAACACCTTGGGCTTTTATATTTTCCGATGCCATACGCATATTTGTCTGTACCAGTCGCATTGGTTATAAAGAGCAATGTGATTCTCTCTTTTGATGTCTTAAGTCCACTTACGGCTTGGTTTCCCGTGACATATGAACCAGTCGGAAGAGCTTTATAAAATAGACCTGTCTCGTCGGCGTTATAAATATCTTCTAATGAATACTTCTGTAGTAAAAGTGAAAGAGCATTTTGCTTGAAGTTTAAAGCCGTTTGATTATACGCGGAAAGAGCTTCGCTGTGATGTTTTTGGAAACGCACATTTCGTTTTTCTTCCATTTTTGCAGCCATTGCCAAATTGCATTGCATTTGATTGCAAATTGTTGCGCTTTTTCAAAGATCAATGAGCCGGTTATACGAGCGTTTGCCTCGCTCATTTGCCTGAACCAAATGGACATTGATTTGTTTGGCGCTTCATATTCTAATGTGCGTTTCCTCTTTTGCTCTAAGTTCCGGCAGGTATAGCACTGAGTTCTTTCGATTGTTTAAAAATTTTCGAAATCGTGCTGCTTGCAATATTATATTTTTTGGAGATTTCGCTTCGGGCTTTGCCGCTTTTTGCTTCTTCCACAATTTTGATTTTTGTTTTAAATGGCAAAGCGTTTCTTTTAATTTTTTCCATTTTTATTTCTTGCTTTTTTTGATTATTTTCTTTTTTTAAAACCGGCTGTGAAGCAAATTTTAACGTTGCCAGACACAATTTTTAATACATTTAAGATATAACATTGCCAGCGCAAAGTTTTGAAAATTATTTCTTTTAAGAGGGTTTTCTTTTGTATGGGTAAATAAATTTCGTGAGGGAAAAAAATTTCTTTTATCCGGTTTTTTCTTGTAAGCGATTTTTCTTATAAGCGGTCTTATTTAGATGAAAATACTTAAGTGGTCCAAGATGTTTCAGAATTGTTTGTTTGTTCTTATAAGCGGGTTTCTGATACGCGGAGAAATAATATAGATGGTAGTAGTAGTATTATCTATGTATCAGCCACAGTGAAGCGTGGACGGGTCCTCTAGTTTTATATAAAAAGTACTCGAAAATTGGGTTCATCGAATTCGTTCCTGCCAAAGAAGGCCATTTGAATGATATTGTATTCAGCAAAACTATTTGAATTTCCTTAACAATTTGCGTGTTTTTTAAATAAATCACATCACTTGTATTGGAAAGTTTGTAAATATTGTTTATGGTCTTCGATTTTTTCTTTTGGGTGTTACAAACATCGTGGCATTACTCACCAGAGTTAGAAATGTTAGAATTGGGTTCAAAAATGTCTAAAGTACATTATAAAATCATTGAAAAATCTTGTTCCATCCGAAATTTATCGCCCTTTCTTACTTTATTTTGGTGTTCATTGCATACTATTTAAAGCTTTTGAGCTTTTGCTTGAACTGTAATAACCAGTAATCGTGTGTGAGATTTGTTGCTGTTTTTATCTTTTTGTGAAACTTTGATATGCAACTCTCGTACATCCGTGCATTATGATATACATATGATATAATACAATACATTAGTTTAATTATCACTTGAGGTAAGATTAATTAATTTGTGGAGGCGATTGAGTTTTCGCCAATTAAATGTATTGATTATCACAAGCATTTTCCAAATGTCCATTAAACTCGAATTACTCGTAAGTGTTCAGATTACTACATATTATATTACAAAATATTTTACACAAAAATACTTTACAGTTATTTTTAAATGAAATTTATAACGGTGCAACGGTATTTAATGCATTTCTATGCAAAGCTCTTCTGACTCTTTGTGTGTACACACGTCTGGTGTGTGCTGAATGCGCTGACAGCTCGCAAATGAAGCGCCTCTGTTCATAATTATTTCCTTTTTTCCTCTTTTTCCTTATTTCTGTTTTCCATTTCCCGTTTTGTTTTAATAAATTATTACTAGCCTTACCGCAAAGCTTATCATATGTACAACTGTAACGCAAATGTCCACCAGCAAACTTTGGTTAGCCTGTGGTCACATCCATACATGCATACAGGCACACATACATATGTATGTGTTACAAATATACATATTTTATATGAATTGCTTTTGTTTGCTAATTTTTATTTTCAACTAATTCCATTTGCAAATACAATTTTGCAATGAAATGCATTTCTAGTCGCCATGAAAATTTCAGTATTTCAGTGCAAATTCCAATGATTATATTATATAATGTGTTCAGTGAATTCTCTCGAATGCATTAACTGACATACAGTTTACTACTTTCCATTGTTAACTATTCATTTTTATATGTTGCCTACAATTGTTTGTATGTATGTATGTATGCAAGCATATATGTATGTACATTAGAGTGGGTCAATTTTTTTCTTGACAAAGCGGTTATCAAAATCGTAAACTACGATGAATTCTAAGAAAATTTGCCCAAGAAACCATGGGTCTAAAATGAAAGTCGACCCTCCGGTTTTTAGCGAGAAAATTTCGTATATTGTATTTTGTAAAAAAAAAATCCAATTCCTTTTCCACTGTCGATTGTTTGCTTGTTTTGTAGTTATCGAAGCTAATTTTCTGAAATTTGGTATGCGATGTTGTATTTAAGCAGAAAATTCGACAGTACAGAAATTTTTTATAGGGGGCGATTTCGTTCAAATTTGGTATACATACCCCCAATTATGCTATGAAGTGCGACAGATTTGGTGTGTCAGACAGAGTTTATGTAAATATATTTGTTCAACGCAATATTTACCACAAAATCTGCGCCAAATTGTAAATAATGGTGTTAAAAATAACTCATATTTTGCACATTCAGAAAATGTTCTACTAACAATGCTTTTTGATGCCAGAAAGGAAGTGCGCCAGAGGGCTTTAAAAAAATTTTGTACTATCGTGAAAAACTTTACGACCCAACAAAATTAAGAGCTTACAAAAAACCAACTATAAATTTTGACTGCACTGATTGTGTTGAGATGATAAACTTAGATAACAATAGCATTTTGTCGGAGCCGCCCTTCACTGCAAACATACCCTATGACCATTTGCTCGAATACATAGAATTTGACAATCCTCCACTTCAGGATCCACAAATTCCTCCACATATTCAAGGAACCGAGCGCTTTGAGCAACTGCTGGCTAGCGTTTCACGTCGAACTATAGAAAAAAATCGCGATGGTGTTATGGCAGTCACGGTTGCAAGTCGAAACGCAACATCTAGGATGGACAGCAAACAAGACCTTAAAACTAATTAATTCTGAACTTTAGAAGTATATTATATTTTTTTTGGCCCTTAACAGTTAAGTTTTTGCTTTATATATAGATATAAAATGATATTGTTAACTGCAATACGATTTCGCGGAAGATGAAAGCTATTAGAGTTTGAATTTTATTTATTATTATTTTAATTTTTATGGGTGGATAGGTAACATATACACACACCGACCACAGCGGCCAACGACCATACCACGCTGAATACATCGGATCTCGTCCGATCACCGAAGCTTTTTAAAACCCGATCTAAATACTATTATTTTATAAATACCTAATTTATTTTTAAGGGTCACAACGTTTTATTTCTTAAAATTACAAAACCCATGAGCTTTTACATTACTTGTGTATTGATGATTTAATGGCCAATTTCATAAAAAACTTTTTTAACATTAATCTAAACATCAAAATTAGACCGTTATCTATACAGCTTCTAAAGCTGTTGGAATTTCATTTCGAACAAATCCAGACATAACCACTACTGTTAGTTTTCTTAAAAGATTCAATAACATTTTTGAATGTTTTAAATTTGTGTAGAGCACTTTCTCAAAATTGCAAGTATATAGAGATCTTAAGATCAACTTGATATGCATCACAAAAAGAACGCTACTGAGAAGGTGTAGCAGCACCTGTACGGTCACAGCTTGATGTTTTCGGCTCCAGTAGTTGTTACTATTTTCCATTTCATTTATTCAAAAAAAAAAAAAACAACAAAATGAAAAGTTTCTCGTTAAAAACCGGAGGCTCCGTTTTGATTTTAGAGCCATAGTTTTTTGGGCAAATTTTCTTAGAATTCATCGTAGTTTACGATTTTGATAACCGCTTGGTGCATTTTTTTTGCTCCATACAAATTGACCCACTCTAATGTACATACATAAATATTCCAAATTATATGTTAAATAATACATACACATATGCTCATACACTAATATATCTATATTATATTTATAATGTATTTGTATGTCAGCATATACAGTATTGGGCAAAACTAAAGCATAATCCTAGTGAAATTTGCTAAATTTCGCTAAATGATATGATAACACTTTGAGATTTGCCGTTAATGCTTGTTTCACTATCCAATATATTTCTATAGGTTTTCCTAGTAACGTTCATATTGATGATGATGTTCTGAAAGTTTCCTGAACAGTATAATGGGTTGTCAAAAAAGTCTTGCGGTATTTTTTTTTAATCAATTCCTGTGGTACCCATACATCGAGCTTCTTAGTGACTCCAAGCTTCTTCAAATGGTTTATAACGGTTTGATGACTACTATACCCGTCTCTTTCGAAAAATTCAGCGATTTTATCGCAATTTTCAGCGACAGGCCTTCCGGAACGTGGCGCATCTTCGACCACCTCTACACCAGAATGAAAACGTTGAAACCATCGTTGTGTGGTGGAAATGGAAACTGTATCGGGTCCATAAACTGCACAAATTTTATTGGTGGCTTGAGATGCATTTTTGCCTTTATCGTAGGAGTATTGTAAAATATGCCGTATTATCTCTTTATTTTGCTCCATGTTTGCGACGCTATAACTCACGAACGACTTAAAGGAAACGACAATCAATCAAACACGTGTTAGCGCGTGAAATGAGCTTTCCAAAAAGGTATAGCATGACCTGATGCGACGATTAAAACTAGAACTATGCGCTCTCAGCGCCAACTAGCGAAAATACCGCAAGACTTTTTTGACAACCTAATATATTAAGTTTGCTACGAAGTTTGTAACACCCATAAGTAAACGTCAGAGACTCTGTAAAATATATATGGTACATGGTAAATATAAATGATTAGCTTGAAGAACTGAGTCAGTTTAGCCAAGACCGTCTGTTGTCTGTTCCTCCATGGGTATGTAGGCGAATTCGTCTTTCAGTTTTTGAGATATCGATCTGAAATTTTGCACCCGTCCTTAACTCATCAAGAAGCTGCCCAATTGTTGGAATACCCGATAACGGACCACTACTACATATGGCAGCCATACAAACTGAGCGATCAGAAGGAAGTGCTTGCATGGAAAACTGTTTGACTTGATAAGATATCTTCACAAATTTAAAAAAAAATGGTTTTTATTTAAGACAATGATGCAATCTGCAAATAATATCAGATATATACGCTATATCATGTAGCTGCCATACAAACTAAGCGATCAAATTTCTTGTAAGGAGTCTTGCAAACGTTATAGCTATATGTGACCTGGTCTACGAAAAGGAGGCTTAGGTGTCAAAAAAACAATTTTTTTTTGTTTTTTTTTTTTTTTTTGTTTTTTTGTTTTTTTTTTTTTTTTTTGTTTTTGTTTGGACACCCAAGCCTCTTTTTCGTAGACCAGGTCACATATAATGTTTTTTCTTGTTTTATTTTAAGGGGGTAGCCTGCTTTAGAGGCTTCAAAATTCGATTTTTTTCAGGATATTTTAGGGAGGCAAAGAAATAATTGATTCAAGCGAAATTTCTAGGGTTTATAATTATACATTTAAACATCATTTACACATTTTTTGAAAACGAAATATTTGATATTCTGCCTTTGGAAAGCAATTGCCCAATGTATCTCGCATGTGCATTTGTCAGGGCAGGATGCAGGCCGCAATTTCTATCGGAAACAAAAAATCAAAGAGATTCTTATTTTTTAATGATTTATCTTCTAGTTAAACTAAAAAAAATTTCAAAAAATTGTGTAAAATTTAAAAAAGGATTTTAAAATTAAAAAAAAATGTAAAATTAAAAAAAAAAAATTAGAATAAAAAAAAAGTGGTTTTTACCCAAAAAATTTTGCTTTATGTTGTTTAAAAATATGTGCAAACTTGACTTTTCTCAGTTTGTTTTAGTTTAAATAGAAGATAATTTAATGCCAAAGATAATAAACTTTGCCCAATTCCATACGACGTTTAGTTTTTTTTTCTATCCTGCCCGCCAATTAAGAAAAATGAAAAACCGAGAAATCGCGTCAAAGTTTTTGCTTTCTGTCCAAGCGCTATTATATCTGCTAGACGCGCAGTCACTTTTCCCTTCTAGCTTCGAAAATATTTCGAATTCCCAACAACAACTTTGGAAACATATTCTCAGATTATTTTTAAACAGATTTAAGCAAAAAAAAAACCGATTTTTTGAAACTTCTAAAGCAGGCTGCCCTCTAAGAAAAACAGCAATTTCAAAACCAAGGGTGCTTTAATTTTGTCCAATACTGTATATCCATGCATCAAAAGCACACATTAGTAAAATTACTTTAAATCCTTTCAGCTAAATGGAGAATAGCAAACATGTGCAGGCATTTACTTATGTATGTATGTACATATATGTATATGTATGTAAATACATTTGGGTATATGCGAATTAAATAATTACGAGGGCTGCTATATATATTTCTGGCCTAATAATGAAAATAGGAATATTTATCAACGAAAATGGTTTTATTGTTTTTCAAAATATTCTCCATCAAGATTTATATACTTTTGCATGTGCTCAAAGCAATTTTCGAAGCACTTTTTTCCACTCCGATTGAGACACCTCCAAATTGAATACTTCAACAGCATCTTCTGGCGACGAAAATAGTTGACCACGCATTATTTTCTTGATGTGTGGGAATAAAAAGAAGTCATTGGGTGCCAAGTCAGGGCTGTACGGCGGATGACCCATCAATTCGACGTTTTGGGCGGTCAAAAAGGCGCTGGTTTGAGCCGATGTGTGAGAGCTCGCATTGTCATGGTGCACAATGATTCGTCTTCTCTTTTTCGTTTTTCGAATTTCTCCGAAGACTTAAGGCAAACAAATGGTGATGTACCACTCGGAATTGACCGTCCTACGTTGCTCAAGCGAAACAGTCGCCACATGACTAGTTTTGCCGAAGAAACAGGCGACCATTTGCTTCGAAGTGCTTCTTCCATGAACAACTTTCGTTGGATTTGGCTCGTCTTGGAAGACCCACACGGTCGATTGCTGTTTTGTTTCGGGCTCATACGCATAGATCCATGATTCGTCACCTGTGACGATCTTATAAACGTCTTTTGAAGCACCGCGATCGTATTTTTTCAGCATTTGTTAACACCAATCGATTGTCAAATTGAGCGGGATCCAACGAGAACAAACCTTTTTTACCGTGTTCATGCAATATCGAATGTATGCTGGTGGGAGAAATGCATAGGCATGCCTCTGTCTGAAGGTATGTTACAAGACGGTCTTGCATTATCAGTTCACGTACGGCATCGATGTTTTCTGGCACAACGGCTGTTTTTGGACGACCTTCACGGAATTCGTCTTTGAGCGAGCGTCGGCCACGATTGAATTCGTTGTAACAGTTTTTCACAGTGCTATAGGATGGTGCTTCATAGCCATACAAAGATATTAGTTCATCGATGCACTCTTGTCGTGATAATCCACGTCGAAAGTTGTGAAAAATGATCGCACGAAAATGTTCACGAGTTAATTCCATTTTTTGGCCGAGATGAATTTTTTAATTCCCTGTAAATAAAACTATTCACGATTAAATGACAAAACGTTCTGAGTGATGTTATGCTAAAAAATGTCAAACTTTTCAATGGAAATGCCAGATTGCACCTGGCAACACTTAGTGTTGCCTAGACCAGAAATATGTATAGCAGCCCTCGTATTTACGGCAGTAGCAAAAACAAAGCGACGAAACTTTGCGATATCTTAGCTTGGCGCGTTGATCATGTCTAGACAAATTGGCGCCTTTGAATTTTGTAACATTACGAAGAAGACATCGTTTGCATTTAGGTAGAGTGATGTGTGCTAAGTATATGACCACCACTGTATATAAACGTAAGTGTGAGAGCGTAAACAAAACAGAGTATGTCATTTCAACGTATCGTTATTTTACTAGGTTAGTACGAACCAGAAACTTCGCAATGCTTCAAAGAAGCCCACATGTTTTCGAAGAAAATTTCATTTAATTCTTTATAGTTGCCATCGAGTGCAAGACATTGATTATAAGGACTTTTCCAACTTCTCGATATAATTTCTGGTCATAATAGACCTTCGTCTTTGCAACTACGTCTTCAATTTTGCCATGCTTTCTATTTATTTATTGTTGTCCCCCATTAGATGCCATTCCGCCTGATGTGAATTAATAAATAATCATTTGTATGGGAAATGTCATTAATATATTATTTAATATATTCACTCACCGCCTTCATAAATAACGTTATGTGTATGTATGTATTTTAAATCCCGCTTTGTAACTAAAAATATTCATAAACGCTAAATAATTCATACGTATTTTAATTGGGTTTCGGTGTGACGCTTGGCAAAGTTTTATTACAAACATAAAAGCATTCATTACTCGGTATAAGACAGCACACAAATACACACACGCTCTCACCCACACACACCCACGAACGCACATACACATACACTTTAGCAGCTAAAGCTTGCCTTGCCCTAACCTATCAAATCAATCTATGGATATCAGCACAAATCGTGCTTAAATCCAACTACATAGACACCACGTTTATACCTCTGTATTTCTCTTGTCTCTCGTCTATGTTTGTGCATTTGTACGTTAATTTGGTGTATGGTGTTTTAATTGGAATAAATCAATCAATCAACGAATCCTTGGAATGAATCAATCAACAAAAACGTCCAACCAACTATTGTCTTCCATCCGCTATCGCTTCGTATAGGAACTACTACGTCGGCCTGCTGTCGTTGAGGAGCCAGTGAAGAGAGTGCACGTACTGAATCCCGGCGAACGTGAATACCTCTCGCCGAATCTGATTGGTGTGCAGAATATCGCAATGACTTTCCTGCCGCTTACTATGAATTTTGTCAATATTATTGATGCATTTCGCGAAATTGTTGACGGTGTGCGCTACGAAATTGTGCTCAACGCCGTCGATACGAAAGCAAAGGATGCCGATGTGGTGTGCCGACTGGTGATAATTGAAAAGCCCTGGTTGCGCACCGAATGGGGTGACAAAGTGCGTGAATTGCGCACCACCAACTGCACCAGCGAGGACGACACACTCACCGATCAGGCGGCGCGCAGCAAGGCGCTTAACGATAAGTACACGAGAAATGCGCTCTTCAATGGCGGCACACGAAATGAGCTGACCGATGATGAAATGTCCAAATTGGAATCACAAATTCTACCGATGCCATTCGCCACGAATGATTTGAAACGACGCGATGCAACAACAAGCACCACAACCACTTCCACAGCAACAACAGCGCCAACCTCAATCCCCACTGCCGCCACAACGTCAGAACAATTAAGCACTGAAGCGACAGCGCGCAATGAGGATACGACCGCAGCAGCCGAAACGACAACTGCGTCAGCGTTGGCTGACGTGAATGATGAAGATAATGCAGAGTCGACATCGCCATTACCAGTGCTCACACAAGACGAAATGAAGTGGTTGGATGACTTTCTATCGGTGGGCGCACTTAGCTTTGAGCAAACGCAACGTGAAAGGCAGGAAGCCGCGCAGCAGCCAGCTGCTGGTGTTAGTAGTAATGATGGCGTTAGTGAGAATACGGCGAGTAATTATGTGCAGCAGCAGCAGCCTCAGCAGGAGCTGGTGGAGTCTGAAGGCGAGGTGGCAACAGAACAGGTAAATAGCGCGCCCACAAAATTATCACGGTACCCACAGCTTGTGCCAGCTTGCGCTCTGTTTTAAAAGTAAGCCTCAGCAGCGAGCAGCGTGCTCATCATTGAAAATGCATTAATTAAAATTTTTCTTGTCCCTGTACACACACACTCGTATCTATCCCTCCAACTGCCGCTATTAAATGTGCCTCGATTTGTCCGTAGTCCTTTTCTTTTAGTACTATATGTATCCTCATAATTATATACTCGTATACCAGGCCGGTTTATAAGCACATACTTAGTATACAACAGAAAAATTAAATGACGATTTACTTTTCTTTTATCCCGTTACATTTTCCCAATTTCATTAAATGGTCTAAAAATGGTCCTTTTGAAGGTTTGAACTATATATTTTCGGCTGTATCTGAGATCTCTGCTGTTAACCAGTTCGATACTTCGCCGAGGGTCACAAACTGACGTCGAAAAAATCTCGGATTGCTCTTAAAGATCGTAGCTTCGTATCACGTATCTTCAGCTATCTGCAAATACGAGACGTTATCTTTCATGGTCGCCGTCAGCACCAAGCGTTGTTTGATTTCACACAAAAACAAGAATCGGTCAAAATTGCTCTTTTCCAATTAAAAAAAAAAGTGCGAACACTTTCATAAATGGCCAAAACAACACTACGTGTCCGATTCGACTCTTACCGCTCGCGAGAATGTAATTAGCGGCACCGATGACCGTTCTTACCGCATCACTTCGTACATACATATCTCCAACTGCCTCTATTTGAAGCGCCGCAACTACTCCGTGATCCTTCCCTCTTCCCTTTTAGTACACATATTGGTAAACAGTAGATACCCTCGTATTCTCTACGTGTGTATTTGTTGTTTAATATCTGGTTTTGGCAACGCCGTCAAAATTTCGTATTTTCAATTATAAAATTACGCTCCCCTCTTCCCCAAAGTACGAGTATTGTAATTGTCGTCAATGTTGTGTGGTTTTTAGTCTACTTTTTGTTTTTGTCTTTCGTATATTGTGTGCTATTTGTTTTATGTCTTTTCGCTTGGGTTTTTAATGTTTATGTCCTTGTTGAAACACATTGTATTGCATACATACATATATGTATATGTAGACCTATATATAAATATGGCATAAATATATATTATGTAAGCGTGTATGCACATATGTGTCCGCAAATTACGAAAATGTGAATCTCTGCTCCATTTAATGAAATCATCACACATTTGTATGCCTCCTTTTGCACTTACATACATTCCTCACTTCGCCCAGGCTGTCATTGCCATCGGGTTTCGCCACAAAATCAACCAGCAACACGCTGACGCTTTCAACAGTACTCGTAATGCGACCGCTCCTCTTTTGATTTATCCACAATTTTAATTACTCTGACGTGCATATATGCGCCTTCGACCCCGAGTAATTTCTATGTTTGAATGCAAAAACGGCTTATGTCGAATATGTTGACTGCTAGTCATCATAGACTGTTCAGTTTAAATTTTAGGTTCATTTATTCGAGTGAAAATGGTTTAATTCTGAAGTATTTCCAATTTCAAACAACAATTAAAATTTCGAATATAGTTCAAGTAAATTACATAGAGAATGTTTGCATTGCCTCACCTTAGTTTTCCCTTAACTCGACTTAAGATTATTTTCCTTGCGCCTATAAAACTGCTCGAGCATTTTAGTTACATTTAAGTGCAAATTGTAGGCAGAGCGCGAAACTCGCCTTTTACGCTTTTGGTTCGAGTTATTAAGGGTATTCCATCAAACTCATAAATGCCTCATAAAACTCTTAAACTCGTAAAATTCTGTGCCTTATAAATGAGCTGTCAAAATTTGTATGAAAAAAAGTTTACGCGTTTCGTATAAAACTATGAGGCAAATTCGACGCGTATTTGCTTCATAAACTGATATTTTGTTTTAGTATTGCCATTACACAAAAATAGTTTACATTTAGTGCTTCAAAAAAGTAA
Source organism: Bactrocera correcta (assembly GCA_027475135.1). Taxonomy (NCBI): domain Eukaryota; kingdom Metazoa; phylum Arthropoda; class Insecta; order Diptera; family Tephritidae; genus Bactrocera; species Bactrocera correcta. The sequence continues at coordinate 81,275,574 of CM050326.1, forward strand.
AGTTTTTAGTGCAGGCAACACTACTTGCAAAGAAGGTCCAACATTTGTGCTTGTTGCAAAATTTTGTTTAATTTAAAGAAATAAAAACCATATGAAACCTTTGTATAATGAGTGCATCAGTAAGTATTACTTAAATAAAACAAATGCAACACTGACAGAAAAGTCAAAATACCTATTTACGCGGCTTTTATACGTATGAAAAAAAGGAGCGTTCCAAAAAACTAAAGCGTAAATTTTTGAACTTATAAGTTTGTACATTTACGAGCTTGGTGGAATACCCTAATTATGTTTCATGGTTCACTGTTATAAACGCAAAGAGTTAAAAGGTAAGCCTTTGTGCTAAAATCTGCACTTTCATCAAGCATACAAGCTTAGATACCTTTTTGTATGTGAAATTAGAATTCTTTTCAAAAATGTTTTTTTATTTTATTTTTTTGTATTTTTAAATTGAATATTTGTATAATCTGTCAAAATGATTAACATAGTCATTAAGTTGATTTTATGATGAAATACATATACATACATACTTATATATATATGTAGATACTTCGAATGTTTTAGCTGAAGAGCTTTCAGTTTCACATAATAACAAGATCTAAGCAAAGAAATTTCTGACAGTGATAACATAATGTATAATTGTCTCCAATTTCTAATTAATTTATTAAAATTTACTTTAACTAACGATCTGTAAGCATCAGTTGTCTGCAGAATTTTTGTAGTACGAGGGCTGGATATATATTTCTGGCCTAATAATGAAAATAGCAATATTTATCAACGAAACCTGTTTTATTGCTTTTCAAAATATTCTCCATCAAGATTTATACACTTTTGCATGCGCTCAAATCAATTTTCGAAGCATTTTTTCACTCCGATTGAGACACCTCCAAAACATGGTTATTGAATGCTTCAACAGCATCTTCTGGCGACGAAAATCGTTGACTACGCATTATTTTCTTGATGTGTGGGAATAAAAAGAAGTCATTGGGTGCCAAGTCAGGGCTGTACGGCGAATGACCCATTAATTCGACGTTTTGGCCGGTCAAAAAGGCGCTGGTTTGAGCCGATATGTGAGAGCTCGCATTGTCATGGTGCACAATGATTCGTCTTCTCTTGTTCGTTTTTTGAATTTCTCCGAAGACTTCAGGCAAACAAATGGTGGTGTACCACTCAGAATTGACCGTCCTATGTTGCTCAAGCGGAACAGTCGCCGCATGACCAGTTTTGCCGAAGAAACAGGCGACCATTTGCTTCGAAGTGCTTCTTCCACGAACAACTTTCGTTGAATTTGGCTCGTCTTGGAAGACTCACACGGTCGATTGCTGTTTTGTTTCGGGCTCATACGCATAGATCCATGATTCGTCATCTGTGACGATCTTATAAACGTCTTTTGAAGCACCGCGATCGTATTTTTTCAGCATTTCTTTACACCAATCCACACGAGCCTTTTTTTGAGCGATTGTCAAATTGTGCCGGATCCAACGAGAACAAACCTTTTTTACGGCCAGGTGTTCATGCAATATCGAATGTATGCTGGTGGCAGAAATGCATAGGCATGCCTCTATCTGAAGGTATGTTACATGACGGTCTTGCATTATCAGTTCACGTACAGCATCGATGTTTTCTGGCACAACGGCTGTTTTTGGAAGACCTTCACGGAATTCGTCTTTGAGCGAGCGTCGGCCAGGATTGAATTTGTTGTACCAGTTTTTTACAGTTTCATAGTTCATCGATGCACTCTTGTCGTGATAATCCACGTCGAAAGTTGTGAAAAATGATCGCACGAAAATGTTCACGAGTTAATTCCATTTTTTGGCCGAGATGAATTTTTTAATTCCCTGTAAATAAAACAATTCACGATTAAATGACAAAACGTGCTGAGTGATGTTATGCTAAAAAATTTCAAACTTTCCAATGGAAATGTCAGATTGCACCTGGCAACACTTAGTGTTGCCTAGATCAGAAATATGTATAGCAGCCCTCGTATAATAGAAAGCATGATAATATTTTTGTAAATATATGAAACGCTTAAATACGATCTGATTTGTTGAATTTGTCGCAATCATTCAGTCTTAAAATAAAAATAATTAAATTTGAATTGCTTTTAGCCTATCCTTGATTGCGACGTCCAATCGATCTCAGAACGCAGAGTAATCTGGTTTCTTCATCGTTTTACCGATATCGTGATAGTCACGGAAATAATGCCACGTAAATCCCGAAAAATTGTGATTAAAACATTGTGGTTTCAGGCGCTCTAGTCTACTTTCACCGGGCAACAAGTAGTCAGCAGTCTATGGATACATCTGGGGTGTGTTATGTTATATCCATGTTTCATACATACTACAGCTCCCATTCTCGTTTTTAGCAACTCGATATACCTAGTATGACGTTTGAAGCTTGAACGATGTTTTTGTTGCAGCACTCTTTCAGTTGTTCTGAGTTTTGGGTTCGACTTCGATTCATCTCCCGAAGTCCTTCTTCTTTAGTGCCCATTTTGGTTGTTCTTCTGTGTTGTTGTATACAATTATACGGCTAAGAGCATCTATCCGTTCCCTGAAAGGTCCCACAGTTGACAAGGCGTGGTTAACGCTTGAGTGGTTAACGAAAACGTATTTCCAAGCCTGCCGTTTATTTAGACATAAACAGTTGCGAAATTAGCTCGTCAACCATTTCTGCCGCGTATTGCCCAATTTACGGAATGCTGCATTTCTGCCGCAAAAGAGAGGCCTTAAATCGAGGTAATAGTGAAATACTCGTAGATGCATTCTTCAAACTCCTGCGTCGGCAATTTAATTTTAATTTAATGTAGTTTTGAAATGTCTTTATTGCCCCCACAGTGAGCATGAGCCGACATGGCGACACGTCGTGTTTTCCGTTTTACAATACAAATTTAAGCTTGTATGTAGTTTGTGCTACTTGTTTCTGCTTATTGAGTATGTTCTTTACTTGTTATTGTTTGTATTAAAATACGAGTATGTTCTACTTTAACAGTCTCTTAAATGCGTACAAAGAGCAAAGCTTTAAATGCATACTACTTGTTGTTTTTGTGATTTAAAGTACCAGTGCACTCGTCTAGAGATTAAGCGGTCTTCATACCTCTATATGTGACCTGGTCTACGAAAAGGGGGCTTAGGTGTCAAAAAATCATTTTTTTTTTTTTTTTTACACCTAAGCCACCTTTTTGTAGACCAGGTCACATATATAAATTTGTACTTGCTTTTTGGCTTTAAGGGGGTATTCTCTTTTAGGTATTTTTTGACGCGATAAAAAAAAACCCAAAATTATTTTGACTATATATTTTTATACTATCGCAACAAAGTTGCTAAGGAGAGTATTATAGTTTTGTTCACATAACGGTTGTTTGTAAGTCCTAAAACTAAACGAGTCAGATATAAGGTTATGTATACCAAAGTGATCAGGGTGACGAGTAGATTTGAGATCCGGATGTCTGTCTGTCCGTCCGTCCGTCTGTCCGTCCGTCCGTGCAAGCTGTAACTTGAGTAAAATTGAGATATCATGATGAAACTTCTTACACGTATTTCTTGGCTCCATAAGAAGGTTAAGTTCGAAGATGGGCAAAATCGGCCCACTGCCACGCCCACAAAATGGCGAAAACCGAAAACCTATAAAGTGTCATAACTAAGCCGTAAATAAAGATATTAAACTGAAATTTGGCACAAAGGATCGCATTAGGGAGGGGCATATTTGGACGTAATTTGTTTGGAAAAGTGGGCGTGGCCCCGCCCCCTCCTATAGAGTCGTTTCCAAACTCTATAGAGTCGTTTCCTTCAGGCATTTCCATATACAGTTCAAAAATGAATCCGATAATAACCCCGCCCACCTGCCATACAAAGGTTATGTTGAAGATCTCTAAAAGTGCGTTAACCAACTAACAAAAAACGTCAAAAACACTAAATTTTACGGAAGAAAAGGCAGAAGGAAGCTGCACCCAGGCTTTTTTTTTTTAATTGAAAATGGGCATGGCGTCGCCCACTTATGGACCAAAAACCATATCTCAGGAACTACTCGACTGATTTCAATGAAATTCAGTATATAATATTTTCTTAACACCCTGATGACATGTACGAAATGTGGGTGAAATCGGTTCACAACCACGCCTTCTTCCAATATGACGCTATTTTGAATTCCAACTGATAATACATATGTACATATAAATGAAAATACAATTCAATACTCAAAGTACACAAATTGATCTAATCTAATTAATTTTACAGCAAAATAAAAAAATATGTAAATGACGGATAATGAAATCCCGATTATCACTTATAAAATGTTCGGCGACACCCGAACTTAGCCCTCCCTTACTTGTTTTTTCATGGTTTTAATTGATATTCTAAGAATACAAAACACAAATAATAATAAAAAAAAATAAATTTAAAAAAACTGCAGGTCGGAGAAGTAGATACTGATGAAACAATGGTTTGTCCTGGTGCGCAGAATATAAATCCTTTCCGTGACCTAAAATCAAAATGTAAGCGAAATCCGTGAAGAGTAAAAGTGTAGTTATCGCACTACGAAAAGTTAAGTTTTTGAAAAAAAAAATTTATAAAATGGTGGAAGTTTAAAAAAAAGGTTTCGTATTTTCTCTGTTTTTTGTGGTTCGGAATTTTTTTTAAAATAAAAACAAAAAAAATAAAAACTTTCAAAAGCTCTTCGTAGTGCGATACTATAATGTATAAAAAAGCTCTGTGTAAAATTTCATGTGAATCGGTTGAGTAGAACTTGAGCTATCATGCACACGGTTTCTAGAAAAGTAGTTATGAGAAAAACGCGTTTAAAGTTTGAGAAAGGCTGCGAAGCGGTTTTATTGGCCCGTCACAAAATGTGTTGTAACTCAGAAAATAATTTGAATTTCGAAAAATCCTCTTAGGGACATTTTCTTGAAGGGTTATACTATAAAAATATTCAAAAAAAAATCGATTTTTTCGAATTTCTAAACCAGAATAATACCCCCTTAATCACTTGTTAAATAGTTGGATCTAAAGTTCTTAATTCTAGTACGAGTATAATCCGTTCTGAGTTCGTAGGATCCCATTTAATACTGTGCGATTTAAAAAAATCAAATTCTAGCATTGTTCTGGCCAAATTTCGTAAAAATATCTTTGAAAAAAAAAAAAAAAATGACTTTGATCGTTCGAAGGCTGCTATGTGCTATAGTAATCCAGTGGTTCCGACGAATGAGCAGTTTCTTGTGAAGAAAATGACGTGTGCAAAATTTCAGAACAATATATTAAAAACTAAAGAGTGTTTTTTTTTAGACAAGTGCTACTCAAGTAGAAAAAAATGCTTAAAATTTATTGTTATGACCGAGAATTTAGTTTTATTATAAAGCTAAGGGTTTGCCATTTTGCTTTAAAATGCATGTGACCGTCGCGGCTGACTAGAATAAACTCCAGCAGGAAAGCCCAATTGCATGACAAGTCTTGTTGAAATCAAACGTCGTTCACATTAACACCTTGCAATTCCCATTGACCTTAACATTGTGGCCGGGTACATTTTTTCATTCTAATGATACCATTTGCCCGTAGAACACTCGAAACAGTGCCTTTTTGATAATGTAACGTCATCTCAACAATAATTCATCACTCCAAATGCGACAATTTCGTTAATGAACACCCATTCAGCTAAAACTGAGCTTCATCGCTGAAAAAAATTGCATTATGGCGATTCGCACACGTAATTCCGGAGCAAATCTACTCATTCAGAAATAGAAAACCAAACTGGGAATAAATCAGTAACAACTGTCAAAAAGACCAACTCCGAAAAAAGTATTGCCTCATTGTAAGCACATAAAAAACACCCATTGTGTGTAAACTTCAAGACGACTATTAAGCTTATATATACCGATCCTGTAAATCATCATCTTCTTCTTGACTGGCCCTGTAAATATCACTTTTAAATTCAGCCAGCGATATTTGGCTCGAAATTTTTGTAATTTTATAAAACTCCATCATGTTGTTATATATAATTAGTATTTGTTAATAGTTCTGTAATTAGTCTATAGTCTAATATTTTCCTTAATAATATTCAATTTCGGTTTGATAATTTTTTAAGTCAATTAAGATTCAACATATGTATGCTCTATGCCCTTATTTACACTCTTGTGTACATTTCGTAAACTTATTATGTTGATTTTAGAGAAATATCACAATAAGCCTTTGTCTCTTCAACTATTTGTTAATTTAGTTTGTATGTGTATACATGTGTGTGTAGGTTTACCGATGCCTGTCAACATCAATTCAATTCATTGTCGATTTTCCTAGTTGAATTGTCGGTTTATTGGATTTCCAATTGTCAGGTAGATGTCAGAGTAAATACAAACATGCATATGTATGTATGTATGTGGGTAATTTAATCATTTATTCAGCTATCTGAATATATTGGCATTCGGTTCTTTTGCCCCAAAGTCGGCATTCATTAGAAATTCCGCTTTTCATGCAATGAAGCCGAGTTGTGTAAACAAATACATAGGTTACTACAAGCATACATATGTACAAGTATGCTGACAGAACAACTGAGTTTAATTTTGTGCGATTTTTAAGGATTAATTTTGAGGTCTAAAATCATGTTTACAATATTTATTTTTATAGATATAAGAAAGGACCGAAATACAGTTTGACACTTGTTAGTTTACTGTTTCTTCGATTTTAGTTACAAACAACACCTGACTTAACTCTGATTGGATTTACATATGTACATACAAATGTGCCCAAAAAATAAGGTGACATTGTATTTATTTTGAAAATTCTTCATATATTCTTCCAAATCAATTTCATCCCCTTTAAAATAATCCCTTCCCGACGAAATGCACTTATGCCAACAGATTTTCCAATCTTCGAAACACTGGTTGTAGTCACTTTCCGGGATGGCCTTCAGTTCCGTCTTCGTTGCGGCTTGAATCTCCTCTATCGTATAGAAACGGTGTCCCCGGAGCGGTCTTTTGAGCTTGGTGAACAGCCAGAAGTCGCACGGCGCCAGATCAGGTGAATACGTTGGTTGCGGATCGATATGGGTTGAGTTTTTGGCGAAATGATCACGAATTACGAGGGCAGTATGGGATGGTGCATTATCGTGGTGCAGAAACCAAGAATTGTCTTTCCACAATTCCGGCCTTTTTAGGCAGATAGCGTTACGCAAACGACGCATAACGTTCAAATTATATTCCTTGTTGACTGTTTGACCGGTTGGAAGGAATTCATAATGCACAACACCGCGATAATCGAGGAAAACAGTCAACATGACCTTAATTTTTGAGCGACTTTGGCGCGATTTTTTTGGTCTCGGCTCTCTTTTGGCACGATATTCGCTCGATTGATCGGTTGTTTCGGGTTTGTAAGCATAGATCCAGGTCTCATCGCCAGTTATAATGCATTTCATGACACCCTGGTAGTCGGAAAGCATCGTTTCACAAAAATTCAATGCTTTCGGTACCAGTCGAGATTTGACGCGCTGAGGCCCAAAACATCCTTCAAAATGGTATTGGCTGAGCCTTTCGATGTGCCAACTTCATCAGCAAGGTCTCTAATTGTTAATCGACGGTTTTTCGACACCAAATCTTTGTCTTTGATTTGTTGAACGTGAGCTTCGTCGGTCACCCTGGACGCTCTTCGTTTTCGACACGTTCACGGCCGGCTTGGAACTCACTATGCCACTTGTAAACATTTTTTTTAGACATAGCCTCTTCACCAAAGGCTTTCTGCACCATCCTCAACGTATCCGCAGCAGAAAATTGATTCCATAAACAAAATTTAATGCAAATTCTTTGCTCAACAAATTTCGACATCGCAAAAAACGAAAAACTCACTTTTAGTAGCTCACAAAACGACACGTATCTCAAACACTAATGAATATTTTGACACGAAATTTGACATAAATATGACTGACAGTACTACCAACTTAAAAAAAAATAATTCTCCAAATCCTTCGCCGCGCGCAGTTTTAGGGGAATTTTCAAAAAGTCATTTTTTTTGCATTTTCGTTAAGTGTAATATCTATCATCTTTTCTCTGAAAATTTCACGTTGAACCAATAATTAGTTTTTGAGTTATTCTACAAATAACATAGAGAGCTCGGATACTTCACAGTGCTAGTATGAAACTTTAAACGCGTTTTTCTCAAAACTATGTTTTTTGAATAGGTGACAACTGTAACTCGAAAACCGCTCAGTAGATTTTAATCAAATTTATACATCTTTTAGAATAGATAATTAACACGGACCTGAGCGAAGGATTCGGCTTTAATCGCGTAAGTGGTGCCTACGCCAATTAAGAAGAAGAAGATCGAAGAATTTTTATATTTTCGAAAATTTCGATTTTTTAAGACCAATTAACTGTTGATTTTTTCGAAAAATTTAGAAAAAGATTTCTTGAGGCCGCCATTTTGTTAATTTTGAAAACAAAATAAAATCCTTCGATCAGACCCGGGATTATATATTATAAAACTAATTTCTTTTGTCCGATTGTGTTTAGATGAATCGCCAAGGGCTTATGCTTGTCACCGCAAGTATTTTTGTTTGGAACAGGGTTAACACAAACAACTATAACTTTGGAAATAAAATTTGTTTTTTTTTTTGAAATTTTCGTGACTTCAAGTCAACACATCCTATAATAATGCCATATTACTACTTTTGTAAAATAACATGATTTAATAGCAAAAAAAATACTGAAAACTCTCATTTTTTCGTGCCTCTGACTACCCCTAACCCCTTAAATTCAAATGTCCTTATTTTTTGGGCACAGTAGTATATGCGGCGCAGCGCTCTGAACTCGCTTGCATTCATAATCTTATTTTACATTTATGGCAGATTACTTTACCTATTGTTTTTTTTTTTCTTTCTTAAATGGAATTCTTAAAAGTTTCACCAGCATTACTAAGCAATTATAACCCATTTCGGAGATTCAGTTATATTTTCATTACAATTATGTTTTAAAACTATACTACATTTCCATACTAGATCCCCATTTTACTAATACTAATTCGACCAATTCAATTTGAAGTAAAATTTCTTATTTAACAAGCTTGCGCAGACTGGAGCTTATAAAGAGAAATAGTAGAAAAGCTCAAAAAAGCAACGCTTTCGATACAAATAAATTCATAAAATATATTTTCACCTTCCCCTCAGCGCCATTCAGTGTTCAGCCAAAGCTAAAATGCATTTTTTGATAATGTCACCCAGAAATGTCCAATTTATTTAAGGTAAACGCGCTGTAAAATTTCATTTTATTTTTATACCCTGAACAAAGTATATTAAGTTTGTCACGATGTTTGTAACACCCAGAAGGAAGCGTCGGAGACCCTATAAAGTATATATATATAAATGATCAGTATGTTGAGCTGAGTCGATTTAGCCATGTCCGCCGTCTGTCTGTATATATACAAACTAGTCCCTCAGTTTTTAAGATATCGTTTTGAAATCTTGCAAACGTCATTTTCTCTTCAAGAAGCTGCTCATTTGTCGGAACGGCCGATATCGGACCACTACAACATATAGCTGCCATATAAACTGAACGATCGGAATCAAGTTCTTATATGGAAACTTTCACATTTTACAATGTATCTTCACCAGATTTGGTATAGATTATTTTCTAAGGCAACAATGTAATCTCCGAAAAATTGTTCAGATCGGTTACTATAGCATATAGCTTCCATAAAAAAACATAGTTATTTAAAGAATGCACCTGTGAAGGGTATATTAGCTTCGGTGCAGCCGAAGTTAAATTTTTTCTTGTTGTTATTGTAATTTATTGCGTTCAAATTTTAAATATCTTAAATTATTTTAGAAAATAAACAAGGTTGGCTTATAATGCAGACTATCACAGATTAATCACGTATTCATGTGTGTAGACCACAATCAGATTAGTAATTAAAAACAATTAGGGAAAGGTTAAGTTCGGGTGCAACCGAACATTTATACTCTTACAACTTGCAATAATCAAAGTCAGGAAAAATTTTTTTTAAGGTGTAAAACCAATCATATAGAGTAAAGTTAGCCGGATATTCGAAAATCCTTTTATTAGTTATACAGAAGCTGGGCCACGTTTTCGCTCTGTTATGTGTAAGTTTTACACTGTTATCAGTAAAACACGCTCTCTTATTTCCATTGGGATAACTTACATGTTGGTCGATATATGCGGTATAAAGTCACTGGAAGTTCGAAAATCGTTGTGGTAGGTATATGGGAGCTAAGGGAAGTATTGACATGATTCTACCCATTTTTGATACATAAAATTGCTATTGTCAAAAAAGGTCAAGCGCACTTTTTTTAAATTTTCAGTGCCAAATTGCAATTCTATGTCGGTGAACAAAGCTATTATACTCTGTAGCAACATGTGGCAATAGTATAATAAAAAAAACATATTGCATGTTTATAAATAAATAATTTGTTTTGTCTAAATCTGTCTTAATCCCTTTATTGCAAAACTTTTATTTGACTGGAATATAGAATTTTTATTTAGTAATGACATCTTTTGCGTCTGTCTATATATTTCTCAGTTATTTGTTTTTCATTTACATATTTTATATGCATTATATGTGTGTAAATAATATTATTTATATAACCAACACACGTGTTTGTTTGCAAATAAATTTCATGACTCACATTTTGCAAACATCTTTTGAGACGAATTACTGAGTGTCAACAAATTATTGTTAGCCATGAGCAAAGCAATTGCCAACAACAACTCTTCAATTGAGTAATGAACCAGAAATATATTTTCTTACGTCAAAAAAAGCCCAAAATAAGCATTCATCGATCGTAGAAATTTGCATTCGAATTATTTCGTGTGAGGAATTAGCGAATTTTTTGGAAGTAAAAAGGTAATGAAGCGGAAATTGCATAAATGTTATAAACTTTTATCATACATACATACAGTTATGGACAATAAAATAGAATCATTTATAATTTTCCGTTTTCAAAAAAATTATGAATTTGATTTAAATTGAACTAATATATATTTTTATTATGACTTCATATCAAAATGTACTGGTAGCATAAAAAATATTGGAAACAATTCATAAATGTTTACAAAAACTAAGGAAAGAATATATTTCAAAAATTCGATGGACAAAAAAATAGAATCAAAATCCTTTTAATTAAAAAAAAATAATTTTTTCTTTGGTGAAAAATAGAAAAATTGGTGGAATTCCATTAGCATTTGTAGTATGATATCTAACTCTTAACTATCGAGGCAATCCTATAGTTTCTTGTACCAATAATATAGGTACCGAAAAATTTATGGAACAATACTATACCATTATATGCCGCCACGGTTTGTAACCTATCGTTCAGAATTTCTTGTTTTTGGTAAGCGGCTACGCAATATCATTTCTTACATTTTTAATTTTGATGAGACATACAGTCTGCTATTTATTCTTAATCCAAGCGTTATCTATGCGTATTTCCAGATTGGCAAACCTTTTTGGTGCATAGCCGAAGCAATTTTTCTTACAAGCTCTCTTTGTTCTTGAGAATTTTGCACAAAATGAAGGCTGCAAGGCCAATTACGGCATTCGCATTGAATATTTCGACCTATCTAACATTTATATTTATGGTCGTCTATGTTTTAACCTTTATCGAAATTTTAAGGCATCGAAACACAAATGTTTAGAATGTTTCAATCTAAATTTTCCTTTACCGTATTCCTTGCACATTTTGAACGCAAATTCTCCTAAACGTGTAGCGGACCCATTTTTTTTAATATTGAATTCAGATACAATTATCATTTACTATCTATTAAGTTAACATTTAACATTTTAAATTAAATTTTTCTTTTAACTATTTCGCTAATTTATTATTTTGTCACGAAGCTCCGAGGCACGCTTTTACACTTTTTAAATTACAGTTAACTATAAAACTCGACAATCCTATCTTTTCCTCTTTTTTAGAAGTACATATTATTGCCTTTGTTATTATTAAAAAGTTTACAAAATGAAAATTTCAAAAAATTATGCATTGTTTCAAAGCAACGCCTTTGATTCTATTTTATTGTCCTAACTGTATGTATATACATTAGGGTGATTCAAAAAAAATTTTTTTTTCGATTGGTACTCGGAAAAATAGGTTCCTAGACACCTTAAGAAAGCCTCTCCAAAATGAGTTTTAATGTAACGGGAAGGTCCTATACAGTTTTCTATTTTTTCTTATTATCAGATAGAAAAATTTATATCTCGCTACCAACTACTTGAAAAAATATCTTGTTCTTAGATTTTGTGGAAATTGAATGCTCTACAAAAAAGGTCTCCACGAGTTTTTCGTAAACCCAACCGTTTAAAAGATATTAACGGTCGAAGTTTGTTTATTTTTGAGAGCATTTTTTATTTCTTATGAATTTTATAACTCAATGAAAAAAATTATTATGAATGATGAAACTGAACTGGTGTCTAGGAACCTATTTTTCCGAGTACCAATCGAAAAAATTTTTTTTTTTTTTGAATCACCCTAATATACATATAATTGCAATTTCAAGTTTTTCATCCGTAACAGTCTCCACTCGGTTCATTGTTTTCGGCCTGTAAGGAATTTAGTAAATGATCATGAATAGTTTATTCGCCTGGTGCAAAGCACGGATATGTCCTAAACATTCCTCATCAAGTCACGTTCTGTCATGAATTCTTGAAGTACATTTACTTTTTTTTTTTTTTTTTTTTTCAAAATACCAAAATTTTCGTTACGCAAAATGCTATATTTCACATATTAGTTGGCAACAGCTGTGAGGGTTTGGTCTAACTACAAAACAAATACCCTCAGGTTACGAACAATTCTGGTATAGAAGTATCAAATATGCGAAATTTTCACGGATAAGAAGGTCTTGGCAAGGTTAGGCGTCTATAGTGAGATTTTCAATTAATAATTATTAAAACAACTTTCTATGGGAATATCTGTTTTGTTGATTAATGAGTGCCAATGATTACAGTGTCCTGTATATTCAAACTCGACGAGGCCCGGAAGATTTTATATGAGTGCTTAGCTGAAATGTGCGAGTGCATCTAAAATTCGTTCCTTCCGTATCCTAGCCTTATTTAAATTCCGTTCCGTTGTTAACGAACGGCAAAAGAGTACTCTCTTAAGTAACAATGAATAAAGGAGGTGATGTCCTCCTCATCTATTTTTTTTTTTTTTTTTTTTTTTTGAAAGTTCAACACGGTTTGAGTAATAAGCGCCTTCAAAAATAGTATTGCAAAATGAAAAAATATTCCTAAGGCACTTTCACTGAACTTCCTGCTTCCTCCTATAGAATTGAATCATGAATCAACTGTAGGCAAAATCTCTCTGAGATGTCAACTACAAACTAAGTGAAACAAATGTTTGACAACTGCGATATTAAAATTCTTGTCAAATAACTTTAGTAAAATTTTAACAGCGTTAATCAAAAATTCAGCGCTCGCTTACATAAAGGTGAATTATTTTAATAACACTTTTAAAAAATTAATAATTATTATGCCATCAAAACAGTAACTGTTTAATATTGAATGAAGTGCTAAAATTTATTTTTATTTTTCTATTTGTTTAATTTTAGGTGCATGCTCGTGCCAAACGCAGCTCTAATCTAGTTGGTGGTGCTAAGACATTGGACAAAAAGGATGCCGAGCAACGTCTACAGGCGTCACTTGACAAACTTGCTGCCGGCGATGGGCCGAATTACAGGTGATCTTAAATATTTCTTTTCCATATAATTCCCATATTCTAAAGAAAAATCTCTGTTAATTTGCAGGATTTCAAAGGTCTACTCTGCCACCACACAGATGGTTTCGGGCACATTGACGAAAATCGATGTTGAGCTCTTCAATGAGAATGATGAGAAGGAACGCTGCACTGTCAAGATTTGGGCACAACCATGGTTGCCCAATGGCTATGAAGTGACCTTTGACTGCCCCAATAAGGATGTGGTGAAACGGCGCCACAGTCGCTCGGTAGAGCAGCTGGAAAAGAAGACACATAAGAAACGCAATCACCACAGTTTGGATAAAACCGAGCATTTATTTAGCAAATTCCAAATTAAATACAATCGCCGCTATCACACCGCAATGGAGCATCAAATGCGTTTGCGTATTTTCAAACAGAATTTGGAAATTATCAAAGAATTGAATCGTAATGAGATGGGTAAGCGGGAAACTTCAAATATATTTGCTACATATATATATATACATTTGTATGTGCAACTCGTGCAAATCTAGGCAAAAGTCTCACTTCCGTTGCTTGGAACGTGCGCTATCAAATACTTAATATCCTCCTTTTTTGTGTTTACTCTTGCTTCTTTATTCACATTCCCAACCGTCTGCTGTTCTCTACACACTCACAGGTAGCGCCAAGTATGGCATTACAGAATTCGCTGACTTAACTAGCACGGAATACAAACAACGTACTGGCCTGTGGCAACGCTCCGAGGATAAGCCAAGTAAGAATGCGCCAGCTGTGATTCCCAATATTGAGTTGCCAAAGGAATTTGATTGGCGAGAGAAGGGTGTCATTTCGAAGGTGAAGAATCAGGGCATGTGCGGTTCGTGTTGGGCCTTCAGTGTGACGGGTAATGTCGAGGGCTTGCATGCAGTGAAGACGGGCAAGCTGGAGGAATACTCTGAGCAGGAGTTGCTTGATTGCGACACAAGTGATTCGGCCTGCAATGGCGGTTTGATGGACAATGCCTACGAGTAAGTGTGCTTGTTACTGCAAATCTTCACTTAGTAATATCATACATATGTACATAGATATTTATATATTATATTTTTTTAAATTGCAGAGCGATAGAGCATATTGGTGGCTTGGAATTGGAATCCGATTACCCGTATGAGGGACGCAAAGACCAGTGCAAATTCAGCAAGTCAAAGGTACATGTCAAGGTCAAGGGTGGTGTTGATTTGCCAAAGAATGAAACCGCCATCGCACAATGGCTGATTGCCAATGGACCCATTTCAATTGGTGAGTAGTTGGAGTGTTAAGTATTATATTACCGTTATTATAATTAATCAGTGCTCTGTATGAATTTGATCGGTATACTCGTCAGAACGGCGCTGTGTTATATCCGTTTTAATGAGGTATTGTGCATTCCATAAGTCCGATGTTGGTTGGACACTATAAAATTGGCAGCAAAATAAATATTAACGCAAGAATTCGAGAGAATGCTTATAGTATTTGGTCACAACACGCGGCCAATTACCGAATTACAAAGGACACTTTGAGTAGAAAGCGCTTCATGAAAAACTCTAGATCTTTCCTTTCGATATTCGAAATCATGTTGGTAATGTTTTTCGATAAATATCGTTTCGAACTTTCGAAAAAACGAGTGAAATAGACCTAGGCGAGCTTGAGCAAGATTACAGTTGTAACCAGCCAAAATCCATGACATAGGTACGTCTACACTAAGCCATAGCATCTCTTGATGAAACATTTGGTAGAAAGCTTAAACAAATTGGCAAGTACCATTTGATTCATAATCCCGCTACTTGTCAGGCGTTAGTATCCACAGCTACGTTAAAAGGACCTTTTCTCGATTTGGTTTTGCAAATGATTCAGGTTCCTTTGGCACGGCTCTAGCATGGACACAATTCATACTCAAAACATTATCCAAAATATATTGTGTCGATCCATAAATAATGTTCAGATCCTCTGTTATCACTCTGACGCCAATACGACGATTTTAAACCCGATTGTTTTTTTTTTTAAGTTTTTCGGTGTTATCATCACTAAAACGGTGGATGGACGATCCCAATAAGGGAAGTTTCGGTGACTTGTGTTCGTTATACTACATTAGAGGCTCGAAAACGCTTCTGCAACATATTCCCGTGTTTCCACACTTGCTATTCCATTACAAAAACAAAACTTAAAGCAACCTCCTTGTTAATTTTCTTTCACGGTGAAAATCGCTAAGCAAATTTTTCGATTCGTAAACAAACAGGTACCGAACAAATACAAATTGTCATATGGAGTCCAAACTTCACGCGAGCGACAAAAAAGTTAGTTAATTTAGTCTTGACCTAAAGATAGTTCGCAATACACCTCGTGACTCGAGAAGTCATTCGATCCACTTCACGACTATGCGGAGGATGAGTCATCAAATCGATTTTTTAGTACTCAAAAAAGCAGTTGTTTCAGTCGATGTGTGAGAGCTGTCATTGTCGTGGTGAAGAGTGTTCCTTCTTCGTCGGTTGGTTTCCTGACTTCTTGAAAGACAACTGACAATTTGGTTGTGTACCACTCAGATTTTATTGTTCTGAGTTGTTTCGGAGATATGGTCGACATGTCGAGTGTTTCCAAAAAATGGCAACTATTTGCTTGGAAGTGGCTTATCTCATCCCGTCTTATCTTGGAAGACCAATACAGTCGGCTGATGTTTACTTTCGGGCTCGTATGCGTAAATCCACAATTCGTCAACTGTCACAATGTTATAAGGGTGTTATCGTATTTTGTTAACATTTCTCTCGATTAGTCCTCAAGAGCCTTTTTTTCGAGCTATCGACAAATTGTGTGGGATACACCGTGAACAAATTTTTTTACAGCCAATTATTCATGCAATTTCGAAAGTATGCTGGTCCCACTAATACCCATAGCTGTCTCAATCTCACGAGGGCACATGACGATCTTGCAATATCAGCTGGCGCACAGCATCAATAGTTTTCGGAGCAACAACTGTTTTTGGACGACCTTACCGATAATTTACGACCTCGATTGAATTCACCATACCATCTATAAACACTGGTCTTAGTTGGAGCTTCGTCGTCTAAAATTTAATTAAGTTCATCTATGCCCCTTTGATGAATTAATCCTCGTCGAAAGTTGTAAAACAAACTCGAGCAAACAATTTGGCGGCTTAATTCCATTTTTTGTCGAGAAGAATATTTTAAATGACTGTAAGCAACACAAATACTTGTAGTGCTCGTATGTCAAAACGTTCTGAGTGTTCATACGTATGATGTGATCATCATTCGAGTAATCATTGCAGCAAATTCGAAAAATGATGTTTCGAGAAAAAACAAAAATAAACTGAACTGAGGGGTTACACTTTGAAAACCACAAAATATGTTTGAAATGTTCTTTTAAAACGTTAGTTTGTTTTTTTTTAAAGCTGTACATTATTAAAATATGCAAATATAAAAAATTAAATTTTAAAGAATTTCACCCTCGGAGTGCCGCCTTTAAACTTACGATTTCTGAATTCTCATTGATTGAAAAGAAAGCCGTGACACCTTTATACGAACACTGAATAGCTTATAAATTGTGCACTTTTTTTATTTTTGTTTTCATTTTAATTAAAAGTGCTCTCTGTTGCAGGTATTAACGCCAATGCTATGCAGTTCTATCGCGGCGGTGTCTCTCACCCCTGGAAGGCATTGTGTTCTAAAAAGAATCTCGACCATGGCGTACTTATTGTCGGCTATGGTGTCTCCGACTATCCCATGTTCAAGAAGACATTGCCCTACTGGATTGTGAAGAATTCATGGGGACCCAAATGGGGCGAACAAGGCTACTATCGCGTCTACCGCGGCGATAATACTTGTGGTGTCAGCGAAATGGCCTCATCGGCAGTGCTGGAGTAAAACGATTTAAACACGAGCAAGCAGTTCATATAAGATTATTCACAAATAAGTGAATAACTAAAAAAAAAAATGCAATAATTAGTTTTTTTTTAGTAAATGCTCACACATTAATCATAAAATTAATACGAACAAAATAACCCTAAATTAAAAATATTGGCAAAAGTCATACCTAAACAAAAATAAATAATAAAATGTTTTGCGACGTAAATTTTCATGGCCAACAAATGCAAATAATCATAAATAAAATATTTTATAAAACAAAACGAAAAAAAAAAAAAAATATTTTATAATTATACTCATCACGACTAATATTTAAATACAATATTTTTACCGATCTTTTAAGTTGATATATTTTGTAATGTAATCGTTTAATTATACATATACAACTATATTATATGAGAACATACATATATACAAATAAATAAACGTTCTTGTAGAAGTAAATATATACGAAACAACTTTATAATTTATAAATTTTAATTCACTGTTCATATTCGCTCAGTTTAATCAACAGTAGACGCAGCTTTCTTGCTTCCAAGCCGATGGTTAAGGGTTCAGCGGGCACTTCGTCAGTGGCGGCATAGATGTTGGCGGGTGTGAAGAGACCGTAAACTGAAATATTTCATTAAAAAATAATAATAAAGCAATTTTAAGCGCTAGTGCTAGCTTAATTAAGGAGTTGGGGTTAGTCTCTTTTAAACAATACGTCAGGATCATAAAAAGTTGTAATTATTATTCAAATTAGCTACCACATTGTATCAAAATGTTAATATTCAAATGTTTATATACTCAGATACAGGTTTAATTAAGTCTAATAAAAATTCTCAGACTGTATTATTAAGGTTAGAATTTTTCCAGCTCTAGACTGACCCAGCCTTTTAGCACCTTGAGGTATGCTTAAACTATACAAAAGCCACTCAAGCGTTATTATAAAAACCTCACCTTCACAAGATTTCAAGAAATTCAGCACCTCCTGCACCGCCGGATATGGCAGAATAATATTCTGTTTCGCCATACCTGTGAGTAGACCCAACACACAACGCTTCACATGCAGCCAAGTGTCTGCATAGAGACGCGCACCATTGCCGCCATCCAAAGCGTGCGCAATGCGCGACAAACCGAATTCATAATTGGATTTTGCACAATACAGTGTGCCCACAACTAGATTGACTATGCACAAATGATGATACTGCTTGCCCATGTTGCCCTTCAACTCTTCGGCTTTCTCCACTTTGCGCATCAGCTCCTCGGCTTCTTCATTTTGAAAGGTCATTATGTATGAGACGCAGAGATTTGCTAAAACCGCCGCGGGAACTGACATTATCTGCATGAAAATGACATATTAAAATCAAAACATTTATAACTAAATTATAAACATTTATAACTAAACTATAAATGTTTGCGCTTACGTCATCATTGTGCTGCCGCACGATCGGCTCATAGAATGCTGCGGACTCTTTGTACTTGTCGCCCTGCATGAAGAGCACGTGACCGGCATTGAGCCGCCAAACGGAGTTCTCCGAACAGAATTCAGCACTGGCGCGGAACTCACGCTCGGCGCCGACAAAGTCATCATCACGCCAGTAAATCCATGCGCGTGCCAACACAACCGGCATGTAACTGCGTATTGTGGTAAATTTGTTATATTTCATTAAGTTTTATAAAAATAATAAAAGTAAATTACTCACAGTTCCAAAGCGTTCTCATAGTCCTGCAGAGCACTGCGTAGCGCCAGTTGATCGGTGGTGCCGCGCATCTCTTGCACTTTGGCAGCCAGACTGCGTAGCTTGCCCGCTAAGCTCGAGGCTAAGACACCTAATTTTTTCTCTGCCAATTCCGAAGAGGTTTGTGCAGTTATCAAAGCGTCGAGCAGCTCGTAGAGATACTGGTTTCATAGAAGAGAGCAGGAAAGTAAAAGGAGAGATTTTTAAAACAGCCTGAAATCGAACACTATCAGGGGTGTTGTGGAATCTGATAATTGTCGGAATCAGAATTGAAACCGATCAAAAAAAGCAGTAGGTGTCATGAATTCAGATATTATTGGTTTGATATTCGAAACAGAATTTGTATTGGTTTTGGGTGTCACAGAAACCAATTTTATCGGTTTTGCTGTCAGAAACAAAACAAGAAGATAGTCGCACACAGATTTGAAATGCCAGTTAAGAAATCAAGTTATTTTAATGTTGCGAATTAATTTATCTTTATTTCTAAGGTGAAAACATAAGAATAAAACACGAAATGTCTTAATTATTGAGTTTTTGAAAAAAAAAATGCCGATATTTAAGAGGGGAGCCTTTTTTAGAGGCTTAAAAAAATCGTTTTTGTTTTTTTTTTTTTGGGAAGGAAAGAAATAATTGATTGAAGCGAAATTTCTAGGATTTATAATTATATATTTAAACATCATCCGCAAATTTTTTTGATACGAAATCTTTTACATTTGTCTTTGAAAAGCAATTGCCAGATGCTTATCGCATGTGCATATGCCAGACGGCGGTCAGGACGCAGGTCGCGATTTCTATCGGAAACAAAAAATTCAAAGAGATTCATATATTTTAATAACTTATGTTCAAGTTAAACTGGGAAAATATAAAATAAAAAGTATAAAATTTGAAAAAAAAAACAGATTTTGGTCTAAAAAAATTTTACTTTAAAATAAGTATGTTCAAACTTAACTTTTCTTATTTTTTTTTTTAGTTTAAATAGAAGATAATTTAATGCCAAAGATAATAAACTTTGCCCCAATTCCATGACGTTCGGTTTTTTTCCATCCTGTCCGCCAATTAAGAAAAATTGTAAAAATGAAAAAAACGAAATTTAACACCCAAATGCGTCATTATTCATTCAATAAATGTTATCTCTTAAAATCTTTCTTTAATTCGGAACTCATTAAAACTTTAATAGGATTGCTTGTATGTATTCATTTGCAAGTTTTGTCACATTTGTAAACAGCTGGTTCGAATATTGGTTTTGCGTATGTTCGAAAAGACGAAAATCCAATCAGATTCTGTGACACCATTTAAAATCAGAATTGGTTTGCAATTCTGACAGCTAAGCAATTCTGTCTTGGATTCCACAACACCCCTGATAGTCCGTGAAGCTACGCTTTTTCTGCCTTAAACTCATGAATCCCAAACTAATAGAAATGAATATTGAAAATTTCCTACGTCATAACTACCTGTGACAGATATTTATAGGTTAGATCCGTATGCTCCGCCAGTATATCAGCGGCCATTTCGTACATTTCATGTTTACAACAAATCAATAAGATATTTGCAAAAGTCTCCTTCGGACAAGATGGTGGTCCAAGCTGCAAAAGAAACGCCAATTTACGCAAACCGGCTACCGGACCTTTCGGATCGGTCAATGCCATATTATGCAATGTAACCGGATCCAATTCGCTCTCGGAGCGTGGTGGCAAATCCAACAGCGAATCGTGTGCCGCATCCACTAAGAAATTACACAGAAAAAAGGGACAATATGACCAACAACACTACCACAGCTGTAATTGAATACGTACAATTGCCATCCTGATACTCGATAGCCGCTTTCAAGTTTAACGCCTGTGTTATGCCCGACAAGGCCATCGTAATTGGATTGCCGACACTGCGCGCACTGCCGTCGGTATCGATTTGCGCGCCAATGCCCAACTCCGGATGATTGCGTATGCCGCGGTCCACAATCTCCGCTTTCAGTGCGAAAGTGCAAAATAAGAGGCGAAACGTTAAAACAAGCAATTTAGTTTTAATTTCAATTTTCCCCACTTGCCGTTCTGTACTCACTGGTGTATTCCACGGCCTGTGTCTTTTCCTTTTTGTGAAAATGCGATAATGCCAAATTGTATGCCACTAGCGGATTAAAACCGCCCACCTTCAAAGCGTTCGAGAAACGCTGCACCGCCTTCTCAAATTGGTCGGCATGAAAGAGTAGACAGCCTTCATCGTTGAGTGTTTCCGCATTGCCGGCGGCACGTTGATTCAATACACTCTGCGCGCCCGCAAAGTCCTCACTGGAGTAGAGTATGGCGCTCTGTAGTTGTAAGCAAGACTCCCGCAGTCCTTCGTGTTCGCTGATTTGCTTTAAGGCGCGCAGTGCATCACCGAAAATACCCGCTTGGTAGAGTGATTGTGCATAATAAAATCTAGAAATGATTTTGGTAGCTCATTAGCTCGTCCTGGACCAATTGAAATACTATTGCACTTACTTATATTTTGCTTCCTTTGGCACCAGCGTGCACAATTGCTCATAGCAAGTCGCGGCCTCTTCATATTTCTGTGCGTGATAGTAGCAGTAGCCCAGCGTAGAGAGACCCGCTCTGGTGTTGGCCGCCTCACCGAAACTTACCATGCACTCGATCACATCATCGTAGCGTTTGTCTTTGATCTACGGCCCCAAATAACACAGAAAATGTTTAACTGAGTCTCTTGAGCGACACAATCAAAATAAGTTTTACCAAATTGTAGATGGTTCGCGTTATATGGCCTTCCCTTAAGATTATGCCTTGATGCAGCATTATTAACACAATGTATTTTGCCTAGTGCTATATATTGTAATATTAAGGTTAATAATTAGTTTATTTGAAAAAAATATATATATTATTTCAGACGCTAATGTGTACCTTTAAAACAATAAATGAAAATGTACCGGTCACTCAGCTTGTTTGTTTACTCTCCTTCGTGGTTTCCTTGGTTACTAGCCACTGTTATGTGACGCCAAATGCCCATAACAAAACACCCTTTTCTTACCATACAAAGCATGTATTATACTCGTACATATACCATAGCTCAACTAATTTTTGTTCGGAACGGAATAATCGAAAGGCAGCCAAATATATTTCGACAGGTTTTTTACCACAATACCGCTCGTAGAATCGCTTTACTAAATGGATTATCCTGCAACATATACAATAACGGCAAACAGGATACCTAAATGTGTTAAATTCCCTCTGGATAATGACATGAATCGAGGTGGTATATGCCAGTTTATAAATAATAATAACGCAGCTCTTGTGAAATGGAAGGATACAAAAGCGGTTATAGTTGCTTCAAGTAAATTTGGAAAGGACTAAGTTGAGAGGTGGAATAGAAATCTGAAACGCTGGTTGCCCGTTGAAATACCTTCAGTAATTGAAAACTATAACATGTTTATGGGAGGGGTTGATTTGTGTGATCAAATGCTCGAATATTACAGAATTAAAATGAAGACAAAGAAATGGACTGTCAAGGTGTTTTTTCACTTTCTTGATCTGGCAATCTATAATTCATGGATGGAATACAGAGGAGACTGCAAGATTTCCGAACTACCAAAGTCGAAAGTCAAGTAATTTTTAACATTCAAAATGGAGCTTGGCACTG
This sequence comes from Bactrocera correcta, assembly GCA_027475135.1. Lineage (NCBI taxonomy): Eukaryota > Metazoa > Arthropoda > Insecta > Diptera > Tephritidae > Bactrocera > Bactrocera correcta. Next base: position 81,298,471 of record CM050326.1, read on the forward strand.
TACTAGCCGCTTACTTCGAAGCTCCTGATCAGGTTGAACCCTTTAAATTGTCTCAAGACTTTTACGGAACCAAATATCGACCTCATGATGCACCTGATGACATACGTTATGATCGCTATGACCACTGACCTTCAATTTCAGATGATCCGCCGAGGGTTTGCCGCAATAATTGCGGAAGTCGATCAAGAGGAAGATGCCAAAAATGTAAGGTTACCCTTTGCCTGGCAAAAAATAAGGGCTGTTTTGAAAAGTACCGTAACTGACTAAAGTATAAGTATGCAATGTCACTCTATTTCTTAGTAAACTAACTTTCTTTTCTTTTATTCAAACAATTAAAGTTGAAATAATATTTATGAAATACGAGTAGTGAAGTATTTGAAAATTTTTGAGTTAAATAAAAAATTTGAAGAATGATCCTGTATTATTTTTGAGGGGATATTTTACAGCTTATAACCTAGATACCACAAATGTGCGATGTCCCGTTTTTAAAAAAGGAGACTTTGGAAGCCTTTTTCAGGTTAATTTTGGCATATATTTACAAAAAGAACTTGTATTCCAACGTCTAATGCGAAATTATTAAGAAAAATATCCCTAGGTCTGAAAGGGATATGTACTGGTATTTAAGCGAGCCAAGAAGTTTCTAACAGGCACCACGCTCTGGAAGAGCAATTATCGAAAATATCGTTAAAATAATGGAAATTGACGAGTCGGATCGTTATGTGAGCACTGTTTTTATTGCCCAAGAGCTAAACCCTGAACCCGTTTAGAACCATTTGAATATGGGAAACTGAATTGCAAAAAGTCGATCCGTTTCTGAAGCAGATTTTTACTGGTGACAAACGGTGCGTCACTTACGACAACGTCAAGTGTAAGCAATAATGATCGAATCGGGATGAATGGACAACGGTGGTCAAGCCAGGATTTACGATGAAGTAGCTTTTGCTATGGATGGAAATGAGGAAAGTTCTATGATTACCAAATGGTAATGGGTAATGGGAGTGGTTGGAAACGATTATTTTACATTTGGCTCAAGCAGCTCACGACTTCCGTTCTTAGATCAAATATCCTCTGGGTAGTCAAAGAACAACCGTTTGAAGGCGAGCTGAAGTGAGAAGGCAAACCATCCCAACCCAGAGTTGTGCGCTTGGTTTGGGACCCGCCACGTAAAAAACGCCGCAATGAAAATGAAACAACAGCCTTGGAAGAGAAAATCCTCTTTTGATGACATCCAGAGAAAACGAGGAGAAGGCTGCTTTTGACAGCACGAAAAGGAGCTGCCTTTATGCCGCAATGTCTATATTTGGTATCCCTGCAAATCTAATACGGCTATGTAAACTGAGGTTGAGCAAAAGAAAAACCTCCGTCAGGATCGGGAAGGACCTCTCCAAGCCGTTCGATACCAAACGAGTTTTTAGACAAGAAGGCTCCCTTTCGTGCGACTTCATCGTCTACTATTGGAGAAAATAATTCGAGCTGCAGAACTAATTAGAGAAGGTACCATATTCTATAAGAGTCTACAGCTGCTGGCATACGCCGCTGATATTGATATCATTGGCCTCAACAATCGCGCCGTTAGTTCTGCTTTCTCCAGAATGGATAAGGAAGTGAAGCAAATGGATCTGGTAGTGAACGTGGCCAAGAAATATCTCCTGCCATTCAACAAACTGTCGTCGCACTCGCGACTAGGCCCCCACGCCACTGTTGTCAGTCATAGTCTATCTTGGGACCAGTATTAACACCAACAACAATGTCTGCCTCAAAAGCCAATGCAGAATAACTCTTGCCGACAAATGCTACTTCGGACTGAGTAGGCAATTGGAAAGTAAAGTTCTCTCTCGACGAACAAAAACCAAACACTATAGGCATAGAGGACGACAACATCTTATGAGTCGCATACGATGGAACGATGAGCTGTATGAGATATAGGAGGACATTGACGCAATTCAGCGAATTAAGCGGGACGAAATTGTCGTTAACTCGGCTATAACCGCGTAAGCGGTGTCTACACCAGTAAAGAAGAAGAATAAGAAGGGTTTGCTAAGTGTTTGGTGGGATTAGCAAGAAATCATCTATTATAAGTTGTTCACCAAACTCTGTCAGTCTGAAGTAAGACTACAAGCGGTCAGCTTTAGCCAATGGGAGAGGAAGTGTGTTCAAAAGTCGATAGTAACTCGCCCGATGCTCCGGAAGTTTGGTTAGAAAGTCCTAAGTCTACTTTATTGCCCTAGCCTGACGTGAAATGATTACTACCTACAAAGTAGCTTAAGAAACGCATGGTAAATTCAATATTCCAGTTTTTGGACAATACAACCGAGGGTTTTTATGAGAGTGGCATCTGTGAAATCAGTTTCGCATCAATTTTTTATACTTCTAAATCGTTACAATTCTTAAACAACTTTCAAAATAGGCTCCTGCTGCGTCGATGCAGCGCTGTCAATGCGATTTCCAAGTATTGAAGGCGTCACAGAAGACATTCTCCGGAATAGCCTTGAGAGCCGAGGTGCATGCTGTATAGATCCGCTCTGTCGTCTCAAAATGCTTGCCTTTAATCGGCCTTTTTAGACAAGGAAACAAAAAAAAGTCCGGGGACCACATCGGGGCTGTAGAGCGGCTGCAGAAGCGTTGGGTTGCCAGCCTTCGTTATGTAGCTGTTCACAAGAAAGGCGGTGTGAGCCGGCCGTTGTCGGGGTGCAACTTCTACTCGGCTGCGATGTCTTGTCGCACCCGATTGACCCTTCATTTGTGTCGCTTGAGGACTTCCACGTAAAAGTTGGCGTTGACGGTTTGCCCAGAAGGAACAAATTCATGGGGGCAATGCTCGGAGACAACTGGCCAGCCACTCGTTCATTAGCTAGGAACGCCCTCTACCGAATCCAGTCGGTGCGCGGACGCTCCTAAGTACAGTCGCGGCGGAAGAAAATCAGTCCTATTACTTTCCGAACAAACCCTGTCAGTTACGAGGTCTTTTACGGGTCCAAACCTCCTTATTATGTTGCGAATCAAACAATTATTGAGGACCATGGATCTTTGCACTATTTCATGCAACAATCAGTATCTATGCTCTTTCTATTTACTCACCTTGTATGGCGTTTCCTGTTTAGAGAACGAAGAAACACCAAGAAAAACTCGTACAAAAACAAAACAACAACAAAAACAACAACGAATTTTAGCATACAACGTTGATGTTTTATTAAATGTTAATTTGTATTTTATATTATAATTATTATTATTATTTCAATATGAATAAAAATTAGGTAGAAATCGTCTTACAAATTTACGCTACAAGTGAACGATCTACAAATAATCGCTTCCTCATTTTGTAAGTATATTTGCATGTAAATGTGTCCAACGCAAGGAGAAAAGTGCATCTACATATTTATGTTTATAAGTCACTTACGAAAATATGTGGGGACGCGCGCCGCCAAGACCCGTCTCTGCTACTCACGAGCGGGAGGAGACGGGTGGTGGTGTTGGTTCGTGCGTTTAATAAGGAAAGGCGTGTAAAGGCAAAATTAATTTTAAATTCACTTTTGTGTTTCATCACAATTTATATATGTATGTATGTATGTTAAAGGTACAAAATCAAATATATAAATTTAGTATAGTTAAAAAAAAAAACAAAAACAATAATTATACATTTAAGCTAACACATAAAATATGATTGCACAATAAGCAGATATTACAATTATATTTAATAATATTCACTATTTAGTTTACGCTGATGTGGTTACATATTTACTTGTACAAGTTCACATACATAGCGCATACATTTACATTTGCATATGTATGTATGTATGCTTGATTATATGAATTTAACTGTTGTATAAATAAATTTAGATATTTATAGACTTCATTTGCTATTCGTTCGTGTTTTATGCGTAGTACAAAGATTTGGTAGATTTGGTTTGGTAGCTTCTCGATTCACACTTTTGATTCATGTAATTTTGGGAACACGTCTTTTGCGGTTTTTATATGTATGTGTAAGTATGTGTGTGTGTGTCATGTTGTCGCAATAAACCACATACTGCTTACATACAAACACAATATATACTTATCTGTATAATATATATTGTATGTAAGTATGTATGTATGTAAGCATTTAGTCATTTCGCAAATCTCTTACGGTTACTTAACTATGTATGTAAGTATGTTTGTATGTATGTATGTATCGAATTGTGCGATTTGGTGCCGATGTGTGATGACTGCGCATGTTTGCATTGATTTACCAGAAACCCGAAGACTTGCCACCTGGTGGATTTCTGACACGAATGCACGAGCGATTGCCAGATTTATCCAGCTCCTCTGTAAGAAGATAGAAAAATATATGTAAACGGAAAATAAATACAGCGCTCTCAACACAAATCATTCACCATTTGAATTAACTAAGCCTGATTGCTTACCGCTAACGGAAAACGTTGATTCTTGCATGTTACGTGTACCTTCGACGCGTCCACGGCCCGATGGTGTACTGGCTACCGAACCGCCAGCACCCGGCATGGAGAGCAATGTGCGTGAGATGGGCTCCTGATACGGTATTTCGATTTCCAATGCACCCAAATCCAATTTCTTCAAACCGTTATTCAGTTGCTCTTCATGTTCTTCGCCATTGTGCTCTTCGTTGGCTGCAATCTTACCCTCCAACACATCGTAGAGATATGGCGGACGTGTTGGTGTATTAACGAAACGTCCATAACCTTCGGCAACGCGTACGCTGCCGTCTTCGACGCAAATTCGTCCGCGCACCAACACCATTTCGGGCACACCATGGCATACCATGCCCTCGAATATGTTGAAATCGCATGCATGATGATGCGTCTCCTTGGAAATGGTGCGCGTAGCATTTGGATTCCAAATGACAATGTCAGCATCCGAGCCCACGGCGATGCGTCCCTTTTGTGGATAAAGATTGAATATTTTGGCGGCATTGGTGCTGGTGACGGCAACGAAGCGGCAGGGATCCAATAGGCCAGCATGCACACCTTTCTCCCAAACAACAGACATGCGATCCTCGACGCCGTTGACACCGTTCGGTATCTTGGTGAAGTTGCCTTTGCCTAACTCCTTGTGCTCCTTGTTGAAGGTGCAATTGTCGCTGCCGGTTGTCTGCAGATCATCGCTGTTGAGCAGAATTGAAAAATGCATTTTAATTTTACACATAATTGACTCTTTGTCACCCATTGTTATTTAGTTAATAAACACACAAAGCCGTTAAATGGGAGGGAATAGCGTTCAGAGGCTTAGCCTTGCTCTCGCGCACGCTGAGAAAACATAGAGACATGGTGGATTAATGTTGTAATGAACTAAGAGTGGCTTAGTGTCTTAAGTTGTATTATTAGTGCTATGTATGAGATGGGGCATAATTCATCGAGAGATTATAAGAAAAACAGGGACTAATAATATGATATCAAATCAGCCGAACTTCAATGGGTTTAAATAATGCTCACGCCATTGAAACTCTACTGGAATCGAAAATAATTATCAATAACTTATATTCAAAAAATCCTGAACTACTAGTTGTTCTTATAGCAGACCCAATGCATTTAGAATCACAAAAGGTGGTTAGTAGTCTTATATAGTAAATTATGAAGTTCAGCGCTTAACAAAACATCCGAGAGTGTGGTACGACATTTTGAGTGTAAAATTCGAATTTATTACTCAACATACGTAGACTGTCTTTTACTCAATATTTCACGAACTGGCAACACTAGTTTTGGAATCTGGAAACTCACAATTTTATCGTAAAGTTTTTTATTCAGAATATTTTGACATACGAACGCTATTTGTGTTTTTTACAGTAACTTTAAATATTCTTTTCAACCAAAAAATTAAATTGAATTTCGACGTGGATTAACTCTTTATAAGCATGGATGAAATTAATTAAATTTTTGACGATGAAGCTCCATCAAGAACAGGGGTTTATCGAACGTGAAGTGAATTCAATCGAGTCGTACATCGCACCAATACGTTTTTAGGGAAGGTCGTCCAAAATCAGTTGTAGTTCCGGAACTATTGTTGCTGTGCCCAAACTGATATTGCAAGTTCGTTATGTGACCTATAGTGAGATTAAGACAACTATGGACATAAGTGGGACGTTGGTTCCCATACAATTTTTCGATCGATCAAAGCAAGGGTCTTGTCGATTGGTCGAGGAAAATGCTTGCCAAATGCGATAGCGATGTCTGTGTCATCGTGACAGTTGATGAATCGTGGACTTGCACTATTAGCTCGAAAGTAAAGAGCAGTCGACTGTAAGTGTGATTCAAGATGAGCCGCATCCAACAAAAGTTGTTCGCGCATGAAGCACTTCCTAGCAAATAGTAGCCTTTTTTTTGTGGAACAACTAGACATATCGTAACCATAACAATAGAACAATAAATTCTGAGAGTTACACAACCATTTGCTTGCCAGTTGTCTTTCAAGAAATTCCGTCAAAAACGGATCACTCTTCGACGATAATGCGAGCTGTCGAACATCGACTGAAACAATTAAATTTTTGAGCACTTAAATCATGGATTTGATGAGTCATCCACCATATAGTGCTGACATGGCACCGATTGACTTCCTATTTTTCTGAATTACTATTGCTATGTGTCTAAAACCGGTTTCAAGCCAGGGATTTTTAAGGCGAAGTTTAAAAAAATCTGTATAATCGGTATGTATGGCAGATATGTGCTATAGCTGTTCGATCAGGCTGATTCCCACAAATGATCAATAGAGCGCCCAATACTCTATGTATTAAATTTCATTTGGATATCAAACAAACTAACGAATAAATTTTTATAAACTTTAAAAATTTTCGCTTTAAAAAAGAGAAGCTTCTTGAGGAGAAAAGGACGTTTGAACTACATAGTTTGCATATACACAGACGGATGGGATGCGAGAAGAATTTTGTTTGTGGATTACTTGCAAACTAGTAAAACAATTAATTCTGAATATTATTGCAACCTTTTGGACTAGTTTAAGTTTAAAAAATTCGTGCAAAAAGACCGGTTTGCAGAAGAAAAAAATCCATTTTCATCAGGACAACGGCACTGTGTCACAAGAGCATTTTGACAATGGCTGAAATCCATGAATTAAAGTTCGAATTGTTGGAGCATCCACCGCATTCACCAGATTTGTCGCCCAGCGACTACCATTTATTTCCAGAACCCAAAAAATGTATGCGTGGCAAGCGCTTTTCATCAAATGAAGAGGTCATAACGTCTGTTGAAGCATATTTTGCAGACCGGATTCTCACTTCAGGAATGCGATCCACAGATTGGACGATCGTTGGAGCAAATATATTAATTTTCAGGGAGATTATACTGAATAATAAAGTGTATTTTGAATCAAATTGTGTTTTTCTTATCAAACGACAAACTTATTGAACTACCTGGTACTTATACTTTATGGGGTCTCCGACGCATTCTTCTGGGTACTACAAGCTTCGTGGCGAACTTAATATACCCTTATCAGGGTATAAAAAGTAATACGATGGAATATCATATATATTTATATATTTATTTCTTTTTTTTGGATCTAAATTTTTTTTTCCACAAAATAATTATTTAAAATCTTTGCAACACATTTACCGAAATGGAAGCTTTGACAACAGACAATTCGATTTGTGCATGAGACGCATCTATTAAGTACTTATGAATATGATTATACCCGAAAACCATGAATAAGAAAATTATCTACTCTGAGTCATTTACTCTTGCATCCGCATCCCTTTATGTATGTATGTTTTGTGCTAAGATACTTACTACGCCAGCGACTTCATCAATTGCCTTGGCGTTTCGGCCGATTCGCGTATTGGTGGACTTGTTATGTAATACAAACGCTCCTGCTGACGAACGCCATTCATTGAGCGCCCAATTGAACCGGCCAAAGTCTCACCAACACAACGTAGCCGCTGCGACGGGCGCGACCAATAATTTCAGCCGACGATTTCGAAGTGATGCGAGTCACATAGAGCGGTGTCTTCATCTGATCCGTTATCCAACATTCAAATGCAATTTATTAACATTAATGTGTTAATATTAGCGGATTGTAAGCATGTGTGTGTGTGTGTGTGAGTTGGTATGAGTGTGAGAAATAGTACACGAAATAGACAAAAACAGTAAAAAGAAGACAAACAAACAAAAAAATTAGCAAAATTACAACAAATAGTAAATACACATACGAGAATAACGGTATTTGTGTAATTAAAGTTAATTAGGCAATGAGAACATTAAACCGTTTTACAAAAGTGTTTATGTGTACATATGTATGTATATTATGTATGCATGTGACTTTATCCATCGGCATGACAAATGGGTTAGATTATGTGTGTGTGTGTGTGGATGTAATGTGTTACATGCAATGTAGAAATTAGTTGGTGCATTTGCGAGCAACACTAAAATTCCAATTAAACAATCCAATGCCAAATTATTTCCTCGAACATTAGTAGATATGCATACATATATATGTTTGTATGTATGTACATACATACATATATTAGCCGAATGTTATGTGTGAAGCAATTAACCTGCTTCAGGTTCGCCCTTCGTGAAACTTACTTCGCCAATAGGTTCATCATAAAGGCGGGCGTCGTTGGATCGGGACGTAGTGGTGGACTTAGCACGTGACCCGCTGCATGTTGGAAACACTCGTGCCAGTAGTTTGTCCCATCGGTGCCAAGCGCCGCAGCCAAGGTTTCGCCGTAGATGACGGTATTTTTGTAGCGTCTGCGCGCACGCGCCACCTCAATGCCCGCCGATTTACTCATTACATGCACTACGTATAACGGACAATCGACCTTTTTCGGTGGTAATGCGTGTGTTTTGTGGGTGTGGTGGTTGGAGTGGAGGGAGTAGTGTGGTAAGGAATCATTGATTTGGTGAGTTTTTGAGGTGTGTTGAAAGGGCATTGAGTGGTATATATTTATGTACATTTATTAATGTATACATATGTACAAAATGAAATAAAAAAAAGAAAAATTTTAAATTTAAAATTAAAAATTTAAAAATTAAAAAATTAAAATAAAAATAAATAAATAAAAATAAAAAACTTTTTACATGTAAATGCGAAAGTGCATATTGTGCCCAGAAACTATCAACGCAGAGTAAGGGAAGCGCTAAGTGTGAGTGGAACTGATTTTTTAAATTATCGATACCATGTTAAAAAGTTATAATAATGCTTCACAACGGAAAATACTTAATAAAGTAAAGTTCTCTAATAATAATACATATTTTAATTTTTTTTAAGTGACCAGTTACAAGTAATATTTAATGAGAATGTTAAGGTCTTACGATTCGACGAGACTTAGCTTCCTAAAGCCAAGTAATGCGTTATGGGCTATCATGTTACTATATTACCCCTAAGCAGTGGCGTAGCTTCAACTTCGAGCGCCCGGGGCCAAGGACGTGCTGCCGCCCCCTTTCTCTACCTACCTACAAGTTTCATGAGGTGGTTCAAACAAAAGTGAATTTTTACAAAATATCTTCGATATGAAGTAGTATATAAAATTTAGGAACTAAAAGCCACGCAAATTCTGAAGTTCCAAAATTCTCACAATACGGTTTTTCAGGAAACTGATAGTAAATTTACAAGACATCTTATTAAAAGCCATAGAAAACAAGAAAAGACGTTAACTTCGGTTGCGCCGAAACTAAATACCCTTCACAGGTGCATTTCTGTTACTAACTATATGTCCAGTTTGTATGGAAGCTATGTATATGCTATAGTTAACCGATCTGAACAATTTCTTCGGAGATTACATTGTTGCCTTAGAAAATAATATATACCAAATTTCGTGAATATATCTTGTCAAATGTGAAAGTTGTCCATACAAGAACTTGATTCCGATCGTTCAGTTTGTATGGTAGCTATATGCAATAGTTAACCGATCTGAACAATTTTCTCGGATATTACAGTTTTGCCTAGAAAATATACCAAATTTGGTGAAGATACATTGTCAAATGTGAAAGTTTTCCATATAAGAACTTGATTCCGATCCTTCAGTTTATATGGCAGCTATATGTTATAGTGGTCCGATATCGGCCGTTCCGACAAATGAGCAGCTTCTTGAAGAGAAAATGACGTTTGCAAAATTTCAAAAGGATATCTTAAAAACTGAGGACTGTTCGTATATATACAGACAGACGGACATGGCTAAATCGACTCAGCTCAACATACTGATCATTTATATATATACTTTATAGGGACTCCGACGCTTCCTTCTGGGTGTTACAAACATCGAGACAAACTTAATATACCCTGTTCAGGGCATAAAAAACATTTTCGCCCTATATCTTGTACACTCGTCGAAATTAAAGAAAAATGCCAGCAATTTGAGAATCCTATTCAGCTGACTTGGATAATGAAGATTTATGCAGTGACATCCAAGACATTCTACTTTTATTAAAGAGAGCAAAGAAAAACGAAGAACAAATTGGATTTTAGCTAGAAAAAGTTTTATTATACATTTCTTCAATGGGACTGGAAGACTACAAGACGTTAGCGACAGCTTTAAGAATACTAATCACTATATCAGTTGCATCTTGTGAAAGATCTTTTAGCAAACTTAAATTGATCAAATCTTACTTGAGATAATTGTGAGTGTAGAGATCTCTATCTTTTATATAAAATTAACAAAAAAAAAAAATGTTGAAGTATTTTTCTGAATATTAAAAAAACAGCGAAGATCGCTTTGCCGCCCCCAAGACGTTGCGCCCGGGGCGACGGCCCCCTTCGCCCCCCCTAGCTACGCCACTGCCCCTAAGATTAATCGTGGTATATCTAATCTATTGATGTTGGTTGAGGTTAAGTTAAATATTTTATTTTTAAAGCAAAATATTCTGCAAAGCATACTAACTAAAGTGAAATTCCCACATAGCTGTCTATTATCCAGTAAATGAAACTACAGTTCACACAAGTTTTAAATTTCTTTGTACTAAATAACCTTACTCTGTAGAGAGATGAAATACTACTGTGGCGTAGTAAGACTTTTGAATTTACATTTCGTGAGAAAACCCAAAAGCCTTCAGTGATAATAGTTTGTCGCGAGCAAGTGTTATTGGTTATCATAAATTATTCAAAGAGAATCGAGAACTCTTTCACGACAAATCACGTCCAGGACGGCCATCAACAACAACTGAAGATCAACACGTCAATAACATAAGAGAATTGGTGCTTGAGAATCGACGATTAACAGTCAGAGATCTTACTGGCATCGCTGCAATATCGGAGGGATCAGTGAAAGCCATTTTGAAAGATCATTTGGGCCTGAGAAAAGTCAAAGCACGATTGGTTTCAAAATCACTCAATTTTCTCAAAAAACAGTGTCGCGCTAACGTCTGTGAAACAATGCTTTTCGACTACACGAAACGTATTATTACGAGCGATGAGTCTTGGATCTACGCTTACGATTCGGAAAGAAATCGGATTAAACTGCGGAATATCGTATCGTCGAAGGCGAAAGAACTACGTCAAAGCAAGTCAAAAATCAAGGTTTTGTTTACAGTTTTCTTCGATTACCAAGGTGTGGTGCACTCCGAACTCCTTCCGACCGGCCTTGTTGACAGAGGAATACTTTTTGAGTGTTATGCATCGTTTGCTTTCGTAAAAAGGGGCCTAAATTATATGCCGACAACTCTCTGTTTTTGCACCACGATAATGCACTGTCGCATTACCCGTATTTGTGAGCACCCGCGCCGTTTCGTGTGACTCCTGGCTATTCGATAAACTCTAACGACCGCTCGGAGGAAACCGTTTTGAGTTAACTGAAGATATTACCGAAGTGAATCACTACGCGCATTGAAAGTAATTGAAAATTGACTTTAACAACTGTTTTGAGAGTTGAAAAAAGCGTTGGCACAAGTGTATTGGGACCAAGATGGGGACGACCTAGATTTTGAAGAATAAATTAAGAATTTTAAAATTAATAATAAAGTCTTACTATTTTTGGCTCGTATTAGTATTCAGTGTTCCAACCAAACTTAGCTCTTGCTTACTAATAATTTTTGTTAAAAAGTGTATTGTTTATGTGAATTATTTTGTGCAAATAAATTTGGAGAGAATTTTGATTAAGTCCGTTTTTTTAATAAAATGCAAAATATTTGTTGTTTATGTTTGTACACGTGTGTATGTAATATTTCGGCACACAACTCAAAATTTTAAAATACCTGATGTGCCAATATACAGGCTCGGTTGACTGCCTCAGCCTCTACTTCTTCCTGCCGCGAGAGCTCATGACCCTCTGGACCAGTAACACCAGCGGCCAGTAATTTCTGCACATTCTTAGCAATAATATCGCCATTCTCAGCATGCACCTTTCATTCAAAAGCATATAAATTTAGTGCTACTCCAAAGGTTAACTCATTAAAAATACCTGTGCAACCCCATTTAACGCACGTATGCGTTCGAAAGCCTCCAAAAGCTCCGAATCATTTAACTGATACAGACCCTTGTAGGCCATGAACATTTTGAAAGAATTGACGCCCAGCTCTTCGCACATGATTTTCATTTCCTCAGACACAGATTTCGACCACCAAGTGATGCCCACATGGAGCGCATAATCACAGCAGACCTTGGGATCAGCCCAAGCACGCCATTTGTCGTAGGCTTCAACAAGCGATTCACCCTTGTCGGGCAGCACGAAATCGACTGTAAAGCGAAAATCGTTAGTTTTTAGTGATGTCAGAGTTCAAAACACTACTACTCACTGATAGTGGTGGTGCCGCCAGCTACGGCCGCTTTGGTACCATGATAGAAATCGTCTACAGCGACGCAACCACCGAATTTCAGCTGCATGTGAGTGTGTGGATCAATGCCACCAGGTAGCACCAATTTGTTTGCAGCATCCACAATACGTACGCCGCCGGGCACAACGATATCAGATGCGGGTCCCACAAATCTAGTATTTGAAAGAATTAAGAATTAAGATATTTTCTAACAGCTTCTTAATTTAAAATGAACAATTACTTAATTATGCCATCCTCAATGTAAATATCGGCCTTAAATGACTTGTCGTGGTTGACGATGTGTCCATTTTTGATATAGACGCGGTTCTGAGAGCTCTGATTTGTCGAAATATTGAAAATGTGTTTAAGCGTAGAAAGGCTTTTAGTATATTGAAAGACTTACCTGAAGGTGGATGGGCACCTTCTTGACGGGTTTTGGACTTGTCGCCATGTTTTTGGAAATTTATCTGAAATTCAAGAGAAAAATTCAATTTAGTTCTATGTCCATATAATTTTATAATACATTATAACCGTTAGGGGAGCAAAACTATTATACTCTGCAGCAGCATGTTGCAAGAGTATAATTAAATAAAAATGTGCACATGCGAATGCATGAAAAATTAATAGCCTTATCTTATCGGTATTAGAATTGTATACATCATTCAAATGTGAAATGTCACCCAAAAGAAATCTACTAATTAAAAGGAGATTACGTATCGCATCTAGTTATAGGTTTTTAAAGATAGTACATACATACATACATATGTTATAAAGTATGACGAATAGAATTTACATAAAGCTTTTTTATTTTCGGCCATACGAAATCTCTACGATCACCAATTTTGACTGTAAAATTTGCGAGAATCAAGCCCCCCTATAGAAATATGTACATTTGTATGCCTGGTAAGCGGTACTCACTAACAAACTGTTGAAGCCTTTTTGGCAAACATATGCACGTATCTTTTATGTGTATACTGTATGTAATAAATACATAAATACATATACTACTGCGTCTAAAAAATAAGGTGACATTTGAATTTAAACTGCGCGCGTTTGGAGGATTTGGAGAATTTTCTTTTTAGGTCGGTCACATTTATGTGTTTGAGACATGTGTCGTTTTGTGAGCTGCTAAAAGTGAGTTTTTCGTTTTTTGCGATGTCGAAATTTGTTGAGCAAAGAATTTGCCCTAAATTTTGTTTACGGAATCAATTTTCTGCTGCGGATACGTTGAGGATGGTGCAGAAAGCCTTTGGTGATGAGGCTATGTCTAAAAAAAATGTTTTCAAGTGGTATAGTGAGTTCCAAGTCGGCCGAGAACGTGTCGAAGACGAAGAGCGTCCAGGGCGACCATCAACCTCAACCGACGAAGCTCACGTTCAACAAATCAAAGATTTGGTGTTGAAAAACCGTCGATTAACAATTAGACCCCTGCTGATGAAGTTGGCATATTGAAAGGCTCAGCCAATACCATTTTGAAGGATGTTTTGGGCCTCAAGCGTATCAAATCTCGACTGGTACCGAAAACATTGAATTTTTTGGGAAAAAGGCATCGCGTTGAAGTGTGTGAAACGACGCTTTCCGACTACCAGGGTGTCATGAAATGCATTATAACTAGCGATGAGACTTGGATCTATGCTTATGACCCCGAAACAACCGATCAATCGAGCGAATATCTTTCAAAAAGAGAGCCGAGACCAAAAAAATCACGCCAAGGTCACTCAAAAATCAAAGTCATGTTTACTGTTTTCTTCGATTATCGTGGTGTTGTTATGCATCGTTTGCAGATCGCTATTCGCCTAAAAAGGCCGGAATTGTGGAAAGACAATTCTTGGTTTTTACACCACGATAATGCACTATCCCATACTGCCCTCGTAATTCGTGATCATTTCGCCAAAAACTCAAACCATATCGTTCCGCAACCACCGTATTATTACGATGTGGCGCCGTGCGACTTCTGGCTGTTCACCAAGCTCAAAAGACCGCTGCGGGGACACCGTTTTTATACGATAGAGGAGATTCAAGCCGCAGCGAAGACGGAACTGAAGGCCATCACGGAAAGTGACTACAACCAGTGTTTCGAAGATTGGAAAATCCTTTGGCATAAGTGCATTGCATCGGGAGGGGATTACTTTGAAGGGGATGAAATTGATTTGGAAGAATATATAAAGAATTTTCAAAAGAAATAAAATAAAGCCTTATTTTTTGGGCACATTAGTATATTATATAATATATTAAAGCATAATAAACCAAATTGAACTTTAGTTTTTATATATAGGGCGAATTTTAATATATAAGTATATTACATACATACATATAGACTGGTAGTCGTAAGTTCTCTGTTCCGATTAAAATCTCAAAAGTCTTCCAGCATAATTCCGCGTGAAAACGCGTCTTATAAAATCCATAAACAATTCGAAAAATTATATTATCATAATCTTAATTTGTTTAAAAATAACGACATTTCCTAACTCTCATATTTTGAATCATCCAACAATACTACTATACTTAAGGTAGGGGTCACTATTTATAGTTCTGATAACACCTTCTTGGAGTGACATTGATCTACAGCTTTTAAGGATTTTTATACCCTGAACAGGGCATATTAAGTTTGTCACGATGTTTGTAACACCCAGAAGGAAGTGTCGGAGACCCTATAAAGTATATATATAAATGATCAGTATGTTGAGCTGAGTCGATTTAGCCATGTCCGTCTGTCTGTATATATACGAACTAGTCCCTCAGTTTTTAAGATATCCTTTTGAAATTTTGCAGACGTCATTTTCTCTTCAGGAAGCTGCTCATTTGTCGGAACGGCCTATATCGGACCACTATAACATATAGCTGCCATATAAACTGAACGATCGGAATCAAGTTCTCATATGGAAAACTTTTGCATTTGACAATGTATCTTCACCAAATTTGGTATAGATTATTTTCTAGGGCAAAAATGTAATATCCGAGAAAATTGTTCAGATCGGTTAACTATAGCATATAGCTACCATACAAACTGAGCGATCGGAATCAAGTTCTTGTATGGACAACTTTCACATTTGACAAGATATATTCACGAAATTTGGTATATATTATTTTCTAAGGCAACAATGTAATCTCTAAAAAACTTGTTCAGAACGGGTTGCTATAGCATATAGCTTCCATACAAACTGGACACATAGTTACTAACAGAAATGCACTTGTGAAGGGTATTTAGCTTCGGTGCAACCGAAGTTAACGTTTTTTCTTTTTTTTTTTAATTTTCTAATTTCCATAATCTACCGATGTTTTACTGGGTAGGAACGATGATAACGATGCATGCCGCATCTTCAGCAAGATGTTTGTGTAAAATTGAAAGTTAATCAATTTCTCCAATAGGATTTGAGTTACAGCTATTTAAAGTATAGCCGCAACGGTTTAATCCTATACAATATGGTCGGAATAGTGTTTTGACTTTGTTAATTAAGAGGATTAATTGAAATGGTGGCAAATTTAAATCGTGAGTTAATTTTAGGAACCCTGTGATTTAAAGCCATCCAAATAGCAAATTTTAATCAAGTTTAGGCCAAGATCATAATCATTTTCAACCCTAAGTCATATAATTTTTTCAAATCTAAAAAACGTACATACATTTGCGGAATTATCGTAAATATATTCAACAAATACTATGTATAGTAGTATTTATGTATGTACGCTCACTTAATTTTAAAAAGACATTTTACTTATTGATCTACATATATGTATGTATATGAGGTATAAAGCCACGGGATATTTGAAAGCCTCATATTAGATAGGTATGTGGGAGTTAAGGTTACTATTGGCCCAATTTATCTATGATATTTACAAAACCATATCGCTATTAAAAAAACGCTCTCTTAATTTCTTTTTACCATGTTCAGACCGAAAATTTAAAAGATTAGATTACATTTAAGCATTTCATAACCTAACAGTGTTCTCACTGCCGTTTGAAAGATCAAAAAACAGCTGTTATTGTCATTCAAGAATTCACATCGCTTAATATTTATCAAAAGAAAAGATTGTCATATAGTATTTTGAAATAAAAGCCGTTTTTTTTTTAATATTTTCCATATAATAGAAATAATGGATGAATTTTTTCATTTGTTAAGTCGATTTTCAGGCGAAATTAGATTCATTGCTTTAAAAAAAATTTGTTTGTTTACATTTTTTTCCCTTTGTAGGGTCTAAATCAGCTGTGATAATGTAACAGATTTTCAGTGCTGACAAGTAGATTGCGCAAAATCAGAGTCGCACAGAGAGATTTAGCGTGGATCAGTTTAAAATCATTTCTATGAAGTGATTTGGAACTGTAATTTTTGTATGGCGAAATCTTGATAAATTTTTAAGATTAGTGGGATAATCCATTCAAGAGCCGAAATCGTGTGATTAAGTGTCGGTCTGAACATGGTATTAAGATATCTCAAATATTGAACAGTATTACGGTATAAAGAAAGTTGAGTTTTGTTAGGTACATGAGGCTAAGGAAGTATTGAACCGATGTTATCCATTTTCGACATGACGATATTATTTCCAGGAAAATACTGTTTTCATTAAGGCACCTCAGAGAATGAATGATATTTCGATATATTCGGTGTCTGGAGACCTGAAAATTTATAGTCCAATTTCGACTATTTTAATATATGTGATCGTTGATCATTGAATTTACTTTGTCTGCAAAGATTTAACACCATTGGCTCTCGTTTTATATGCTGTAAAATGAAATAATCATACAGATGTAAAAATTTTAATATTCATACATATATGGGAATTGGGCGTGTTTGTATTCAGATTTCACGTATTTCCACAATATAACATAAAAAGTCAAAAAAGTAGTTCCTAAGCACATTGTTTATTTATTCCACCGGCTCCTATGAAGCTTTTCCGTGTTATTTTGGGTGTATAATTGAATGTTTCTGCACCCTTTACTTTGTGAGCTATCGCACTTTTGTTAATTTTCAACATAATTGTTATATAGTGGGCGTGGTTATCTGATTTCACCGTCACAGTAAATAAAGAACTGTTCGAAACAGTTTCTCTCAGAAACTTTGGTTGAAATAGCACAGTAGTTTGTTTATAAAAATATGGAAAAAACGTTTGTTCTGCAAAAATTTTCACAAAATATTGATTTGGTTCGCTAGGTTTGAGCTTGACACTTGCACTCTAGCTTTATAGCACAAATTAATACTTTTTATGTTTGTACTAATATAATAATTATTTTACAATCATAACTGACAAGACACTTAAATGTATTTATGAGGAAATGGGCATAAAGATAACCGTTATCACTATGTATGCTGATAAGCATTAAATAAAAGTGTTTATAAACAAAAAAACAAAAAAACAAAAAAAAAAAATAAGTAAATAAATATGCATGTTTGTATGCCCATTTTCCATCCACACTATAAATATTTAACAAATAAATATTTGCATTGATTAAATGTAATAAATTTTACGATTGTAAAAGTATTAATAAAACACTGAGAACCGCTATCATTGTAACAAGGAAAACTTTGCAACAATTCACAGGTCTCTTCGTACAAAAATACCCAATATGCTTGTACATATGTATGTATATGTATATGCATATGTATGTGAGTTTACGTATAGTGGTGGTCATATACTTAGCACACTCGTACTTTTAAGAAAAAATGTTCCATAAAATTAATTTTTTTACTAAAAACTTAAATATTTTCACATATATTCATATTTCACATATAGATTAACTTAAATAATAACATAAAGGACGATCTAATTAAAACCTATGAAAAAAAAGTAAGAATAAATGATTACTACGTTGGACACATATGTACTTAGCACATTTCAGGTTTACCTACAAAAACCTTGGCAACCCGTTCCGAACCAAATTTTACTTCAATATTTCGTTGGAAAATCCTTATTTTTGATCACTTCAGAACATCTTTTAGGCAAACACTCCACCAAACGTCTACATTGTTCCACAGGTATATTCAACCATGCACTTTTGATGTTCTGCCACAATTCTTCTAAATTTCTGGGGTTTTTTTTGCCCTCAATCCTTCTCTCAACTTCACTCCACAAATTCTCAATTGGATTGAGATCAGGTGATTGAGCTGGCCACTGCAGAATGGGAAACGCATTGCTCCTCCAAGAAATTTTTCACCAAACGCGAAGTATGTTTGGGGTCATTATCATGCAGGAAGTGCCACCTTAGAGGCATATGGTCGTCGACAAATGGAATCATGTGTTCTGTTAACATGTTCTTGTAAACAAATTGATCCATTTTTGACGTTATCCTAACGATAGGTCCAACACCGTGCCAAGAAAAGGCCGGCCACACCATAATATTTCCTCCTCCATGTTTCACTGTTTTTTGTGTATACCTAGAATTGTGCTGCTGGTTACTGGGCCGCCAGACTCGACGTTTACCGTCAGATCCAAATTTAAAAAACTTAGATTCATCACTCCAGAGAACGTTTTTCCAAAAAGAAAGTGGTTTGTTGATGTGGGCTCGTGCGAATGAAAGGCGTGCCTCCAAGTTCTTCTTAGAAACAAATGGTTTCTTCTGTGAAATGCATTCACGCAGTCCGCCTTCTTCCAAACGGCGGCTGATCGTTTTAGATGAAATCCTCTATTCCGTATACTGTATAAACTTCGGTTTTAATTTGTTTAGAGCTCTTGAATGGGTCGTTTTTTGAAATTAAACCCGAATTAGATTGTCTTTTTTGGGAAAGGTGGTTTTGCGAGGCCTAGGAGCTCGCACCGCGGATTTAACTGCCCTAAATTCGTCAAAATGTTTAATTGCGTTATAAATGAGCTTCCTTGAACACCCCCCAAGCGTTTTTGCAAACTGGGTTACCGACTGCCCTTCACTTCCTAACTTCACAATTATAGCCCGATTTTCTTCCGTGCAACACAAACCTCTAGCCATATCTAATCAGTATATTTAAATTTAAATTTAATTCAAAACCACAGTTTTTATATTAAATAATCTCTAACCAACAAAATTTTTTGTATTCGAAAATAAATATTTCTTAAAACTTTAAAAAACTTCGACAGTCTAAGAAGTGTGCTAAATATGTGTCCACTCACAAAAGCTGCTGATCGTTAAATAATCCTTCTATTTACGACACTAGCAAAAACAAAGCGACGAAACTTTGCGATATCTTAGCTTGGCGCCTTGATCATGTCTAGACAAAGTGGCGTCTTTGAATTTTGTAACATTACGAAGAAAACATCGTTTGCATTTAGGTAGAGTGATGAGTGCTAAGTATATGACCACCACTGTACATACATACATATATGTACATAAATATGTATGCATTTATGCAATTTAACCGCAAAACCTTTACTGTTAAGCAAGTTAAGTACCCCTAAGGGCACCTCGTTTACAATGTCTAGTAAGCCTGCGGTTCGCAACGTTGCAAGACGCGCCGCCACACAGAGGTCAGGTCAGCGGCGCAGGTGAGTCACAACACACACTTATATCATATTGTAAATACTTATGTGTAAATATAGAGTGCCAAGCAGGTCTACGCCCATTTATTCATGCGAGTATATAAACATTTTTACTAATAACAAATCAACCACCGGAGATGGCGTCACTGCCAAAGAGTTGGGGATCTACTATCATATACACACATATATGTACATATGTATATATATAGTATATGTATATGCTGATGCGTCTGCATTGCAAGGAGCAATGTGCCAGTTTTTGGGGTGTGTATGACTCATTGCAAGGACGTAAAAATCTCAACAAGGGTGATGTGTTTCCGCACTCGCTTGGCGAGCTGTTGTATGCGCCGTCCATTATGACCACGCTTTCGAAGTAAAACACCCTTGCAATACGGCGTAACTATCTACACGTTACACTGAAGTTGGCAGCCGGCCGAGAGTTGACTACACGCGACACTTTGCCCAGATGCCGACACGTGCAGTCACTGATATAAGCTATTATCTCCTTTGAAGGCGTAATGACGCAGTTTTCTTGAAGGATTGGTAAAAAGACAGCGTAGAACTACAGTTTTGGTAATTTGCGGCGAATCATGCAATCAACCCTCAAAATCGATTTTGTGGTTCAAAAGACCACAACAAATTCACAACAACATTCCGATTAAATAGGGTTGGCTGAGAAATGGTACAAGTAGCTTAAGTATTTTTATGTAAAAATAAAACATTTTATGAGAAGAAATGATAAATTATCTAACCCCACATTTCGTAAGAACAGAGTTAACCGACTGGAATTGTTTGCACATAGTGAATAAGGGTGTCATGTTCAGACCTAAAATTTAAAAGATAAGATTACATTTAAGCATTTCATAACCCAACAGTGTTCTCACTGCCGTTTGAAATATTAAAAAACAGCTGTTATTGTCATTCAGGAATTCACATCGCTTAATATTTATCAAAAGAAAAGATTGTCATATAGTATTTTAAAATAAAAGCCGTCTTTTTTCAAATATTTTCCATATAATAGAAATAATGGATGCATTTTTTTCATTTGTTAAGTCGATTTTCAGGCGAAATTAGATTCATTACTTTAAAAAAAATTTGTTTGTTTACATTTTTCTCCCTTTGTAGTGTCTAATGTCAGCTGAGATAATATAACAGATTCCAGTGCTGACAAGTCGATTGCGCAAAATTAGAGTCGCACAGAGAGATTTGGCGTGGATCAGTTTCAAATCATTTCAATGAAGTGAGTTGGAACTGTCATTTTTGTATGGCGAAATCTTGATAAATTTTAAGATTAGTGGGATAATCCATTCAACAGCCGAAATCGTGTGATTAAAGGTCGGTCTGAACATGGTATAAAGTAGATTCCAGATTTCGACATCGTAATTTTGAATGAGACATTATAACCATTATAAACCATCGTAGGAGAATGCTCTGTTCATTTACTATTTTAACCTGAAAGTACTATTTCTTATCGGCAGGAAATTACTTTCTGAACAGATAAAATGTAGTTCGTTCATTCAAACCAGGTTTTTATTAGCACTTGAATTCACCAACTTCTTTATTTTTTAAATAATCGGACTTTGTGGGATCATGAAAACCGCTTACCCACATATTTATAAGAAAAAAATACTTTCACACTGAGAAATGCAATGCTTTAACGGTACTCAGACCAGCCTTGTTAATTTGTTAGTCGTTATTTGGTAGTTTTTTACATGTATTTTGCTTTTGTAAAATTAACAGACTATAGTTCTACCGAGTAACGAACTATCCAGCTGGCAAGCTTGATAATTGATTCGTTACTCGGTAATATCACATCAGCTGTTCTCCTGCTCCTCTGTAAATCAATTTAAAGTACTGACCAGTAATAAATTTGATCTGCTTCACATAATTTTCAATTAAATGACTGACAATTTTTGATTTTGCACTTTGTTGGGGCATTTTTACTCTTTAATAAAATTGAATCTATTTACCATACTACCAAGGTAGAGCAAAAAGTATGTTCACAGTTAAACCTTTTAACGAAGTATCAACTAACGAATTGCCAAATTAACAGGCTTGGGTCTGAATACCCCTTATGTGTTATAGCCTACATGTATTAAGGCTTTAAAGAAGCTTTACCGAATTTGTTTCATCGAACGAACGGGTGTTAGGGTCAGTGAACAAAATTAATATCCTCCACATAGCGATTCTGCTTAGCTGCCTAATCAATTCAATGAGATCTCTTATGTTATCCGACCGTAACTGTTAAGGCGTTAAGCATTGAATTGGAAATGGAAATTTAATATTCTTTATCTCACACTGTTAATTGTTCTCACACAAAATTTGTTTTTTTGCCTATTTTCAAAGCTTAAACTGTGCAACCTTCTATTAAAGCTTATACATACATAACCATATAAAGGAGTAGCTTCATACCTCACAAACTTATCTCCAACCCTTGTAATATATGTTTGGAGCGTGTTCAACCGCAAATCTCAAAGCTAAGCTAAGCGGAAGCGTGTCGACCAGCAAATATGTCTGTTACTTTTTCGATTAAACATTTTGCCTTTTATTGCGTTTAACCTAATAAGATCATATGTTAATTGCTTTCATATTTGTGAGGTGTCATATTAATTGGTCGAAGCCTTTCAAGTGATCACTTTTTTGTATGTAAAAATCGAAACAGACTTGTTTCCTGTGTAGGTTTTAATGGTATGTTTCTGTGTGGTAAGATTAATTTCAAAAAGTATTTATGTATATTATATAGTCAAGCGCCTAATGCATACTAACCAATGTATGTACATTGTACATACATACATACATATGTACGTATGTTTATACAAAATTTGCATACATACATACATATTTGACAAATGTAGAAAGAGGCAATGAACTTGAATTATGGATAGTTTCAGGAAACAAGGTGGATATCTCCCGAGTGGAGCAGATCGCCAGAGTGTTACTTAGGCAAAAAGAGGTTTGCTAAGCATACGAACAAACATATCATAAAGGATACACAAATTCCTTATCACCCCTACAATATCGATGGTTTTGTTGAATGATAATGATAATTGTTCGCTTTGACGCGTTAGAAGTGACCAAAAAAAAATTGAAAAAAAAAATTGATTTTTTGACACCTGAGCCCCTTTTTCGTAGACCAGGTCACATATTATTAATATCATGACGAATGCCCTTTCCTCGAGCTATGAAAGTACCCACTCTTTCAAGCTGAACTCTGATCCGAGATGTAATATATGTATGTATTCTACTGTGATTAAATTGAAAGGTGAATTTTGTCCATTTCATCTTCTTCACTTGGAAAAATCATCCGTCGGGATGGCCATCAGAGCCTTCTTCGATTCAGTTTTTATATTCTGAACTAGCATCCCGTCCCGGCATCGCATGGGGTAGACAATTATTTATTTTTAGAAATTTGGATATAAAACACTTTTTTCACAAATATTTTTATTTGTATTAAAAAAATCCCACATTTATATTTGTATGTAAGTCTATTTAAGTTTAATTTCATTGATGGTTTAAGTGGCGGGCACTTTTGAAAAATTAAAAAATAATAATAATAATAATCAAAAAATTAAAATAACGGTAATAAATAATGAATTCAGTCGTTTTACATATAAGTAAATAATAAATTATTAAATAAATATATTAAATAATAATAATAATATTCTTTAAAAATTAGCGTATAAAAATATAAAAGTAATATTTACGAAAATAAAAAAAAATAAAATAAAAATACTAATTATGAAAAATTAAAAAAACAAAAATAATAATAATCAAAAAATTAAAATAACAGTAATAAATAATGAATTCAGTCGTTTTACATATATTTTTGCCACTGCACGTGCTCAATTCTGCTAAATAGCAGCGACAACGTCGAATTCCTTACTTTGATTCTATCGGCTCTGTTAGCCGCCAAATCGAACAACATACAGAATTAAATTTGCACCTTCTCTATACTTTACATTCTCTGGCCCGGCGCGCTTTTCAGAATGCATCGCAAACATCGGCCACGGCGCTTTGGCGGTTTTGTTTACTTTTTGAATTTTTTAATTCGTAATATCTTTTGAATGGAAAGTCCAATTTAAAAACTATTTTATAGGTAGTTAAATGGTCTTGACCATAAAATAATTTATTTGGATAAGGATTAATATAAACACATAAGTAGCATGGTTTGAATTTGGTTAGCATTTTCATTAATGTTTAAAATGAAAAAAGTTGTTGTAGTGACATAACTACAATAGTTGGACATATGCTACCGCGGAGTTTTTTGTAGACATTATGATGTTCTTCAATATTGTTGTACATTATTTTGTTCTATCGCTAATAGTTTCGGCAGGGCAATCGACGAAAGACATTTTAAGACTCATTTTTCTACTCCTTTGGTTACATTGTTCAAATTTTACCAAAAATCCCTAATGTTTTTCAAAACGAAATGTAGCTTATGAGGAATTGGAAGAATGTAGCATTCTATTGGTGAAAGAATTTTTTAAATCGGCCCAGTACTTTTTGAGCCTATTCATTACAAACATACAAAAATAGGTAAAAATTTTTCCTATTTATAATGTTAGTATAGATTGAGTCAAAACTGTGTCCTCGGAGAGGTCATGTGAATTTGCTGAATAGCCAAAAGTTACATGAAGGTAAATCAGACGAATGCTGTGGTTGTGGCCCGATATTAGTTGAAAATGTGGCGAAATGATCACGAATATATGTATGAGATGGTGCATTTCTTTGTTCAATAAATTCAGATATAGTAAAAATCGAAGAATTCACTTTTAGAGCCTCAAAAAACGACGCGTATCTCAAATATTAATAAATACATATTTTGACGTGAAATTTAACATAGATGTCACTAACAGTACTACCAACTTATAGAGAAATTTACCGATTCGAAAAACACGCGAAGTATAAAAGAAGAATTCACCTTTCAATTTGATCACAGTAGTATGTATGTATATTCAAATTTGTATTAATGGTTAACAGTCATTCATAAACAGAATATATTCTAATAATTTTTTAGTATGTATGTATGTATATAATATTCGTATGTACTCGCTTGCTAATAGAGTCGCTGTCGTGAAATGGTGTTGCCGCAAAAGTGTTGGCGATTAAATGATTTTCAACAACAACAACATCAAACACTCAACTTCCAGCACTTCCTGTGCTTTTGTTGCCAACTTCATTCTACGTGTGCGCGAGTATGGGAATGGTGTAAAAATCATTGTTTCCATTTTCGCTTTATGCGCACCTCTCCACTTCGCTCGGTGAATAAAGTGTGCCTGTAGCACGCCATAAATCGCGCTATGCTACTGGCTTACAACCGTACCCACCGACAGACCTCTTCGCAGCTAATTGTGCAAAGTACATGCATACATACATATGTACATATTAAATCTAAATGGCTGACATTTGTGGCAATCGACTTTATTTATAAATAAGAGCTACATACATATGTACTATATATAATTATGTACATATAAGTACCGCTGCTTGTTCCATATAAGCGCTGTAATACAGACACTGTAAGAAGTGTTTTTATAA
Organism: Bactrocera correcta; assembly: GCA_027475135.1. Lineage (NCBI taxonomy): Eukaryota > Metazoa > Arthropoda > Insecta > Diptera > Tephritidae > Bactrocera > Bactrocera correcta. The sequence continues at coordinate 81,324,156 of CM050326.1, forward strand.
CTGTTAGAACGCCAGCTTTTTAGATATGTAGTATGAACTGTATGGATTGGGACAGTAAAAACTGGAGAATCGAAGCTTAAGTTTTTGAGTGCAATAATTTTGTTATGGAGGTAGGGTGGTCTCAATTGCAAACGTTAGGTCTTTTTGAGGACTGTAGATTCGCTTAATACCATGTTCAGACCGAAAATTTGAAAGATTAGATTACATTTAATCATTTCATAACCCAAAAGTGTTCTCACTGCCGTTAGAAAGATCAAAAAACAGCTGTTATTGTCATTCATGAAGTCAAATTTTGTTTGTTTACATTTTTTCCCCTTTGTAGTGTCTAAATCAGCTGTGATAATGTAACAGTAGACAAGTAGATTGCCCAAAATCAGAGTCGCACAGAGAGATTTAGCGTGGAAAAGTTTCAAATCATTTCAATGAAGTGATTTGGAACTGTCATTTTTGTAAGCCGAAATCTTGATAAATTTTTAAGATTAGTGGGATAATCCATTCAACAGCCGAAATGGTGTGATTAAGTGTCGGTCTGAACATTGTATAACCCTTTGAGTATCGGGCTTTCCAATAGAGATGACATGGTCTGTATTTTTTTTTTTTTTCATTGTATTTTGTAACGTTTGCAATTTCATCATGGAAAGATGTAGCAAAGATTACATTCAACAAAATTGACAGTTTGGTATGGTTTTTGGTCTGGTGAAATCACCGTTCCGTACTTCTTTCGAAATGAAACCGTTGCCGTCATTGAAGCGCTGTATAGATCGATGATAAGCAATTTTTTATGGCCGTAATTGGAAGAAGTTGATCTAGACAACATCTGGTTCGAACAAAACGGGGCTACGTGCCACACAAGTTTAGAGATTCGATTATTTCAAGAAATCGTGACAATAAATGGCCTCCAAGAAGTTGTGATTTAACACAATTACACTATTTCTTGTGGGGTTATTTGAAGTCATTGGTCTTTAGGAATAAACCAGACTATCTACAAAATTTAGACGTCAATATTGAACCTGCTATTCATGACATACGAAGTGGAGAAAGCACTCGAAAATTGGGTTCTTCGAATTCGTTTTGCCAAAGGATGAGATTTGCATGATGTTATACTCAGAACTTAATTGTATCCGTTGTACTTCACTTTAAATTGTCATTTAAATTTGCTTAACAATTAGTGTTTTATTTTAAAGGAAGCTTATCAATCGTATTGAAAAGCCCTGTCTTATGTAGAATATTTTAAACTGTGAGAGCTGCGTAATGTAGAGTTATAGGAGGGCTAAATGTTGCCAGGTGCAATCTGACATTTCCATTGAAAAGTTTAACATTTTTTAGCATAATATCACTCAGAACGTTTTGTCATTTAATCGTGAATTGTTTTATTTACAGGGGATTAAAAAATTCGTCTCGGCCGAAAAATGGAATTAACCCGTGAACATTTTCGTGCGATCATTTTTCACAACTTTCGACATGGATTATCATGACAAGAGTGCATCGATGAACTAAAATCTTTGTATGGCTATGAAGCACCATCCTATGCACTGTGAAAAACTGGTACAACGAATTCAATCGTGGCCGACGCTCGCTCAAAGACGAATTCCGTGAAGGTCGTCCAAAAACAGCCGTTGTGCCAGAAACCATCCATGCCGTACGTGAACTGATAATGCAAGACCGTCATGTAACATACCTTCCGATAGAGGTATGCCTATGCTTTTCCCTCCCACCAGCATACATTCGATATTGCATGAACACCTGGCCATAAAAAAGGTTTGTTCTCGTTGGATCCCGCACAATTTGACAATCGCTAAAAAAAAAGGCTCGTGTTGATTGGTGTAAAGAAATGCTGAAAAAATACGATCTCGGTGCTTCAAAAGACGTTTATAAGATCGCCACAGGTGACGAATCATGGATCCATGCGTATGAGCCCGAAACAAAGCAGCAATCGACCGTGTGGGTCTTCCAAGACGAGCCAAATCCAACGAAAGTTGTTCGTGGAAGAAACACTTCGAAGCAAATGGTCGCCTGTTTCTTCGGCAAAACTGGTCATGTGGCGACTGTTCCGCTTGAGCAACGTAGGACGGTCAATTCTGAGTGGTACACCACCATTTGTTTGCCTGAAGTCTTCAGGGGAAATTCGAAAAACGAACAAGAGAAGACGAAGCATTGTGCACCATGACAATGCGAGCTCTCACACATCGGCTCAAACCAGCGCCATTTTTTACCGGCCAAAACGTCGAATTGATGGGTCATTTCCCCCATACAGCCCTGACTTGGCACCCAATGACTTCTTTTTATTCCCACACATCAAGAAAATAATGCGTGGTCAACGATTTTCGTCGCCAGAAAATGCTGTTGAAGCATTCAAAAACCATGTTTTGGTGGTGTCTCAATCGGAGTAGAAAAAGAGCTTCGAAAATTGGTTTGAACGCATGCAAAAGTGTATAAATCTTGATGGAGAATATTTTGAAAAACAATAAAACCATTTTCGTTGATAAATATTCCTATTTTCATTATTAGGCCAGAAATACATATAGCAGCCCTCGTAATTAGCTGTTACAAGCAAATCGTCATGATATCAAACAACTTTTCTATCGTTCCAGTTTTTCATTACTAATTTAAAATTAATTGGGGTACCAAAACTAAAGTTAGGTACTAAATATTTTTTAATAATTCCTGGTTTGAGTTACTATTAAAAAAGTTGTCATTTAAATTTAAGAAACTAAAGCACTAGCTTTGTTGAACAAACACTATTATTATTATCTACTCCAATACACTTGCAGTTCAACCACTAAAAAAAGATACTTTCACGGGCTGCATACTCATTCAAGTTTATGTATGCAAAGTATTCGAACATTATTGCCAAGTTGCGGCAGAAAGTTGACAGTTTTGTTTATGCCTATATAATTTCTGAATTATTTGATTTCTTAATTGCCTATGAACGTGTTAACACAAAGGTAAATGTTGTTCGACAGAAGTAGCAAAAGAGTGCAGTGCGCAACCGTTTGTGTGCCGCTGACCCCAATGAGTTTTCCGTGCATATTAATGCAATAGAACTCCATAACACTTCATACATATGTATGTATGTATGTATAAATGATTGTATACACGATTTCAATAATATTTCCGTTCCAGTTAAGTTTAAAGCGTTTTTTTACTTTCTGGCAGGGAAAGGCCGACAGGAAACATTATTCTTAAGACCACATTTAATTATGTGTGACCATATTAATTATGTGTTTGTATTTCGACCACATAGTAGATACTATTTCGAAATGTTACGCTTGCCTTTCACCATTTTTTTTGTGGACAAATAATAGTAAGACATTTTAAATTAAATTTCGCAAGTCATTCTTCGAAATAATTTCTAGGTGGGGATGACTATCAGTGATCAAAATAATCATTAGTGTTTAGTATGCCCTTATCTTTCTGTAGTACATAAATTATTCAACAAAAAGTTCCATACAATTTTGTATACGAAATCGAATCTATTGCCGAAACGTTCAGAATGTTGGAAAAGGCAATCGGAGATAATTGTTTGTTGCGAACAAGTATTTTTGATTGGAAAACTTATTCAAGACGAGGTTGATGACGAACCACGTCCAGGACATCAACTGATGATCAAAACGTCAGTAAAATAAAGGAATTGTTGTCTCCGAGCACCTCCAAAGTTAGGAAAACATTTTCGCGCGACTTGTTTCTGTGAGTGGTGCAAGCCGAAAATGCAGCGTTCGTTAAAGCAGAGGTAAGCGATTAAATTCTGTGTGAAACTCGGTAAATCTCCGACAGAGATGTTTGATATGATCAAGCAGGTATATCCAAATGTTGCTTTAGTAAGAAGTATTGTGTCGGTGACACCAGGCATACGTCGGCCGGCCAATGAGCAAATCCAAAGTGAAAACGATGGTCATTGTCTTTTTTGACATCAATGGCATCGTGAATTTGTTGCTCGTGGACAAACCGTAATGCCAAGATTTACGTCTACGTCCTCAAGAGACACAAACGAAGGGCCAATCGGGTCCGACAAGACATTGCAGACGATTGGAAGTTCCACTATGACAACCCCGTGTGGGCCGTTCTTGTGAATAGCTACCATCAAGGGTCGGCATCCCAACGTTTCCGCAGCCGCTACACAGCCCAGATGTGGCCCCGGACCTTTTTGTTTCCTTGCCTGAAAAGGCCGATAAAAGACAAACATTTTGAAACGACAGGGAGAGGGAGGGGGTCTATTCCGGAGAATGTCTTCCGTGACGCCTTCAATGCTTCAAGTGCAACGACGCAGAAGAAGCCTGTTTTGAAAGTATTTAAAGGATTGTAACGATTTGTTCAATAAATGTTTTTAAATCAACTCAGTTCCATTATTTTCCCGACAAACCCTGCATGCTTACCACCTGGAAACACACAATAAATCGACCCGAATATTGTGGCAAAGGTGAGCCAAAATCGAAAAAACCACGTCAAAGCAGGTCAAAAATCAAGGTTAGGTTGACAGTTTTCTTCGATTGGCGAGGTGTGGTACACTGCGAATGCCTTCCGACCGGCCAAACTGTCAACAACTGACAGACTGTTGTGCGTCATTTACAGGAAGCTAATCGTAAAAACAGACCGGAATTATGGGCCGACAACTCTTTGTTTTTGCACCACGATCATACACGGACGAATACTGCTTTGATTCTTCCTGAGTTTATTACCAAATTTTCAACCAATATTGTGCCGCAAATCACTTAATTGAGTTACGTGTGACTTCTGGCTATTCAACAGACTCTAATGACGGCTACGGGGAAACCGTTTCGAGTCAATTGAGTTGAATGTCAATTTACTCTAGAAAAAAGACTATGGGTCAGCTTAAGATGAACAATTTTTAAATAGTATGGTGCAGTTAAAATTTCCACATCATCACAAAGGATTTTAAAGGCAAGGTTTTCTTAATATAGGATTTCTTAGACATATTCTCGGAAAGTTGAAATAAATCCCACAAACTTTTTTTCGAATTATTCTATAAAAAATTTGCGACTGAAGTGCTAGAAGTCCGTGGGGTATTTAAGGTGTCCTGTTTACTAATTTTAGTTCAAAGATTTCTCACCACGTATAGATAGTCAGGCGCAATATAACTGTAAGCTTGCTAAGGATTCTCGCTTTTTTCTCGAAACAATGGTTTATAACTCGCACACCGTTCGATATTTCAATGAAATTTATGCAGTTTTTTTTCATTGTTTTTTAAGCTCGAACTTTTATGGACAATTAATTTTTGTGATGACAAGGAGTTTCAGTTGGAACTGGATCAAAAAAAAAATAATAATAATACAAAACAGTAACTACTTTTGAAATTAAAGATAGCCATTGCTGCAATTTTAAACCCAATTTCTATTTTTCAAAACAAGCGATATTTGGCGAGTTGTATAGGAGCTAATATTACCGAGCGTTAGACCTCAAATATAATACATAGGTACAAACATATATCGCTGAGAGTAGAATGAGATCTAAATTTTTCAAGTTATTTAACACGGATGAAAGTGTATCTCTATATTTTATAGAATACTTGTAGTAATCGAAATTGTTGCATGCCATGAGTTGAAAGTAAATATAATCAATACTTAAATGAATCGCTCTATAGAATATTAAATGAATTCGATTAAGAAAAAAGAGACTCATTCACGAAAAATACAAGCTCCTCATTATACAAATTAGCTCAACAAATTGTTTTGACTTCTTTATTTAGTCAATCGCCAGATTTAATGGCTTATCATTTACTAAACACGCTGACAAAGCGAAATGCTCAGGTATCTACCTACTCGCACCTGAATGCAAGCGATACAATGCTATTGTTAATGAACTTATTTGAGTTAATATACTATACATACAATATATAGCTTAAGGTTCGTATATACAATTTAATTAAGTGAGTACAAGCGTATATTTATAAATACATACAAACATATAGCATGCTTCTATTTTAATTATACAAGCTTTTATATAGCGCCTTCGTGATTATACATTTACAATATATACTATATATAACATACATATATATATATACTGTATGTACTTAACTGGGTTTCTGCTCATTAATAATAGATATAACTCGGTATATAGAACGTAAAGCACGCATTTGATGACAGGTGTTCTAAACATACATACATTTAGTATATAGATATATAATTAAATACATATGTATGTATGTATGTATGTATAATGCGCATTTTGCCGGCCGGCAGTCTAAAAGATCAACTTGCGTGACCGAGTACATTTAACGCTTTCAATCAAATTTATTGAATAATTATATATATTTAAAAATTATTGGCCAATAAAAATTTTTGCTTTTATGCTCTCTGGTGACAGATAAAATGATATTTAAAACTTTTTTTTTTTTATAAAAATTTAACAATAATATTAAAGCCCCTAACTGTGCTCGGCAAAACGTGGCCAATAGAACTCTTTGAAGTCAAAAGCCAACTGTTGAAGTAAATATATCAATGACAATAAACATTTAAAACGATTTCAGAAGTAATTCAAAAAATTATGCCGCTGGAGTCAAGCCGAATCGATATAATACTTTAGATCAGAACTCGATATGACTTGAAATGCGAAGTCCATGACGCTGGGTATAAAAATTACGAAACCTCTTCTTCTTCTCTACTGGCATAGACACCGCTTACGCGATTATAGCCGAGTTAACAACTGCGCGCCAGTCGTGTCTGCTCTTCGCTACGTGGCGCCAATTGGATATTCCAAGCGTAGGCAGGTCGTTCCCCACCTGGTCCTTCCAACGGAGTGTAGGTCTTCTTCTTCTTCTTCCCCCGGCGGGTACAGCGTCGAATACTTGCAGAGCTGGAGTGTTTTCGTCCATCCGGACAACATGACCTAGCCAGCGTAGCCGCTGTCTTTTAAATCGCTGAACTATGTCAATGTCGTCGTATATCTCGTACAGCTCATCGTCCCATCGAATGCGATATTCGCCATGGCCAATGCGCAAAGGACCATAAATCCTTCGCAGAACCTTTCTCCCGAAAACTCATAACGTCGACTCATCGGTTGTTGTCTTCGTCCAAGCCTCTGCACCATACAGCAGGACGGGAATTATGAGCGACTTACAGAGTTTGGTTTTTGTTTGTCGAGAGAGGACTTTGCTTCTCAATTGCCTACTCAGTCCGAAGTAGCACCTGTTGGCAAGAGTTATCCTGCGTTGGATTTCTAGGCTAACATTGTTGGTGGTGTTTACGCTGGTTCCAAGATACACAAAATTATCTACAACTTCAATGTTATGACTGTCAACAGTGATGTGAGTGCCAAGTCGCGAGTGCGACGACTGTTTGTTTAATGACAGGAGATATTTCGTCTTGCCCTCGTTCACTGCCAGACCCATTTGAGTTGCTTCCTTGTTAAAGCTGGAGAAAGCAGAACTAATGGCGCGGGTATTGAGGCCGATGATATCAATATCATCGGTATACGCCAAGAGTTGTACACTCTTATAAAAGATGTTACCTTCTCTATTTAGTGATGCAGCTCGGACTATTTTCACTAGAAGCAGGTTGAAAAAGTCGCACGATAGGGAGTCGCCTTGTCTGAAACCTCGTTTGGTATCGAACGGCTTGGAGAGGTCCTTCCCGATCCTGACGGAGCTTTGGATGTTGCTCAACGTCAGTTTACACAGCCGTATTAGTTTTGCAGGGATACCAAATTCAGACATCTCGGCATAGAGGCAGCTCCTTTTCGCTTTCGACAGAAAACAGCTTTGAAATCGACGAAGAGGTGGTGTGTGTCGATTCTCTTTTCACGGGTCTTTTCCAAGATTTAGCGCATGGTGAATATCTGGTCGGTTGTTGATTTGCCAGGTCTAAAGCCACACTGATAAGTTCCAATGGGCTTTAATCTTTCACACAATACGCTCGATAGAACCTTACATGCGATGTTGAGGAGGCTAATCCCTCGGTAGTTGGCGCAGATTGTTGGGTCTCCTTTTTTATGGATTGGGCATAGCACACTTAAATTCCAATCGTTGGACATGCTTTCGTCCGACCATATTTTACAAAGAAGCTGATGCATGCTCCTTACCAGTTCTTCGCCGCCGTGTTTGAATAGCTCCTACGAAACCTCTACCAAATCTAAAAAGTGGAAATCGTCTCTATTTACTGCATTTAAGTTCCGACCTCTAAAACTTGTATATAAAAGCAATAGCAAAGAAATATAACCAAATTTAATTTCGCCAAAGCTTGCTTTTCAATTTTTATTTGACTATGTCAATATATGTAATTTATACCACTTGTTTTTTCGAATCGCCACTCTCTAGCTCTTGTGTAATTTATATATTTTTATTAAAGCTTTTCTAAAAGTATTTCGTCGTGGCTTTAGAATAGTATTGCCTTCTATTTGTCATTAAAAATGCTTTACCTTTTTGTCGCTAAAGCATTTTAAGGTATGAACACACCATAAACTTCGGATTACTTCGGATGTACAGTAAAACATACATATGTACAAATGCAAATTTTCCCCCAAAAGTTTCCTAAAAATCGAATATTCTTTACAAATTTTCATAGTAAGTGAAACTCGCGCCCCAGAGGTCATTTTGAAATTGGTTTGGATCCGTGAGTCCTATCATACTGCGTTGACTTCCATACCAGCGATTATATCGTACATAAGTAATAGGCCTAAGAATTGTCTCTACATTCTTTATTCATTACAGTCTTTACTTAAACTGAAATACAGCCTCTCCATCCCCTTTTGATTAAAAAAAATACTTGTTTTTATTGCGTTTTAAGCTCAGATACTTTGTTGTTGTGCATTGCCTAGAATTGTAAGGAAAATCCCACAAAAAGCAACGAAGCTTTGAATTGCTGCATTGCTGACGCATATAGTTTACATCTGCTATATCTGATGCATGTGATATACACTTGTGTCTGCGTGTGTGTCACATTTCAGAATGCACTTGCTGCTGTCATCCAGCGCCGAGCGTGATATAATCTCCGCCAAAGTCGCCGATGGGTGGGCGTAGTTGGAGGCACTAAATGTGCTAGTTATGTCACATCTGAACGACGCTACGTACAGACAGACACTAGATGAACTATATACTTACTTATGTATATACATATATGCCAGTCCATAAAAAGTAGACTACGTAATTGCATTGTTTTTATTATTGTAATGCAATTTTGCAATTCTGCATTTGGCAGTCGTACGAGTAGACACGACTCATATAAATCTACGTTTAATGGTATTTATGTGCTTGTAGAAAGCAATAATATTTTTTCATATACACAATATACATATGGTATGCACATATGATACATTTATTTTAGGTTAGGTTAGAATTACATAACTTTGTTAAAGAAATTTTATTTGCGAAATTCGTGTGACCGAAATAAAATTTCCTGGGTGTGTCATCAAATACGATACTACTCAATAAAATACATATATATACATCCTCGAGGCTGGCTAGACTAAATGCGCAGTTTTAAACACGTTTTTCTCGTAAGTGTGTTGTTGAAGTCGGTCGGCAAGATTTCTCGAAAACTACACAACCGATCTTAATGAAATTTTACAAAGGTATTTAAGATACAATTCATAAAGACTTGGACGAAAGATTTCTTTTCGATTCCAAATATTTGAAAAATAAATGTCGCGAAATTTTCAATGAAATTTTGATTTTTTTAGTAAAAATGTTTTTTTTTCCTTGGTCTAAGTTCTAACTTAAGGTTTTAACTAAAACACGTATTTTTCACTTTAGATGATCCTGTAAGCAATTATCCTGCCAACTCGGGTGCATGTCTTTTCCGAAGGGGCACCGGAAATGGCGTCGCAATGACCGAGTTTAAAATATTTTTTTCCAAAAATTTCAGAATTTCTTTGTTAATAGTGTGCGTTTGTCGGTATAAAAAATTCTAATTAAATATTTCATTTTTATATGAAAAAAAAAATTGTTGAAAAGGCTGTTTTTTTTCTCGACGAAACCTATGTAACCCCTTAAAAACTTCTTATGTCTATGAAAATCGCAGTTGACTTGCGTTTGATACAAACAATGTTATATAGCACTAGCAGCCCGTCCCGGCATCGCACGGGGTAGAAAATTATTCATTTTTGGAAATTTGGATATAAAACACTTTTTTTCACAAATATTTTTATTTGTATTAAAAAAAATCCCACAGTTATATTTGTATGTAAATCTATTTATGTTCAATTTCTTTGATGGTTTAAGTGGCGGGCACTTTTGAATAATTAAAAATTAAAAAATTAAAATAATAATAATCGAAAAATTGAAATAACAGTAATAAATAATGAATTCAGTCGTTTTACATATAAGTAAATAATAAATTGTTGAATAAATATATTAAATAATAATAATAATAATAATATTCTTTAAAAATAAGCGTATAAAAATACTATAAGTGAAAGCAATAATTACGAAAAAAATAAAAAAAAATTAAAATAAAAATACTAATTATGAAAAATTAAAAAAATAAAAATAATAATATTAATATTAATAATATTAAATAATAATAATAATAATATTCTTTAAAAATTAGCGTATAAAAATATTATAAGTAAAAGTAATAACTACGAAAAAAAAATAAAATAAAAATGCTAATTATGAAAAATTAATTAATGAAAATAATAATAATAAAAAAATTAAAATAACAGTAATAAATAATGAATTCAGTCGTTTTACATATATTTTTGCCACTGCTCGTGCTCAATTCTGCTAAATAGCAGCGACAACGTTGAATTATTTTTGATTCTATCGGCTCTGTTAGTCGATTTGGCGAACATCATACCGAATTCAATTTGCACCTTCTCTATACTTTACATTCCCTGGCCCGGCGCGCTTTTCAGAATTCATCGTAAACAACGGCCGCGGCGCTATGGCGGTTTTGTTGACATTTTGAATTTTTTAATTTGTAATGTCTTTTGAATGGAAAGTCCAATTTAAAAACTATTTTATAGGTAGTTAAATGGTCTTGACCATAAAATAATTTATTTGGTTAGCATTTTCATGAATGTTTAAAATGAAAAAAGTTGTTGTAGTGACATAACCACAATAGTTGGACATATGCTACCGCGGAGTTTTTTGTAGACATTATGATGTTCTTCAATATTGTTGTACATTATTTTTTTCTATCGCTAATAGTTTCGGCAGCGCATTCGACGAAAGATATTTTAAGACTAATTTTTCTACTCCTTCGGTTACATTGTTCAAATTTTACAAAGGATCCCTTACTTTTTCAAAATGAAATGTAGCCTATGTCAAATTGGAAGAATGTAGCATTCTATTGGTGAAAGAATTTTTTAAATCGGCCCAGTACTTTTTGAACCTATTCATTACAAACATACAAACATACAAAAATAGGTACAAATCTTTCCTCTTTATAATATTAGCATAAATTAAAATAAAATAAGTTGTTGTAGTGACATAACTACAATAGTTGAACATATGCTAAAGCGGAGTTTTTTGTAGACATTATGATGTTCTTCAAGATTGTTGTACAATATTTTCTTCTATCGCTAATAGTTTCGGCAGCGCATTCGACGAAGGACATTTTAAGACTCATTTTTCTACTCCTTCGGTTACATTGTTCAAATTTTACAAAGGATCCCTTACTTTTTCAAAATGAAATGTAGCCCATGTCAAATTGGAAGAATGTAGCAATCTATTGGTGAAAGAATTTTTTAAATCGGCCCAGTACTTTTTGAGCCTATTCATTACAAACATACAAAAATAGGTACAAATCTTTCCTCTTTATAATATTAGTATAGATTTAACGACCCCTAGCGAGAGTAAAGTCAACAACTTGCTCTGCTACCGTTTTAAATTTTCCACAAAGTTTATAGCGCTCAGAAGACCACTTCGGAGATACTTTTAAATGTCCAATATAAATTATCCACGTGATGTGCTGTATACCCGAACTAGTCACAGTTCTGAACTCAATTTTCGAGATATGGTTCTGAAATTTTTTACGCGTTTTTGTTCCCCAAGAAGTTGCTTATTTGTCGGAATACTCGATATCGGGCCGATATAGCATAGCTGCCTTATACACTAGCCGATGAAAATCAAATTATTATGTGGTAAACTCCGAAACATATGCATTTATATACATATGTACATACATACATACATACATATATACACATGACTGCACTACTTCATCTCCTTATGACATAATCACATGACTAAATCGATGCTGATAGCACTAAAAAATTTTATGCTCGGGACATTGTTACTTACGCTCTAAGTAAATATGTTTGTATGCAAATATGTAAGCATAACACAAAAAACTAACAACAATAAAGTGAAGCATTATGCTCATAGTGGCAAAAGCGCCAACAATCACAGTCAACATTGTGGAAGTTCTAGTGTATATACATATGTATGTATCTAGTACAACTGAAGTTGGCGAAAATTATGCTTGTTGTGGAAAGCTTTTAAAAGGCCAACGAACCCTTAGAATACTAAGCACAGCACGCATGTACGTGTGTGTGTGCTGCTACCAAATGTTTGCCTACATTCGCATTAGAATAGCGGGCGCTCCTCATAGCAAACTAAGCCGTCACTTCGTAGCAACATAGTAGAAAGCAATCATGAAGTTATGGCCATGACGGGTTACTCGCCTTATTGCCCGGCCCCTTAACCGTTTCACTACTTTACCGCTGCAGTTTAAAGTTAAGAAGTTCAAATTGCCTATTGAGTGGTGGTTGTTAGACATTATACAACTTGACTTGTTTTTAGGCCACTTTGGTACAAATGCATTCAAGCGAGTATATATGTATATATATATATATGTATGTAGATACATTTACTCATATCTCATATCTGCACTTATGTACATATAGTACACTATGTACCTATAGTATTTACATCATTATTAGTATTATTATTCTTTTTAGGCTGTTGAGCATGGAAACAAATATAGAGAATTACAGTTATAAAAGTGGAAAAGAGCTTAGAAGAAAAGTAAATAGATTACCGTTATTGTTAACCACTTTCACGTTGGCGCTGGTTGTCTTCAGTGGCGTAATGAAACGCTTCAAAGTAGCGTAAGTAAGTGTTGCCAATTTTATATTGCAACCCTGTTGGGAGAATTGTAACCAAAAATCAATTTTTGGTTCTGAAGAACGATGGTTGGGTGTTTCAATGTATGAGGCAAAAAATTAATAAACTACACCTATTTTAAAAACTGGTGACTTATTTCTGATGTTTGTGGGAAGTACTGTAATGTCATTGAATACCGACTACATTTGGTTTGAGATAAATTTCAAGTTGTTTCATACCAAATAACTACTAAATAGTATAGATTTTTTCCCAGCAATGAACCATTATTTAGTAATCATCTATTCCATGTACAACAACCTGTTAACTTTGGTTTTGGCTGAGAAAGGAACGAAATTGAGATGAACGCATTGGTTCATGCTGACTGCAAGTTTAAGATTCCTAGGCAAATATGGGACAACTGGCACAAAAAGTCTAATATAATAACCAAACCCCAAAACAGTTAACAACCATCACGTAAAATCGCGGTTTTTTATACAAATATACTATACGAGAGCTGCTATATATATTTCCGGCCTAGGCAACACTAAGTGTTGCCAGGTGCAATCTGATATTTCCATTGGAAAATTTGACATTTTTTAGCATAACATCACTCAGAACGTTTTGTCATTTAATCGTGAATTGTTATATTTATTGGAATGGAATTAACTCGTGAACATTTTCGTCATTTTCACATCATTTTTCACAACTTTCGACGTGGATTATCACGACAAGAGTGCATCGATGAACTAAAATCTTGTATGGCTATGAAGCACCATCCTATAGCACTGTGAAAAACTGGTACAACGAATTCAATCGTGGCCGACGCTCGCTCAAAGACGAATTCCGTGAAGGTCGTCCAAAAACAGCCGTTGTGCCAGAAAACATCTATGCCGTGCGTGAACTTATAGACCGTCATGTAACATACCTTCAGATAGAGGCATGCCTATGCATTTCTCCCACCAGCATACATTCGATATTGCATGAACACCTGGCCGTAAAAAAGGTTTGTTCTCGTTGGATCCCGCACAATTTGACAATCGCTCAAAAAAGGCTCGTGTGGATTGGTGAAAAAATACGACCGCGGTGCCTCAAAAGACGTTTATAAGGTCGTCACAGGTGACGAATCATGGATCTATGCGTATGAGCCCGAAACAAAACAGCAATCGACAGTGTGGGTCTTCCAAGGCGAGCCAAATCCAACGAAAGTTGTTCGTGGAAGAAGCACTTCGAAGCAAATGGTCGCCTGTTTCTTCGGCAAAACTGGTCTGGTGGCGACTGTTCTGCTTGAGCAACGTAGGACGGTCAATTCTGAGTGGTACGCCACCATTTGTTTGCCTGAAGTCTTCGGAGAAATTCGAAAAACGAACAAGAGAAGAAGAATCATTGTGCACCATGGGCCTTTTTCACCGGAAAAAACGTCGAATTGATGGGTCATCCGCCGTACAGCCCTGACTTGGCACCCAATGACTTCTTTTTATTCCCACACATCAAGAAAATAATGCGTGGTCAACGATTTTCGTCGCCAGAAGATGCTGTTGAAGCATTCAAAAACCATGTTTTGGAGGTGTCTCAATCGGAGTGGAAAAAGTGCTTCGAAAATTGGTTTGAGCGCATGCAAAAGTGTATAAATCTTGATGGAGAATATTTTGAAAAACAATAAAACCATTTTCGTTGATAAATATTCCTATTTTCATTATTAGGCCAGAAATATATATAGCAGCCCTCGTACTAGACCTGCTGAATAATTTGCAAAAAATCTTTCAGATAACTTTCTTGTAAAGAATGAATTGATGTAATTTTTTACTTCGAAGCAATTCCACAGATTGGCGCAGACTTCTAAAAGGCTTTAACGAAGTCATCACATTTTAACTGGGAATGAGGAATTAGTCTTTTGACTAACTAGTCCCATCTAGTACAATGACAATAGCTTCTTATTGTAACGCGACCACCACTAAATCCCATTTACATATTTGCGCTGAGAGAAATGTCCAATATTGCAAATAGGATCTCAGATCTATTCTCAGCTCTACATAAATCATAATTCGACTTCGTTACAGCGCCTTATTGCAAGAATAATTCAGATTTTGGTTCAGTTTCAGGTGAAATCAGACCACAAAAACCATAAATTTGGCAACTCAGATCCGGTAATACGAAGTTACGCTCAGTAACATTTACATGCCGCATATGTACATGGATATTTTGTATAAAAACAAGAAAAAATGCACCGAAGCTAAATACCCTTCACAGGTGAATTTCTGTTAGTGACTATGTGTCCAGTTTGTATGGAAATTATATGCTATAGTAACCCGTTCTGAACAAGTTTTTTAGAGATTACATTGTTGTCTTAAAAAATAATATATACCAAATTTGGTGAAGATACATTGTCAAATGTGAAAGTTTTCCATACAAGAACTTGATTCCGATCGTTCAGTTTATATGGCAGCTATATGTTATAGTGGTCCGATATGGGCCGTTCCGACAATTGAGCAGCTTCTTGAAGAAAAAATGACGTTTGCAAAATTTCAAAAGGATATCTTAAAAACTGAGGGACTAGTTCGTATATATACAGACAGACGGACGGGCATGGCTAAATCGACTCAGCTCAACATACTGATCATTTATATATATACTTTATAGGGTCTTCGACGCTTCCTTCTGGGTGTTACAAACATCGTGACAAACTTAATATACCCTGTTCAGGGTAAAAAAATTGTTTTAGTACTTCACCTTCATGGTACCGCAAGCTGATTATAGTATTAAATTGAAGCACAATCCCTATATTTCCAACACCAAACGGTCAGTGGCCTTCATTAAAATGCACCCACAATTTTTATGTGTTTTACTTTCAGCGGCATAAACACTTAATCTGTAAAACAAATTCAATTTTCGAAGGGAAAGTGTAGAAAGGTTAACTACCAATTATCACGTTAATCCACCAAGCTGAACTTATTCTAAATTGCTCCGAATCGCTCTAATTATTGTGTGGTCGAACCAATTTGCTCATGCGAACAACATCAGAGAAGTAGGGGCTATGATTACTTGTATGCGGACATGTTAGAGTGTCTGACCATAATTTAATGATATCTAATTAAAGTTCATGTATTAGTGACACCCCAAAGCGGTCACTGAACAAATGCTGTCGACTTCAAATTATATGTTAATATTAGTGCTTATGATGTGGCGGTTATTTGCTCGGACTTATGCACCAACTTATGGTGTGTTCTCATACGAATGAAGAGCTCTACAAATTTTGAACTTTTGACAAATTTGCCGAACAAGTCTTTATATAAACTTTTTTCCCTTAAAAATTTATTCGTGCATTTGATAACGTTTACATAGAAGTGGGCGCTCAAAAGATCGGGATTTGAACCCACAATTTAGTGGCAATCAAACACGCAGCGGAATCGACTATGTTGAACTGCTAAACAAATACATAAATAGGCAACAAAAGAGAAACCTTCATCAGACTCATCATCAGCAACACTTTTGCCACTGAATACACTACACATACATATGTACATATGTATAATATATGCAGGTATGAATGTTGTCGTAAATACTTTACCGCGGGGTAATGGATTCTTCACACAATTCTGCACGTTTTAAAGATTTGTTTTCATTTTGTAAATTTACCTCTGCATAGCAATTTATTTCATTGAGCAAGTGTCATTAGCAATCATTGAGGGCAGGGTGTATGAAATGGACAGACGAACACGACAAATGCTGTGCCATTATTCCACATTTCATCAGCAATTGAATAGGTACACGTATGTAGATATGTATTTATATATACTACATGTGTGTGACATACATAAATGTTGGGTCTCGAACCCCGTAAAGCGGTTGCGATCTCGATGATTTTTCGGGATATTTTTAACAAAAACGAATTTCAAATATATTAATGTGCGAGAATAGATTAAAAACATATATCTCCGCTAAAATAAGATCACATAAAGGCCTTTGTTCTGTCAAACCGAATTAAATCAAAACGTTCGAAATTTGGTCTATCGTCCATTTTTTCACTTGCTTGAAAGTCTGTGAAGTAGGAAACAACTGAAACAGGGCTGCTTGCTTTGTCAAAATCTGACTTTGTCAAATTCTGACATTTCTTATGAAGTAAAGTTCCGTAAGAGAAAAATATATTTTGACGCATTCATGAGCGTTCAAAATGACCATTTATCCACTAAAACCATTTATCCACCAGACATGCAGGTCCCTTTCAATGCCAGATTGAAATTCAGTTTAATGGAGCAAAAGTTTACATCATACAGGGCGGCAAAGCTGATAGAGAAGTTTAATAGAGACTTAACTAATTCTGATACTTCAAACTAGGTTCTCAACTGAGAAACCCCTAGATATCGTATCATAATACTAGAAAAATCTGGGCAGAAGAAGAGGAGGTGTTCTAGCGTCTCTCTCATGCTTTCTTCCCCACATATAGTATAAGGTTTAGTAAAAATAAGTCCATTATTTGCATAGATAGAATGAATGCATAGATAGGATTTAGGAAGAATAAGCAAATATTTCCAAACAAGCTACCGGAGTTTCTGCCTTTTTATGCCTCTTAGAAACTCATTAAGTCTAACTCCTGATACTAAGAATATCAATTAAATATAAAATTTTCTGAGTCTCAACTCAGGTATTTGCTCCATAAGTAGACTGCGCCTTGATGATGTCGGACAAATGAAGCATTCTACAAACGGGTTTCCAAAACTAATAATTAATTAAAAAAAAAAAATATTTTTCTAAGGCAACCACCGAAGCGATAAAACGTCAGATAAAACCAATCGCGTGATTTATAGGAAAAAGTTCAGCAGTCCCGTGGTTACGGGATTGAAGTATTTAATATTATATTGCTACCATTGCTGGGCTAAATTCCATCAGCAACTGTAATCAAGAACAATGCAATGCTGAGTGCTGTAGGTGGCTACTCCAACGACAATGCGCTGTAAGGTAGACGCCACACCGTCGTTGCTCGTATTTTATTATTGTCGTCACCACAGCACACGCGTTTTTGCTTATATTATTATACGAAGACTGCGCTATTTTATAACATTATGTATTACAAATTTAGTTAATATATTGTTGGCAGGCTTTTGCATCAGCACCAATTTACCCCATTCCCAAGTGGGGGCTCTGCCAGCTGCTCGCCAACTGCTTGTCAGTGGAAGCGTCCGCATGTCCGCTCTTTGGCTCTTCATTCACTCATATGTTTGTTTGTATGTACATATCTATGTATATAGGTATGTATGTACATCTAGTTGTTTATCCATTCATGCGGTGATCTGTTGGCACGGTTCTACATCCATGTCTCATGCATAGGTAAGTCTGTATGTATGTGGTATCTGCATGTCCGTTTCGCTGTGGCTTTTCTGTTCCAATTTCGTTGGCGTGTGCAAGTTGTTGATTCTAAATTCATGCGCATAACACTGAAATTTGTACTTGATTCTAATTTTCCCTTGTCATGTTTCTTCTTTTTTTTTGTAATTGTTCGTTTGTGGGTAAGTGTTGTACATGATTTTGGTGTTGCCCATGCTGTCAGTTGTTTAAACAATGAAAGTTCTAGCTGTAATGTATGTTTGTAGGGCTTTGGGTAATGTTCTATAAAAAAATTTATATAAAACAAGAAAAAATGTTAACTTCGGTTGCACCGAAGCTAAATACCCTTCACAGGTGCATTTCTCTTAGTAACTATGTGTCTAGTTTGTATGGAAACTATATGCTATAGTAACCCGTTCTGAACAAGTTTTTTAGAGAGTACATTATTGCCTTAAAAAATAATCTATATTTCACGAATATATCTTGTCAAATGTGAAATTTGTCCATACAAGAACTTGAACATTCCGATCGTTCAGTTTGTATGGCAGCTATATGCTATAGTTAACCGATCTGAACAATTTCTTCGGAGATTACATTGTTGCCTTAGAAAATAATATATACCAAATTTCGTGAATATATCTTGTCAAATGTGAAAGTTGTCCATACAAGAACTTGATTCCGATCGTTCAGTTTGTATGGCAGCTATATGCTATAGTTAACCGATCTGAACAATTTCTTCGGAGATTACATTGTTGCCTTAGAAAATAATATATACTAAATTTCAGGAATATATCTTGTCAAATGTGAAAGTTGTCCATACAAGAACTTGATTCCGATCGCTCAGTTTGTATGGTAGCTATATGCTATAGTTAACCGATCTGAACAATTTTTTCGGATATTACATTTTTGCCCTATAAAATAACCTATACCAAATTTGGTGAAGATACATAGTCAAATGCGAAAGTTTTCCATATGAAAACTTGATTCCGATCGTTCAGTTTATATGGCAGCTATATGTTATAGTGGTCCGATATCGGCCGTTCCGACAAATGAGCAGCTTCTTTAAGAGAAAATGACGTTTGCGAAATTTCAAAAGGATATCTTAAAAACTGAGGGACTAGTTCGTATATATACAGACAGACGGACAGACGGACAGACAGACGGACATGGCTAAATCGACTCAGCTCAACATACTGATCATTTATATATATACTTTATAGGGTCTCCGACGCTTGCTTCTGGGTGTTGCAAACTTCGTGACAAACTTAATATACCCTGTTCAGGGTATAAAAATTATTGATAAACATGGTAAACATCAGACTGTTGAAAATTTCTCACGACCGGGCCAACCAAAGCGCCTTACTGACACTGAAGCGCGATAAATAGTACGGGAAGTAAAAACAAATCCAGCTTCAAACGCTGTTTAAATATCAAAAGATATAGCGGAGACATCGGGTAAACTAGTTAGTAAGTGCCAGTACTAATCAGGAGAACATTGCATAAAAGCTGTTTTTATGGACAAGTACTACGCCAAATGCCCTATACATCAAAGGCGAATCAACAGATGAACTTGGAATTTGCAAAAAAGTATACAAATCAGGCTGAAAACTTCTGGGAAAATATTTTTTATACGGACGAAAGCAAATTCGAAATATTTCAATAAAAAAAAAAACTCCCAAAATTTGGCGATCCAAAAATAAAGCATTTAATGATAAGTGTTTACCAACACCGTAAAGCACGGTGGAAAATCGGTTATGGTCTGGGTCTGTATGACAGCATCTGGTGGTTGGGAATTTGGTTTTTATTGAGTCCACGATTAACAAATTGGATTATTTCAACATTTTAAAAAATAACGTTGCTCAAAGCATTGAAAAATTAGGACTATCCGGAAACTGGATCTTTCAACAGGTCCAAAATTGGTAGTAAGTGGCTGTTATATCGAAAACCAAAACTCTGGATAACCCTCCACAGACCTCAGACAATAATCCTATCGAGCATCTGTGGGAGCGCCTTGATCGAAAAATCAGGCAGAAGAACATTTCAAGTAAGGACAACCTAAATAAGGTTTTAATTGAAGAATGGAGTAAAATCTTCGCAGGCATTGCAACAAATGTTGCAGAATCTATGCCTAGAAGATTAACTGAGGTCCTGAAGTCCAAAGGAAAGCAAGCAAAATACTAGACTCTATTTCAATTTAGTTTATGTACACATATTTTAACATTTCTGAACTGTTTATTTTTTTTTTGACGCGAAAAAATGGGAGTATTTTTACTTTAAGTGAATTATTTTTGGCTGTGTTTAATTTTTGTTTATTATTTATACTAAGTTAAACTCTTAAAATACAAGGCTTGAATTCTGTAATACAGCTTTTTATTGTTGCACTAAAGACTGCGTTGTTATAAGCACTTTAATATTGATAGCACTGCTGTTTACTTATTTTTGATGCTCACAGTATTTAAAAATATGATCTTTTTCATTATTCTGGTTGACTTTATTTCGAATATATTTCGTCGATTCAATAAAATTGGTTGACATATTTTTTGGCCGAGACATTCCCCTATTAATGTTTTGCCTTTCGGTTAATTTTGTATCAACTAAGCATGTGCTTTTAAACATAATGTAGTTTAGTATTGAAAATTAAGCTGTGTATGTGAATGTATGTGGGCCATTCCAACAATTGGCGACATGGTTTTGTACAGGTGGTTCTCCGATTTTGACCAAACTTTAGAATATCATAATATAGACCAATAGAAGAATATCTGTTAACATTTTAGTGGTCAAAGTTGCTCCTTGTTTTTTAGCGCCCAATTCAAATTGAGATCAAACAAAAAAATGACTTTTTCTTTTATTTTTTAACGACCTCAAAATTGAGTGAAAAAAATTTTTAAGTTACCCAATTTTATGTAAAAAAAATCTCAGCTTTCTGATAAAAATATTTTTAAAATCCAAAAATGTATTCAAAATCCAAAAAAAAAAAAAACATTTTATTCCAAAAACCCGGTTTTTTATGCTTTTCCCCCAACTATTTTTCACAATTGACCTTTCCGTTCGATTCCCCGTTAAATTTTACATAAGAATCAGTGTTCAAAAACATGGAACTCTAATCCCATGAACAGCAAAAAAATGCAAAGTAGTCGCTCAAAATCCAAAAAAAAACATTACTTTCCCAAAAATCCGGTTTTTTGTGCTTTTCCACCAACTTTTTTTCAAAATTGACTTTTCCGTTCGATTCCCCGTTAAATTTTACATAAGAATCAGTGTTCAAAAATATGGGACTCTAATCCCATGAACAGCAAAAAAAATTCAAAGTTGTCGCTATACGGCGCATATTTTTATGAATGAAGACAGTGATTTCTTCTTTATTTTAAGAAAGTTTAAATTTTTTCAGCACAAAAGAAGCATGAATTTTAAAAACTTTAGTATAACATGTTCATTTGAAAATGAACCATATATTACAGTTAGTACTCGCTTTGGAACATATCTTACAACGAATAAAACACCCTACAATTAGTTGCTTAATTTGATCACTTAGCAGTTATCATCTAGCCAATATGTGAAAATATAATAATAGGCCAATTTAAAAAATTAGGAATCTGTCTGAAACATGTTTTTTCTTATAAAAAAATTAGACATAGATAGTGCGGACGTTATTTCTAAGTGTCGTTTAGTACATTTTTAAGATGGCTTGATCCCAAACCACAACCTGGCAGATTTTGAGAAAGGATTTGGGCTGCATCCATATAAAATTATTCTCAATCAACAACTGAAGCCATTGAACCATGGTAAACGTCGTGAATTTGCTGATTTTGCTTGGAACAGCTTCAAAACGATAACCATTTAAAAAAAAAATCTTCTTCGATGAGGCGTTCATGTGGGTGGTGCGGTAAACAAACATAACAGTCGAAAATTATTCATGAATATTTACATTCATCTAAATTAATAGTTTGATGTGGTTTTTGGTCTGGTGGAATCATCGGTCCGTACTTCTTACGTAATGAAACCGTTACTGTCAATGGAGAGCGATATGGATCGATGATAACCCACCTTTTGTGGCCACAATTTTAGATTTGATTATTTCAAGAAATCGTAATATTAAATGGCCTCCAAGAAGTCGAGATTTAAGATCATTAGACTACTTCGTTCGGCGTTATTTGAAGTCATTGGTCTTTAGCAATAAACCGGACTCTATTAAAGTCAATATTGAACGTGCTATACGACTGGATTTTGAGGACAAAAAGTACTCAAAATTTGGTTAATTGAATGCGTTCCCGCAAAAAAAGTCGTGGAGGCCATTTGAACGATGTTATATTCAAAACTTAATTGTATCGATAAAACAGATTTGGATATTCTTAACTTAAAGTGTGTGTTTTTTTAAGAAACCCTTCGTTGTAAAAGTCACTAAATTTCAACGAGCCTATTGAGGTAATTAGTGTTTAAAAGCTACATTAACAACTTTATTTATAGACTGAAACAACTTGTAAGCAATAAAACGTATAGAGCAAAGTATACATATTAAATTCAACAAACAATTTGTATGAACCTGATTTTATTATATGATTCTTTCTCACAGAACAATAGTCATGCATTTTCTTCAGAACTTCTAGTAGATCAAAGACTTTCAAATTTTCCACAGCATTCAGAACAACGAGTACAAGTGTATGTATGTATGTATGATCAAACCTGATCGAATCGATTAAAATACATTTAATTCATCATTTATCGCTTTTAATACGCTCTCTACCCCTTTAAATATACAAGTCTTACCTTCACTTCTAGTTCTAAAATTGTATATTTTTCCAAGCAATTTTCATTAATCTCATAATAAAAACGTCTGATTGCAGCTTTTTGTTGTTGGTACTTGGTAGGGTGCAGTTTGCAGCTCATTAATGTACCTATGATTGTATTTATGTTAGGTTGTTGTTTTTTATTTTTGTATATTTTTACTCTCATTTTATGAGATTTTTTATTACACTTGCTCAGTGGGTGATGACGAGTGAATATGGTGTGCAGTGTCTAATCAAATTTTTTTTCTCCGCTGCAACGACGCAGGCATAGCTGATTTGCTTTCTTTTTCTTTATAGTTATGCATGTACATTCATGAATATGCTTGTATGTACATTCATGAATATGCATAGGCAGGTGTTAAGTAGTAAGTCTAATCATTTATTGCATCAAAATTTTAAAGAAAGCAAAATTCAATTAACGATATTCTAAATTCAACGATCTGCTCTGTTAGGTTCATTTCAGCATGTACTGAATTGTTTACTTACTTTCTTTTTTTCTAATACTTCTTACACTGTGTATACACTAAAAGATTTATTTTAAAGAAATACAATTCTTTTATAAATAAAAGTTGTTAATATTGCGGTTTTCATTAAAAAAGATTAAGAAGTTTTTATAACAGTGTGCAAAGTGCATTAACATCTAATTTTTTCGTAATTGCAAAAATCTTAATTTAAAATAATTATAAAAAAATAAATTTTTAATCCCAAAAATGTTATTAACAATAAAACATTAAAATATTTTCCATATATACCGATTTAAAAAAAAAAAAAAAATGTTTTTAATTAAAAATTTAGTATTAGAATTTTAAATAATTCTCAACTTAATGTTTTACCATTTTGATTACTTTTTGAAAGTTTATTTAAAAAACCTTTTTTGACCTACTTAATAGCGGGATTTTGTAACCAGCCTCTAGTCTCTATTTGAGACATTATGAGGTAAAGTCTCAATTTGTGACTGTTACTTTTCACTAACCAGTCTCTAGCGTTTGTCTCAAAATATTGCCTCAAATTTGAGACCTGATAGTTAGCAGGTCACAAACTAATAGCGGGATTCTGTCTCTAGTCTCTATTTGAGACATTTTGAGACAAAGTATCAATTTGATACTAGTTACTATTCACTAAACAGTCTCTAGCGTTTGTCTCAAAATATTGCCTCAAATTTGAGACCTGATAGTTAGCAGGTCACAAACTAAAAATAACTCTTGCTGCCATTTTTAATGTACTGAATAGAGATCATAATAGATATTAATCGATTGTCGTTTTTGTTACATTTTGTAAGCAACTCAAACACTAAAAGGTTAAAAATAAATCAATTTTACATAAATTTCTTAAATATTATGAAACAAAGTCAACATATATTTTTATTTTTATGGATAATTATGGTTTTTGACTATGTTATAGAAATTTTAATATTTGTTATCGACATATTTATTTTCATTCAAGTGTAAAAACATATCTGAATAATAAAATGTAATAGATTTTGAGACTGTCACTTACAGTATAGCAAAATCGTCTCAAGTCTCAAAAGTTGTCTCTAACTTAAAATCTCAAATTTACAGACTTGAGACTGTATCACGGTACAGAATCGCACGGTAAGTCTAATTAAACTTATTATAGTTTAACAGTTAGAAGTATGTAAGTCTTTTTTAATTGAATTCTGTTACAAACTTTTATTGAAGGAAAAAATGTTCCAACAGAATTGCTTCTCGAATTCTGCTCATTTCCTGGCAGCTGTTCATTATTTAGAAACGAATTTTGTTTTAAAAAAAATTTCTCATTATTATGAAGATAACTTTTAAAGAAAAACCCTTATTTTCATTAACCTAGAACACAATTAACGCTTAGACTCAAACACTTATCAAAAGTTCTTCTACCTAAATGGTATCCATTTGAACGTAAACAGCTTTTTTTCGTTCCCGAAAATGTTGGGATTTTCATCAAAAGTGTAAAATATTACTCAACCATACGTAAATCCCCCCTCTGCTTACTGAAAATTTCGGCATTTTCTTAAACTTCTTTTTTAATTCCAAAATTTAAGAAATAAAAGGTTTTTTGAGTCCCAAAAGAAATCACATAAAGTGTTAATTAATTGAAGAGTTTTATTTTGTTGCTTTAGAACCAACCTTTTGTAGGCGCGTATCTAGATGCTAAGCACCATAAGCTCTACAAATACTTATAGATTAACGGAAAGCCATACAAAAGCAGGTGTGTTAATGTGGACAGCCACGTAGACCTTCACCTTAATGGATAAATGCCATGGGAAATGCAACAACTGCTTACGAATGTAGACTACATACGTTAAATAAATAAACAACAAAGTGTAACAAAAATAAATATGTTTGTGTACGCGTATATTCCTAACTGCAGTTATGTACAGTATATACCCAATAATTATGAGTTGATTTATAGAAATAAAGTCAAAGGTAATAATCAAAATGGTTAATTTGGGTTTTTAATAATAAATTTTTTTAATAATACATTTTTCTTAATAATAAATTGCATATTTAAACATATTTATATATTCTGATTCTAACCAAAACAAGAACTTAACAGATATCTTGTACATTAAGTTGGTTGCGTCAAAGCATTAAACTGAGATGACATATTCCACGTACTACGATGTCAGCTTGAAAGTGTGGCATTATGTAAACAAAGCTTGTTTGAATTTCATTAGAAATTTTTCGCAGCTCTCCTCTCTTTTAACTTGACCTCTAAAAAGAATAGAGAAAAGCTCTTTTCGTAAGAGAAAAGTAAAGACTTGTCAACCTTACTACGCTCCGTTTTTAGCAAGAATATTTTACAATTCTTCCTTCCTCCGCTTAATTCAATAATGACGTTCCTTTCTAATGCATCACAAAGAAGAAACAGTCCAAAACTGTCCCAAGAATATTGAACTGTCTGTAAAAATAATATATGTGACCTGGTCTACGAAAAAGGGGCTTAGGTGTAAAAAAACAAAAAATAAAATAAAATAAAAAAAAAATATATATATAATAAAATAAAAAAAATAAAATTAAAAAAAAAAATATAATAAAATAAAATAAAAAAAATAAAAAAATAAAAAAAAAATTGAAAAAAAAAAAATAAAAAAAAAATAATTTTTGACACCTAAGCCCCCTTTTCGTAGACCAGGTCACATATATAAAAAATTCTGGTAACGAGATATTATTTTAACAATACATATTCTAAGGGAAAATGTAATTATTTATTGTATACACTTTGGATCCATCTATTCCCATGGACTGCCTGTCAAAATGAGCTGAATTAATAATTATCAGAGAATTCAGCATTGGGATTTTCTGTGAACGATTAAAATCTAAGAGAAAAAATAATAATAATAGCTGTCTTGGTATGGATAAACTTAATAAGTGGTGAATAGAACAGACCACAGATTACGCTAACAGGTCATTGAAAAGCCCCCGGGCTATCATAATTAAGCGCATTTTTTGGCAAAATTCGTTGTTTTTTTATTCCCTGAACCACCCAAACTTTTCCATACCGTTTTTGTAGTAGTCGTTTTTACAAAATAGACCGCAGTTTCGGTGATTACCTCTTCATTCGACGAATTCTTCCCAGCTAGAATTCTTTTGAGCGCAGAGAACAGGAAATAGTTGCTGGGGGCCAAATCTGTAGAATGTTATATAAATAAGTTATCCATATGCAGAGAAGTAATTTTTGATTTTAGAATAATATAATTAGGGGTTGTATATAGTCTCATAAAGTTATATGCTATAACGAACCGAAAACTTGAGAAATGTTATTGCGTAAACTCATTTTTGTATATAATCCAAAAACAATTTTTTTTAAAGATGTGTAAAAATTTATGATTTTATGATTTTTACGTTATGACAAGTTTAGAGTCCTCCAAATAATTAAAAGTACATTTATTTTTAAGCCTCAATCAATGCAAACTATTGAAATGCAATAGCAATACTGCTGTATATTTTGGTAATTCCAGCAAAGTCTCCAAGGTTTCATACTGGGTAGCTTATGGTGGTTATACACACTGCAATTATTGCTACAACTATCCCTTATAAAAGCACAAAAGTACTTCGAATCGCTAAATATAGCAATTTAATAATGCAAGTTATGCAATACATGCGAACAGAAGCCAAATTACTGTTATAATTAGCAGGTAAGTGCTAAAATTCACCGTGAAAAATACAATGAAGTACAGTATGACATGCATACATATGTATATACATACATATGTACATACATATGTATATGTATATAGTATATTCCCTGTATATAGTAAGTTATTAAAATTTATTATTCTTAAAGAAAAGCCCCGTGAAAGGGACTATCATAAATCAGGCGGATTACGAGTATTTTTATTTTGAAATGTCAAATTATTATGCAGCAAAACAGACGCAGTAAAATAAAGTAGCACGAATTTCAGAACTTATAGCGTACCTACAAATGCAAATATATATGTATGTACATATGTAATAAGAAAATATTATTTTATATATGTACATAAATAGTTCAAATACAAGTCGCTTTCTTTTGTATAAGTACTTTTGCGTGACTTCCCGAAAAGATCGATTCATAGCGGGGAAAGCATACTGAAAGTTTTGTGAGAATGCATATATGTATACAGTTACGGACAATAAAATAGAAGCGTTCATAGTACTAACTTTCCGTACTAAAAAAAAATATGAATTTGATTTAAATTCAACTAAGTTATATTTTTTATTATTTACTTCATATCAAATGTTAGTGATAGCAGTAAAAATATTGGGGAAAAAAATCATAAATATTACAAAAACAAAGATAAAAAATATATTTCATAAATTCGATGGACAAAAAAATAGAATCAAAATTTTTTATATTAAAAAAAATATATAATAAAAATATAATATAAAAAATAAATAAATATAATATAAGGGATCTAGTAGAAAAAATTGTTAGCACATTGTAGTGTAATCTTTATCGCTTAATACAAATACACATCTTCTAGACATAGACTTAATTAGGCTACCGAAAGTGTTCTGTGGAACAGAATACCAGACCTTTGTACCTTCTCTTAGAATTCTGTCTTATTTTTCGGTTTAAGGGGTGCAATACTTTCCTTAACAAAAAGTTTTAAAAGTTTTTGATGAGATCCGGATCTGCGGATTACTCTGGCTAAGCCATAACGCTAACACCATGGTCTGAAAACCATTTTTTGCAAGACCAGAACCGATGTTTCGGATCGCTCTCTTATTGGAATTGCCAAAATGCAAGGCGAATTACATTCAGCATTTGGGAGTATGAACATATCTAAAACCTTAACGTATATATAGCGGTCTATGTTTTCTTGTATCCAAAATACAGGTCCCGAAATACAATATGAGAAACAATGCTAAACCATTATATTGCGGCCACGGGGTTTGAAGGACCCAGTCGTGTAACGGATGCACATTTCTTTGTTTTTTTGGTTGCGGACTCACACCCAACTATCATATCTTATCATATTAATTTTGCATTCGGACTATAAAATGTCGAGCCATTTTTTTTTAATTTTCAGCTTTGTTCTAATTAATGCGTCGTTTTACCAACTGAATACGATTGCATCTATGCCGTTTTCTCAGTAATGGAACCTTGTTCCAAAGCAATTTTTCTCCACAAGTTGTCTTCTTACTGTTCTTGAAGAAGTTTTTGCACACAATATTTATTAATTGGCTACAGCGGCCGTAAACGGATCGCGCATCGACAATCTTGCAACATTTCGATCAACTTCCGCAGAAATTTTTTTGTGATTGGCCTATTTTTCAACCATTTTTCGGACATTTTAAAGCAAAAAAACACAAATTTTTTCGGCATATTCCATATGTTTGCAATTTGCTTTTACGCGTGACCCATTCCTTGCAAATTTTGGACGCACAATATTTCCTTCTCTGAACAATGCTTTGCTCGCCGCATTTTTTTAAATAATTTCGTAATTGATACAATTATATATTCCACAGATCTAATTAAGTTAAAATAACTACTTATTACGCTTTTTAAATTCAATATTTTGCGTTTATGAAACCATTTTGCTATTGATTCTATTATTTTCTCACTAAGCACGAGGCACGCTATTAACACTTTTTAATATGTACAGTTAACTGTAAAACTTGACAATGCTATCTGTTCCTCTTTTTCAAAAGTACATATTATAGCCTTTGTTATTATGCAGAAAAGTTACTACATAAATGAAAATTTTCAAAAAAAGTATGTCATTGTTTCAAAGCAAAACCTTTGTTTCTATTTTTTTGTCCGTAACTGTATGCATGTTTGAATGTATGCGAGTACATACATATAACTATGTATTAATAAATATATATTTAGCTTCTAATGCCTAATTGTGCGGTAGAATTTTTTTTGGACCACCCATTATGTATACATACTTGTCTATTCATATAGTGCGCGACACTTATTCTTATTATGTATAACGCCGGTATGTATTTATAATTGTCTTGCCCCCAAAAACACCTTACACAATGTCGATGTTAAAGTCATGTACCTAAATGTACATACAGTGGTGCCAAAAAGTAAACAAACTTATTTGATAACAAAATTAGGTGAACACATTGGAAGATATGTTGAGTGTGATATCATTGGTAAATAAATTTGTTATTTATAGCAACGGTATAAATAACGAGGTGAGTCATGTATGTATGTTGAACGTATGTATGTTGTATATAGCACTTTAGAAGTTTGTGGACTTCATACGCACTTAAAACCAATGACTTAAGGGCACACTTTGTATGAATTTTATTTTTTAGCTTATTTCGACAGTAATTTAGTAATTTTACAGATTTTCATCTGTACAAAAAATGTCATTTTGTCGGCTCAATAATCACCATATTTTTGAGCAAAATTCGACAAATTTTTCAGCCATTAAATTACATATTTTTTTCGTGAAGCATTGTATTGGCAATACCTTACAAATTACTATTCGTTTTTAAGCCACGGAAAAGTTACCTTTCCACAAAGTTTTAAAATATTTAATGCTGTAGTTTTATAAAAGAGTTCCCAAAAATCACATTTTTCAACCCAATACTAATAATGAGGACTATTTGTCAATTATCTAGTTGTTCTTCTTTTTTATAATAAATTCTGAAAGTGCTTTTAGTAAAGTATTCTCGAGGAAGAAACAATAGTTTGTCAAGGACAGCACAAATTTGCTTACATCACATTATATTCAAATAACTTTTTTATTTATTTATTTATTTAAAAGAGAAATAATTATAAATAATCGTTCCACTTATAGATATAAAGCAAATAACTTATTTTACGTTAACGTCCACTTTCTAAAAACTTTTCAGTGCTATATAACTTAATATGAATAATAAAAAAATTAAAAAATAAAATTCCAAAATTCTGTTTTCAGTTCCACATTAAACTTAATATAATATAAAAAGTATCAGGCTTGCTACTAATTCCTGAAAATCTTTCAATATATAAGTATATTTGTATAACAAGTTTTTACATGCACTGTCGTTCGATTTAAATTTATCAACAAATACGAAAATAGAACAAATGTCAGAAAAGCGAATACACTTTTGCAGCCGGTTACCACATGAAAGTACTAGTATTTTCACCGGCTTTTTATTTAATGGTGTTTGTATATACTACTAGAATACTATATTAGAAAAAATGCAAAAAGAAATGAAAACAATTTTATGTGTTTTATAAACATTTATAAATTTATGAACACACGTTTACATGTATATATACATATATCGCAAAACGAATTGTTGTACGCTTTGAATTTTTTATATAAACTAGCAGCCCGTCCCGGCATCCCACGGGGTAGACAATTATTTGTTTTTGGAAATTTGGATATAAAACACTTTTTTTCACAAATATTTTTATTTATGTTCAAATTTGTAATGAGATTAAGTGGCGTGCACTTTTGAAAAATTAAAAAATAAATAATAATACAAAAAATTAAAATAACAGTAATAAATAATGAATTCAGTCGTTTTACATATATTTTTGCCACTGCACGTGCTCAATTCTGCTAAATAGCAGCGACAACGTCGAATTCCTTACTTTGATTCTATGGCTCTGTTAGCCCCCAAATCGAACATCATACAGAATTCAATTTGCACCTTCTCTATACTTTACATTCTTGGCCCGGCCGCTTTTCAGAATGATCGCAAACTCACGGCGCTATGGCGTTTTGTTTACTTTTTGAATTTTTTAATTCGTAATATCTTTTGAATGGAAAGTCCAATTTAAAAACTATTTTATAGGTAGTTAAATGGTCTTGACCATAAAATAATTTATTTGGATAAGGATTAATATAAACACATAAATAGCATGGTTTGAATTTGGTTAGCATTTTCATTAATGTTTAAAATGAAAAAAGTTGTTGTAGTGACATAACTACAATAGTTGGACATATGCTACCGCGGATTTTTGTAGACATTATGATGTCTTCAATATTGTTGTACATTATTTTGTTCTATCGTTAATAGTTTCGGCAGCGATTCGACGGAAAACATTTTAAGACTCATTTTTCTACTCCTTCGTTACATGTTCAAATTTTACCAGGATCCCTAATTTTTTTTATGAAATGTAGCCTATGTCAAATTGGAAGAATGTAGCATTCTATTAGTGAAAGAATTTTTTAAATCGGCCCAGTACTTTTTGAGACTATTTACTACAAACATACAAAAGAGGTACAAATCTTTCCTCTTTATAATATTAGTATAGATGAGCAAACTTATTTACATGCTGTATGTACCTGCATAGCTAAAATTAAAAGTTTCTCGAAAAAAATGTTCACAATTTGTCTCAGAATCTAGTTTCCCTTTTATTGGAAGTAAGTCTTCACAAAACAAATGAAGAAGACTAAAATGCGGGTCAGTGGCGTAGCTAGGGGGGGCCGTCGCCCGGGCGCAACGTCTTGGGGGCGGCAAAACGATCTTCGCTGTTTCTAGTTCCTAAATTTTATATAATTAATATTGAAGATATTTTGTAAAAATTCACTTTTGTTCGAACCACCTCATGAAACTTTTAGATATGTAGGTAGATAAAGGCCCCGGGCGCCCGAAGTTGTAGCTACGCCATTGATGCGGGTGACACAGAATACTCACGAAATGTGATAAATATAAAGAGAAATGTACTAAACACATAGAGAGCGACAGACTTCAAGCGACATCTGTCAAATAATAAAATAAGCACGATCTTAAGGACACAGTTATTTAGACAGCTGCGCGACTATGTAACAGAATCCATAAGAAAGTGTAAAAAGAATCCGTGTAAAAAAAAGAGTTGGGTGTACTTGCATATTAGCTGAAATTTCAAATCGACGTTTGCTGTTAGATCAGTTAAGTTCTAATTTCACTCAAGGAAACCTTTACTCACAGTTATTAAGAGATTTTGAAAGTTCGTTTCGTCTAAGACGTTTATGACATGTTGCAATCTTGTCCCTGCTTCAGATTTTATTGTAAAGTCATAGGTGACTCGGTCCAAAATTAAAATAGGATATACATAGGTGTGATGTAACACAATTTTTTCACCTATTAGCTGTTAATTTGTATATCAATCCAGAAGAATTTTAAATACCAAAGTCAAATATTAAAATCAGTATCATACGACTCTTATAAACCAAAGTTGATACAACTTGGTGAAGAAAGTCTTGAGATTGACCAAAAGTTTTTTGCTTCTACGATAACTCTAAAAATTGGAATTTTTCACAGCGACCCTCATTAGTTCAAATAATATACCGCGCACTTAATTAGATCCAAATTTTTGGGCGACAGACGGCAGCTATGCGAGTTTGAAACGTAAACAGCTGATTGTCATTTTTATAATATTTTCAAACAAAATGGATAGAAAATAAACATTGCGGTTGTTAGTCGACCAATTTTTACAAAACCATTTCTTATTACAAAAACATATCAATACGTAATTTTTAAAACTGCATCATAGCATAAAACTTCTTGTTTATTATTGAAAATTTGAAAAACAGCTAACAGTGTTGCTTGTTTTTCATTCACAATATATCAAAATTGGACATTTTTAACAATGTTGCCAACGAAAATGCAGCACTCTACTCTCTAAAATTTTTAGGATTAAATGGGAGTTAGCAACGGAGTTATCTTCACTAACTCCTGAAATAATCCGAATTAAAACAGTTAATCGGCGTTAGATTAGTCGGTAAAAGCCGAACAGAATGCACATTTCACTTGTTTTACCTTTTTTATATGGTTTTTATTTAATTTATAATTTATAATATGTGACCTGGTCTACGATTTATTTTTTTTGTTTTCAATTTTTTTTTTTTTTTTTTTTATTTTTTTTTATTTTTTATTTATTTTTTTTTTTTTTTTTTGGACACCTAAGCCCCCTTTTCGTAGACCAGGTCACATATATTATTTTTGTTTTAGCAATCTTCGAAGAAAATTTTTTTTTTTAATAATTAGATATTATGTTTTATGTATTGTATAACTACATTATTATTGCTGTCATATTCCTCTAATGTCAACAATACAATTTTTATTTCTTATATGTGACCTGGTCTACGAAAAGGGGGTTTAAGTGTCAAAAAAAAAAAAAATAAAATAAAATAAAAAAAATTAAAAAAAAAAATTAAAAAAAAATTGATTTTTTGACACCTAAGCCCCCTTTTCGTAGACCAGGTCACATATACATTTAAAATTTTGTGTTTTCCATCTTCTTAGGCAGCTTTAAACTTTGAGCTTTCTAAGCGAATGCCAAATGAATTTGGCTGAGTGAAAAATCAATTGCAACCGATTCTGCACCGCTGAGTTTTCACATGCGTGTGCTTAAACGCATCTAAATTGTATACACATATTTAAAAGAGTTCACCCCTCCCCCTTGAATTTAATTATACCAGATATGCGCGTGAACTCACATACCTTCTATTTTTAGTATTAATACTATATACGCTCAAGTGTCTCGCGTTCTAGTAAAATAAGTGTTAACCAGCCTTCACTTTTCCCACTGATGCTTGTTAAATCGATACTGGCGTCTTGCGGCCAGATTCAGCTACAACAAGCTTACTGCTGCCACATGAAGCACATACAATATGAAACCCATACACACACACACACATACACACACAAAGTGTTTGCGTTGCGTGCAAAAGGGTGGCACTGCGTTTGTATGGTGCATACACACACAAAAGAGGTGGAGGTTGCGCGCCTGCCAAGGAAAATGCGTTTGGACAACTTCAAGTCACAAGCTCGTCTTACCGCTTTTGGGGTCAACCGTTCGAAGAATGTGCACCATATGCGGCGTAATACCATATTGAGTGTTAGATTTGTAGTTGTAGTTGTAAATGTTGTTGGTGTTGCCGTTGGAGGCATTAACACGAGCGAACGCAGCAAACAGTGCCATTGGCAATGTCGCATATTTTATTGATTGCGCGTCTGCCTGCCGAAAAGGCATCATCTAACGGTGCAACATCTGATATTGCAGAAAAAGGCGTGCCACAACGAAACACAAGAAACAACAGCGTACACTGGCTTGCAATGGCAGTTGGTTCAAAGGTATTGGCAGCTTATGCAGAAAGCGGCACTTGTTGTTGCAGCAGCCTTGTCGCCATAAAATACCCACTTTTTATGTACAAATTCGCTGCTTTTAATGAACCCGAACTCATTAAGTTAATTAAAAAAGCAAAAGTGCAGACTCACCTTTTTTGTCGTGCGAGTTTTCTACAAACGGCTTTCAATTATCCTGCAAATGTAAAAGATGCTGTTTGAGTCGACTTTTTCCGATACACTTTTGATATTTTACAAATTATAAAAAAAAAATAAAAATAATTTTACGCAATTCAAATAAATTTTTTAGTATTTAATATTTGCTTTTGTTTTACAAAAATTTTACTTTCTTGCTTATTTTTCAATTCTTAGCTATTTTATCTTTGCGCACACTTATTTTTTGTAGATACAAATTTTCCGATACAAATCCACTGTTGAAAGTTCGTATAGATACACTTTAACGCGCGCCTTATGTACATACAGTGCACCGCTTCTTTACGCTCATGAAACTTATAATCAATAACTTCTAACTAGCTTTCTCAACCCAAATTTACCTATACGTATTCACAGTAATTATTATTATTTTTTTTTATGTTAATTCACGGCCAATTTTGCCGACAGAAAAATCACCAAATAATTTTCTATAAATTTAGAACTTTTATGCAATGCTTAGTTAGCCACTAGTTAGACTGACACGTTCCAAACACGCTCACGTTTTCCACTCAACTAATACGTTGCTTTCTTCTATGTTGTTATAGAGGCGCTGTTGGCTGGTTGCTCTTCTATCGCTGCTCAAATCTCACTTTCTTGGCTAGCAGGTGGCGGTTGTAGAAGAGCTGTGTGCGCGAGATAGTGATTGTGCACATGTGCAGATTTGAAGGTACATGCATACAATATTTGGTATGCGTATACATATGTATGTGAACAAGATTTTCCGTTCCCGATTCGGGATTTTCATAAAAAGTTTAAAATAGTATATGTGACCTGGTCTACGAAAAGGGGGCTTAGGTGTCAAAAAAAAAAAATTAAAAATAAAAAATAAAAAAAATAAAATAAAAAATAAAAAAAATAAAAAAAAAAAAAAAAAAAAAAAAAAAAAAAATAAAAAATAAAAATAAAAAAAAAATTGATTTTTTGACACCTAAGCCCCCTTTTCGTAGACCAGGTCACATATGTATTTATTTTTCAATCCCGAAATTTCGCTATTTTCATAAAATGTGAATAATATTACACAGGTAAAACACAAAAAAGCTTTACTCCATTCTCGAAAATTTCGGGATTCTCATAAAATGTTTTAAGAATTCCTTCTCAATCCCTATGTTTTTTAATTCCATGTTTTTTTATTCCAAAAATGCCGGGAATGTCATAAAATATTTTCGAAACCCGAAAGTAGAGCAAATATTTTTCTAATATACGAAAATCATCTACATCAAGTTGTTGTATGTTATCATAGCTTTCTTGCAATTTAACAATCAAATATGAGTTATTTTGTTAGAACTTCTTAAATTAGGTAGTTAGCATCATTTTAGACTTGCGCATACTCATTATACACCACTCAACATATGCTTAATATCTTTTCGGGTTTCACGTCACTAATCTTATCACATCATGGAGATAAAACTGATACTCCAAATTCAAAAGTGAGCTAGAAGATGGCAACGATAAAGTGGAAAATAGTTAATACGCCTTTTTAATTTATGTGCCTATAACTAATGCTATTAATTTATTGTACTCATTATCTGCCGATATAAAAATTCACTGATGGAATTTTAATAAATAAACAACTTTTTAACATATGAAATGTTAATGATCTCAAAAAATGCATTTGAATTAATCCTAGCAGAGAAATGTTGATTTTTGATTTCCAACTAAAATTTGCAGACGATAATTTTGACTTTTACAGACTTTATATAATATATGATATATCTAATCATGTCTGTTGAATTAGTCAGGTCCAGACTAAAATATGATAAGTCAACTTATATGACTAACGATAAAACATTTATAGGTTAGAATAATACTACAAATGTTCGGACCGACATTGAAAACATGTTTTCTTGTCCTGTAAAACAAAAAAACACAATTTCGCTAAAAGTCTTACTCTAAAACTTACATTCCACTCATTATAATCGGTGCCTGCTCTAGTTTAATCGATTTTTTTGGAAACATATTTTGCCGGCCCTAATTGTCACTTGATATTTGTTTACATTCCATATACAAATACAGCTGCTCACTGTTAAGGGGATTCTCTTGTTCTTGCAAAACCCTTGCACGGCGCACCAATTGCAGAATTTTCTTCTTGATGCAACGGCACAACAAACACACGCAAAAATTCATTTGCAATGGCTGTAAAATATGTCAGACCAAAACACATGTTTATTTTCGTGCCGTCATATATCACTAAATTCTGCAATGGGTGCTTTCTTGGCCTTGCATATTTTGGTATAGGATTTTTGCATTTTGTGTCATTTTGCAAGAGCAAGAGAATCCCCGTATTGAGTAGTTGTCAGTGAAAACTCATCGAAAACACATATTGTCGGTTCGAACGACTTACATTACACAACAAACAAACAAATGTGTTTTCAAAATGTTTTCAATGTCGGTCCGAACATAGTATTAGACATACTATATACACAACAAATAAAAGAAATTTGCGTATGTATTAACATCGCATAAAACCTTTTGACCTTAAAACATTTTATTTGGTATTGTAAAACTGGAATAAGAGCGTAAACGGCATACATCGATTTTACAACACCCGATAACATCAAATATCGATTATTACATTGATTGCTAGAAATTATTGATATAAACAGATGTTTTCATTTTGGTCTGCACAGGAAAAGTTGCTTTGCTGCAAAAAAAAAAAAATAATAATATTAGTGTAATTTACAAGAAAATCTCGTAAAAATGAGTTCTGGTGTTGTGCGAGCACCAGTCTCGCAGCTTATCCACAATAAGGAAGAGGATGTTGATAGTGAGGAACCAAAAAAGAAATCCCGTGAGGATTGGCGTAAAGCCAAAGAGTTGGAAGAGGCTCGTAAAGCGGGTACTGCACCAGCTGCTGTAGATGAGGAGGGTCGAGATATCAATCCACATATACCACAATACATTTCTAATGCACCTTGGTATTATAATGCACAAGGTCCAACATTAAAACATCAAAGGCCACAAAGAGAGGATGAACAGGGTCAGCTGGAAAAACGTGCTCCAAAAGGTTTAGATACAACTAAATTAGTAACGAAATTCCGAAAAGGTGCATGTGAAAATTGTGGTGCGATGACGCATAAGAAAAAGGATTGTTTGGAGCGACCACGCAAAGTGTTAGCCAGATATGCCGAGTCGATTGTAGTGCATGATGAGCATGTGGTGCAAGATACAGCAGTAAATTATGATGAAAAACGTGATCGTTGGAGCTCATATGATCCCGCCAATCATAAAGAAATTATTGAGGAATATGAAAAAGTCGAGGAAGCGAAACGACAACTAAAGGCAGAAAAGTTAAAAAAGAGTAAGTTATATGGTAAAATTTTCTCATCAGCAATTTATTTATAGTTTTGTATGTATATTATAGATCCTGATGCAGAGTTTTCGGATGACAATGACAACGAGGACAAATATGTAGACGAGGTAGACATGCCTGGCACAAAAGTGGACTCAAAACAACGTATTACTGTGCGTAATCTGCGTATACGCGAAGATACGGCAAAATATCTTAGGAATTTGGATCCGAATTCAGCTTATTATGATCCTAAAACACGTTCTATGCGTGATAATCCAAACCCACATCAGGCACCAGAAGAGTAAGCCTTGGAAATTATTATTATTTTTTTTAAATATATACTAGCTCAACTTCATTTGCTTTTTGCAGAGTGGAGTTTGCTGGGGAAAATTTTGTACGTTTTTCAGGTGACACTACAAAACATGCTACAGCTCAACTGTTCGCTTGGGAAGCGCATGGGAAAGGCGTTGATGTTCATTTGCTTGCTGAGCCCACAAAGTTAGAACTCCTGCAAAAGGAGTACGACAAGAAAAAAGAACAGTTCAAATCTAGTGTAAGTACAATGGTGACATAAATATTTAAATTTTGTTCTACATTTTCACTTTTCTACTACATTTATAGACTAAAGACGACATAGTAGAGAAATATGGTGGCGAGGAGCATCTAAAAGCGCCTCCCAAGTCGCTGCTTCTTGCTCAATCAGAAGAATACATTGAATACTCACGAAGTGGAAAAGTTATTAAAGGCATAGAAAAGCCAAAGGCTCGTAGTATTTACGAAGAGGATGTCATGATTAATAATCATACAACTGTTTGGGGCAGTTATTGGAATGGTGGACGATGGGGCTACAAGTGTTGCAAGTCATTTATTAAGGTATTTTACGATTTATGTTTAAAAAAATAATTATTTACGTATGCATTTCCACAGAACTCTTACTGCATAGGTATGAAGGATCCAGAAGCGCTCGCTGATCTGCTAAATCCCGCCCCGGGCACTAGCGTACCAGATACTGCAATAACAACAGAAGAGGCAAGAGAAGAAAAAGAAAAACCGGCAGAAACGGCATCTTCTTCATCCACCTCCTCATCGTCGTCATCATCTTCGTCTTCTTCGTCATCTTCATCAGAAGACGAAGAAGAGGCCAAAAAGACGCAGTTGGAAAATAAAAAAGTCAAGAAAAAAATGAAGAAGCGTGAAAAGAAACGAAAGTCTAAGAATCAAAAGCGGAAGGAGAAAAAAGAAAAGGCAAAGGAAAAAGCACTGCGTGCGAAGGAGAAGGCCCAGTTGGAAGCCGCTTTGCGTGATATACGCGCCAAGTCGGAAGATGAAGACGAGCACAAGGATGAACGTAAACGCGGCTACAACAGCAAATACGACGTTAAGGCGCCGACGGAAGAAGAAATCGACGAGTGGCAACGTAAGCGACAGCGCACAGATGATCCTATGATGCAATTTATGTCCAAATAAACTATTTAATACTAATTTAATTAATTTGTTGTTTTTATCATTTATTACAAAATTTTATATTTTTATGCGTAACCATATTCGAAATAACTATACAATGGCGTATTGCTCATAAAGCAGTTCTCTAATTTTATAGTACTCCTCTGATACGCAACCCTCCATAGTCACTTTACCCGCATCCATGCGCCGCAGAGCCAGCGTGCCATTTGCACACCATAATACACCTCCGGAAAACTCGGAACTGATATTGTTGCGCATCAGCACTTGCTTAAAGTCTGATAGTTTGAGTTCGTTAATTAACACAGCATTGTGTACAGGTATGTCGTCGGTTTCGAGCGTTTCAAGTGTGAGAGTCTTGTCTTCCGATACCTCGACTTCCATGTCGCCGTCGTCCGCTGCTCTCGAATCTATAGCTTGCGTACGCACTCCAATACGAGCATCCACCCAGGCCACCTCAGCATCTTTACCCTTTTGGAATTGTAGCTGCGCCACAAGACCTTCCGTCAAACGCACCTGGTAGATATGCGACTCGGTTGTGGCATCAATGGTCTGTTGTGTTAAAAAAAAATTCATTTTAAAATTTTTTTGTTGTGTTAAAAAAAAAAATTAATTTTAAAATTTTTTTTTGTGTTAAAAAAAATTAATTTTAAAATTTAGATTGAAGAGAAAACAAACAAAACTTACTTCACCCTTTTGTGGCGTAAAAACTCTTGCTCCAATATTTTGTTGGCAGTGTTTGGCAACCACACTGGTGGCCTCCTCTGAGCCGTGTACTACAATGACACGTCTGGGACGCAATTGCGACAATATTTTAAGCATCGATTCACCATCCGAACGTCCTTCAAAGTCGATTCGCTGAATTTGTGCATTAATTTCAATTGTTTTCCGCTGACTGGTGCATTTGGTGGGTTTCTCCAACAACTGAACATCTATTTGTCGGATATTTTGTTAAGTTTGGTTTTGCATAATAATAATTATTATTGAATTGCTTATTACCATTTGTGTTCGTTTTACTCTCCTTCGGTTCTTCCTTTTTTATATTTTCCTTATTTTCATCGATCGCAGCTTCAAATCCCAATTCCGAAATGCGGTAATCGTCTAAATTGATAATTTCACCATATTCATCACACTTGATCTTTTCTTCATGGAAGGGAAACATGGCATAGTGCTTTTTGTTCGATTTGAAGAAACCACTGTGATGACGGCCTTCCGGCCGGACAACTATGTCATGTTTGCCGGTAATAACGCTCATTTCGATGTCATCATCCGAATCCGAGCTGCTTTCTTCTTCTACATCCTGCTTAACAATCAAACGGTTTAGCTTTTCACCTTGTGTGCGCAGGTATTCTTCCAACTCAGCACCCTCCAGTTCTACACGTCGACGCACATCCAATTCCAGTTTTCTGCCCGGTGAAGCATTGTCTACCAAGTCCATTGCTAGTGTACCTTGCGATGTCCTAAATGAAAAATTTACATTTTTCCATTTGGTATGCAAATTTGTTAAAGTAAACTAATTACCTGGATGTAATTATTATACTGTTCAAAGGATTTGCTGCCCATTGCACGAATAATTCGCGTGTGAATCCACTTTCCAAATCGGGTGTGCTGGCCAGCACAACTTTTGGACTGGACATCTTTGCCAGCTCAGCTAAATTATGGCACAGTTGAATGTGACGAAATTGAAAAGGATTATTTCGGGCACCCTCAAATGATTTCATCAGCTTGTCGCTCATCCATTCAATTTGGGATTTTGCAAATTCAATTACATTGTAACTCACGTTATTCAACATAGCCAATGAGTAGGCCATCAGGCCAGATTCTTTATTTTTCCACAGTTGATCAAGCATATGCGCCAGCTCCAGCACACGCCCTGCTGTATCAACCGCAATCAAAACATTGCCATTGTTGCGCACCGTTTGTAGAATATTTGTCATAAGTTTTTCATCGCGTGCACGACGACGTGCCTGCTGATATTGTGCGTTAAAAGCGTCTGTTATAAGTAGGGAAGGCCGCTGGAGGCGCTCCAGTTCACAACCATTTAGGTGACGCTCTTTTTTATGATTGAAATCTGTGGCATATACAATGTCTTCTTCACCCACTTTCAGGATTTTCCAGATAGTGCCACCTATCATATGCCCCGCGGGAAGTGGCGTTACGGTAATACCATAGCCTTTACCTAAACAAAACATAAATAGTAATAAAATTTGTTTCTACATACATATATGTAAAATATAACTAACCTTTAAGCGAAACTGTTTGATTGTACTTAAGTTGAATGATTTTATCGAATGCGGCGTCCACATCGTCAAGTGAAAATAAATCAAAATCGTACATATTATAATGCGACATATATAAATCGTACATAAACATTTGTCCCATCTTATAAACAGGTATTGTTGCATAGATTGGACAATTCATGCCAAGTTTGCCGACCAGGTAGGGCAACGCACCCAAGTGATAAACGTCAGGATGGGATAGTAGCACAGCGTCAATAGTGTGCACATGCCTGCCAATTTTTAAAAATAAATTATTTATTATTATAGTTTTTACTTATTTCTTACCTTTTTAACTCCTTTATAAGGTTGGGATCGAATTTTTCGTCCCAACCGCAATCAAGCAGTATTCGCACTTCGTCAATTTGCAAAATATAACAGGGTGGCGTTTCATCCATAGCCCCGGATATTGTATGAAGTTTGATTATAGAAGTCATTTTGTATAAACGCTAGTATTAATTGTTAATTAATGTTTATGTTATTTTCTAAACAAATTGTTACTTTATCTGCCTGGCGGTACTTTGTATGTTTGCTTGTATGTTTCAAAATATTGCCGTATCTAAGTAAACTTTTAGGCAGAACTATTTTACTAGATTGTGGCAACCTTTTGTTATCGGCTGAGATTGTACAGGGGTATTCACATTAACAAGTATTATATGAAATCTCGACTTTTTGTAAATTATTACGGGCGAATTTTGTTGGTGATCATAATCTACTTACTTTTTTAAAGGAATGGTGAATATTTTTGTTGTTGCATGTTACTTCTATTATTTGAGAATTGTCCATTTCACAGAACTGAAAGTTCTTTTTTGGTTGGTTGATTGCAATGACATTTCAGATGAGGCCCACCTGAACCCCACATAATAAGCCGCTGGATTTTTTAAAATTTCTTAGTTCTTTCCATTCCCACTGTCCAATTTCTTTAATATTGAAATATCGAGAGCGGTGGAAGATATTACGTCGCAACCTATTGACCAAAGGATTTAGGGATTTCGCCAAGGTTATGCTTAACCGTTTTTTATTATCCACCACAAATGGTCTGCATTTACTTACTTATGGTAAGACTTCAGGGGTAGGTGCCCTGTGATGTCGCCAACCATTTTAATCAATACCCTCTTTTCTAAAAGTATAGGGTGTCCGCTATACACATTTTTTGGCATCCCCTGTATTGATGAAGTTACAGAACCTGAAGCGTTCTTCCAACATCCACTGTGTCAAGCAATTTTAGGAAAAGCTGAAGCTTTCGAGCTTATAAAACTTGCCATAAAAATTAAAAAGTAGCTCCTAGAGTAATTCAGTGATATTTTTACAAGTATCTTTATATTTGTATATCGATTATGTATAAATTAATAAAAAATTAACATGATTTATTAAATTTTAAAATAAATTAAAAATTGAAAAATAAAGATTTCCTGCACTAAACTTCAATAATTCGTAAATACTATGGTATAATTTATACCACCCTAAGCCTAAAATACAGCATGTCATATTTCAAATTTGCTAATCGAATTGCAGTTATTTCGATACAAATTTATCAGTTGACCTGTGTTCAGATCTTAAGGCGGCAATGGCTCAAAATCACAAGAATAATTTTCAGCCTTCAAAAACAGAAATTAATTCAATTACAAACAAATAATCGATTCAATCGAATAACTTTAGTTCTCTGCTGATCTTCTTAATTTTATTATCCAGTGTCTTGTCTTCCGCTTCACAGATATAGTAATGCCTCGAAGTACACTCCTGTCCATAGTAATTATAAATGTGTTTTGTGGGATTGTAAGATAGCCGCAAGCATCGACCTTGACCCTCAATCTCCACGGTATTGTTTAGGATGGTTTCATTGAGGGAAGGGTCATCTTCGTCCTTCTTCTTCTTATCCTTGT
This sequence comes from Bactrocera correcta, assembly GCA_027475135.1. Classification (NCBI taxonomy): domain Eukaryota; kingdom Metazoa; phylum Arthropoda; class Insecta; order Diptera; family Tephritidae; genus Bactrocera; species Bactrocera correcta. The sequence goes on from CM050326.1 coordinate 81,367,870, forward strand.
CATCGCCATCTACATCGATTGTATTGCTCTCTGTATTATTTGCATGTGACATGGCAATGGATGTGAGATTCATGTTTGGATTAACCGGTTTCGCCGAATTAGACCAAATCCAAAGCAAACCGGGATTCAAACCACCCAACCAGTAGTCGCGTCCACGATGCTGCGGCTGATTCAGTAGGTGAGCCATGATTTCTTCATTCTCTGAACCCCTTTCAAATTCCGCAAGGTGTGAATTCAACGCCTTACACGCTGAGTTGGCGGTCTTCCAGTTCACCTGTTGATTGCTATTTATGTAATAACAATTATCACTGATTCGTGTAAAATTTGTGGGGCACGGATCACGCACTGAAATTTAAAAAAATATTAGTTTCAAGTAAATTTACAAAACAAGGTGTTACTCACCTTCTTTCTGATTATTTCCCGCCATCAAGTAGTAAATTAATTGTTCAGCACGTCGTATGCGGCTCTCCAAGTAATCCACGCGGTAAACGAGTTTCTCTATCGCGCCCAATAGGTATAGATCATTTTCTGTCACTGCCCGAAATGGTGGCTGCGCTCCGTTGTGTTGGACTGATTGTATGTGGTGCTGTTGTACGGGTACCGGTCGCACCGGCGGTGGTGGTTGTGTTGGTGGTGATTGAGACTGACTGCTGCCACCTCCACCTAAGCCGAACAATTGTTGGAAAAATCCTGGTTGTTGACGCTGTTGTTGTTCCTGTAGCTGTTGCTGTTGTATCATTTGATTTGTCATAGGACGAAATTGTGGATTTACTACATGAACTGGTGGCCTCATATGTGGTTCTAACTCCACTGCTTCGCCGATGCGTTTTGTTATGTAAACATTTGGTCGTTTGTAGACCGAAGAGTGGTAAGAAAGTGGACCAGGTCCTCCGTTTGGCATATTTGGATTCATCATAGACATATCATTTTGGCTGGGAATGAATGGTAGATCTTTTGATGTCCGCGCACTTGGACTGGATTGACTGTAAAATGTTAAGTATAAAGAAAAAATGTTATTTAAGGAATGGGGAAATTTGTTATTAATTTTGTGTAAAACTATGGTGTCACTTAGTCCCGATAAAGTTGAATTTGTTTCGCAACAAGCCGCGATTGTGACCAAATTTAAATCAAAAACCGCAATGAATACCATCGATCAACTACCGTTTAAAATTCTCCGTGTGATTTTTTCTTGTTCTTCAAACTGAAATTGCCATTCCGTCGATCGAAAAGATAAAACAAATTTCACTAAAGGAGCTGAATACCAGCCCAAAATGTACTTATGAAAAGTGTTTCGAGGGCTGGAAAAGTCGTTGACACAAGTACATTACATTTTGTGGGGACTACTTTGAAGACGATAAAATAAATATTTATTGGAAAACGAGAGTATTATGATAGCAAATCTTGGATGGCTTAACTCTTCTAGAACACTTTACCCGTCGAGTGGCATCAATATATAATTCATCAGGATGACGAGATGAGTTGTGATTCGTATGTCCGTCCGTCCATCCGCTGTAACTTGAGTAAAAATTGAGATACATATCTAGATAAAACTTGGTATGCGCGTTCCTTGGTAACAAAAAAGTATGAGTTTGTAGATCGTAATCAGAAAACCATTAACCGAAAACCCATAAAGTGTCATAACTAAGCACTAAATTAAAATTTAAAATTCTAATTTGGTACAGGGGATTGCAGGAGAAGGAACATCTTTGGACAAAAAATTTTGAAAAAGTGGACGGGGCGGGCCACGGGACCACTATGACCGAAAATTGTCCTAATCCAACAAAAACTCTTCAAGCCCATAGGTACCGAAGCTCCCATATACCTCATACAACGCTTCCCGAACTTACAGGTATCGACCAACTTTGTGCCTAAAACGGGTAAAGTTGGATAAAACTTGATCTGGCCTCATATAACAAACATACGTACTCGTATAACATAAGGGGTACTTTACTCCATACGAGGTGTGTTCAAAAAGTATCGCGAATCGTAACTGACAGTTTTCTTCGATTGCAGGGGCGTGGTGCATCATGAGTTCTTGCCACAGAGAAGAACGGTTAATAAGGAATATTACTGCAAATTATGCGCAATTTGCGCGAAGCAATCCGCCAGAAACACCCGGATTTGTGGAAGAAGAACGATAACGACCCTGCTCACACACATCGTTGCTTGTGTGCGACTTTTTGGCCAAAAACAACTCACTAATGATGCCGCAGCCACCGTATTCCCCAGATCTGGCCGCCTGTGACTTTTCTTGTTCCCTAAACTGAAGAGGCTCATGAAAGGACGACATTACGCTCCTCTTGACGAGATAAAGACGGCATCGAAGGAGGAGCTGAAGAAGATAAAAAAAATGATTTTTTGAAGTGCTTCGAAGATTGGAAAAACCGTTGGCACAAGTGTATAATATCTCATGGGGATTACTTTGAAGGGGACAAAATAGATATTCATGAATAAATAAATAATTTTTGAAAAAACACAAAATTCGCGATACTTTTTGAACACACCTCGTCTAAGGTTGTGCCTATACGCAAAAACCACGATTTGTCAAAAGTAATTGGATCCATAATGTCAAAATCAAGTGTTTTCTGGTATTGTTTTGTTTTTATGATTCATAAAAAAAATTTTCAAAGATTTCATCCAATGAAAATGCGTTTTTGAGTGATAACTGAACACAAATAGATTGGTAATAATACAAAATCATTTAAATGTAAACAAAAAAATCATAACAAAAACAAAAAACCACTAAATTTGACATCATGGAAACACTTCTTTCGCAAGAGGAAGCACGTTCCGTATCGACATAACCTTCTGTAATTGGAACACTTTTGAAAAGTAAAATAAATCGAAATTCCAAAAATTTTCATATTTAACAAAAAGCGTACATTCAAATAAAATAATAAGTTAAAATAATCGTATCATATTTATAAAAAAAGTTCTTATATTTTTGTTCTTCATATTCCAACGTTCGTGTTAATATTTAAAAGGTTCGGCGATACTCCATTATCTCAAACATTTTAACCGCTTCTTGGTGATAAACCCATTGATCCCCTTTTAATCAATGTTTGTGGGTTTTCATAAACTTGGTTTCCCTCTTTTTTCGTAGCATTGGCAATTTATTTTTTCTTTTCAAATCTTTTAAATAACTCGTATGTACTACTGTGCCCAAAAAAGGTGGCATTTGAATTTAAACTGCGCGCGTCTAAGAATTTGGAGATTTATTTCTTTTTTAGGTTGGTAGTACTGTCAGTCACATTTATGTCAAATTTCATGTCAAAATATTCATTAGTATTTGAGATATGTGTCGTTTTGTGAGCTGCTAAAAGTGAGTTTTTCGTTTTTTGCGAGGTCGAAATTTGTGGAACAAAGAATTTGCATTAAATTTTGTTTACGGAAAATAATTTTCTGCTGCGGATACATTGAGGATGGTGCAGAAAGCCTTTGGTGATGAGGCTATGTCTAAAAAAAATGTTTACAAGTGGTATAGTGAGTTCCAAGCCGGCCTTAAACGTGTCGAAGACGAAGAGCGTCCAGGGCGACCATCAACCTAAACCGATGAAGCTCACGTTCAACAAATGAAAGATTTGGTGTTGAAAAACCGTCGATTAACAATTGGAGACCTTGCTGTTGAAGTTGGCATATCGAAAGGCTCAGCCAATACCATTTTGAAGGATGTTTTGGGGCCTCAAGCGCGTCAAGTCTCGACTGGTACCGAAAACATTGAATTTTTTGGAAAAAAGGCGTCGCGTTGAAGTGTGTGAAACGATGCTTTCCGACTACCAGGGTGTCGTGAAACGCATTATAACTGGCGATGAGACTTGGATCTATGCTTACGACCCCGTAACAACCGATCAATCGAGCGAATATCGTGCCAAAAGAGAGCCGAGACCAAAAAAATCGCGCCAAAGTCGCTCAAAAATCAAGGTCATATTGAGTGTTTTCTTCGATTATCGTGGTGTTGTGCATTATGAATTCCTTCCAACTGGTCAAACAGTCAACAAGGAATATTATGTGAACGTTATGCGTCGTTTGCGTAACGCTATCCGCCTAAAAAGCCAAGAATTGTGGGGACAATTCTTGGTTTTTACACCACGATAATGCACCATCCCTTACTGCCCTCGTAATTCGAGAACATTTCACCAAAAACACAACCCATATCGTTCCGCAACCACGTATTCACCTGATCTGGCGCCGTGCGACTTCTGGCTGTTCGCCAAGCTCAAAAGACCGCTCCGGACACACCGTTTTTATACGATAGAGGAGATTCAAGCCGCAGCGAAGACGGAACTGAAGGCCATCCCGGAAAGTGACTACAACCAGTGTTTCGAAGATTGGAAATCCGTTGGCATAAGTGCATTGCATCGGGAGGGGATTACTTTGAAGGGGATGAAATTGATTTGGAAGAATAAATAAAGAATTTTCAAAATAAATACAATGTCACCTTATTTTTTGGGCACAGTAGTATGTATCAATTTTCGAATTGAAAAAAAAATAGGCAATTGAAGGCAGTATTTCTTCTTAATTTAGTCAATTATTAATAACTTGCCTACATACCACAGTGCATTGACTAAATTGAGTGGCTGCTTAACTTATTATAGTTTTTATTTTTCTTCTTAATTTATTTATTAAAGATTACCTCAATACATAATCTTCGAGGAATTCCGACCACACCAAAGGCGATGCATTTCGCAATGACACCACGGTGCTTGCCAAACCGCTCAATGAATCATTCGAATACTTAATTGATGGTGATATTTTCACATCAGTTGTGGTTGCATTACATAATGCCAAATTGGCCAAGTTCACAACGATTACCACAACCAACCATTTAGCGATTGAATGTAAACGAAAGCGTTTAATGTTCGTCACAACAGCACAATCATCATTCGTATGACTAGCCGTGTTGGTGGACCTTAAGAATTCATTGTCACTTCGTCTTCGCACGCATTTAACTTTCGTTTTCGTTTTCATTTTGATGTTTATCGTTTATTTAGTTGGAAAAATCATTTACTTAATTTATTGACAAAAGCGGTTCAAATGAGGCACTGTAAAATTGCATTGAAACTATGTTTTTTTTTTGTATAATTTATTAGCTTCACTTTTAAATCACAAATTTTTGGTAAATAAAGCATTCAATAAATTTTCGGCACCGTAGGCAGTTCAATAGATCGGCGCGTCCGTTTGCCACTCGTGTAAAAGTTCAACTGAAATCGAATTTTCAAAAATAATTTGAATGTCTTCACAGCACGCAGAGATGTGAGCCACGAACTACACCTTCATGCTTATGAAAATCCATTGGTCTTCAACTCCGGCAGTTAACTTAAAGAAGCACAATCATTGACATACACATACATATGTACATATTGACGTGGGTTTGTCCGGCGCTGTGAGCGCTCAACCTCAGAGCCATTGGCAGTTGACACTCATCAAGGTTTGTTCATGTTGCTGTTGTTGCTGGCCCACTCCTAAACTATTTAAACTGCACGCATGCGCATTAAGACATCAGCCGCATACTTTTAAACTTTCTCCATTTACTCATTGCTCAGACGACGCGCACAACGAACACTCAAAGTAAACTCGAATACATTTAAAAATATATTTACTTTATGTACTTATGTATGTATATGTAGGCACGTCGTATCAACTCTTTTGTAGTCACAGACAAATTCCAATTGAATAATAATATAATATGTATTTGAATACAAAATATCTGATATTTTTATCATTGTTATTAAAAATTAGGAATACACTTGGTCATGGCAGCCATAAGGATATTGATAAATCCTCGCTTTCAAAACTGTAGGAAATGAAGTTGAAGAGGCCGAGTCGTCAGAAAAGGGCCCTCTTAGAAGGGATTAGGCCACTCTAGAATTTTCGGAAAATTTATTTATTTTTTCAAATGATACATTATGGTCTCATAAATGTTATCCCAAAAGATTATGGCAGGGAAAAAGTTCTAAATGCCTAATTTTCGTTATCTAGTCGAAGGCCGTTCGTTCGGCAGGGAGCCCACTCAAAACATTAAACGCGTTTATCTCAAAACTGTTCTTTTCAAGTTGGCCGGAAACATATCTCAAACAATTTACAACCGATTCACTTGAAATTTTGACAACATCTTTAGAAATACATTATCTACAGAAGTACGTAGGATTTTTTTTATTCTTGCATAGTTTGTTTTTATTAACAAATTTCGAACAATTTTTTAGGCCAAATTCTTACTTGTCCCTTTAAAGGCCCGCCATTTTCTCAAAAATGCATATATCGAAAAAATCCTACGTACTTCTGTAGCTAGTGCTATTTACAAGCGGAAACCGTTTAACAACTTATTATAATAAAAAAAAATTTCAGTAGCTGTGCGTCCGGCCGTGGTTCCCGAAAAAACGGAGACATCCTTTGGGAGAAGCTATGTAGCCGCCATTTTTCAATTAATTCTTCTTCAAAAATAGTTATAAGCAGTTAATTATATGCATAATAGATCCCTTTTGTTAAAAACCAGATTTATTTAATAGTTTTCCCGAAAAAAAGATCTCAAAAAAGGCCTATTTTGTGGCCCTCTAGAGTGGCCTAACCCCTTAACTAAAGCGAACTGAAAATTTCAATTTTTTAAAATTAATATCAAATATATGATAAAAGGACCAAACCAAGTTATCGAATGGCAAATTTATTAACTTGATTTGGCTCTCTTTGAGTCCATTAGGACATAACAAGAAGCTGAGGCCTTTAACGAAACCATCGTTATCCAAATATCGGGTCCAAAGCTTAGTTAATTGAAGAACAAACGCGATGGCAATAAACCGCTTTGGGAAATACTGAAAGAGGTTATTCTTCAAATAAATATTGAATTAAGACTTATTCAAAAGTTTTATCGAGGAAAAGTGATTTCATCTCAAATGGCTCGCGCCATCTCTATGCTGTAATTCAAAGGTCGAGATACTTACCTGCTAAACTGCGCAAGGTTGTCTGTTCATCCATTCAACAGAATGCTTTCTTTGCTCTTCCAGAACACATTCTCCTTAGTATGAGCCCTTGACCGTCTTCTGGCAGACAGAGAAGCAGAGTCTGACACTGTAAATGGAAGGGTTAGATGTAATAAAGTGCCAAAGCTGAATTTCAAAGCTAATAATTATTTTCGATATGATTAACTGGAAGACTATTACCTGACTGTTCCATCAGTTCTTTGTTCAGTTTCTAACGAAGAACTCATAAAAGGGCTGTCGGGAGACACTGCAGAGGTATGGAAATTTAGTGAATTCCCCTCTCACACCGTGGCAGTCGAGAGAACCGTCAAACTGGTGACAGAGGTATCTTCTAAAGTTATTGGCCCCCAATCTCGTGATCGTTTTATATGCTCTACACTGAAATCTAGGCAACAAGTGAAAAAGTTTAGTACAAAATCTGATTTTATCAATAAATTTGACACAGATTCAGACTAAAACAAGCCTGACATATGGTTGGTTGGTTGGATGGGTTGGGCTTGGGAGGAACCCGAAGAGCAGCCACCTCCACGCGGTGGGTTCTGGGTGACCAGTACAGGTTAGCTGAGAGCTGCAACAATTTTCACCTTGCGCTGTGGCGCGCCGCCTTTTCGCTCGTATCTCGGGAACGGTTCGTCCTACAGCCATGATCCATCAGGTAGCAAATGACGTGACAAATAACTTTTGTTTTATACATTTTGCCATGAGATGCGTATTTCAGGCGCTAGGTAGACAATTTCACGATTTTAGGCGAATTTCCGAAATTTCAAGGCCAGAGTTGGGGTTGAAGATACAATCCGATCTCAAAACAAAAAGTTGCATTGGAATCAGGAAGTACTAAGGCAACTTTTCCGCACTATTAGAAATCCCGAATCGAAAAAAGTCCGGAATCGACCCACCCTAATAAACAGTGACTTATAGAGTTCGGCCGATAGAGGACTTTACTTGTCAATTGTCTACTTAGTCCGAAGTGGCACCTGTTGGCAAGAGTTATTCTGCGTTTGATTTCCAGGCTGACATTGTTGGTGGTGTTGAATAATGTCAACTATTAATGATTAAATATTCCATGGAATAATTGAGAGGGGAAAGGTGGAAGAACTACATAATTTAGCAGAGAAAAGCGAACTTCCCAACCATTGATAACTCTTTGATGAAAATAAAAATGCAACTTTTAACGAATTAGAGAAAAACTTAAATATGTTTAGTATGCACTCCGATAAGATAGGGGTTAAGAATTTCTAGCCTTAATTTAACTGACCGTGCGCTGAGGATTGTTTATCGCTGGAGATTGTCTCACCTCAGTCACACAATCAGTAGAAAAGGATCAAGTATTGGATGGTATCACATGTGCTGTAACTACTAGTGCTTACACAGTTGAAAACTGGTTTTGTTTCACTCTCAGCAAATGTGAAGATAAAATTTTACCGGTTGTCGGTTGTTGAAATTGCTTGGAAAAAGACTGGGTGGAGTTATCTTAATATTGTATTTCCTTCTTAACTCTTTCTCCTTTGTGAGATCAAGTCGTTCTTTCTCATACCTTCGGTCATCTAGATGTGCTAAGGTAGCTGAAAATAGTTTTGTTGATACATGAGACTAAACTGAATGTTTCTAGCTTCACAAAGGGCTGCTTTTAGCAGTCTCGAATACAGGGGTCAGCCATAGGACCTAATTTTCCAATTCATTCATGCCTGCTCTGAACAATGGTTTTGCTGTTCGAAAGTTTGTTTCTTGTAAAAAAAGTAATCTCTTCATTAATTTCATTAATTATTTTTTTAACACAAACAATTTACTTTGATTAGTCCATTACTTTTCAAGTTCAAAGCAATTATTGAAATTTTGTCTCAAAAGAAAAGAGGGAAGCATATACATATCGAATGCATTGGTATAATATGTTCATTAAAAGTTTTGTTTTTAATATATAATATATGATAATTAAAATACCAAAGTAATCACATTATTTTAATGAAAAGAAAGTAATTCGTTTGCGAAACAACATCGTTAACTCATTAACATAATTGTGAGCGCAAAACTACTTGGCAGCAATGTTGTTGTATGACATATAACGGTAAATGCTTATACCAATCTTGGAGCTTTACCCATGACTAGGCATGAAACAGGAATGAGTTAATGGTAATGGCTTGCAACATTTACAAAAAAAAAAAATAATGAACATGTCACTAATGCTTTGTGGTCGCTGGAGCCAAGTCGGTTAACGTATAACCATGTCAAACACAGTGGTTGGTTTTTCAGGCGGTGTCCAGGTGCTCGTATACGAGGGCTGCTATATATATTCCTGGCCTAATAATGAAAATAATCATATTTATTAACGAAAATGTTTTTTTTTTTTTTTTATCGTTGGATTTGGCTCGTCTTGGAAGACCCACACGGTCGATTGCTGTTTTGTTGCGAGCTTATACGCATAGATCCATGATTCGTCACCTGTGACGATCTTATAAACGTCTTTTGAAGCACCGCGATCGTATTTTTTCAGCATTTCTTTACACCAATCCACACGAGCCTTTTTTTGAGCGATTGTCAAATTGTGCGGGATCCAAGGAGAACAAACCTTTTTTTCGGCCAGGTGTTCATGCAATATCGAATGTATGCTGGTGGGAGAAATGCATAGGCATGCCTCTATCTGAAGGTATGTTACATGACGGTCTTGTAATATCAGTTCAGGTACGGCATCGATGTTTTCTGGCACAACGGCTATTTTTGGACGACCTTCACGGAATTCGTCTTTGAGCGAGCGTCGGCCACGATTGAATTCGTTGTACCAGTTTTTCACAGTGCTATAGGATGGTGCTTCATAGCCATATAAAGATTTTAGTTCATCGATGCACTCTTGTCGTGATAATCCACGTCGAAAGTTGTGAAAAATGATCGCACGAAAATGTTTACGAGTTAATTCCATTTTTTTGGCCGAGATGAATTTTTTAATTCCCTGTAAATAAAACAATTCACGATTAAATGACAAAACGTTCTGAGTGATGTTATGCTAAAAAATGTCAAACTTTCCAATGGAAATGTCAGATTGCACCTGGCAACACTTAGTGTTGCCTAGGCCAGAAATATATATAGCAACCTATGTATAAGTGCATGCTTATATAATACTCGTACATATGTATATGTGACCTCAAATGTGCTTATCGCACAAAGTAGTGCAGTTTTTGGAAATGAGATTAAAATTTATGTTCCTGTCGTATGAGTATGTAGATTTGAGTAGATAATTTTGTTAGGAAAACGGCATACCCTTGATTAAGAATGCAATTTAATTTCTATTCCATATGTGGTAATCAAAAGATTATACTTGATTTAGTTTTACGTTTATATATTTTTGGTTATAATTATATCCTGATCGAATATATCAAAATAGAGAATTGGAGAATAGCAGAAGATCAATGCTTCACTTTCACAAGGAGTGTTAGTGTGGCGCGAAATACAAAGAACAACGAAGAGGAAATTTTTTCACAGTTTAAACTAAAAAGTGACTTAGGGCCGTCTTTTTTAATATCTGATTAGCAGCCAACTGTCAGTTAAGTTCTGATTAATAAAAAGTTATTTACCGAAAGAATGAGTCTTTGTTAAGTTAACTAGAACTTAACTGACAGATGATTGCTAACCAGACATTAAGGAAACGGTCCTTAATGAATATTTTCTGGACTCTGCGCCGGAAAAACTAAACAATTCCTGAGTGGCTTGATAAATTTCCTATAGACCGTAAAACTTCTCGAAGTCGATGAACGTTTAAATGAGTATCGACTTAAAGTGATATTGGATGATTGTAAAAAAAAAAGTTGACCGCGTCAGCTGACGAAAGACTGTGATTGACATATCGTACATAAATATTGTATTTTCGAACAATGAAGATATCACTCCCGATATTAAAATAACTATTATATGAAATCGAATTTTGTTATATGACTTCCTCTAAAATGGCTATCTCTTTCAGACCAATGGATATTTTTCTTAATAATTTTGCATTAAAAGTGGAATACAAGTTCTTTTTGTAAATATATGCCAAAATTAACCTGAAAAAGGCTTCCAAAGTCTCCTTTTTTAAAAACGGGACATCGCACATTTGTGGTATCTAGGTTATAAGCTGTAAAATATCCCCTCAAAATTTTTATTTAACTCAAAAATTTTCAAATATTTCTCTATTTCATAAATATCATTTCAACTTTAATTATTTGAATAAAAGAAAAGAAAGTTTGGTTACTAGAAATAGAATGCAATTGTATACATATACTTTAGTCAGTTACGTGTATGGTACTTTTCAAAACAGCCCTTATTTTTTTGACAGACAAAGAGTAACCTTACATTTTTGGCATCTTCCTCTTCATCGACTTCCGCAATTATTGCGGCAAACCCTCGGAGGATCATCTGAAATTGAAGGCCAGTGGTCATAGCGATCATAACGTATGCCATCAGGTGCATCATGAGGTCGATATTTGGTTCCGTAAAAGTCTTGAGGCAATTTAAAGGGTTCAACCTGATCAGGAGCTTCGAAGTAAGCGGCTAGTACAGTGCCAAGCTCCATTTTGAATGTTAAAAATGACTTGACTTCCGAATTTGGTAGTCCGGAAATCTTGCAGTCTCCTTTGTATTCCATCCATGAATTATAGATTGTCAGATCAAGAAAGTGAAAAAGCACCTTGACAGTCCATTTCTTTGTCTTCATTTAAATTCTGTAATACTCGAGCATTTGATCACACAAATCAACCCCTCCCATAAACATGTTATAGTTTTCAATTACTGAAGGATTTCTATTCCACCTCTCAACTTCACCAATGGGATCCTTTCTACATTTACTAGAAGCAACTATAACCGCTTTTGTATCCTTCCATTTCACAAGAGCTATGTACGAGTGGTATTGTAGTAAAAACCTGTCGAAATATGTTTGGCTGCCTTTTGGTAAGTTTTTTATTAGTCGCATAACTATAGATGGCCCATGTCCAAGACCGCAGTCTTTAAATGACCCTGCCCCTTGGAAGACTTCAAAATCTACTACAATGTCTGTAGAAGTTGCGCATACAAGATTTTTTAATCCAATAGGCCGAGGTTTTGATCTGATTACTTGCCGAGCAGGGTATCTTCCAGTGAATGGTATCATTTGCTCGTCAATTGAGTAGTTTGTGATATCAGTTGCCAATTCATTGCAGCGCTGCCTAATCATGTCTATGATGGGTTGAACTCCCCAAAATTTGTTAGTGGAATCTGGAACAGAAAAGTCTACGAAGTGTATGTCTGACCGTGGTTGGAGAAATTTGTCTCGAGACATTGAATTAAATATGGCAGGAATTTTGCATTCATTTGACCAGTACATTCTCATAGCAGGGTAGCCAAGGCAGCCCATTATGATTGCACACCCGTAAAATCGTTTAATATCGGCTGTTACATAACGCGCCTCTTGACCACGATTAGCCAAGATGTACTTTTTGGTAAATTTCACCACATTCTCATAGCGGTATTCCGGAAAATAATTCTTTAAGTATTCTAAAGATGTCTTCACTCTTATTCGATTTTGGCAACCATAACTTATAGGAAGCTGTGTATTTGGAAAGGGTGTATTTTTCCAAATTTCTCTCCTGGGGAGTGGTTTAGGTATAGCGTTCGATGACGGTTGAATGACCGCTCGGCCCGCGAAGTTTGATTGTTGAGCTTCTGGATCCCCTTCATCGTTATCTGTACTTTCATCGCTATATTTTCCACCAGCGTTTACGTTAAACGGAGTCCAAGTTTCATTTACATTGTCATCATCATCACTGAAGTCTATATAAGATTGATCTAAAATGTCTAGGACTGCTTCAACGTCATCGCTGCTGCACAGTTCGAAAATCTTCCTAGAAATTGATAACACATTTGTGAATATGTTACGAAATTGCATTCTGTGCCTGAATAACACAATTGTGATATCTGTGTTTTACTGCCCTCCAATTAATAATAATTATCAGCAAATTAATTTAAATGAGCACGATCACTTGAGAAATTTTATGGCAACTTCAATCACTATCATAATTCTAGCTTTATATGTTAAAAAAGAATAAAAACACTCATCACGTGGACGCATGTCTAAGCTTGCTAAATTACTATTTGAAACTAAAGCCTGTGTACCGCTATTTACCGTTTAAATATGTTTTGTTTTTTGCAGTTGTATTGAAAAAGAGTGCTCACAATCACTGCTTATACAGGTTAACACATGAAGAATAAATTTTTTAGGTAGTTTCCTGTGGTTAAAACCAGATCTCACAATTGTTATAGCTAGGTCTGAAAGTGCTATGTAATGAAACCGTGTTTTCCCAAGTCAAATGTAATAATTTGGTAATATATATTGGAAACAGCAACAGCTGACACATTTCAGTTAATTTTACTATTTCTTTTTTAGCTAATTTGTAAATCGACGCTCATCGTTCAATGTGTCAACGACCACTGCCGTTTAACATTCGACAACATGGATGACATTTAAATTAATTTCTTTTACATATTTCGTTATTATAGCCAACAGAAAAAAGTGGGTTTTATTTATCAAGTCTCTTGCGCATGTGCAGCAGTAAGACGGCGCTAAAATTAAACTAGCAATATATGCATACATACATATGTATATGTATGTGCATTTTATACTTGATATTTTGTAACATATTTTGCATTCACACATATACATACATACATATAATTTCCTTATTTTTATGTACAATTTTTTAATTGTTATTTCCTACCTGCCGCTGAGACTACTTGGCTACCCGTTAATGTAATTTATTCTGCTTTTTATTTTGATTTCATAATACACCCATCCCACTTTCCGTTTTGCTTTCGCCATTTAATATAGGTTTGTATATGTATGTATGTGCATGGTGGTTGGGTTTTTGCAAACCCCTTTCGACTTGACTATTGGTGTTATTGATAAATTTATGTATACGTTTTCGAACTTGTTGACACATAATTTGATGTATCTTCATGGTGCCAACTACACTGGTTTACAGCGAAAAACTTTTGTGTTGACAATTGGTGTTTACATCTTATTCTTCTTCTTTACTGGCGTAGACACCGCTTACGCGATTATAGCCGAGTCAACAACAGCGCGCCAGTCGTTTCTTCTTTTCACTACGTGGCGCCAATTGGATATCCCAAGCGAAGCCAGGTCCTTCTCCACTTGGTCCTTCCAACGGAGTGGAGGTCTTTCTCTTCCTCTGCTTCCCCCGGCGGGTACAGCGTCGAATACTTTCAGAGCTGGAGTGTTTTCGTCCATCCAGGCAACATGACCTAGCCAGCGTAGCCGCTGTCTTTTAATTCGCTAAACTATGTCAATGTCGTCGTACATCTCGTATAGCTCATCGTTCCATCGAATGCGATATTCGCCGTGGCCAACGCGCAAAGGATCATAAATCTTTCGCAGAACCTTTCTCTCGAAAACTCGTAACATCGTCCAAGCCTCTGCACCATATAGCAGAACGGGAATTATGAGTGACTTATAGAGTTTGGCTTTTGTTCGTCGAGAGAGGACTTTGCTTCTCAATTGCCTACTTAGTCCGAAGTAGCACCTGTTGGCAAGAGTTATCCTGCGTTGGATTTCTAGGCTGACATTGTTGGTGCTGTTTACGCTGGTTCCAAGATAGACGAAATTATCTACAACTTCAAAGTTATGACTGTCAACAGTGACGTGAGTGCCAAGTCGCGAGTGCGACGATTGTTTGTTTGATGACAGAGATATTTCGTCTTGCCCTCGTTCACTGCCAGACCCATTTGTTGTGCTTAGGTGTTTACATACATATGTATAATTCGTGATCTCCAACAAATATACTACTGCATTACTTTATCGAGCTCACTCTAGCTGGGACCTCAAACTCACTAATGATAAAAAATAAGACAACTTTGCCTATGCTTTTTAACGCGGTGTATTTCATAGACTTAAACGGTGCCTGTACACGATGAAAAAGGATACACAGAGCCTTAAAAAACTTACTAAATTTCCGTATCTGAATGGTTATTAATGAAATTGTAAAAAAAATATTAAATCGGATATTCTAGTAAACTATTTCATACTATATATTTACAACATCGGCTGAAAGGCCTATGACCCAGCAATGACAGAATGTTTTTTTGAACGAAAATATGGTATTATTTTACCAAATATTATCACTTGATGTTGCGTTGTAAAAATTCTCCAACATTTCGATACCGGTTCGATAGTATGAAGGTTTGAAGCTTTAAATATAGACGTTTGTTTCCATACTGACCTCCATATTTGAGGGAAATACTTTCCAGTCTTAGTTGACTCCACTCCACGCTCCAAATGTGGATGGAAAGAAATGTCTGCGTATATACGAGGTGTGTTTAAAAAGTATCGCGAATCGTAACTGACAGTTTTCTTCGATTGCAGGGGCGTGGTGCATAATGAGCTCTTGCCACAGGGAAGAACGGTCAATAAGGAATATTACCTGCAAGTTATGCGCAATTTGCCAGAAACGCCCGGATTTGTGGAAGAACAAAAATTGGCTTTTGCACCACGATAACGCCCCTGCTCACACACATCGTTGCTTGTGCGCGACTTTTTTGCCAAAAACAACACACTAATGATGCCGCAACCTCCGTATTCCCCAGATCTGGCCCCCTGTGACTTTTTCTTGTTCCCTAAACTGAAGAGGCCCATGAAAGGACGGCGTTACGTTTCTCTTGACGAGATAAAGACGGCATCGAAGGAGGAGCTGAAGAAGATAAAAAAAATGATTTTTTGAAGTGCTTCGAAGCTTGGAAAAACTGTTGGCACAAGTGTATAATATCTCATGGGGATTACTTTGAAGAGGACAAAATAGATATTCATGAATAAATAAATAATTTTTGAAAAAACACAAAATTCGCGATACTTTTTGAACACACCTCGTATTATATGTATTAACGTATGTATGTAGTATATGTTAACTTGGCCAGTCAACATTGAGTGAATCATAATTTAACTTTTTTATACAATGTGGGCTTTTCCCAAAATTCCTCTCACAAATTGCTTAAGGCCAACTTTTAAATATTTTTTCAACTAATTGGTGACGAGTTGAAGGTGATATGAGAAACACTAGCACGCGTCCGATACATACTTATAGTTTATCACAATAACAGCATAACGGCTAATATCCAACAGTTAAATGACTGCTAATTTTTTTTTTATTTTTTTATTTACATGCCATCTTTGGTTAACCACTGCTCTGCTCAGTATGTTTTTCTCCCGTCACTATTAACAGTTTTTTGCATGTTCTATATATAGTAGTCCTATAATGAGCTACCAATTTTTTTAATCGAAAAACGAATTTTGGCAGACCAATAATGGCGAAATTTTGGATTTTCTGGAATTTTCTTATGCCGGAATTACTGCAGCCCTTTATTTGGCGCCGCCGAAGATCGCTCAAAAATATAAAAATTTTTTTCTTAAAAAATTGAACTGTGCTATAAACTATTGCTGTATAAATTTATATAGTTATGGTTTTAAAATAATTGATAAAGTAGTTTTCTTAACTCCCATAAATGGGATTTTTGAAGGTTCTTACTTGCTTGAGGATAAGTTAAGTTAAGTTATGTCATAGAATTGATCCTAAACGGTGGATCTTACTTGGACAGGTATTCCTCCATTTTGTTACCCATAAACTCCTAAAAGGAGATTACCAAATCCTGATAAATCGCATTGGACTAGTATCGGTAAATATACTCCTACCTTTTTCAATTTTATACCCGGTTTCACAGACCATACTTATACCTTGTTCAGACCGATACTTAATCACACGATTTCGGCTGTTGAATGGATTATCCCACTAATCTTAAAAATTTATCAAAATTTCGCCATACAAAAATGACAGTTCCAAATCACTTCATTGAAATGATTTGAAACTGATCCACGCTAAATCTCTCAGTGCCACTCTGATTTTGCGCAATCTACTTGTCAGCACTGGAAATCTGTTACATTATCACAGCTGATTTAGACACTACAAAGGGAAAAAATGTAAACAAACAAATTTTTTTAAAGCAATGAATCTAATTTCACCTGAAAATCGACTTAACAAATGAAAGAATTTATCCATTATTTCTATTATATGGAAAAATACTATGTGATAATCTTTTCTTTTGATAAATATGAAGCGATGTGCATTCTTGAATGACAATAACAGCTGTTATTTGATCTTTCTAACGACAGTGAGAACACTGTTGGGTTGTGAAATGCTTAAATGTAATCTAATCTTTTAAATATTCGGTCTGAACATAGTATTAAGTTATGCCCAAATAAAATCTTAGCTAAGCATTGTTGCAGACTGAGGCAGTCGTTTGTGTTTCACAGTCAATGCTTAATTTATATGAAATTTTATTATGATATATGGCAACGTTATGGCAACAACATATGTTTTACAAATGTCATCCATAAAAATATGTTTATAATATTTAAATTATATCAGACAATACATAAATTTGCGAGGAAAGTTATATCGAAAATGGATGAAAACAACAAAAGAACCCCGAATTTCACTGCCAGCTAGAAGGGGAACCTATTGGAACTAGGGGTAATCCCAATCCGATTCCATATTACAAAAAAAAAAAAATCATTTCTTATTTCTTATTATTCTTCTTTTGACAAATATCTGAAAATTCACAAAATTCAAAACAAAAATCAGCTGTTACTTAAGCACTGCTTAAGTCACCCATTTTCAGTACTTCAGCATAACTTAATTAGGAACTGTAAAACACTATTTTCCTGTTTTATGCTTAGCACAAATTAAGTATGAACTGTGAAACCGTGAAATTAATCTTCACAACTGAACAGTTAATTAGTCAAATTTGCATTGAAAACAAATTCTCCAACCAGGCATGGAATCACACGAATACACCAAAAATAGAGATTTTCAACTCTTTGTGTATGTTTTAAATGTTTTTTTGTTGTTTTTGGTTTTTTTATTAATAAATATATTTTATATTAAATTTATCATTTGCTCTCCCAGTGTAATATTCCTGATCAAAGTCGAACAATATTCTCTTCTCTCTACATATATGTACATATGTATGTGTATACTCTTCAAGTGTTGTGTAAATAAGCGAGTAACAAAAGAGATAAAATTTAATTGAACCGAAATGAGAAACTAAATTTAGCATTAAAAGCTGTGATAAGACAGTTAATATTGTTGGTTTTGTTGTTGTTGTTGTAGCTATTTTTTAATCAAAACTTGATTTAATTCATATATTTGCTCGAAACGACACTCCAAATGTGTGGGTTTTTATATATTTTTTCGTTAAATTAGGAAATTTGTAAAAAGTGTTTTGTTTTGTTTTTTCTTTTTTTGTTTTCTTTAATTTATTTAATAAAATATGATTTCAAAGCGCGTATGCTCCATTTACTTTTGTATTGCATTGTTGCATTTTTTGTTTACTAGAAAAATGAAAAAGCAATTAAAGGTGTTGTTGTTGCTGTTGTTGTCGTTAATAATTTTTTTTTTTATAAATTTTAGTTTTTCTTCATTATGTTGTTGGTGTTTTTAACATTTATACAATTATATTAAATTTACAGGTTACAATTTGTTGTGATTATTGTTGCACATGGATGTTTGACTCCAAAAGCGAAAACACTACAAGCGTACTTTTTCCTTAGAAAAGCATTGTCGTCGTCTTCACTTAATGAACACTTTAATAACCAGCCAATTCAGCGAATGTGGAGTCCATCTCGTCGGCGAGCGACTTGTATCTGTCCTTGTTGACGCCCAATTCGTCTAAATAAACAGAAAGGGAGTTGAAATTAATACCAAATTAATAAGTAAATATTATTGTTTTTGTACAAATAAACACACTGTGCAGAGTTGTAAAACAAATAAAAACGAAATATTAAATGCAAGCAAAAGTGTGCTGAAGAAACGCAACAAATTTTAAACAAAATCGGAAACTTATACAATAAAATAGGCCTAGTGAAAGCAAATGTCTAACTCGTTATAAAAATTTTAATACTGGGTTTTCAACTGGTTTTCTGGACGGCATCATAATATGGAAAACATAAAGAAATGACTCCTGATTAATCTTCAGTACAACAGAGAGAACTATTTGTCTTCTTATACTTCATATGTATATTCACATTATTCTCGAAAACACTTAATTTCGAGCAAAAATCACAAAAATACTTAATTTCACAATCTCTAAGAGCTTCATTTCAAATTAGTTTTTTCGGTCATTTTATGCCAAAATTATGAAAAAAATACTTAATTTCAAAATCTCCAAGAGCTTCATTTCAAATTAGTTTTTTCAGTTATTTTATGCCAAAATTATGAAAAAAAATACTTAATTTCACAATCTCAAAGAGCTTCATTTCAAATTTGTTTTTTCAGTTATTTATGCCAAAATTATGAACGTAATGCAACGAAAATTTTAGTCGCTTACTCCAAAATAAATCAAAAACTTAAGAAAAATGACAGATCTACATCTCAGAAAATAAAAAACACTTGCAGGTGAAACTTCTTTATACACAATTCTATCTTTTCATTTTAGAAAACTAAAATTAATAATATACATATATATGTGACCTGGTCTACGAAAAGGGGGCTTAGGTGTCAAAAAATATTTTTTTTTTAATTTTTTTTGTTTTAATTTTTTTATTTTTATTTTTTTTTTTTATTTATTTACTTTTTTTTTTTTTTTTTGACACCTAAGCCCCCTTTTCGTAGACCAGGTCACATATGAGTAATCTAACGCGGAATGCTATATATGCTATAAAAATAATTTCCTAAGCGTCAAAATTCAAGAACTCTTCTCCAATCTGTTTGATGTCAATTATAATTGATATAATATATGAATATAATTATATGTGTGAAAAGTGAACTGAAAAACTTTCAATAAAACTTATTACCATTTACCAAATGAAATCAATTATTTTCAAATACAAAAGATGCCTAAAACATGGTCAAAACCGTCTGAAACCTAAAGTACCTCATCAATAGTAAGTATATATATATATATAAAAATATGTGTATGTATATTAAACATGGTGCATAATGTACGGTTTTCATGATATCAAATCCAATGAGAGCCATAGTCAACTCAATAAAAAAAAAGTTTGACCTTTAACTCTAACAGCAATTTTTGACAACGATTTTCCACAGAAAATGGCAACCTAATGAGAAAGATGCCTTTTCTGCTTGTCAATCAAACCGTTGTAAAATTTCTGTTAACTTAACAGACGTTTTGGTCATTGAATCTGACATAATAGAAACCATATATAAATAAGTACAAACATGTGATCTCGATTGACTACAAAACTCAACATAAAAAATATACATACGAGTGTAAACAATTAAAAATTATGCATTCAATTTAACATATCACCTTTTATACATTATTTTACAGAATAGAGCATCACCAGAACGGCACTCTCGGATTTATTTTTGCTGTTGTTATGTACACAGTAATTAAGATTTTTACTCAGCAGTTGTTGGTTAGCGGATATTAAAAGCGCAGCTGACGAACGTGGCATTACCAAAAAAAAAAAAATATATATGACTAGTGGGGTGGGCGAATATTTACAGTGTATTTGGAGTGAGTGGGGAAGTGGCAGTTTTTGTCTTTCTCTTTTGATTAAAAGGTAACAGTAACATCAGTAACATGGTAAATGGGCCGAAAATTGTTTCTGTGATGATTTGTAAAATGTGTGGTAACAATTTTTTTGCAGTGTATGTTTGTAGGGGCCAAAAACCACAAATTTAGTGGCATCGATGTTTGTTTATTTGTGTAATTCGGAAAAGTACATATTTCTATGTCGGAAATTGCGTTTTGTTTTTTGGTTAGGCAAACATTTCGAAAACTACAATTGAAGTTGTTTGTATAATATGAATGTAGTCGTTTTCTTTTTTTTTTTAACTGAATGATATACGAAAAAATATATTTTTGTGATATTTGATATTTAATATCCGGTAAGTTCGGCAAATGTTGAATCCAAATCATCGCAGATTGCTTTGTATTTTTCTTTCTCATGGAAGAGACGGTCTGCAAAAAGCATTTTAATTTTTTACACATATTAAATACGAAGCATTAATGGCAGTTTACAGTATTAATAACAAAAAAGTCAAAAATTAAAAATATTCAAAAACAATTAAAAATAACTTAATTAAAAAAATATAAATATAAAATATAAAAAATAAAAAATAAATTAAAATATTGAAATATTATATGGAAACACTACACCAGCGCGGTGTTCAATATATACAAAAAAGTGTCACCAATTGTTCATAAATTCATATATACAAAAATTTGTATTTGAAGGTTAAGCAATTTTTGCAAAAAGTGTACCACCAACAAACTTGTCAGTTAATTAGTTGAAGCTAAGCAATTCGTTAAGCTATTCAATATTTCTTGAATACAAAAAAGCCCAAAGCATTTTCAAAAAACGCTTCATTTTCTTTCAAAAAATGTATGTATATATATATATGTATGCATATATAGTATAAACTGTAGCGAAACATACCTTCTAGCCTGTCGACCTCCTTCTGCAGACGCTTCACTTGCTTCTCAGCATGTTCGGCGCGCTGTTCGGCTTCCTTCAATTTCACAGACAGAGTCTTCATCTCGCGCTTGAACTCCTCAACGCGTTGGTTGGCCTTCTCCTCGGACACTTCCAAGGATTTCAACGAGTTACCGACGACCTATATCATATAAAGAAGACAAAAGGGGAATTCAGTTGGTTAATATAAGTAGTATGTATGTTTATGCCTAGCATATTCTATTATTTGTTATTACCTTCAATTCTTCCTCAAGTTCCATGATCTTGGCTTCACCGGACCTGACACGATCTTCAGCCACTTCCAGCTCGTCTTCAACGAAGGCCAGCTTACGTGATACTTCATCGGATTTGGTATCAGCATCTTCAGCCAACATACGGGCTTCCTTCAATTGGTTGGTCAATTGATCCATACGTTCCTCATCCTGCTGTGAACGGTTCTCCAATACTTTGCACATACTACGGGTGTGTAATTTTATTTTTTTTTTTTTTATTAGAAAAATTAGTTTTTCATCGTTACTTGTATTGCTTTAACTAACCGGTTGTTCTCGTCAGCGGCTTGTGTGGCTTCCAGCAATTTTTGTTGAGCGCTGGTGGAGCGTTCTTCAGATTTTTCCAAATCTTCTTCAATCTGTTGCACCTTACGATTCAAAGTGGCTACCTCAGATTCGGTGGTGGTCAATTGTTTCTCCTTCTCTTCCAATTCGCGATTGGCCTTGTCCAATTGTTCCTTGGATGTGACCAAATCAACATCAACTTGTACCAATTTCTTCTCCAAATCGCGCAATTCTTCTTGCAATTTGTCAGCGCGGGCATTGGCATCCTTAGCTTGAGATTCACAGGTATCGGCCTTATCAATGGCGTTATCCTTCTCAAGCTTCATCGCTTGCATCTTCTTCTTGATGGCGTCCATGGTGACTGTGTTTTTTTTTTTTTGTTTTACTTAAGAGGAGGGAAAAAAGAAATGAAGAATAACACTGCAAATATAATGTACAAAAAGAAACGACTGATTAGTTCATGCGATTTCAAATATATATCTTTTGATTTAATAAAATACACTTGTCCGTTGTACGATTTTTAAGATATGGGTAACTTATATAAATATGTGACCTGGTCTACGAAAAGGGGGCTTAGGTGTCAAAAAATCATTTTTTTTTTTTTTTTTAATTTTTTTATTTATTTTTTTTTTTTACACCTAAGCTCCCTTTTCGTAGACCAGGTCACATATACTAATTCTTATGCTTTTTAATAGTACCCAACTTAAGTATTTAATAAAAAAGGACTTATAAATCAAAACACAAGAATATTTTCATTATTTATTTTGACTCAACTTGTCATAATACCTAACGTAGAGTTTAGACTCAGAAGATCATTACTTTGATCAAAATTATCTTAAAATTAAAATTAACGTTTAAGGATTCACAATATACAAGTTGAAAGAAACGATACCTTAAAGAGTTATGAGAAGAGAGATGGTGAAAAAAGCCCAAAGATTTAGCAAAACACGGAGAAAAATAATTGTAATGTCATTTCAACGTTCGTCGCATTTTAAAGGCACTAGCAATAAATATTAAAAAGCAAGAATTTATATTCTCCCTATAGATGTCGCCGTATATCCATCTATTCCTTTTAAAGTCTAACAATTATTCCTTAGAAGGCGACATAAAACTTGTAGGTGCTTCCGTATTAGGATTAAATGAAGTCAAGCACCAGAAATGAATGAATTTAATAAATCGATAATTTTTTATATTTTTTATATTTTTATATTAATTATTTCTGTATATTAATAATCGGCAATTGAAGGAAAATCTAATTATTATTTTTCCCTCGAAGGTAGCTGCTAAATCCTAAGGTCGTCTGTCTAAATCAAGTAAAACACCAAAACTTTAAAAGTGAGGAATTTAATTATTGTTTATTAGTTTGCTAATAATTTGATGTCAATTAAAACCTAAATAAATAATTTTTAAAAAGTTTTTAAACGCTCCAACACACATGTATGCATGTAGTTCATACTTATTCTTTCGCTACTCTCAAAACATCCGTTATTCATCATTTAAATTAAATTGGCAACACTTGTAAGTGCCGAAGTATTTTTGCAGCTGCTTAGTGTACAAATATATTCATGTATCTGTCTTATTTATTGATTATATTTTAAGCAAACATATTTAGATGTAGGCTAAATATGCTACAGAATCTAACGCATGAAATTTCTGGCCCCAACATAACGCCCACATAATGTCTTGCGATCAAATGGCTCAGCGGGCGTAAACTTTCGAACGCATTTTCTTTCGGGCAAAGAAAGTGGATTTTAAAAATAAACTTTTATGGAAACACCAACCAGTGTCTATTGGTATGTGTGAATTTGTTGTTGTAATTAGCGCGTGGGCGGTTGGAAAATTGTGTTTTTATAGCATTAACTTGCTGTTTGTTTATGCGAATGCGCTTGAAATTCTAGAATGTACATTTTTCAATACTACTTTTCGTATACTGAACATACATATTTCTGGAAGACTACCGTTTTTATATATATTTTTTTTTTTTTTGTGTGCAGTTGTTTGTTTGACCGTCAGCATTTTTTCATTTCTGTGTTCAGTTGAGCAAAAGAAGATTTTATCGGTTCATAATTATTCTTTTTCAAAGAGATCTTGTTTAGCTATATGTAGAAAACATATAATATATAGTATATAAAATACATATAAAAAAATTAAAACTTATTAGAAATTATTAGAAATTATGCAAACATTTATGACCAAAATTAATTAGCAAAACAAATTAGTATTTAATTGTATAATAAAGACAATCGCAATTTAAATTTGCTTTTATAACGGTAAATGCTCTGAACTATTGCTTTCAGCAGATAATAGCTTAATTGATTCAAAATTTAAAAATATTTTTTTTTAATGCTTTAAAGCTTGCTATTCTGCGGAGTGACTTAAGTCTAAACACTTTGTGGATTCTCGAATAAATTGCTTTTAATAAAACAAAAATTTCCAAAGAAACTTAAGCCGACTTAAGCTAGTTTTCATATTTTATGCATATAAATATTGCTAATGTATGAAAATCCGGTATCTTATTAATATCCGCTTTCAAGAACTCAACCAAAGTAGAAAATTTGTATCTAAACTTTCCTTACTTTTCATTCATTGCCAAGTTTAAGTTTAATAAACTTCAGTACCTGCCTAAGGCTTTTTTGTAAAGCAATATTTATGATGATTTTTATTACATTTCAAAAAATATGTATAAGTATTTTACTGCTGATCCCGTTATGTACGACTAACAATGATCTCATTTATCGTCTGTCTATTTTTAAGTTCCGAATTTTTATATACATACATATGTAGTATATACTATATGTGCATATGTAGATACAAGATTTTAAAATAAAAATTTTGAAATGCTTTGTGGGCGTAAAAAAGTTACGAAGCAATTGCATACATTCAATCGTAAAACGACGAAAGGTGACGTGACGAACGCACGGCCGACAGACTCAAGGATAAATGCCGCAACAGTGGTGTGTGAAAGCTGCGAAAGCTTTGACGAGGTGATCAGCTACCAACTTAATGCTTTGTCGGAAGAATGTACCAGCTCTCTCAGCTATAAAGCCCTATACGCAGCTATGCATACATAAGTTTTGGCGTAGAAAAAATAAATATTTTCATGTAGGTGGTAATATGTATTAATATATCTGTCGATGTATGAGTGGTGCTTGAGCTTAAAAATAAATGTTTTTGACAATTCGAACACAAATTGTATATAATATATTTGTATAATACGAAGAAATGCCAAAAAATAACGGTATGCAGGTGTTTTGCTATATCATTAGCCCACGCAAAAATGCCTAAACGCCTAAATGTATATGTATGTATGTGTGTATGCATATGTATTTATGGGTGTATGGGGGTTTGTCTGCTGTTCTCACTTAACGGTAGTTATATATACATATATGAGTGTACTAATTGTGTGTACATGTGTGTGTTTGTGCAGAAACTTTGAAACTTTTCAAAATACCGATTTTAAAACTTTTTTAGCAATTTTTCAAAATACTCACACATACATGTGTATATGTATATGTATGCATGAAATAAAATTTTATAAATTTACTACACATAGCGTATATTTGTGCTTGTATGTGTATAAGTTAGGCACATAGGCCAAGCGATTCGGTTACAAAATGCCTTATAAGCGAATTTTCAACGGCATCCAAATAAAATTGCGTATATTACTGTTATGAAAAATTGAATTTTCTAGCAACCGCAGCGCGTTGCATAATGAATATTTGAAATATCTTTAGGTTACTGCATAACTTTCGGCTATTTCTGCAGGTATGTAAGTTAGCAAATAGACTTGTTTCGCCTGAAAGGAATTCAAATTAATTATAGATTGTCACGACTAGTGCTCAGCTGCTGTATTTATGTATATAAATATGTTTGCACTTCATAATTTTCATTTCTGCACCAGCACACACACACATACGCGCTTAGAATTTTTTAATTTTATTTTTTTTAGGCGTTGAGCCAAAAATATTTTCAGTCACTAATATAATTTGCACCACCAAATGCTAGAGGTACCACTGATATTTTGTCAGTTTTAAATAACTTCAGTTTTTTTTTTAAATTATTTTATAATATTTTAAATAAATCTTGTAAGCATAATTTTTTTAATATTTTTCTTAATTGCTGAGTTTTTGAAAATATTTTTTTTTTTTTTTAATAAATCCTTAAAAACGCTCGCAGCACCACTAACCAACCTTAGCGTTCCAAACACACTATACGCTGTCAAAACCCCGAGAACACTGATGCAAGACGAACTTTCCCAAAACAGAAAGCCCCCAAACGTTCACCGACTGGGCGGCTGTATAGCTAAATTGAACTAGAAAACACGCATACTAACGCAATAAATGAGGAATCTACATTTAAAGAAGACTACTTGCACTTATACATACAAACATGCATATGTATATAGGTTGGCGTGTATGTGTACATATTGCAGTCTTCAGTGTATTTGTGTATTCCACACAACTTTCAACACAACCAATTTCAAAATTTCCCCACTTTTCTGAAATCCCTTTAAAATACAATTTCGAAATGAAGAAGTGTTGCGCTCTCTAGTAGCTTACTGCGTACTCAGTGCGTTCTCGCTACGTAGAATGCAAAACAAATTCAAAAATTTCCCGTTACATTTTGAAAATTACCTCAGTCATATAGCAGAAAAAATTTCCTTGCCAGATCGGAAATGCTTGTATGACTGCGCACGCATAGACACCTGTATGTAGGTTTCCATTGCATATACATACATATATACATACGTACATACAGACATGTACGCTTTTACAACTTCACATAAATATTTCCCGACATGTACATATGATACTTAGTATATGATCGGGTCCATAGCGTAGCCTCACACGATGCTCGCCTTAGCCATCAACTCTTTAGGATCTCAAGTGTGTATATGGTATGTATGTATGTACGAATATGTCGCGATCTCTTCCATTAGTACAGTAATTGTAAGACACTCATATACATATATAATACATATACATATACATATATCTCTATATGTATTAAGATGACCAAATGTTAGTGTATGCTTGGAAAGATGAAAATTGCCTCACTGAATTTTCCATACAAGCAGAACACACTTAGTCCGTTGATACTATGTGTTAGCAGCTCTATAAGATTGTATCATGATGCAAAAGAAAAAATATACAAAATATTTAGGAATGTAAGAACATTTGTTTTATGTACATAAAATTAGCGCATAAAAACTATGATATGTACTTTGGCGGCATTTCGTGTCAAAATGATTGGAAAAATTATTCAAAAATCGACTATTTCCTTGAAAGTGGGTCAAGTGCCGTTAAAGCAAAAAACTATAAAAACATTAATTAATATAGTTCCAACGAATTGCAGAGAGAAATTCATATCTCAGTGCCGTTTCCAAAACAGCCGTGTATACATAACCAGAACAAAGGATTCCCCAGTTCATTTGGGGTATTTCTACTCTCACAACTAAAAATTATCATTAACGAATAAACCTTAAGTTTTAGAAGCGTTCATCTACTTAAAAGAAAAACCTTACATGTTCTAGAGCGGGTTGATTTATAGGGAGCCCAAGAATATATGGGCCTAAAACCTATTTTGAGAAAGCCATGTTTTAAGTGAAGTTTATTTTTTGGGGATTATAAAAATTTCTTCGTCAGTTTTTTTTAAATTTATATATATATATTTTCCCGTAGTTCCTAGGTGGAACATAGGGCCTCAATAAACAAATTATAACTCATTTTATTTACAGCTAAAAATTTAATTTCTCTCCAAGAATAACCATTTCTCTGTGCTTCTGCTTCGACTTCCCGTTTCCAGGTGCTGGCTGGTCTCCGGCGTCTTCGGCTCCCTTGCAGATTCCAATCCAGCGCTGTTCTGCTAATGTTGTCGTGAGGCTTTCGCAGAGTGTGGCCGAACCATTTCCATTTACGACGTCGAATTTCGATGTGAACCGATAGCTGTTTGGTTACGGTCCAGAGGTTAGCATTGCTAATAACCTTAGACCAGAATATCCGCAAAATTTTTCGAAGACATCGATTAAAAAAGGATTGCAGCGATTGTAAAACATTCGCTGCAATATTCGACGTCTCGCAACCATATAATACAACGGATTTCACGCTTGACTCGAATATTTTTAACTTCGTACGTATGGATATATGTGTTGATCTCCAGACTTTATCCAACATTCCAAAGGCGGCGTGCCCTTTTGGATATACCGGTTTCGTATATCGGCTGCTGATCCACCGT
Organism: Bactrocera correcta; assembly: GCA_027475135.1. Classification (NCBI taxonomy): domain Eukaryota; kingdom Metazoa; phylum Arthropoda; class Insecta; order Diptera; family Tephritidae; genus Bactrocera; species Bactrocera correcta. The sequence continues at coordinate 81,396,132 of CM050326.1, forward strand.
TTTTAGATATGATGCTACCTAAATAGCAAAACTCGTCGACTTCTTCGAGGCATGTTCCAGCGATTTGTAGGTTTGGCGTTTCAGGGTTTTGTTGATGCGCATGAATTTTGTCTTCGCTATATTAATTTTAACTTCAGTTTGTACGGCGAGATCACAAACAGCTTCAAGTTTCACGGAAATGTGCGAATATTTATAGGACAACAGACAGATATCATCCGCATAGTCCAAATCTTCAAGGCTATCGCTTAAACCCCAAGATATTCCTCTGTTAGTCGCACACGCTTGACGCATCACCAAATCCAATACCAGATTGAATAAAAGGGGAGATAGCACGCACCCCTGTCTGACACCAGTCCTAACTTGTATGCCGCTACTTAAAATATTTCCACACCTTACTCGACAACTAGCCCCTGAGTACAGCTGTTTAATTAGGTTAATTAATTTTTCCGGAACTCCTTTGCATACTAGGGCTCTCCAAATCGCATCATGTTTGAGAGTGTCAAACACTTTCTCAAAGTCGATAAAGCAAAGGTAGAGAGGAGTTCGCCACTCTACCGACTGTTCTACAATCACTCGTAAAGTGTTGATGTGATCGACACATGAGCAATGGGGCCTGAAACCAGCTTGTTCTTTACGTAGCCCATGCATCAGCGAATCAGATAACCTTTTGTGAATTATGTGCGTTATTATTTTATTCACCATACTTAATAGTGTTATTCCTCTCCAATTTTTACATTCCGATAAATTTCCCTTCTTCGGAAGAAGAATAATAACACCTTCTTTCAGCTCGTCTGGTATCTTTTCTGAAGCCCAAAAATATTTGATATATCCACATGAAATTTAATACATATGTAGGTGCATTTTTACATTCTACATTTTGATAATTCACGCTTACGATGGCATATGAAAGAGTATCGCCCAATTAAAATATCACGAATATTTTGATTGGTTCTTTTAGTCATATTTAAACAATAAAAGCGCTTGAAACCTGGTAAAGTAAGTGCATACTCGTATCATACGACCATAAAATCTAAGCTGTAAATATGTTTGCCGTAGAAGCTCAGATCTCGAGTAGCTTTGGAGATTATTGCCGCTAAGTGGTATTAGTTGGGCTTCATTCTGGATATTTTGATACAACAATTGGGGTCTTTTTGGGCGTTTCCTACTTGCAATAGAACAGCATAAGGTGCATTTCTAACGCCAAAAAAGAAAAATACTTTCTTCTACAGATTTTCTTTTTTAACTACTACTGAACATAAACAAACAAAAACATTTTATAGCCACATAGGAAGGTACGTACATACTATATATGCTGGAGCATTAAACATACTCCTTTGACGATTTTGGTGTCATCGTTTTTGAGATGCGGCACAACTTTAGAGTCAAGCAAGAATCAATCAATTATCGTACCAACCTAACCAGGCTAAATGCAAATCAAAATGAAATAATATCAGTGTTATGAACTATCGAAGGATGGTAAATTATAATTTGTAGTTCGCAAAATGAAGTTATAGATCCAGTTATTGGAAATTGTAAGTCTAATTTACCGTTCTTTGTTTTTGGAGTAAATCATCTCAAAACCGGTTAAAATAACTATACTTCTATTAATATAAACGTCGATTTTAATAAACGCTGCATTGGTGTTGCATTTGAATATTTATACCCTGAACAGGGTATATTAAGTTTGTCACGATGTTTGTAACACCCAGAAGGAAGCGTCGGAGACCCTATAAAGTATATAATATAAATGATCAGTATGTTGAGCTGAGTCGATTTAGCGCCATGTCCGTCTGTCTGTATATATACGAACTAGTCCCTCAGTTTTTAAGATATCCTTTTGAAATTTTGCAAACGTCATTTTTTCTTCAAGAAGCTGCTCATTTGTCGGAACGGCCGATATCGGACCACTATAACATCATAGCTGCCATATAAACTGAACGATCGGAATCAAGTTCTTGTATGGAAAACTTTCACATTTGACAATGTATCTTCACCAAATTTGGTATATATTATTTTCTAGGCAAAATGTAATCTCCGAAGAAATTGTTCAGATCGGTTAACTATAGCATATAGCTGCCATACAAACTGAACGATCGGAATCAAGTTCTTATATGGAAAACTTTCACATTTGACAATGTATCTTCACCAAATTTGGTATATATTATTTTCAGAGCAAAAATGTAATCTCCGAGAAAATTTTCAGATCGGTTAACTATAGCATATAGCTACCATACAAACTGAGCATCGGAGTCAAGGCTTGTATGGAAAACTTTCACATTTGACAAGATATTTCACGAAATTTGGTAAATATTATTTCTAGCAAAATGTAATCTCCGAGAAATTGTTCAGATCGGTTAACTATAGCATATAGCTGCCATACAAACTGAACGATCGGAATCAAGTTCTTATATGGAAAACTTTCACATTTGACAAGATATATTCACGAAATTTGGTATATATTATTTTCTAGAGGGAAAAATGTAATCTCCGAGAAAATTGTTCAGATCGGTTAACTATAGCATATAGCTGCCATACAAACTGAACGATGGATCAAGTCTTGTATGGAAACTTTCACATTTGACAAGATATATTCACAAATTTGGTATATATTATTTCTAGGCAACAATGTAATCTCGAAGAAATTGTTCAGATCGGTTAACTATACATATAGCTGCCATACAAACTGGACACATAGTTACTAACAGAAATGCACCTGTGAAGGGTATTTAGCTTCGGTGCAACCGAAGTTAACGTTTTTTCTTGTTTTGATTATTTTTGACCTGAAATGAGCTAAAATGTCTAGTGTAAGCTGTAAAATATTGCTTGCATTTGGTCCATTTTATTGCTTATTTGGAAAATAGCTAAATGCAAAAATATGAGAATGTACTAAACACTTTTTTATTTACCTCAACATATTGCTTTTCTTTCGTATTTTTATATTAATTTTACTCACCAGCTCGCATTTTCCTCACTCAAATTATATTATTGTATATTTCCTACGGTTGCCTCGCATGTTTTGCCATTTCGTTTATAAAAATAGCCGAATTACCCGCAACATTCACAAATATTTCGTTTTTGTTGGCCGGCGATCAAAGCTTTCGCCATTTCGCTGCCATTTGAAATGTGTGTATACTTATGTATATACATACATACTTGAAAGTATACCTATATATTTATATTTATGCATTTATTTTGTTTAATTTTGAAACAAAAAGTGGTCGCTGCTGGCAGACTTAAATATTTTATATAGTATTTTGCTGTTCATATCCATACATTGTCATATACTCAGCCATTAGTAGAAAAAATATTTTTAATTTTCAAATCGTGCTATTTAAAAACATTTTTGCATTTATGAAATGTATTTTTAATTTGAAGCTACCTTTTGCTTGTGATCCTTTGTAAGCTCTTGCAAGAATTGCATTTTGAGTCTTTTGATTTCCTTATTTTTATTTATTTTTTGAAGTAATTTAGTACAAATTCTTTGCTAATTTAAATGTCATAAAAAAAAAACGAAAATGGGCAGAAATTCGATAGGCTCTGCCATAAAACGAAAGCAAATTGTTAATAATGGGAAACTACGGGGAAAATTCGGCAACTACTTAGTATAACCAAATTCGAGTACATACTACAACAAGGCAGTCACATTGAACTACTACGCTGATTACAGGGTATGCTTTAGAGAACATGTATTTTAACACAAGCGGTTGATATCAGTAAACTTATTTGGAATAAACAAATATTTATAAATTGTGTTAAAATAATAAAAGACAGATTAATTTGTAGATCTCTGGAAAAAGGTCTCCAACTTACCTTTACTGAGTCAAGTATTTCGAGCTAGGAAAAGACTAAGTTAAGCAACAAATTTCGTTTTTTAAATAACTATCTGAATAATTTCCTCTAAAAAATGTTCTTCGTGTTGAACATTCAATAGCTATTTACTTGTTACGAAAGCAGACAAGCGAAGCGAAGTAGTAAGTGCTCTCAATACACCAAATCAAAATCAACAGTTGTGTGTGGGCTACCCCTCAAGTAGTACAAAAAAAATATATATGTATCTAACTTCCACATTATTTGGTAAATACAAATCGTTTTTATGACCCTAACACCCACGCACACGCCCACTTGTATATATATATTTGTTACTATTTGCCTTCTGGCGAGTAACACTGACCAGAACGTTATTCCACAAAAGCAACATATACTATATAGTATACTCTATGTAAACAAATTGAGATAAACATTTGGTTTTCCAAAAGTCAGAAATTGAAAATTGAAGCATCAATCGAACATACAGGGTCAAAGTAAGGCTAACGAAAATATTACCCCATTTTTGCAATAATAATTGTTGTGGAACACCAAAAGGGAGCGAGGGAAATACCTTACGATGTAAAACATCAACCAAATAGTTCGGAGTTTAAGAAATTTTTTATATACACACACTATATAAAACTTATACACTGACCTATATATTTGAAATAAGATTTGTTACACCAAAAGTATTATACGTAATCATACGTAATATGGCTGTGTAAACTGACGTTGAGCAACACTCAAAGCTCCGTCAGGATCGGGAAGAACCTCTCCGAGCCGTTCGATACCAAACGAGGTTTCAGACAAGGCGATTCCCTATCGTCCGACTTCTTCAATCTGCTGCTGGAGAAAATTATTCGAGCTGCAGAACTTAATCAAGCAGGTACAATCTTTTATAAGAGTGTACAGCTGCTGGCGTATGCCGATGATATTGATATCATCGGCCTCAACACCCGCGCCGTTAGTTCTGCTTTCTCCAGACTGAACAAGGAAGCAATCAAATGGGACTGGCAGTGAACGAGGGCAAGACGAAATATCTCCTGTCATCAAACAAACAGTCGTCGCACTCGCGACTTGGCACTCACGTCACTGTTGACAGTCATAACTTTGAAGTTGTAGATAATTTCGTCTATTTGGAACCAGCGTAAACACCACCAACAATGTCAGTCTGGAAATCCAACGCAGGATTACTCTTGCCAACAGGTGCTACTTCGGACTGAGTAGGCAATTGAGAAGTAAAGTCCTCTCTCGACGAACAAAAGCCAAACTCTATAAGTCGCTCATAATTCCCGTCCTGCTATATGGTGCAGAGGCTTGGACGATGACAACAACCGATGAGTCGACGTTACGAGTTTTCGAGAGAAAGGTTCTGCGAAAGATTTATGTCCTTTGCGCGTTGGCCACGGCGAATATCGCATTCGATGGAACGATGAGCTGTACGAGATATACGACGGCATTGACATAGTGCAGCGAATTAAAAGACAGCGGCTACGCTGGCTAGGTTATGTTGTCCGAATGGACGAAAACACTCCAGCTCTGCAAGTATTCGACGCTGTACCCGCCGAGGAAGCAGAGGAAGAGGAAGATCTCACTCCGTTGGAAGGACCAAGTGGAGAAGGACCTGGCTTCGCTTGGAATATCCAATTGGCGCCACGTAGCGAAGAGAAGAACGACTGGCGCGCTGTTGTTAACTCGGCTATAATCGCGTAAGCGGTGTCTACGCCAGTAAAGAAGAAGAAGAATCATTATAGAAAATCAGCCGGATTTAACTTTGTGTTATACGAGAAGTAGGCGTGGTTGGAGTCCGATTTCGCTTTTACGCTGTGACATAAGAATGTAAAAAGAATGCTACGTACTAAATTTAGGTGGAGTTTCGAGATATGGGCGGTGCCACGCCCATATTGCAAGTTTCATGTCGGCTCTAATAAAGCCGTCTCATGCCATGAAGGTAAAATTTAATTTCTCTGTGTAATTATTTATTTATTGCGCTTTTAGTAGTTTTGAACAGTACAGTTATACAACTTTCACTCTGTCGGTAGTAGCTATTTCAAGCTTAGCAAATTTGGTTGTAGTAGTTTAAGTTGTTTAGGAGATATGTACATTAACTTGTTAGAGGACGGCACCACGATCACTTTTTCCAAATTTTTTATCCAAGGTGCCCTGCTACTGGATCCTGTACCAAATTACAGTTTTATAAGTTTTCGGTTAATGACGATTTATGGTAGTGGCAGTGGTCCGATTTCCGCCATCCACGAACTCGAATAGTTTTTGTACTAAGAAACCTGTACACCCAGTTCATCAAGATATTCACTTTTTACTCAAGTTACAACTTGCACGGACGGACTACAGACTGTCACCCGGATTTCAACTTTTCTCGTCATCCTGGTCATTTATATATATCACCCTATGTCTATCTTGATTAGTATTAGGTGATACGTACAACCGTTAGCTGAACAAAACTTCGAGTTCAAAAAGTATCGCGAATTTTGTGTTTTTTCAAAAATTATTTATTTATTCATGAATATCTATTTTGTCCCCTTCAAAGTAATCCCCATGAGATATTATACACTTGTGCCAACGGTTTTTCCAATCTTCGAAGCACTTCAAAAAATCATTTTTTTATCTTCTTCAGCTTCCCCTTCGATGCCGTCTTTATCTCGTCAAGAGAGAACAAGAAAAAGTCACAGGGGGCCAGATCTGGGGAATACGGTGGCTGCGACATCATTAGTGAGTTGTTTTTGGCCAAAAAGTCGCGCACAAGCAACGATGTGTGTGAGCAGGGGCGTTATTGTGGTACAAAAGCCAATTTTTTTCTTCCACAAAAGTTTCCGGAATGGCGATTTAGTTGCAGGTAATATTCCTTATTGACCGTTCTTTCCTGTGGCAAGAACTCATGATGCACCACGCCCCTGCAATCGAAGAAAACTGTCAGTTACGATTCGCGATACTTTTTGAACACACCTCGTATCACCCTATGTCTATCTTGATTAGTATTAGGTGATACGTACAACCGTTAGCTGAACAAAACTATAATACTCTGTAGAACAGGTTGCAAGGAGTGAAGTCTTCCTTTTCCTCTGCTTACCCCTGCAGGTATTGCGAGCTAGCTTTTCCAATTGGCGCCTTGCGAAAAGAAGAGACGACTGGCGCGCTGTTGTTAACTCGGCTATAATCGCGTAAGCGGTGTCTACGCGAGTAAAGAAAAGGTTGCAAGAGTATAAAAATTGACAGATTGAAACAAACGGATAAGGCTAAATCGACTATGCTCGTCTAACTGATCATTTATATACACATTTTATACGATCTCCGACGTTTCTTTCGGGGAATCAGTAGCATTATTTAATGAAAAAAATGATTTGTTAATACATGAAATTCCGTCTTATCGATTTTTTTTTATCAAAAGTGCATATACATAAGTGCTATATATATCTCAAAAACTCTTTGTCCGAAATACTGTCTTTTAACACTAAGAACAAACCATATGGATTCAATGCTAATGCATCTCATAGAAACGAAACGATTTTTTTTTTTATTTTGATGGCTTTTTCAATGGAATTATATCGCCTAATATTTTTGTGGTGTATTTTTCAAATTGCGGAAGCGATATTCTCCTCTTTCGGCGCAGGTGTACTGTGGGCAAACGTTGTGTTGCCAACCACAGTTGTTTGCACACACTTACCTGGTAGGTGTTGCTTTGAAGGTAAAAGGAAAATTGGCTTTACAAAAAGTATAATTTCCGCGAATAAAGATGTTTCGTAACTGTTTGGTTTTAAAATCCGGAACAGATTAACACAGTTTAAAAATTGTGTTATTCGAAACATTCACCAAATAAATTTGACGATGATGCCGCGTTGATATTCCTTGACGATACATTTCCTCGAGTTGCGCAAAACCAGCAGGAGCGGCCTATACATCTGTATCTGCTTTCCATTAGTTGCGGTCTAATTTGTAGACGGTTTATTGTTACTTTTCAATAAAGAAAAACACTTTGAATTCATCAAATGCCTTGCGAAAACTATTCGACTATTTTATTTCGTTTTTGTTAATCAAACATTTTTTTTTATAAATACATGTATATTTTCAAATATATTATGCCTTATTAAAACATCATTTACACAATTTGTATTTTTGTTTTTCACATTAGTACACAATCATTTTTATAGTTTTCGCTTTATTTATGCAATTTAGAAAAGCGCGCCACTTAAATACATACTCACGTACTTATATGTGCAATTTTTGTTTATACATACATACATATATATTTTTGCCTAAATGTGTGTACTTGACATCGCCGTTTTTGAACTATTATGCAATATATTGTGGGGATGTTCGAGCAAGCAAATAACTGCAGCAATATTGCGACAGTGTTGTTCTTCTGCGGATACTCAGCTGATGCTTATATTGCAACATTTTTGCGTCGAATATGATGCAGTGATTGAGACTCGAACATCGCCTGTATTTGATTTTATTATAGAAAAATTACACTTGAATTAAAATTTCCAAGCAATTGCCTCCTAGTAGAACAAGATTACACATTTTTGTTGGTTTGTATTAGAGCTCTTGCTACTATTCGACTAAGCGGCTAATAGGTTACAAATCGCATATTCGAATAATCGATTTTCATTTTCGAATAATTTTAAAAGCCCTAGTTTGTATGTATGTAATTTAATATGTAGTAAAGCTTAAAAGTACAATAGAAAAATATATATGTTTGTGTGTTGTGTAATTATTGAGTTTTATTGAAGGTTATTTGGATTTTATATTGAAAATAATGCGAAAGGAAATTCTTCTTTCGATTTATTGAAAGGCTACGGCACACATACACAAACAACAATGTTAGTGGCGAAAACTAATTGCGAAAAATTTGATATTTTCTTCCTTTTTAATATGAAGGCTTCGGCTTCATTTTACACATTGCTTAAAATAAATTTGCATAAATTGCTTTATTATAAAAAATCGTTTGATACCAATGCATGGTTTCACTACTTAATTAGCAAGAAGGCAGTTTATATGTTAAATTAATTTGTATTTAATATTTTTAATTATTATTAATTTATTTTTTTGTTTTGGTTTTTGTATTTCCTCTGTAATATGGAATGTGTTTATAGTTGGAATGTCATCCTTGTTGCAGTTTTTCTTTTGTTTTGCTTGAGAATTGTTTTATTTATCGGCGTTACATTTTCCAGTTCACTGGTACTGTAGTATAATATATTATTTGAATGAGTGTATGAATTTCTGTTGATTTCGCTTATGCTTAATTTGTATTTATATTTTTTGTAGTTATTGTAATGCCGCGAATGTTTAGTAGTTGTTCAGTTCGGCATATTCCAACTCTTGTGCAATGGTTTTGTACTTTTCCAGGCCTTTGCTGACTTCAGCTGTTTTTTTTTTTTTTGCAGGGGTAAGGCATGTAAGAGATAAAGAATATTTGTCAGTGATGAATATAAAACAAACGAAATAATAACGAATTTATCTGCTACCATTGTTTACCACAAAATATTGCAGTTAAATCAGAATTTATTAATATGAAAATAAAATACTTTTTTTCAACATTTATATGCTTGTAAAATCAATATTTATTGCTTGTTTATTTTTAACTTTTTTTTACAAGAGCGTGCATAGGTTTTACATAAATGTTTATACGAGTTCTAGTGGTATAGTGAAATGAAAAATATGCAAATAATAAAACTAAATCAATACAAATACACAATTTAATATTTTTGCTTTCTTGGTTAACATCATCTCAGTGAGCTTTACAACTACCCAAAAAGCAACCACTACCGTTTAAAAGTGTCTAAAATACGAAATACAAATCAACGCTTTGCGGTAAGCGAGCGACGAATATTGATACACAAGTCCTCGCCGCTGCATTAACCAAACTAAAAATTCTATAAACACATAAAAAAGAATTGAATTGCTTTTCGTTTAGGACTACTGTTGCTTGTAGTTGTTGTTTGGGGTTTTGTCGTGGCAATAATTGTTGTAAGGCGTTTATTGTTCCTTGAGGATGAGCTCGACGAAGGCGGTATCGAGATCGTCTCCAATATCCTTGTAGCGTTCCTTCTCCAAGACAAGGTCGTCTAATGAAGTTGATTTAAAAGAAAGGTGTAAAATAATTAAAATAAAATGTAAATGATATTTAAGAGATCGAACACATACAAAAAAACATACATAATTATATAAACTAATAATACATAAAATTGAGGTTATAATTAAAGGACGTATACGTTTTAAACAATAAAGTAACTTAAAGAAGACAAATACATATATAGACAAAATATAAATTAATTAATATTCATATTTTAATTTTATTGAAAAAATTATGTAACATGTTTTTTTTGTTTTGGAAACTATGTCAAATTTTTCATACAAAATATTATGTTTAAAGGCTTTATAAAGACCTATTTAATTTTTTGAAGAGCATTTCGCATGCAAAATTGTGGTTTAGTTCGAAGATTGAAATATTTTTAATACAAAAGTATTTTTAAACCAGTATCTGACTCAATTCGAAATATATTTTATATTAATCTCCAACAACTCCAAATATTATATCTTGAGTGTCATAAAAATTAGTGAAAGTGAAATTTGAATGTGTTAAAAAATAATAATAATATATGTGACCTGGTCTACGAAAAGGGGGCTTAGGTGTCAAAAAATATTTTTTTTTATATTTTTTATTTTTTAAATTTTTTTTTATATTTTTATTTTTAATTTTTTTTTTATTATTTTTTTATTTTTTTAAATTTTTTTTTATTTTTATTTTATTTTTTTTTTTTTTTTTACACCCTAAGCCCCCTTTTCGTAGACCAGGTCACATATATCACGCATTAAACATGAATGTTGAGAAGATTTTTAATAGCGAACGCAAGTTGTTTGCAAAAACTCTCAATCATATTTTGCCATTAAGAAATAGTCCGTCAACTACACAAAATTGTTGTATTTTTAAATATTCGCAATGTGACTTAAAATTTGTATTCAAAATATTTAAAGAATCTTTTAAAACCGTTTATAATATATGTACATAATTATTTGTAAATAAACAATATTCTTCATATAAATAAAACCAATTTATTTAAAAAATAATAAATAAACAATTTTTTTCCCAGTTAAAGAAAAAATGTAAATATTTAAACAATAAACAAATAAAAATGCAAAATCAACTAAAAATTAAAATAAAGTTTACCTTTCGTGCTTCATTAGACGGCGCAATGTTCAAAAGCAGCTTCATTTGCATATTGGCTTAGCGACATGTTGAGTTGTTAGTGCGGCTGCCGCGTCATTTTGCGGTGTTTGCTTTTAAATTATTTAAATAGCGTTTTCTCGAAACAAAAATATAATTGAATCAAGCATTAAATATGAAAGAAGCAAAGACAAAAACACTCCGTTCATAGCAATGCAATACCTAACATTGGCTCAAAAGAGTTTATTTTTTTTTTAGATTTTTTATTATTAATAAATTAGGAAAAAACATAACAAATGCATAGTTTTAATTTAAATAGGTAGGTATTCAAAAAATTGTATGTGTGTAAATAATTATGGATCCTCTAAACTAAACGCGTTCATGCAAACAACTAAAACTGGCAGCTTTTTGTAGCGGCTGTGTTTAACGCCTATGACATTGTCACGCCCAAAGAAGAGGTTCGCGCCCTGCACACCAGGTGCTTATGGGTTAGTTTGGGTTTTTTAGTTTTTTTATGATTAAAATTTAAGCGGTGGGCGCAGGTTCTGGTGCGGCTTCAGCTGCAGGTGCAGCCTCTGCGGGTGGCGCAGCATCTGCTGGCGGCGCTGGAGCTGCTTCTGGGGCTGGCGCAGCTTCTGCAGCGGGTGCTGCTTCTGCAGCAGGTGCTGCCTCTGCAGCGGGAGCTGTCTCTGCAGCGGGTGCTGCCTCTGCAGCGGGAGCAGGTGCAGCTTCCGCGGGTTGTGCACCCTCAGCAGGTGGTGCCGCAGCCGCTTCGGCAGTTGGTGCAGGAGCGGCAGCATCTGCTGGTGCACCTTCTGCTGGTGGTGGTGCAGCTGCTGCTGGCGGTGCACCTTCTGCAGGTACAGCTGGTGCACTTTCCGCAGGAGGTGCACCACCTTCTGGTGCGGCTGGAGCACCTTCCGCTGGTGCAGCACCCTCAGCTGGAGGAGCAGCTTCGCCCTCAGTTGGTTCTGCGCCTGGTGGTGGTGGTTCGTAATTCTTAACGAATGGCACTTCAGCACCTTCTGGTGGCAAATCGATGGAGTACTCAAACGGTGGTGGTGGTGGCGGTGGTGGTGTTGGTTCTTTAACTGGTTCAGGTTCTGCTGGTGCACCCTCAGCTGGAGGCGCACCAGATGGTCTTCTTGCTGCACCCTCTTCACCTTCGGGTGCGTTGGCTCCTGCTTCCGCTGCTGCCGCCTCTGCAGCCGCTGCTGCTTCTGCCTCAGCTTTGGCAGCTTCGGCCGCGGCAATTTCCTCGGGTGTTGGCGTTGGCAGTTTAGGTGTTGGCGGTTTGGGATTACGTGGTGTCCAGAATGGTTCAAGTCCTGGTATCAAATCCATGAACGCCAAATCAAGACTGTCGCCGATGAGACAATAACGCTCCTTCTCAACAATTAAATCATCTTGATTTTTTTCGGAATGTTTTTTGTGTTTTTTTTTTTATTTGCGATAGCATGATCGTTTGATGAGCAAAAATGCGAGAAGATAGTAGCAAGAACATGCGAGCAGTAAAAAGATTGAAAATATAATAATGTGCAATTTAATTAGAAATTAACAAATAAAATAGAAAAGCTTATAGTAGAGCCAATTAAATATTGATGAGGGTGTAAAAAAGGTGCGAAGAATGTCTTGAAGTTGTAAGGTGGAAGATTTTTGGCTGGTTTGTTAGTGGAAATTGTTTTATTAGTCAAGCAAAAGAGGAACGAGACGTTAAGACACAGAAGAGCTGGAGCTCAGTTCAGGCAGCATATCACAAATCGTCGAGCAGGTTGCAAATCCGAGATCGTATTTCATTTGTAGAAAAAAATTGTTCTTTTTAAATTTTTTATTGTGGAAAATCGCAGTTAATCACAGTATTCAATTTCATCGTAGTTCATTTGACGATCCTTTAGTTTAAGTATCCAATTATGCTGGTGGGGCATCAGCTGGAGGAGCTGGTGCTGCTTCTGCAGGTGGTGGCGGTGGTGCTTCAGCGGCTGGAGCTTCTGCTGTTGGAGCAGGAACACCGTCAGCAGCCGGGGCAGGTGCAGCTTCAGCTGGCGGTGCTCCTTCGGCTGGTGGTGCACCTTCGGCAGCTGGTGCTGGCGCCGGTGCTCCTTCGGATGGTGGTGCTCCCTCAGCCGCTGGAGCTGGGGCCCCTTCCGCAGGTGCAGCACCCTCCGCAACTGGTGCTGGTGCACCCTCCGCAGGTGGAGCACCTTCAGCTGCTGGGGCGCCCTCCGCTGGTGCTTCCTCTGCTGGTGGTGGAATTGCACTGGGATCAAAGTTCTTAACGTATGGCACTTCAGCACCCTCCGGTGGCAAATCGATGGCATATTCAAATGGTGGTGGAGGTGGTGGCGGTGGTGTGGGTTCCTTCGCTGGTTCAGGTACCACTTCAGCAGCCACGGCTGCACCCTCACCAGCTGCCGGTGCACCTTCAGCAGCACCTTCAACTGCCTCACCACGCTCGGCCGCTTCAGCCGCAGCTTTAGCAGCTGCTTCAGCTGCAGCAGCCGCCTCCTCGGCAGCGGCGATTTCTTCAGGCGTTGGTGTAGGTATTTTTGGTGTTGGCGGTTTGGGATTACGGTCAGTGTAGAATGGCTCCATACCCATCAAATCAACGAATGCCAAATCGAGACTGTCGCCGATCAAGGCGTAGTGCTCCTTTTCTATGATCATCTCATCTAGTTTGGCAGACGACGTAGTGCAAAGACATCGGTAGGTTAATTATACGTTGGAATGGTTGTTGGGTTGGTTGGTAGATTGGTTTTGGTTGTACGGGTTTTGTTTTGTTGTGGTTAAGTTAACGATTAGCAGTAAAGTAAACATAACGGCGTTGGTGAGGCAAGATGAATAAAATAAAAAATAAAAAGAAATTTAAAATCATTATATTAACCCTAAAAGCATACATAATTCGAACTTTTCCTGCAAAAGTGTTGACGACCTAACTGTAAACATGTACATAAATGTTTTTAAAACGACGACTCTCAAATTGGGCGGGACTACAATAGCACAACACGTCGAATTTATAACACATTCACTCTAGAACAATTTTTTAACAATAACAGTTAATCGTACGGGGGATGCTCATTTAAAATGCACAGTTTATTTTTGGAAAAATACTTTATTTGTGCAAATTGCAGCTGAATCATATGTAAATGTATTTCATGAAAAAATATAAATAATTGCCTTCTTATTTTGATTGAACTCGTGTAAATAACTCGAGCGAAGAGTTGCTTTTTTGTAACAATTTGTAGGCTTGCTTTTTACAATTTTTCTCTATGTATTTATATTGTTCTCCTAATTGGATGTCTACATATGGATCGTGGGATGTGGAGTTCAAGGGAAAGGATAGGAAAGAGAAGTAGGGCAGTGGGAGAAATACTTAAATGTTAGCAATATTACACATAAAATTAGAAACATTTTCAATTTTGTCTTTTTTGCAAATATATTTTACTTTAAAATAATCAAGTAAATAATTATTAATACATAGAAGTAGTTGTTTGTCTTGCTTTAAACATTAAACAGAAAAATACATACGAGCGCACAGAATTATAAATGTTTAAATTAAAATAAAATTATAAATTAATGTCTTCGCACACAAGAAATAATGCATTTGTTATAACATTATTTGTATGTATGTAGTGTATATATGTTTTAGTTGAAATCTTTAAATTGTTTCTTAGCAACAGGCGCATAATGGTGATTTCAAAAAAATAAAAAATAAGAATAAAATTTACAAATTAAATATCAAAACTAATTTAAAGTATTTTATAAAAAAAAAAAAACAAATAAAATATTGCCAAAATAATTAATAAATTAATGTCAAGTAATAAAATGTACTTTGCAACGGTTTTTATAGGGATAGATTTTGACATTTCTCGTTTACTTATACTAGTGTCGTTAAATTTTTAGCACTCTTTTGAAGCGGAAAAGTTAAAAATACATTTTTGTATACGTAAAACGGATTTTTTTCACACAATAATTGGAATGTACGAAATACAATAATATAATTTAGACTCGAGCTTAAATAATTTACAATTTTCTTAGTAGAATTATACAATAATTAGCAAGAAAAATTGATATTGCATACAAACTTTGTAAATGGAAATGAATGGAATTATTTGTTGCTACTACCTATCGCGACCAAACCAAAAAAAAATTTTAAAAAAAAAATTGCGATTTCTTTTCTACCGTTTTTTAAATATTTTAATATTGCTGTTGTGGCTCTAGTTTATGTAACGCTGCACTATACGTTTTGCAACAAAACCTTGTTTTTTTTTTCTTTTTTTAATAATTATAATTATTTAATTACTTTAATATTATGGAAGGATGCCCACTCCGCCGGCTCGTTTTTAGGAGGCCCTTTTAGCCACCGTATACGACAGCAAAGGCACTATATATGTATGTATGTAGTTATGTATGTATATATGTATTCTTGCATACTTTTGTACACTTCATCGAGTTGCTGTTTTTTTTATTACAATAGTTGTTTTTGTTGTGGTTATTTTATGCAGCGGTTTCATTGATTCATCATACTAAAGCAGTAAGTATGTAAGTATGTTTGCATGTATACATGTGAAGGAGGAGGCCACAATGGGGAGCGAGTGGGAGTGGCAGTGGCGTTGATGTGGCTTATGATATTCACATATTTTGAATATCATGCAGAGTGGCTTCCATCTCTTCCTGCAGCAGTTTGTTCTTATTGCGTTCGTTTACCAGATCATCTGAACCGATTTAGTTTAATTTCAAGCGTTATTTGAACGCGTTTATATATGTAAGTGTATGGTTTTTAGCATAAGATTATTTGAAATAAATTTACAACAAAAAATAAAGCATAAAAACAAAGGAACGTTTTTTAAAGAATTACATAACATTTGACAACATTAATTAAACACGATATAATTAAAATAAAAAAAAAAAAACAAATAAATAATTATGTTTTAACGATAATAATTTAGTTTTAGTAGCATATTTTCACAATTTATACAGCAGGCAGTAGGCGGAGCAGGTAGACGAGCGAGCGGGAAAGCATATAAAATGAAAAAAATCAAATTTTAATAAATTGAAATTATAATCGAAATGAGATGTGCAACAAACGACTTAGTTATCGATTCCGCAGCGCACAGTTGCACAACTCCAATCAAAATAAAATAACATTGGTTCAAATAATAAATATAAAAGATATAAAAATCAATTATAATAATATATAACATATAAAAATGTGAATAAAAATACATATAGTTAAACAATACATATAATTTTAAGTAACTAAACTTCTCTAGCGCTAAAATACATATTTTCACAAAAGGTTATTTAAATAACAATAAAATTAAATTCAAACATTACACTAATTAAATATTTAAATACAAAAACTTTGTTTTTTAACATTGAAAAACACTAACAAAAGGGTAACACAGTTGTGGAAATGTTGCTAACTGTATTATATGCTGTGTAACCTAGCTGTTGGCTATTAAATAAAACTTAAATTATTAATATGAACAATCTTTGAAGTCTCAAAAATTACGAAATTTATGTAATAAACAAATTCATATACAAAATATATTTTACTACAGCAAAAATTGTAATTATTGTTGTACTATATGTAAACTAACAATACTACCAAAAATATGTATATGTAATTCTGCTTTTATAAAATGTATACTTTAAATACTTAAAATTAAACGGAAAAAGTCTTTAATGGACATACCTTCGAGCCTGTCGACTTCCTTCTGCAATTTTTGAACGGAACGTTCAGCGAATTCAGCACGAGCTTCAGCCTGAGTGTAGCGATTGGAAAGTCAATGTACAATTTGATTGGCGAGTAGAAAATTGTGTTTGTAAGGAAAATGTAAATAAAAATTTCTTAGTTTTTATTCAAATAAGTTGATGGTGTGAGAAATATTTTTTGAAAATTTATTTCAAAATCAATAAAAGATGGACTACGCAAAAATGTGCAGTAACAGATTTTTTGTTTTCAATTTTTGCATGATATTTAAAAAACTACTTTTTTGCAATAAATTTACCAAAAATTATTTTTGAACTCAAATAATAAAGTGAATATTATTCCATTTTCATCTTGTCACTGCAACATTTCGGAATTTATCAGTTCACTTCAGGGGATAAAAGCTTCACAAATACTACCAAAACCAGCGTTAATATGTTTTATCGAAATTGTTTTCTGTGCAATATACTCGTCTTTTTTATTTTTTGGTTACTATTGATTGCATTAAAAATTACTGGCTAACAAATCATACGTATTTCATTCTTTGTTATTATTATTAAGAATATTATTATTTTTTTTTGTTAAAATAATATTAAATAGCTTGTTAATTCGTAACTCGTATATAAAATAGTAATGTTAATTGCAAAATAATATGGTCAGTAATACTTCACAGTTATTTTTTACTTTCTTCTTTTTTAATCACATTATTATGATTATGGTTATAACTCTTGCTGCTAAAGGTGTGTTTAACTTACTCATGTTTCTTTACTAAAATACAACTTATTATATAACTTTGATTGGAAAATATATAGGCGGGCATACGATCTAGTAGTACCAACTTTAAAGCTTTTAATAGCCTCATACGTTGTCCAATTTATTTTACTTTAGACTACAAAGTTGACAGCAAAGGACTACAATTTTATTTAATTATTATTTTTTTTGGTTAAATTGCCAACTACAGTTGCTACATTTTTTGCTTCGGTTTTCGCCAGCAGCAGCATCTACGTTGGAAATAAACTTCTTGTGTGTGGCTTTATGCGTATAAAATAACTACACACACTGGGGCAAGTACAACTTACAGTTTCTAAATTAATTTTCATTTGAAAAATCTCCTTTTCGCTTTCTTTTTGCGCTTCACGTGCCTAAACATGAACAACGAAGGAACGCAGCAAACAACAACGTGATGATGCAACGGCGACGCACACAAACACAAAAGAAAAATATATCACTTTTATTTAATTTTGTAATACTTTCTTTTTTACCTGCTGCACAAATTATACAAAATATCTACCGAACTGATTTTTTTCAAACTCTGCTCTAATAATTTAAATTTGTGCTTGAATGAATATATTTCTTTTTAATTTTTGAGTTTCGATTAAAAGTAACGGGAAATAAATTATATAAAAATGCAAAACTTATGCAATCTATGACAAGTTAAAACCACAAATGTGAAGGCGGAACGAATTAAGAATTAATGTAAATACTGCTAACAAGAAATAATATAGTGGAAACATCATACAAACAAAAATTTTTATGGAAATCATAACAAAGGCGGCGCACAAATATTTTGCACTACACTGTGGCGTGCAATGCCTCAGGAGGGTCATCAGCGCCGCTACAAACAGTGATGTTAGAAATATTTGCTGCTTTTATTTATTCTTGTTTAAACTTTTTTGCAATATTTCGCAGCCATTGTCAATCAATGCACAAAAAGTTGTTTTCAATTTTATGCAAGTGTACAATACATTTAAATTAGACTGGACATTTAAATATGCTGTTTTACAAAACAAAACAAAAATTAAATAAAAAAAAAATAAACAAAACAAACTTTAATAATAATCATAATCAATTTTTTTGTGGTGAGTTCTGGGGTTGTGTGGAAATGCAAGAGAGAGAGTATTTAAGCTATCACTGCCAAATGTTTAGTTTATCTTGTGGCATGTTTTCTTTTAGCTGCTCTTTGGTTTTTCCTAAATCGTTTGTAGAATTGTTTAATATTTAATTGATTACTTGCCATGATATATTTTTCTGTTGTGTGGTGATCGCTGTTGTTGTTTGGGTACATATAGATTCGCTATCTAATTACTGTTATACTTTTTTTTTTACTACTCTACTCTATAAATTACTTTAATGGCAAAGAAATATTATGTAAATATAGTATGTATGTGTATTAGCACAAAAAATAGAAAAATAAGCTCAGGTTAAATATGTATATTACAAGAATTTACATTGGATCCTATATTTTTTATGTACATTAATTAAAATTGAGAATAACAATTTGTGCAATTCGATATTATACATTTTATATAAAAAAATAAAATATATGTATAAAATATTATTGTATACTTTTTTGATTGCATAAAATATTTATGCGTGTGATATTCGCGCGTTTCAAGCATGGAGGGCGCATAATAACAATACAAGTAGTACAAAATGGGGAAGCTCAAATTAAAATAGCATTGGAAAGTAATTTTTTAGACAAGGAAAGAACATAAATACTAACCATTTACAAATTTTTAAGCTTTTTAAAACTCATATTCACATTAAATAAATGATTAAATAATTAAATAAATGAATCAAGAGACGAACGTGGATACACCACATAAAGAGAAGAAAGAGCTTCAATTTTAAGAAATTATGGAGGTAACACATACTTTTTTAACACATAAAATTTTAATTTAATTATGAAATATTATTTTGGGTGAAGCTTATAAAATTTTTAAACCTTTTTTCGTGTCTGAAATCCTATTTAAAACAGTAATTTATATGGCGCGCTTTGACTTTGGTAATAAAAAAGTGCAGACTTACTGCACAAATAAATAAATTTATTTAACTTTTCAGAAAGCCCCATAGTTCTAGTCTCTAAACTTAAATTTAATTTTCTCTCTCAAACCGAGTACTATCATAAAAATTAATAGTTTGTTACACCCAAACATTATTAAATATTAACACCCATCCACCATTCCACCATTTGGAAGCTACTTAAAAAAGGACATGAAATAATACTAAATTTAATAGTCAGCCATTTGGCAATAAAAAAGAAAACTACTGGCAAGTAATTTAAGTATTCAATAAAACGCATTAATACCTCTCTCAACTGATGATCCAAAAGTCTGATTTGACTCTCGAAAGTTTCCTCTTTTTGCGTGGCCTACAATTTATGACACATTTTTATGCATTATGGTCAAGGAGAACAGCGGGTTGGCAAACACAATACGTAGATATTTTAATAAAAAATGCCGCCGCCAGTAGACAACAATAATATTGGTCAAATATTGCGTTCGGTATATTTTATTTATTTATTTGTGTTTTTTTTTTTTCATTTCCACGAAGTAGAAAAGAAAAAAAAAAAAAAACAATTTATTTGTTGTTGTATATGTTGTCATTTTAGTAGGTGCATTTTGGTTATTAGGTGAGCGTTGGACAGTAGTGTTATTTTAATTTAATTTTTTCGTTGACATTTGAGGCGCATTAAATGTTGCAGAACAAAAGTAGTATGTGCAAAAACAACAAAAACGTTCACGTGCAAATAACGTTAAGATTTGGCGTTTTTATTAATTTTATTTAGTATTAGATTGCAGCAAAGGTGATAGCAGTTGTGGTAATATTGTTGTTGTCGGCGTTTTATTTTTTTTATACATTTGTTGTTGCATTGATTGTTGCCGGCGAATATACAATTCAGTCCGTCAACACATAATGATGCAGTGTTTTTGTTTTGGCGTGGAATGCAGCAATAAACATGATTAAGTATTACAACAACAAAATGTACAAATCAACAACAAGCAAGCAAGCAGAGCGGGTAACACATGAAAATAAAGGAAGAAAAAATTATTTAAATTAACAGGTTAATCATAAGTTTTTTTAATTACAAATAAACTGAAAATGAATTAAATTATTGATAATAAAACAATTTGTAGTAATTACAACCAATAAACACAATAAATCGGTAGATATTTTATATGCATTGCAAACTATATTATATATAATTTATGTTTTGAGCAGAGGCTTGATTTAATGTTAGAGGCTAATCAATATTTTTTTTTATATATAACAATAAATCGAATATATAAATACATATATATATATGTATGTATAATATGTATGTAAAACAATAATATGTTCAACAAAATACAAAATTAAACGCAGAGCGAGCAGAGGAGCCAACGTGACAATGTGGTCCCTATGTTCAAAAAAAAAAATCAAATATTGAATGTAGAAGCTGTTCAAGACGAGCAAAAATGCAACAGCTATAACAATTCGATGAATTTAGTCAGCTACGTCGTGAAAATCTAAAGTTTTCCTTCGAATATATGATTTTTTTAATAATCACCGAGCCTATTATAAAAGTTCACATCATTTAAAAAAAACTGTCGTAAAACAATGCTTAATCCTTATTTTGGATTGATAAAAAAATTAACGCTGTTTCGCAGTTTACATTGTTTCCGCTAAATTTAGGTTTTTTGAATGGGTCCATTTTTTATTGAATTCGCAAAATTTGCAATTGAAATTGCTACTATTTATAGTACCTCCTTTAGACGGGTGTTCAAGGTCTTGATTTGGTTCTTGTATTCTTCCTCACGTTGATTGGCCTTTATGTGGTTAAACAGCGAAGTCGACGAAGTTAAGTTTTTAGAATAATTAGCGTTAAACCAGGGGAATAATGGAGTTTTTTTTGCAAAAAATTTATGAATATTTTAAATTAGAAAATTCGTTTGTAATAAATTTTGTAAAAAGTTTCAATACTTAGTGTAAAACATTTATACTTAATAAAACAAAAGAAAAAAATAAAATAATAATAAAAACAAATAAAATTAAATTTCAATACTTAATGTAAAACTTTTATACTTAATAAAACAAAAGAAAATAATAATAAAAACAAATAAAATTAAAAAGGAATAATAAAGATATAAATATTTCTCTATTTTAAAGGAATATTTAGAACAATTCCGAAAGTTGTGTAGAAATGTTTTTTAAACAATTATTATTATTTTTTCGTTTAGAATTACGGAATTATTATCGTTGAGACAAATAAGAATTTAATGAAATTAATTCTATAAGTTTAAGTAGAATTAAATTTTTTTATAAATATAGAATATTCAGCAGCGCAACAATAATTTAGCACATGATTACTTTATGTTAACGAAATTCTTTAAGTTTAAGTAAGATTTTGTGTGGAATAACAGACTTTCAGAATAATATATCTAATAAAAATTATCTCTTATATAATGAAAATTTAATGGAATTAAGTAAAATATAAATAAATATAAAGAAATGGAACTTAAAATAAATATAATTGTATACATATATACGAAATATTGTGCATACTGACCTTTTCCTCTGATACTTCCAGGGATTTCAAGTTGTTGCCAACAACGCGGAGTTCTTCCTCAAGCTCCACAATTTTGCTGTTAAACAAGTAATTTTTAAATAATCAATAAGAGAAATGCTATGTATGTATATTCGTAGAAAAATCAAAGCCAATTTTTGGAGAAAAAACACACTTGTCTAATTACGAACTCACTTATTATGCGAATTTCTGTGTTAAATTATTTGTGTACAAAATCACAGCATCGAAAAATATGAAATACAAAATTTGCTGCCGACAACGACAGTTTTTGCTTGCGGCCAACATCAACGAGTGCTTCAAATGACACTAAAAAATGGTGTCAACAAATCAAATTCCTGACGATAGCGCAAAAAACGGCAAAATAAATTAGCCAATAACTCAAAAGAAATTAGGAAAAATATGAATGTTTGTTTGTGATTTTTTTTTTTTGAAAGACCAAAGAACAAAAATTGTACAGTTTATAAATATATTGATGAATTGTGTATGAAAATTTAAAAATCCAAGTGACACTTGAAAATCAGTTATCCATTTTGCGAACAAGATTAGTTTGTGTGGCAGTCACTTTCCAATCTGCCAGCGTCAAAAAATAAAACAAAATGTAGACGAAAATATGTAGTAATTCCGATTAAATGACTGGCAACTCTGTAGGAAACGGCGAATCAGCGCCAGATGCTCTTTATTATTAATACACAGCGCGTGAATGTGTCTGCATAGGTAAATATTGAAAGTACATTAGAGACTGATATAGATGTATGTATGTTGGTACACATATTTGTGCACCTTTTCGATCTCCAAATATTCAGTTGGCGTTTCACCGTTTCGCCAAAATAACAATAAGGAGAAATCATGGCACAAAAAAACAAGAAAAAATTTTAACGAATAAATATGTTAAAAATCGCCGCATAGCAATGAGATTATTTCAATAGATGTGCCAGCTCAAGTTGCTTGCCATTTGCGGTAGGAATTGCTTTTACACATGTGCTTTCTGAAGAGAAATATCATTTGATAAAAAAAAGGAAATACAAATGAGTCCAATGTTTTTTGTGTTTTTGTGTAAAGACTGAGTTGTTGTTCTTGTAACGAAGAAAAGTTATACGAAAACACCGCAGCAGCTCAAAACGTCATTAATGACTGCATGATGATCAGCATGATCATGTACGTGTGTACTATGTATATTCAAAATTGTTTTCATCAAAAAGTGTGAAAATTAAAATTGGATTTAGGCAAGATAATAAAAAAAAATTCGTTACTCTTGATCAATAGGCGCATAATTATTTGAGTTACCCACAACAAATTGGCTATTATAATATTTCGATTGTATTGATTGCTATATTTTTTTAATTATCAAGTTATTATGTTTTTTAAGTAAATTTCATAATTATTCAAATTGGCTTAAATTTTTCTACTTTTCTTCTTCTTCTTGTTTTGTAATAAATATTTATTAGTAGGTAATATCAAAACGCATACATAAAATATAAATATAAAACACATAAAAAGCGGCACAAACCTTTCGCTAAGTTCAACTTTTTCCTCGGAACGTTCCAAATCCTGTTCCATGAGGACTAACTTTCTGGCAACCTTTGTTATTAATTGGTTCCAATTTTTTAATTGTCAGCGCGGAGCGAACACATAGTGTAATGTACAGAGGACATTTAACAGGACAATTATGGGCGTTTGTGTCAGTGCCAAAGGCAGCGGCAAGGCGAGCGAGCGAACAGTGTTAATGTTTGTGACAACATTTATTCGTTTCGTTTTTTTTGTTATCATTTGGTTAGCATATAGCGGCAATAATACATACAAAAAGTAAAAAAATTCAATTAGTTGCTATTTTAAGTGCAAATTTTATTTTCTCATTTTTATGAATGTGAGAAATGTGAAAATGTTTGATGTGCACGCCTGCAAATGTTTACTACTACTAATTTTTGAACATGAATTTGAATGACTGTAACATTTTTTTAACTTTACTATACAAGTAAATAGGCGCATGCAATACAAATTTGGCACATTTTTGTTGATTATTCACATTTTCCAATTCATTTAAAATTTTGCTCTAACTAGCTAGCTAATCTCGCATTCAGGCAAAAATAATTAGATTTATGTATAAACATCAAAACGGAAATTAAAATTAAAAAAAAAGTAAAAAATAATAACTTTTGGTTAGGTTTCTTGCGTTTTTGTGAGTTAGTCGAGCAGAACAGATTCTGCGTGGGTATTAAAAAAAAAACAATAACAAATTCAAACTGAATACTTAAAACTGATTTATAAAAATTATCATTTTTCCATAATATTTTTTTTTATGCATATTGTATTTATTGTCTTATTTAGGGCATAAACAAAAGCAACAACAACTGTGTTAGTGCGCCCAACTGCTTTAAGGACAGTGGAGCAAAATTGGCGTTATTCATTCGTGTAGTAAACGTACTTCTCTCCTTGCTCGGCACGTTCCTCAGCACGTTCCAAATCAGCTTCAACCATGGCCAATTTACGGGCAACCTTTGGATATTTAACGCGTTCGTGTTGTTGTTGTGTGTAGTTGTTGTCATATTAAGTTTTACATTAAATATTGTACAGTAAAACATTATAGTTGGAAATACGGGAAAATTGAGATATAAAAGATATACAGTTATCAGTACATAGAATCTTTATTTGAGTTTTTATCAAGAGCATTTTGCGTAGGAAATGGCGAGCAAACAGCAAGAACACAGATGAATAGGCAGGCAAGTACAGATAACACAAAATCCAGTCCTTATTAAGTCGAGAACATCGCTTTTGTTTTAAAATGTAAAGCTTGATTTGATATATTAGTATTACTATATGTAAGTATGCATATTCTGAGTTGACAAGTAAAACTCTATAAGTACTTCACTTCAATTTATAAATCGTTTGCACTCTTTTACACAGAACATTAGAGAGGCATTAATTATGCAAATAATAAACTTAATCAAAAATATTATAATTTTTTTTTTGTACTTAATGTTTTTTATCAACTCACACTATGATAACCTACAACAAATTGTGTCATACACATTTACATTTGTTCACAAAATAAATATAAAAAAAAACTATATATACACGAATGATGTAAATAAAACTTGTGCGCTTACTTTGTGTACGCTAATTTTTAAACCTATATTTTAATAGATTTGTGAGCCCTGGATTGCATTTCTTCGTTGAGTATAATGAAAATAATTATGGTTTTTGTACAATTTACCTTAAATTTGCTTTTCAAAACCTTCATATTCTAGAACCTGTCTAATCTCAAAACAATGGCACAGTTATATAGTTATAATGGGTCTATCTATTTTTAACCACAAATTACTTTGCTGTCGTCATAAGAAATATTTTAATTATCGGGCTTAAAATTATTTAAAAAAAATTAAAAAATATTAAAAAAAAAAAAAATTTTTAAAAAAAAATATTAAAAAAATATTAAAATTTTATTATATAGAATGAAGGTATTTCTATACAATTTTGCTTTCATTTTATTTAAATCTATTATCTGACTATTTTAATTTTTTGTACCAATTTTAAATATCTTAGTTTCTAAAGCCGACTTTAAAAATTGTTTTTGTGAAACCGAAAATTTTGAGATATTGAAAGGATGTGAAAAAATTCCATTTGTCAGACTTTTATCATGCATGAAAAGAATTAATCTAATTAGTTTTTATTTCTGCAGGTTATTTCCAAATATTAAGGCAAGTCAGGAAACCGTCAGTCTTTACTTTTCGCAAAGGACATACTTTTGTAGTTCAATTCAGTTTTGTCATTATATTAGCAAAATCAAAAATTTGCCAATAACGTTATTATCCCTATCCTTTAACTATAATACAATATCAAAATATGAAACCTAAACGAAGTTATAAGAATTTAAGAGAAACGAAGTGTGTACGCATCTAGAACCTGCACAAATATGCCTATGAATATACATATGTATTTATTTTATCATTACTTTAGCTCTGATAGTACATACCTGTACGACTTTCTAAAATGAACAAATATATTAGGTTATACTGGCCGGCAGTCACACCATTCATAGACCTACAGGTCCTTAATGCCAGATGTACTCAGTTTAGTTAAGTTTCGCCATAATTCCAAGGTACACAATGCTGGACACGGACATAGGAGGTGTTCCAGCGTCTCTCTCATGTCAACTTCTCTACTTTCTGCATGTATCAACATTTATCCCCAAATTCGGCTCGCATGTGATGCCAGTAGGTTGTAACCTATCAAGAGGCCAACCGTGTGAGTAAGAAACAAGCAGAAGGGATTCTTGATCTTGATCATGATCTTGAACAAATAGCTTTGCATCAAACTTTTGATTCATAACGATTGCCTTTTATGGCTACATGTCACATAGTAAATTTGTGTTTACAAATAGCTCTTCGTCTTTAGCTTGAGGTAAGATGGCAATCGATTGAATCACTATCGGGTTTAGTAGACGCTATCAAATGTGTACTTGAACACAACGCGCGAAAAGCCCAAGCAACCAAACTTCAGTTCAAACACATGATTCATCATTTCAAAGGGTGCGATGAAATCACCGGCAATTTGAAGAAATTTCAACAAAAGAAAGTATTAAAGTCTAACCCTCAACAGCGTTGGCGAAAATATACGCAAAAGGGGGAATCGAAATATGACGAAAGATAAAGGTAGTCATTTCAAAGAAATTTGTCATATGCAGGCAAAAAAATAATACTCCAATACACATACATATGTATGTTTATCGCATAATTTTGTGTTAGGCAAATATGATATCTACTGAACGAAATAATGTACTTCAGAGGCACCCTGTGCCGTTTTGTGTTTCTCTCAAATACTCTCTTCGAGAAGTTTAAATTTTACACACAATTTGTTGTGTTGATGTCATTATTGCTGAAGAAATGATTTAAATCTGGTACACCAAAGATCAAAAAATGACCAATTGAAAACCTAAATAAAAAAATATTTTGCAGTTCACTATAAAGTTGCGACAAAAAAATTGTGTCATATTGTTGCTAATCTAACGACAGAATGTAATCTTATCGCATGCAGCTGATCAATTATAAGTTACCATATCAGTTTTCTTCGATATTCCGTTTTCATACTGAGTATATACATACATTTGTATAAGTTTTAGTTTTATATAGTCTGAACTAAAAAAATATTGCAAATGGTATTAAGCAAGCACCCATAGCCTGTATAAATTCTTAATAAAACGGGGATCGTATTACAAGAAACTTATAAGCTGAAAAATCCCTGCCTAAAGAAATCAATGAAATTCCTTCTGTAGTAAATATTTTTATAAAAATCGAATACCTTGAAATGTACAAAAACCATTGCCTAACAACGAAGAAAATGCTCCCATTGCTCCCATTTCATTAAAAAAGACGTGCTATCGTCTCCATTATTTTGCTTTGAATCAATTAAACTTTTATTTTTATTTATATTCATATGAATTTAAACAATTAAATAATTTTATGTGCTGAGTTATGTAAAATTTATATGTCTAATATAAAATACAAGATTAATTGATATAGTATTTGATATTTTGTAAATAATTTACGTAAATAAACATTTGCAAATATAATTGTTTAAAAAACTGGCCAAAATAAATCTCTGAATTATAGTAGTTACATATTTAGATATGTACATTTTTTTGGAGACGTTTTGTAATATTTTTAAGTATTGCTCAGTTATTTGTTGCAAAAGTAAAAAATAAGATTTTATAAAAAAAAAAAGTGCGTGTGCAGGAGAATATGCAAATTTTAAATAATAATATAAAATTTCACCAGATAACCAATAAGTGAATCATAAAGTTATATATTAATAAAAAATGGTAAGACCAAACTTTGCAATAATTAATTTAATTTAAAATATCTTTATCGCGCGTGTATAATATTTGACGTATAACTCAAGCATAATAGATTTTTATTTTTATTTTTTTGTTATGTATAGTAAAAGGCAAATTTAGGCACCACTTTGAACCGCAATACACTTTGAGTCTATGCGTTTTTTGTTTTGTTTTTTTTCTATAATTTTTTATTTAAGATTTTTAAGGCTTTCGATTTCATTAAGATGTGCGATATCTCAAAAATCTAAATTAAAATCGTTCGCACCTGTATATATGTAAATATATAAATGTAAGAAGAGTTTTTAAGGAAGTTTCTTCCGCTTTTGATCGTTACTTTTCAATTTGTATATAGCAAAGGCCAGCTTACATTACTTAAAATCTGTTCTCGAGTAGAAGTCAGCACTTTCATCGCTTCTTCACTCACGCTTAACTTTGCTTTTTTCAAGTTAGTGCACATAATAGTTATATTTATTTTTTATACATTTTACATATTTAGTTTTCTTTACTTTTTTCAGTGAATATACAACATAGTAGCAGCACAAGTTTCATTAGTTTAAAAAACAATTTCAATATGTTTTAGTTAATTAAAGTACATATAAAATTTTTATACAATAATTATTGTTATCTTTAGTTTCAATTCCTATATATCCGTATCAGTTACTGTGTTCCGTTTCCGGTTCCGTTCACGCAAAATGTGTATGCATGCGTTGCCAACATTTCTTTCTCTTGTGTACACACATACAAAGCAACAACCAAAAAGAGATCCTTTACTTTGCGTGTAGTCACATCAGATTGCAGCTAACAACTGTTGGACAGCGTTTAGCACATACATATTTACATATGTATTTGGTTTGGTCATTACCTATTTATCTGGTCATCATCGACAAGTCCTTTTATTTTTTTTTTTTACTTCTCTACTAGTCATCATTTAAAATCAATCAACTCTCAACTAATGCATATGCTATTGCAAGAAATTGGCATTGTTACTCTTATTTTTTTGAGTTTATTCGCATGTTGACAATTGCAAAATCAAGTTACTTGTGAGGGCGTTGGTGCCATTGTGTTGATATTTGTATCAACATTAGCAGCGTCAGTAGAGTCTTCAACTGTATTCGTTTTCACGTCCGTTTTAGCGTCAGCGTCAGTGTCAGCGTCAGTATCAGTGCCTATTACTACATTTACATTATCGCTAGTGTTAGTAACATTATTAATTGCATTTGCAGTGGTGATGCTGTTGATATCATTGTTGGTAGTGAGAGTGGGTATGGTGTTTCTTAAGAATGAAGACGACTCAGCGATAGAACAACTAAGCTTAGCTAATAACTCAATGATTGGTTTATCATATTGCACCTCATCGTATTTCTTGTCAGCCTCCTCAGCAAGGAAACGAGCTTCCTTCAATTGATTCTCAAGGGCGTCCATGCGTTCTTCATCGGCAAGGGCGCGGTTCTCAAGAATCTTGCGAGCGCTGCATGTTATCCAAGATTGTTATAAAGAAGTTGATGTTATATCGATTTCAATGCCCATAGGAGACCGTTCAAGCAACGGTATGTTGAGAAAAGACGGCGATGATGCATTTTAGCACAAGCACAGCATTCAGGTGTTTCCATCAGTGCGTCGGCCATGTGGTTGTTGGTGTTGTAGTTACACAGATACAGGAACAGTTTAAAAATTGGTGTCAACATAAAAACATATGGATGGCGCATACGTTGCGGTGGTGGTATACGTTGTTTATATATATATATTTGTATTATATTTGTTTGCATACATTTATACAGAAGGAATAGTCGTGTTTTGTTTTTATTTCGTGCAATTTAGGAATATAGATAATATAGTTGAGTAGCGAACCATTTTCGTTGAGGTTGTGTTTTACCAAGATCACATATTGAGTTTATATAAATATTGTAGGAAATAAATAAAAAAAATTGTTCATTGAGTTAGATAAATGCCTTTTCAAGCGACTATAATAAGTATTAGATAATTATATGTTCCAATTAATTCAAACATTTCCTTTAATCTTTTTGATCTTAGAATTCTTACAGATTAACATTACTTTTTCTAAATTTTTAAAATCAATTTTAAAATGAAAATAATAACAATAATTCACATCTTAAAGAAATATTTGAATTAGTTTTTAAAAACAGCAATAGAACATATTATACAATGCTTGAGCTTAATATGTTAACATAAAGTGCATATCTTAAAAAGTACTTATACAATAGGTTTTTATTATAAATTATGTACTGCAGTAGAAAACACGTTGAAATCTACAAGGCTCGTTGATATTCAAGTGCCTCAGTGGTGCGTAATTATCCCCATTCATACATATGTATGTGCATACATATAAATGGAATACATAAACCTTATAACTATTAAAAAAAAATACACGTCGAGGAGAGCATTACCCACAAATAGAATAAAAAAAAAATACTGGAGAGCAAATTTCCTAAACCTTTTCAAGAATACTCAAAATAAAAGTAAGCCTAATAACCCTAAGACCCTATCTAAAAGTAACTCTTTTGAGTTGTTTGCTGAAAAATATACCTCTTCATATTTTTTATCGGCCTCTTCGGCAATTAATTTTGCCTGGACTAATTGAGTTTCCAAAATAGCTACTCTGTCATCTTCCAAATTTGTACGATTTTCAAGAGCTTTTCGTATCCTGTATATTGGAATTTGTAATAGTTATAATTATTGTATATATCTGCATAAATTTGTTGTACTATATCACTCGTATGAAAAATAAAGTACAAATTATATTTACCATACATATATTACTAAGTGGATTTTAAATTTAATTAATCTATAATAATAAATATCCCCTGTTGCAGTTCGCAATCAAAGGTATACTAACCGTTCGCTCTCATCGGCAGCTTGAGAAGCTTCCGAAAGCTTGGCTGTGGCTGATCCCAAACGTTCCTCTGAACGTTCCAAGTCTTCTTCGAGCAATTGAATGCGACGATTCAATGCAGCTACTTCTGATTCGGCCTGTAATTCAAATTAAATACCACAAATAGGAAATAGAATTTTCGTTCCGAAACAAAAACCTTACTTATGTAATATTTAAAATAAACTCGACTATACAAGTGTTTATATGTTAAGTATATACAGTTGAACTTCCATAACTCGAACTCATGAATTGACAATAGAAGTCAAATTTTTTACAAATTTCCTTCCATAACTCGAAGTATCTGTAACTCGATTTTTTTGTGAATTATGATGATTCGAGTTAGGGAAGTTCAACTTTATTTATAAGAAATACTCAAATACTTTTGCTTAAAACTATATTCCATGAACTATTGGTTTCTCAGAAAGATTAAATAGTGTGCCTACTTAACGAAGGCGTTATTCAACTCTCTAATGGCCTACTTTTTAGCATACAACAATATAAAACTTCTAACTTTTAAGTTGAAACCCTATAACTGCTTGTGGGTAAGCTCTCTTTTTATTTAAATAGTTTTATTGCAGCACCCAGTAAACTCCATTGGATCCGATTTAAGTGTGGTGAGCTGTAAAAATAAAGGGAACTACACGTTGCGTCCTTAAATACATATGTGCAAATACTTTGAATCCTCTCCTAAGACCTCTTCAAAATGATTTTAAGTTTACTAACTAGCAGCGACAGGCGATTTTTGCCAGCATAAAGGCAACGATTTGGATATAGGAACGTACATATATCCCATCAAAATATGAAGGACACTGCCCAAACAATCTTTTTTTTTAATTATTAATGCGGTAACAACATTTCAAACCATTTAACTATAAATAAACCAAATACATATAGTATATATTTATTTATATAATTAATTCCCTTAAATGACCTTTAAAACAATATCTATACAATGAAGTAGGCGCCAGATGATCGTTTTACTGTGCGCCGTGAAAGTAACAACACAATAAATTCAAGTTGAATGACATCATTGGGCACGAGACAAGTGACATGACAAATATTATTATTACCACTGAAAGAGACTATAAATTCGATATCTATTCACATGCCCTCCTTGTACATTAATAGAATTTTGTACTCAACAACAGAATTGACTAAACAACTTGTACATAAGTATGTGTATGAAATAAGGGTATATGTATATCTGACAATGGTAATTCGGAACAGATTTTCAGAAATATTTGAAAAAACATATTTTCAATACCAATATTACGTTTAACTGTACTAGGTACTACTAGGCGTCTGAGAGGGTTAAGTCCAATGATTTACTTCGAAATATTTAAAATTGCTGATATTTCTGTTGAAAAAATAAGCAAACTAAAGCTCAATGTGGTAGCGCTCATTGGCCAGCACCAACAGCACGCAACACCGGAGGGAGAAACGCTGCGAAACCACCACCAAATTTACTCAACAAGTTAGGCAAGCAATGTTGAAACATGCTACAACAAAGTAATAATGTTGACTGGGGATATCCAAATAACAAAAGTGAGGGAGAAAATAATCTATATAAGCTAGATTAGGTAGTCACACTTGCTGCTTTCGAAACCAACAGTAGGGAAGAGCAAATATTTTAAAGAAATTATGCACATAAGGCAGTACAAATCATATGAATTTACAGGAAAAGAAAAGAAACCACAGTACAGCAAGCTTTGTGCACTGAATGTGATATGAATTTGAATGAAGGTAAGCTTACGTCATCGCCTGTTAAGCACTCAAATTCTTGTATACATACATATATGCATATGTACGAACACTCATACATAGCAGCAAATATGCCAAACTAACAAAATCAACGATATGAACAAAAAGTCCACGAATGCGGGAGTGTGAATAGAGAAAGAGCTTTTAGAAAATTGATAAAAAAATAGCATTAGCATAAAAAACTCAGGCAACAATAAGACAAATAATCAACAGTGTATCTCACACGTTTCTCAACTATAGTACTTCAAACGATATTCGAACGGTCATTGAATTGGACAAATTGCTAAAAAAGTATTTAAAAATTCTAGACAACTTTGTCTCTTGCTTTCTGACATCGACTGAAACACAACAATTGAGCATAATAAAATCTTATAACCGTATTGAGAAATTAACCTCATTCGAAGTGAACGGTTGGTGAATGTAGTAACAGAATCACTGGTGTGCTACAGCATACATAAACATGTGTAAAACTTTCAAAGCGGCCGAAATGTCATTCAAATTTCTCTTCTTCTTTGCAATTCTAAACTATAAGCTGCTGACCAGTATTTATTACACATACATGTACATATGTAAATATAGAAAACATTTATAAATTTGCCGGCATAGCGTTGTTACAAAGTATGAATTACTCGTATAAAACAAGTTAGAATTATAATTAGTAAAACGAGTAAAGATGAATGCGGCAACAAATCGTCTAGGTCATTGCATTGTTACGAAGAGTACATATTTCTCGTCATAACATTTGTTAATAAATTTAGCCGGCATTTGTAGTTAATGATATGAAAAATGGTCACATGCCGTTGTCAGTAGCAACATACAATAATATACTTCCATATATTAACATATATATATTTATATATGTATGCAATGTAAACGGAATATATGTAACTCACACATTACAATAACTACATGTTCGTTGAAATGCTATTGAGGTGTGTTCGCGTCAAACAAATGCTTAGAGTGCTAATGATAAATAATGCGAAGCACAAATTCATTAGGAAAATGTCACTGTTGAATGCACGTATGTACATTTATGTTTATTTTAAATCTTCTAAAGATAGTACTTTTTAGGAAACAATATTGCAGTTTTTTTACCAACATTCCTGCTCTACGATTAAAAAAAACAAAAACCATCTACCACAAACATACATACATATTTAGCATAGCAAAAATATCTATAATTGCATTAGTAATTTAAAATAACACATGATGTAACGTGAAGGTCACCATTTATTTCATTAATTTCATATCAATATGAAGATAATTAAACTTTGTCTAAAATGTAATCGAAAATAAATTTTTTGAAATATTTCAAGTGAAATATGTAGCTATTTTGTATGACATCAGTAGGGTATGACACACCAATACTATGTAGACCTTCAACCTAATAACAATTACATAAACAGACACACAACAATAGCAACAACATTGATAGCATACATATACAACATTATCTTATTTGTATTTGTCTGTTTACACCCAGAAATGGCTAACCGAATATATATGAATGAGATGTACTATACTATTTTTCCAACATTGAAATGGAGCACAAAACTACAGAATTTAATTTCCAGTTGAGGAAATCACTCAAAAATTGAAACGACCTAATGAATAGATATTCCCAACCATGCAGAACATGAATTATCACAACAGAAAGTCGACCCCCAGATGGCACTAAATAATAGAGGTCTATTGCCCCTGCAGTCACATCATAGCGATTTTGAATTACAATCATTCAACCAAGTTCAGTAGCGATAGCTGGGTTACGTACATAAATATATACACAAATATAAGAATAGTTTTATGTGTATGAGTAGACACGAGTAGCATAATTCGGAATTAAAAATTCTTTTCAAGTGACGTTTAGTTGAAATTTAAAAAACTTAAATGTTTTTGAGTTAACATATTCAAAATATTTCCACAAATGAAAATAATATGGATAACCCATATTTTACTTATTTACTTGTTTACCACATAAATCCAAAGATGGATTGAAAAAATATGGAAAGAGCCACTAAATCAACCGCAGAAATATAAAAACAATAACTATTTTGACCAGTACCACTAGATACACAAAGAATGCCAGTATTTCTAGCGGAACTTAATGTCTGATATTTTTCACGGAATTTTAACTCAAATTTTAACAACACTAACTATAATTATTTAAATTCGGAAGAGTGAAGACGGTTAAAGTTAAATTTAATTGGCGTAACAGTTACATTTTAATTGCCTATCCGCTGAATGGCCAACACGTGCCCGCAAGATGTATGTTTATCAAGTATATTCTTAAGCCATTAATTTAGCAGCCGAATGTTAATATTTTAAGCCGTTGATGGTGCCAATAACTGTTAATGTAAAAGATCGAGAATAGCTAAATAAAAGTTAAGAATAAAATTTACCCCGATTAAGACACACAACGTAGCTAATAAACTAAAGACACCTACATTAATTACATAAATATATCAATTAATTTCAATTGTTAAAAAGCGATTAATAATCACCGAAAATAGTACTGTTTAGAAATTACTGATACAAGGGACAGTTTCCTAAACATAATATGTATGTCAAACTTCCAGACATGGCAATATTGACATATTTGACGTTTCACCAAGGCCGTTGTGCAAAGTAGGATGCGTCATCCTTGTCGCCCATATAAGGAATTAAAACAAAAGTTTATGGAATCTTCACATTGAAATCCAGATAAAATTAGTAAATTAGAATCACAAATAAAAAATAAATACGTTCACCTAGATTACAGAACTCGAAAAAAACTATTCACAGTCCAAATCTCAAACCTCAATGAGAAACCAATATTGATGTTCATGGATAATTTGTAATATTTATTCCAGCTACGTGATAGCGACACCTGTGCCTAAGCTACAGTGCATACGCGTACACGACCTTCACCCCTTTACATCCCTAAACAATGATCAGAGCGGAACTTACTTCTTCACGTCGAACCACCTCAAGTTGTAAACGCTTGTGATATTCCTCACATTCATCTTTATATTTTTCCATTTCTTCTTTGGTCTGGCGCATTTTCTTTTTTAGCACATCCAAGAGGGTGCCTTGTGGAATGCTGGTCGTCATATTTAACTGCTTTTTTTTTAAAGGTGGGGTAAAGAATGGCCAACAACACTACTGTTGCACTAATTTTTTTTTCAATGATAGCGCACAATTTCGGCTCGATCGTTGTAGGTAAAATACTTTTAGACTTTGCTTCGCACTTTTACTGATGGTTACCACGAACACAAACGCCACACAAGTATTACTTCAAACTGGAAAAAGATAAACGAACTTTCGTTTTTGACTCTTGTGTAATATAAATTAAATATTTTCCGGCGAAAAAACAACTAAATTACTTTTTGAATTTTACAATTTCGCAGCACCAAACGTTATAAAAAATATTTTTTGACTTTTAGAAAATGAACACGGCGGTAGCAAGAGCTAAAACAATATAAAAAAAATATGACACGAAGAATAGCGAAAAATAAAGAGAAGTTATGAATGCGGAACGCAACGAAACGAAACACACTACACCAACAATTTGGAACCACCGGTTTTTCTGCTGCTATTCCTACTTTGCTTCCTCCTTCTACCTTTCTTTCAACGTAAAGCACTTTTTTCCTTACAAAGGTTGCTTAATTTGATAAATTTAATACTATACACGCACTTTTCTTTGCACTTTACGAATAAACCCAATAATGGTATCGCTCACAAAACAGCCACTACTAACTTTGCAAACTTTGTTAATTTTTAACACAAACTACCACGTCTCGATTTTAAATGCCGCAGCGTAAATTTATGAGCTCAGCACTGAGTGAATTCGTATCGCAAAATGAAATCGGTCAAAATTTTCGAATTCTTTGGAAGCGGAGACACCGACAACGACCAGCCAAAGATTACGTTGACATTCATATGTTATTGTTGTTGCTACTACTGGAAAATGAACAACCAAAGAGAATACCTCTCTCACAAGCCTCGCCTTAATTTGTGAATGACTCAAAACGACATTGAACAAGGCCAGCTAGCACCGTATTTAGTAAAGCACTTGTATTCCACACTGTTGTGCGAAAGAGATGCTTACATAAAAATAAACACAGTTAAAACACATTAAAAAGTAGTTAAATTGACAGCAGTAAAATCATAGCATTTGTTTGCGTCTGCCAGAAAATGTTATAATAGATCTTAAATAAAAACCATATGTACATTTAATTAAAATACTTATGATTTTGCAGAAAGCATTAGAAACCTCAATTAGAGTGGAAGAAAAACAAATTCCATTAGCAAAACTCGCTCTCTTAACACCATTGTTGCCAGACTATATATTTTTAACAAATATTCGTTATGGGAAACTTGTTTAAAAGGGCAAAATTAAAAATTATACTATATAGGAAGTGTGCTTCAGAACCTGACGAAATTGTTAAAAAGTTCTAATTATTTTAAATATGTTTACTTTTTGACTGCGACCGGTTAGAGTAAAAGTATAATTGCCATTTTTGAAATAAAATGTTAATTAATTAAGCAACCAATTAACGAATTTATGACAAATTATATCAGGTACAGACTTATGATAACACAATAAAAATATATTAACGATTATACAAGTATTTTTATATACATTCATACTTATAAGTAAGTATAGGCGCTATATTTCAGTATAAGGGAATATAAATTCGCGCGTAAGTTTTCCATTTATAGCAAGTGACGTATGCGCGCACTTACTGTGCGTGATAATCAAATAATAATTATTATTTAATACGCATGCCATAGCAATGAAAAGAAATTAAGAGTAAAACATATTTTGCCATTTTCAAACCTTTCCACGTTTGCCAAATTCGGATTACAACGGTGTGACGACAACTTTTATAGTCGCTGCATTGACTGTCTGCCAGTTGTAAGGTCGTTGATTCCATAAATGTCGAGAGAGCGAAAAACGTGAGAATTATATTGCTCAAAGTATTTAATAACAATTATGAAAGCAAAATTACACTATTGTTTAGATCAGAATTAAGTTCATTTCAACAACTACTACATTTGAGAAAATAATCGTAAGCTACAAATCATTTTTGGTCAAAATCTATCAGGTCACTTGTTACAAAGCGTGCAAAATCTTATATTGCTACGAATATTGAATATACAGTCATACATCACCAGTTGTTGATTTAATCAATTCGTTACCATAAAAGGTGCTAACGACCATATGAAACATTAACGAGTTTTGAATGTCAGTGCACAGAAAAAATAGCAATTGATTGAGAACCTTATTCCATAAAAATAGTCAAAGGGAATTAATGTTCATCTGATAGCTGTGGTGTTACTTTTATGCATTAGTCGGATGCAAATCAAAAATTATGATAAATACCCGCACTATCAGTTGATAACATTAAAAGAAACCTTAGGGGCTTCTTAAAATGAAATATATGACTTTTTGATAAATGTAGCTAGTTTTCCCTCGCACACGTAGTAATTACAGTCATTTGATGAATATAAATTCTTTAAAACTTGAGAATACGTTTAACAAACAAATTTGTCGCCGCCTAATTTTGTTCAGCAATTTAATTTGTAGCAATCTGCTTAAAGAAGAATGAGCTCAGCAACGTATAACGACGCCTGCCAAGAAGGTCGTCGTCTCGCATATACAATATATGAGCAAGTGTGGAAAAAGAAATTCGCAGTTTAACATACGAAAACAGAAGCGTATAATACATTGAACTGGGTCATTATCTATAAAAGACGAAGTACAGAAAATTACAAAAGAAATTACCGTAGTTCAAATTTTAGTTATGTTTGTAGATCATACGAATCGTGTGAATACTTATACATATATACAGCATATATGTATATACTTGCGAACATCGTATGCACCATGTACATCAATAGATATAAATAAATCTACAAAATAATTGCAATATGTGTACAAATATCAATGAAATATGCAAATAATTAGCAAAGTGAAAGTCGAACAAATTTCTGTATTATTCTATAAACGCAAAAATAATCACAAAAAAGCATTATCAAAAATGTTTTATCACAATGGATTATTTTTAGAATTTTGAGGAATAAACGAATTAAAAAATTTTATTTATAACACTACTGAAGGTCACTTTAGTTAAAGTTTTTAACGGAAATTAATAAAAAAGTTCTCATAACGGTGAAAAAAATAAAATACGGCATACCAGTCTTTTGAAGTTTAAATTCTGAATGACTTTGGGAGAACATTATCTTGATTTCTAATACTTTTTCCTCTATAGGCCCCTATCAAAATATTTGCACATGTTTGTAGGTACGCAAAAATTGAGAAAGAATTTTGATTAATTATTAAATGCAATTCAAATTATTTCACACTTGACTACCTTGCGGAGTCGCATGATTCTAATTACCCGTTTTAGCTGCGTTTTCATGATGTTATGCAATTCGTTACGTATGATATTGAACTTCATCATGGTATCGGAGCTGAATATGGAACGACCAAAAGCAAGTCCAGGATAGTCGGCGCAACGACCTTTATTTCGACGCGCCTCACGCTCTGCAACAATTTCCGCGGCTTCGCTGGTACAACGTAACTTCGCCCACTCAGCTGCTTGTACATCCTCATCATCAATGGCGATACCTTCATCTGCCGCGGTGTGCGCTTCGCCTGAACTAACTATATTACCATCTGCATCGGAACAAACTGATGCACGTTTACTTTTATCCTTCTTTGCCCTTTTCTTTTTTTCTGAACGATCAAGTTTTTCACTTTTATCACGTTTATGTTTGCTTTTTTGTGATTTCGGAGTCACACTCTCAGCTTCAGTATTGCTGGTGGGCGTTTGTGCGCTTACCACGCCTTCATCAACCATACTGCTTTCATCCGTGGGAGTTGGACTGTTGCTGCCCATCGACGTGGTAACTGAGTCGGTTAAGGGCAAGTTTAGCATTGATGTTTTCGAAAGCTGTAATTCCAAGTCTTCATCTGGTTCATCCGTATATTGTGAATCTCCCATTGTGGAAGATACTGTTTCTACATCGCTTCCGCCACCTACGGACAAGGTGCTGTCTTCTTGTACTGCCTGAGTGGCTTGACGTAAATTGGTGAGAACACTTTGTGAATCACCTCGATATAATGCAGCAAGTATTTCCTGCACATTTGGAATATTTGGACGGCGTGTGCCCGAAAAACGGGGATGATGCTGATGACCGCGTCGTCTATGTGAGGTAGGAACAACAGGTGACGTAGTTGTGGATGCAGATCCTGCACCACTTGTTGTGGATTGCATGTCTGCATCATCTACGCTCTTATCTGTAGTTGACATATCTGATTGGCTCCAATCAGTACTCCAGTCACTCTCGTAGTCGTCGTCGACGTCACCTTCGTAATAAATTTCCTCTGATTTTGCTCTTTCACTACAGCAATCGTAAGCTTTGTTTATATTACAATTCCATGCACAACAGGCATCCTCTTCGTCTTCACAGAAATACAGTAATTTATCCAGATAATTTAATTGTTCTTCGATTGAATCCCAACGCGAGGAGATAACAGATTCTGCATAGGATTCTTTAGATTTCACAGTACCAACACGTTCAATGCCAATTTGTTGTTTACCTTTCTCCTGCTTTGATTTACCACTGCTATTACTACCTGCTCCTCCGCCACTGTGGGCATTTTTCACTAAATTTTGCAATTTTCTCTTCTGTTGCTTTTGTTGCTGCGATGGATGACACTTTTGCTGTTTCTTCTTTGTCGCTGTACAGCGACAGCTGTTCGAATGACTACAGTTGTTATTGGCCTTCGTTTGACACTTGACGTCTTGCTTGCGTAAGGTTGCCACACCAGTACCACTACTATCGGTCGCTTGGCGGTGCTGCCAGTCGCACCCGCCACTTGTCAATAGGTGGCGATGGGCACGTTTAATTTGTCTGATTTCGTGATTTACTCGCCGACGACGAACATACAACAAGGGCGATTGCTGCCGCTGAACGTATTGCTGTTGTTGCTGCTGCTGCTGTCGATTACGCAGTGTTTGTTGTTGCTGCTGAGTTGGTATGCTGCCAACTGCAGCTATCGCTGTTTTTGTTTTGTCAACAGTGGGTGCTGTTTTCTGCTTCACTGTGGCATTATTTGATTGTGCCAAATTCAGCTTTTGAGCTGTTGACGTTTTCGTCCTTGAGATGTTTTGATTATTCGCTGCCGCTTTCAAAAGCAATGTAGTAGTTTGTGATTTCGGTTTTGCTAACGAATTTTTGTTCAATGTATTTTTAATTTGTACATTTGACTTATCGTTACTACCACCACCTCCACCTTTTGCTTTAAGGTGATTTTTCGTTTGCGGTTTTTTACTATAGCTCACTGTTTGCCATGCGTTTGTATTTGTTTTATGTTCGCACAGTGTTCCTTGAACCATAATGAGTTTGCTCGTTGCAAGAGTATTTCGATTTGCGCACAAAAATCTCAGGCGGACAATTCAATTTGAGTTCATAAGTGATCTGCACTATTGTATATTAGAAAAGAAACTGTGTTTTTTTTATTTTATTTTAGTGTATCGGGTTTAACTGAGGCACCTGTTCTTGCAAATGGAAAACTACAAATGTGGTTCACGAAAATCAGCTTGCAGCTTAATTTATACAGTACACGGTTTTATATAGTGCACCGCCAAATTCGAAATATCAACGGCTGATAACAGCTTGTGTATACAACAAATGTTCCACTTCGTAATGTTTTTATTTTGTTTTTATTTTGTTTGAATGGAGTTTGTGCTGTTATCACTTCAATTTACATTTGATTCGCTCCAAAACTGTGTGCTCGTTTACTGTTGCTGGTTTATCTTGTTTATTTCAGTAATCTATTGAGCATCTTTGAATGTTTTTTCTGTGCATTAACTTATTGCTATGATTTATTTATATTGATTTTTGTATGTTTATGATTTATGTATATTTTCCATTTCAAAGTTCATGCACTTTCTCTTTATCCCACAAATACTGCATTGACTTTTCTATTGTTTGCTGATCAATATGGGCTTAGTTACTTTTCATTAAAAT
Organism: Bactrocera correcta; assembly: GCA_027475135.1. Lineage (NCBI taxonomy): Eukaryota > Metazoa > Arthropoda > Insecta > Diptera > Tephritidae > Bactrocera > Bactrocera correcta. Next base: position 81,437,681 of record CM050326.1, read on the forward strand.
ATTTTTGTCTAATCATGTTGATGTTTATTTTGCTGTGAATACACATACATACATAAGTATATCATACATAAAATTTCACTGTTTTTGAGTTTCAGTTACAATTGATGTTTACTGTTTATACGCATATGTATTTGTGTATGAACATATGTATGTATATACAGGTATGCACCAGAAGCACGCATAATCGCAGCACTTTTTACTTACATTTATACATACATACATATATATAGATACATATGTATGTATGTATGTATTATCTATGATACTGATGTTTATATCACACCCGTTTACGTAGAGTTTGCGTGATTTGGTAATACATATGTACATATGTACTTAGTTTAATTTCGTGTGTATATTTGTATGCGTATATAACGCGTATAAATATTTAATTACACACGTACAAACTTATTTAGGTTTCCGGTTGTATTTGAGTTTGCGCTAATATTTGCAATGTTTGGGAATATCGCCGCGCTCCAATCACTGAATTACGAAATTTTCATTGGAATGTATTTGCTTTTTTTTTTATTTTTTTTTTTTTTTTTGTTTTGCAAATACGCCAATCTTTGTTTTTGTTCAGTTCAACTCTAAAATTTTATTTAACTCACATTAAATAAAAATAGAGTTTTCAGTTATAAATTATTAAATGTATGTAATTATTATTTTTATTTAAAAGCTGCTCCTTTTAAAACGCTGCCACACATATTTGTTTAACTACTTAAAACACTCTTCAATTTAATTATGCGATATTGTTGGCCTCACTTCCACGATGATTTAATTTCTGCTGTTGCTTCTTCTAACCATTGCTGTTGGCTGTTGCTTCAGCTTCTGCTCTATTGCCGTTCCCGTGGTTGCCGCTATGCGCGCTAGTTGTGGCACGTAATATACATATCTATTGCATATGCCTGTACGTATGTATATATAAATTGTACATAAGTTTGACCGTCATATATGTACATATGTACACCTAATTACTACTCCTGCTCCATTTGATCGTCACCGTATGCTCTACTGTCGGCACTCTCTGCATACACTCCTGCTATTTGAGTGATATGAGCAATATGCTTGACTCACACGAAACACCACCCCCTACTATGACTAGCCGGTTGCGAACGTTACACTCCCAGTGATCTAATCAATATATGTATGTTGAGGAAGAGTTGGCAAATGTGTATAGCTAGTTTGTATGTACAGCCATATGTAATAGTTGTAAAAATGTTAGCTAAACTTTCTAATAACTCGCTCCCACTCTCTTTGTCGTCTCTTACGAATTATCCGCTTGACTAGCCGGCTGCAGCACACTACAATTCGTGACCGTCGACCATCAACCCATCGACCCCACTGTGATCGTACAGTAAAATTAGCGGTGCGCACGCCCGCCCTATAGCTAACCAATGGATATGTGGGAGAGGACGAACACATATGTATGTATGTATGTATGTACATATATTTTAGCCATGTGCTTGGGCACTTGTATATGTGCTCCACTTTCTCTCAGTCGAGGTCGCCGACGAAGAGAGTCAACGTCAATTCATTGCTCTGTGTCATCAGGCGAGTATTTTCATATGGAATTTTTTTATATTGCTATATATGTATATATGTACATATATGTATTTGTAAGTATGTACATGTATGTACAACAAATAATAGTGTGTGCTTATTCAGTGAACAGTGTGTGTTATATGTACATATACATATGTGTAGTTTTTCCTATAGCGTTCCATAAGTCAGTTTGTTGTTGAGCTTATGCATTACTCACTATGCATATGTACATATGTACGTATCGCAATTAAATTTGTTTGTACAGGCGAACCGGCATGTAGTCATTTTATATTTTTGTTTTGAAAAATGTTTCTTTTTTCTTTTAATTAACAACATTTCAAAATGTTATCTACGCTTTATAATTTTCTATGCAAGCTACGGGCATAAAACCATTAATTTTTAGCAAGCCAGAAAAAAGTTGAAAAGTTGAATTTGGTTATACAATTGTACACATGTAATACATATTTACACGTGATTTTATGTGTGTGGAGATATATTAGATAACAATTAAGTTTGTTAACATCTTAAGTGCCGTTAGAGAAAATGTATGTGCAGATGTACATATGTATATATGTGCGCACATATTACGTGAAAACTCCGAATAAACAAACATATTTACATACATTCATACATACATATATGTATGTACATACTATGTGTGTATTGTACTACTTCCTCTTCACAAAACATGTGCGCCGCAAATTTAAAAATTGTTTATGCAAAAATTTACTCATCTCAAAATAATATTTAATTCCAGCGTAGATTATAATGAAAGTATTCGTGTGTTAATATTAAATATGCTCCAATTTCAAAGTTTATTATATTTCGATATTTTCCATTATACATATGTACTTATTTATTTTTTTTATAAATTTTCAAATTTTCAATCTGGTAAATTTTTGCAAAGTATAAAAAAAAATAAACAACTTGCATTGAGTATCTCAAGAAACGCATGCGCTTATGGAAAGAAAACAAACAACAACAAAATGCTATTCTCTACTCTCTGAGTAGCGTTATTCGATATTTTGAAATCACTCAAAATCCCACGGCTTTAAACTCTTTCCGCCGTATTTGGAAATGGGCGGCACTCTTTTTTAATTTGCATAATACCATATACACCTTTACACATATTCACATATATATATGTATTGTGCACACAATTTCATTTATGTATGTGTGTGAATTTTCCGAATTTTCTACAAATTACCGATGAGACTTTGGTTTTAAAAATAGATCAACGGAAACCAAGCAAAGAGACTATTGTGCAGTTGGCAACGCGAGCAAGAACGTCGCTAACAGACAACGGACTTTAGCCAATTTGAAATATGCACGGTATTCATTGTCAGCCAATGTTATGTTAACGCTGCTATGTTAATTTATTGCCGTTGCTCGTTTGTTCTTATAACAGTGGTGCATTCTTGTAAATACATACATTTATCATGCTAATCGTTTTGAATGAATAATGCGTGCAACCATTACGGTAATCTTCCCTCGTTTTAGCAGACAGGCATCAACGTGTCCGTTCGATAATCGATAATAATCCCTTGTGTGAAGCCTAATGGTTCTAAAATAATATTTTTATAAATGCAAAAGCTGCACCGAAGACGCTCTTTCATTTTAAATAAACAAAATGCACATATATTATAGTTTTTAACACTCCTATTTCAGTACATTGGTGATCATGGAATAATATAGTATGTATTTTGTGTATATAAATTTTCATGTAATTTTCCCTCATTTTATTGAGTATTTGAGTATTTCTTATATATATATCTACATATATGGATATATTTAATAGGTATGAAAAGTAAATTATGGAAATATTAAACTAGTATATATAATATAAGATAATATACATACGTATTTCTACTTTAAAATCTTAATGTATATGGAATTAAAAACAAAACAATAATACTGCAAAAATCCTGAGAAAACACTACTATAAATAAAAAACTCTTTTCATATAGTAAATATGAAAATGCAATACTACATATATCATAAATGTCTATGATATTTCCTTGAAAAATTCTCAAACGGGTGTTGGGAGAGATAAAAGAGCTGAAGACTGGAAGATTTGTATTGTATATATACAGCAATAATTGTTCAAGGGGAGCTAATTTTCTGTGAAAATAATATAAAATTCAAGCCTTCAGTTGGAATGAAAATTAAACAATGTTTCTGTATAGTTAAAATTTTTAGCTTATTTAAAATATACAGTCGAATGGATGATAACATTTGAATAACTAAAACCTATAATACCTACACTTTTGCTTTAAAAAAAAATGTTTATGAAACAAGTAGAAAATTTTCAAGTAGACAGACTACTTTTGAAAGTTACTTTTATTTCAGCAGTTGGCATACCTTGAAGTTTGGTGAAAGGAATTACCTTGCAGGCTCGACCAAAAACTATTTAGATGGTCAAAAAACTTGCAAACATTTTCTTCTTAAAATTCTCAAGAAATTTACTTGCATTTGTTATGCGAGCTTGCAATCAGTTTCTTAATTTTTTTTTTTAAGTTTTGCTAAACAGTCTGAATATAAAACGCTAATATAAAATAATCTAATTAATTAACTTTTTTTTTAATAAGTTCCATATATGTATATACTTATAACTAGTAGCTTGAAAACGACAAACTTACATTCTGTAGAGCCTTGTTCTTCTCTTCCAGTTTGCCTGTGACAAGTGTGAGGGCTTCTTGTGTCTGATCCAATTCGTTTTCAACAGTCTGGATTTTCTTTTGCAATTGACGTGCCTCTTCCTCGGCCTACACAACCATAATAAATAATATAATATATTTATTATTTTTAAAATAATTTTTTTTCTTATTAAGCATATATATATGTATATTTATTAGTATTTAATTTTTTTAATAACTTTTTAGTTGTCTACTTTTTTGTTTGTTTTTTTTTTTTCTCATGGGAGATCAAAAATATAAGTCGAATTATGGTTTGTTATCAAATTTGCTTATTATTTACTAAAATAGATTGCAAATAAAATGTATTTAAAAAAAAAAAATTTTCTGTTACATAATTTTTTCGTACTCTAATCATATTTAATAGTCTTCGTGGCAGAAAGTGCTTAACAGAAAAGTTTCATATTTAGTGAATTGCGATTATTTGAGAAATTTCTTTTACACTACATTATAACGGTACCGATCAATCTTATTTAATTCATTACACATGCGGAGATATTTAATCTTTATGCATTGTGAACGCTGCAGACACGTGTGTGAAGCCGCCACTAATTAAGTTTTCATATTAAAAACAGAAACAGAAAAAGGAAAAAAGAAATAATTTGCAATAAACAATTCCAACGTACAAACAGCAAACATTAGTAATTGACGAGAAAAAACTCCGAATTTTCAGTAATTGAATGAAGAAATGAAAAATGCACGCGTTTCAATTAAACCGTTTGAATGATTATAACTGTTTTGCTGATTGTTGGTTAGCTTATCGAACAGCTGTAATTTGCTGATGCATATGAGCATATGTATTTACATATGTACATATATAGTAGTTATGTGTATATGGGTAATTACAAACCTTCTCGGCGCGAGTATTGGCATCGCGTGCTTGCTGTTCGCAGACAAGAGCACGTTCCAATGCTCCGTCCTTGTCGATTTTCATCGCTTGCATCTTCTTCTTGATGGCATCCATGGTGGCTGGGTTTTGTGTTTGCTCTGTTTACTCGAAGAAACTGAAATTGGCCCATGTGAAATGAAAAGTTAAGCGATTTACTCAATAATTTACACAAATATACATTTAAGTCTGTAATTAAGCACATCATTTTAGCATAAATAATAAATAAAGCATTTGAAAGCACAGCTGTGTAGTAGGTGTGGGTGCCTCAAAAGTTTAGAAAATATTAACGAAGATTATTTTGAAAATCTATATCGCCTAGACTGTACACCTTGAAGCCTTAGAACAAAAGACAACTCAGAAAACTCAAAAAGTTAGTCAATGAATATAAGTATTTTTTACAACAAACCACTGACAAAAAGATAACAAACGTTTGATCTTTGAACACTGATTCTTATGTAAAATTGGACGAGGAATCAAATGGAAAAGTCAATTGTGAAAAAAAAAAATTGGGAGAAAAGCGCAAAAAAACGGTATTTTTGGAAAAAAAATATTTTTTTTTTTGGATTTTGAAATTTTTTTGGGATTTTGAAAATTTTTTTGGATTTTGAAATTTTTTTTTGGATTTTGAAAATATTTTTATCAGAAAGCTGAGATTTTTTTACATAAAATTGTATAACTTAAAAATTTTTTTCACTCAATTTTGAGGTCGTTAAAAAATAAAAGAAATAGTCATTTTTTTGTTTGATCTCAATTTGAATTGCGCGCCAAAAAACAATGGACCAACTTTGACCACTAAAAAGATAACATATTTTGGTTTATATTATGATATTCTAAAGTTTGGTCAAAATCGGAGAACCACGGGTACAAAACCATGTCGCCAATTGATGGAATGGCCCATATGCTTTTTACATTTATTACACGTGAACGAATAAGAGACGAAGTGAAGCAGTCACATTTTAAAAAAGAGCGAGTTTTTATGCTAAAATCGAATTCAAGAAAGTTCTGTCCGGTCGAAGTTTTTGGCAAAAGTAAACAATTGACAAGACTGAATGAAAGAAATACTTTTTTTTATTATCTTTTACAGAGCTTTTGACTGATAAATAGTTCACGACAATGTTATGAAAAAAGGTTAATGTTTTTGTTTATTTTCATTATTTTTTTCATTTTTTTTTGTGAGATAATTCAGTAATTTATTATTATTGTTATAATAAGTATTTATTATTAGTTAAAAAAGTAGTTAGAACGGCTGTCTGACGTCCACCTAGGTAAATGTTGCATAATCTGTTGTGAATTTCTTCAAATTTTCTCATGTGAATTTTACTCTTTATGTAACTTAATTCTTATTATTCTCGGCGATCGAACTGTATAGAGCAGTAAGCTATAAGAAAACTAGTAAGAAAACAGCGAACTTGTCCTAATTTTATTAACAGATGTAAAGGGTGATTTTTTAAGAGCTTGATAACTTTTTTAAAAAAAAAAACGCATAAAATTTGCAAAATCTCATCGGTTCTTTATTTGAAACGTTAGATTGGTTCATGACATTTACTTTTTGAAGATAATTTCATTTAAATGTTGACCGCGGCTGCGTCTTAGGTGGTCCATTCGGAAAGTCCAATTTTGGGCAACTTTTTCGAGCATTTCGGCCGGAATAGCCCGAATTTCTTCGGAAATGTTGTCTTCCAAAGCTGGAATAGTTGCTGGCTTATTTCTGTAGACTTTAGACTTGACGTAGCCCCACAAAAAATAGTCTAAAGGCGTTAAATCGCATGATCTTGGTGGCCAACTTACGGGTCCATTTCTTGAGATGAATTGTTGTCCGAAGTTTTCCCTCAAAATGGCAATAGAATCGCGAGCTGTGTGGCATGTAGCGCCATCTTGTTGAAACCACATGTCAACCAAGTTCAGTTCTTCCATTTTTGGCAACAAAAAGTTTGTTAGCATCGAACGATAGCGATCGCCATTCACCGTAACGTTGCGTCCAACAGCATCTTTGAAAAAATACGGTCCAATGATTCCACCAGCGTACAAACCACACCAAACAGTGCATTTTTCGGGATGCATGGGCAGTTCTTGAACGGCTTCTGGTTGCTCTTCACCCCAAATGCGGCAATTTTGCTTATTTACGTAGCCATTCAACCAGAAATGAGCCTGATCGCTGAACAAAATTTGTCGGACGTAAAGCGCGAAACACATTTCGAACCGAACACTGATTTTGGTAATAAAATTCAATGATTTGCAAGCGTTGCTCGTTAGTAAGTCTATTCATGATGAAATGTCAAAGCATACTGAGCATCTTTCTCTTTGACACCATGTCTGAAATCCCACGTAATCTGTCAAATACTAATGCATGAAAATCCTAACCTCAAAAAAATCACCCGTTAAATACTCCTTTGCACATGTAAGTAAATAATTTCGTTCTGCTTCAATAGGCTACGGCGTTATCCCAAACCCAAAAGTGTACACCATAAAATCACTATATATGTGGGTGATGGGCTCCGAGCGCGTGCCCAGAATGCCAACATGGAACGCCGGCCTTAACCTAGCCATAAATAGATGTAGACGAATAAATGAAAAAACGTACTTATATTGGAGTGGAGACAAGTGACATTTTGCATTTTGATAACTTTGTTTATATAAATGCATATATGGAGACATTTACGTACAATATATGGGGTATTCCATACCAAATCGACCACTTTTCAACCCGACCCCTTTAGATTTTGCTGAAACTTATCCATCCTTTTCTACCCTTTTAAAAACATTTTTGAGAATTTTTTCAAAATTTTTTGTCCAACTTCAAAAAAGTTATGAATTTTTCAAAAAAATGGCTTTTTTATTTTCAAATAGTCATAACTTTTGTAGAAATTGACTTTTGGGGACAATTTTTTTTTTAATTTTTGTTTTTGCATAAACTTTTCGAAAAAATGCACGAAAAAAAATTTAACACGATCAGTTATATAAAAAAATCGGGTTTTTCGTCATTTTTTGGAAGTTCGCCCATTTTTGGAAGTTTGCCATTTCTTGGAATTTGCCATTTTTTGGAAGTTTGCCATTTTTGTTTTTTTTTTTTTTTTTTCTCAAAAAAAAACTTCAATTAATTTGACAACTATCCCTGCTAGTCCCGGAGTGGGCCGATTTTTTTTTTATATTTTTTTATTTATTTAAAAAAAATTGTCAAATTTTCAAAAATGAAAAAACTTTTTTTTCCGTAAACTTTATTTCTTCTAAAAAATGGCGAACTTCCAAAAAATGACGAAAAAACCGATTGTTTTATATAATTGATCGTGTTAAATTTTTTTCGTGTATTTTTTCGAAGAGTTCATTCAAAAACAAAAAATTACAAAAAAAAGGTCCCCAAAAGTCAATATTTAAAAAAGATCTATAAGAGTAGGATTTTTTGAATTTTCTCCCATTCATTATGGCCGATTGATAAGGAAATTATATATATTTATATATATGTATGTGAGTAAGTATGTCTACCGCTAACCATAAGGTTTAATTTAATCACTCTGTAATCGATTTCAAGCACATAGAGCTAAGCACACTCACATCGGTATAACTTATAACTTTATGAGACTATGTGAAACCCCCAAAATATATTGTAATAAAAGGCAAAATATGGTGTGACGCATGACGAGTGACGACGACGCTGTGGCAAATTAAATAAATCTTGGTCATTGGAGCTATTCACTGATTTACGGACGAATTTTGTTTTACGCTCGAAATAAAAATAAAAGTAGAAAGTTATATGAATGCGTCAGACATTATATGTACATATGTATGTATAAGTATGTCGTATTTTTTGTTGTAGAACGCATTCGGTTTTATAACTGAGAAAATGAGTTGTATGCAAAATACGTAACGAAAAATGAATTCCATGCATACTGCAAGCATACAAACATACACAGGTGCATACGAAGTATACATGGAGTATAATGAGTATAAATATATTATGTACGGGCACATATTTTATTTGTCGTATGTGATATACGAGCATTTCCATTGACATTATAAAGTATGTGGCATTCCAAAAGCCTGAATCAGATTGAGCGCTGTCAGCGAAGGCGGCTTGTAACGATGACCCGGCCCCGCTACACTCGCACGCACACATTTAAGCGCTTTCCTGGTCAGCTGTTACGGTTTGTTTACACTGCAGCGGCTCAATGAATATGCACAAATGTATGTAAGTATGTACATATTTGTTTAATTATAATTAATATTTTGCAATTGAAGTGGATTTCTTGAAATCAGTAAAGCGGGTCATAAGCGTTTTTAATACATATTATACATATGTGGGTATGTTTTTTTTAAAAATAAAAAAAATAAATAAATAAAATATGTACATATAGTATGAAAAATACTATTTGGGAATCATTTCTAATAAAGAGCTATTTTAGACTGATTTTTTTTTTTTTGTTTTGAAAACAAATTGGACTATTGGTTGACTACTTGTTTGAAATTTGAAATAAATAAATGTCATATTAAATACTTTTTCAAAAAATTGAAATTTTATTCAAATGTCTGACTTATTATCGTTTACACATCTACATATATCTACATATGCATGTACATATATCAAATTTCATGGCGAAAATTAAAATTATCAACCGCTTTGGGTGCTTTTTTGCCATAAGAGCTTTTAAGAGAGCTTTTGTGTAAAATAATTTGGAACTTAAAACTTTAATGATACTCACATATGTATGTATATACATTCACAGTTTCTTAATTTATAATCGTTTTATTACTCATACAAGTGTGTACATACATACATACGTATGTAAATATACGCACACGGATCATCAGTTGCACTTGGTCAGCAAGGTGACTTCAACTGTAAGCATTCCAGAAATGCTGATTCAAGTGTATATTCATAAAAATAACTCTTTTAATGTAAAGTATAATATTACTTATATAGATTTATTTATGAAAATGACACATATTCTACTCTTATCAATTATTTGCAACCATTTGAGTTTCAGCCACAGAGTTTCGAGTGCAGAATGCTTACTTGGAAATATTGTATTTGTTATAAAAAATTTGTATATGTGACCTGGTCTACGAAAAGGGGGCTTAGGTGTCAAAAAATCAATTTTTTTTATTTTTTTTTTTAATTTTTATTTAATTTTTTTTTATTTATTTATTTTTTTTTTTTTTTTTTTTATTTTTATTTTATTTTTTTTTTTTTTTGACACCTAAGCCCCCTTTTCGTAGACCAGGTCACATATATATAAATATACAAATATTGTATATGTATGTAGATACAATATATTTGTATGTGTGTAAATGTATACTGTATTCTCTTTTCATTCATAGACTTCTGTTGAATACATATTTTTACTATGCAATATACATATGTATTATGTCTCGTATATAGCATACAATTAGGCGCTTAAGCCCAATTAGACGATTAGTGTTCGCTGAGTGAACTTCATTTTTCGTAGAGAATTTTATAAAAAAAATATTGTATGTGTAGATGTTGTAATATAAACAGTTTCCAACAGGGTGATCCAAATGATGCATTCTGGGTTAGAAAATGCTTGATTTAAGAGAAATATAAATATGTGACCTGGTCTACGAAAAGGGGGCTTAGGTGTCAAAAAAAATTTTTTTTTTTTTTAATTTTTTTTTTTTTCAATATTTTTTTTTTTTTAATTTTTTTGACACCTAAGCCCCTTTTCGTAGACCAGGTCACATATATGAATTTTTATTTTATATTTTCCGAATATACATACATATTTCGTAAACGTGTAAAATATTATGTAGTAGTCATTGGAAAAAAGTGAATATCAACAAAGCAATATGACAAAGGTAAGCCTTATATAAAGTAAGGCATGTTATTAAATGTTCAAAAAGTATGGCAAACGCGCAGAGATCAAGAAAATATATTACACAGTAAGAGGTTTGAATCAAATATAAAGGTTAGGTTGAATTAAAATGAATATTTGTAAGAAAACTGAATTGAAAATTTTTTACTAAAATATCTTTTCAAAATACGCTGTACTGCCAGAGGCTGAATTTTCTTCCATATTTTCAATTTATTTAGTGAAAAAATGTGTATTAAATTACAAAAAAAAAATCCATTAGAGGTCCAATTTGTATAAAGTATGTACATACATAAATATACATATATGTATGTATTTTATAATACAAATTTTGTATTAAAAATTTACTTTTTTAAATTTTTTTTATTCATATACATATCAGTTTGGAATAGTGTAAGTAAGAAGCATAGTCAAAATGAGTTATTAAATACTAATTTCATCATAAATGCGCACAATTTTGACGTAAACGATTTAACACAATCAAAGAAGTCTCTATTAGCAAAAATTAATTTAAAGTTGATATAAACACCTCAAGCAGTGTTTCTTTCTTAATGCCAAAATTTAAAATTGTGCTAAAAATAAATGCTCGAAAATGTTCAGAGATTTTCAACAAAATGTTCAAAATTTCGGAAAGCCGAATATATTTGTAGGAGCTTGATGCTCATAAACAACAGTAATTTAGCATTTGCACCAGTATATGCGTTCGTAGACACATTTAGAAAAATCCGAAAATACATACACATATTTATATACACATGCATATGTACATATGTGTTGTATACATAGTAGTGCCGCCAACGCCAGCAGGCAGCTGTTTAATGTCAGAATATTGCTAAATCACCAAAATACAACAACAAAACGATCATTTAATGCTGCTGTATGGTTGTATTGGCGGAAAGCGCTTCTGTTCTTTTTGTTGTAATTCGAAAGCTTTTCCTTGTCTAGTTCTTTTTTGATGCCCACACATGCACAAATACCGATGTGTTTGCGATCCTCGCACAGCTTTCGGGGAAGCAAATTCAAATATAGAACGGTGCTGTATGCCAGAGCGAATAGTCGTTGGCCATTGGCTGAATGCCACAGTTAGGATCGAATTACATAGATACAAGCCATGTGGTGCTTAGATTTTTAGGTAAACAAAGTAAAGATGTTTGTATGTATGTATGGCAATCAAATTGATGCAATGCTTAGGAATGTCCATGCCACTGTCTTATTGCCACAGTGTGCTAATAAGGCGAGAGCCGTCAATGTGAATTTGGCATAGGAATACGATTCGAAATACATATATACACATATGTATGTATGTATGTATGTACATTTGTATGTGGTTAGCTTTCAAAATTGAGTGGGTGTTTTGGAAGTATTTTATCTATGATTATTATAGCTTTTGTTAGCTAACGATAAATATTTTTGGAAATTCGTATGTTTTTGAAATAATTAGAATTTAAAAAATAAAAAATTCTTCATTGCATATGATTATTCTTATGATGTTCTAAGTGGCAACTATTTATCTAACTTATTAATAGCTTTTTATTACTATTTTTTGTATATATTTATTTATTAATTTTTTTTTTGTTTTTGGTCTTCATCATAGTTTTCCTAATTTTTTATTTTGCAAGCATTTGCAATTCTAAACGCTTTTTGTGGTTTTCTGCTGCTTCAGTTATGCTAGTCGTATGTTGAACTTTGTGGATACCACTAACACACACATATATGTATGTATGTATGTATATACATATGTACGTATATACTTAAACTGCTTTTATATGGCAATTGTTTGCATAGCGGTTACTCTACTGAATATTTCCTTGACAATGCGTTAAAGTATATTATTTAAAAATAATAAAAGGTTTTAATTTGAAGCTGGTTTGCAACAATTTTCTAACTAAAAATAATATATAGATATTTAAACAAAAAATATGCAAAAAAATATTCAATATTATATTTATATACATTTCATATAAAAAAAAAATTAAACGTTTTTTCCAAAAATATCTTAATGAATATTATAAAACCTTTTGGTAAACATTTTAAATATAATTAAAATATATAAACATATGTGACCTGGTCTACGAAAAGCGGGCTTAGATGTCAAAAAATCATTTTTTTTTATTTTTTCAATTTTTTTATTTTTTTAATTTTTTTTTTTTATTTTATTCTATTTTTTTTTGACACCTAAGCCCCTTTTTCGTAGACCAGGTCACATATGTATATGTAAGTGTGCATTCTATAATACTTTTTTTTAACTAAAAAAATGTCAGAACATTTTCATAACAATGCAATGTTTACGAAAATTCTGTTAAATTAACGGTTTCTTTAAGTTCAGTTCTCTCAAATCAAATTTTTTACTTTATTAACACAAAATCCGCATTCTAACCTAAAAAGAGACCTTTTTTTATTTATATGTATGTACATGAACATCGGTAGTGGTCTCTTTATATGTATGAGTAGACGTACACTACTATTTTATTTTTTTTTTTATAAAATAAAAAATTAGTTATTCTATACGTTTTGTTCAAAAATAACGATACTTTTTTCCTTTTCCTTAAAGTGTAGAAAAACTAGCATCCTTAATTTCATAACTGAACTCAAGAAAGTCTCCTAAGTTCTATAAAAAAAAAATTACATAACACTGCGTATAGAGTTTTCATCATGCGAGTCTTCTATATTAACAGTAAAACTATTTTTTAAAATTCACATACAAATAAACTCAGTTTAGTAGCTTAAATACACATTTCAATTAAATATTATAATATTTAAAAATATTTTTTTTTTTCGAAAAAAATGTAGGCACTTTCATACAAAAAATTGTCTCGAAAGCACGCAGGCAACTGTTCCACAGTTTTCGTGTTGAAAATATGCAATTTTTAACCCACTTTTATCACCAACACTACACACCACACACAACTTGTGCTCGTTTAGTTAGTAATTTCAATTAAAATAACAGTTTATATCGGTTATATTATACTGTTTTTCTTTGTAATATACTTTACTTAGAATTTTTAGAACACAACACACTGAGTCAGAGTGACAATCAACAGTTAGTCAATTGGTCAGTACTTACAATATAATATTATCGGAGTTATCCGCGACTTGAACGGATTGTGATGTTCAACTGAAAATTTTGTGAAAACACTTTAGCTGTTCTGCTTGAATCTGTTCGAAATGAAATGTTGCTGCCACCGCGACGGCCCAATTGCATTGGTATTGGTTTTGTACAAAATGCGATTGTGTGCGTAAACTCGATCGTTGAGTGCGGTATGTGGCGCATGTATGTGTTTGTACATACATATGTGTGTGAGTGTACATTGCGCGCAAGGCTATGGCGGTATTTGCTGTCGGTGTTGCTGTTGTTGCTTTTAATTTGAACGCTTTTGGTGGCACCAAACCAATGCCGGAGCCACAGCAACAGAGGCCGCAGCCGGCGCACCGAAACATTTGCACGATCAGCGAAAGAAACCAAAAAACGCACTAACATACATACATACATACATATGTGCACACGTGCATACATACATACATGTGTACGTAAATATATTCTTAAATATACATATTGACAAGCTTCTGCAACAACCATGCTACAGTACCAACGAAACGCTCTGGCTGCGCACGTAGTGTTGTTGTTGCCTTTAATTTTTATTTTTATAAGAAATTTTATTTTTGTTTTATGCTAGCTGTAAGTATAAAATGCGAGCGTTTTTTTATATAAATATCGATATGCATATTGCATATACGTACATAAATACATAAGCATTTGCACATGCATATACATACATACGTACGCACATGCACTCGCTGGGCATGTTAAATGCAAGCGGGAGGAAAGGACAGCTTTGCGATGCTTAAATGCGCGCTAAGTGGGCGGCAAAGGAGGCAACGCAATGCTGTGCCGATTAACTTAAGTAAATAAATATGTACATAAAAGTAAATATGTCGGCATGTATGTATGTACATATATATGCATATACGTTTGTAACTGCAACTATGCAGCATCATGTGGTCCTTGGCATTTTTCCGCAATTGCTCTCTGTAAGTAACTAAAATTTCAAAACAAACATGTGTCCAAAAGTGTTTAATCAATTTTGATACGCATATGTACATATGTATGTACATATGTACATATATGCAAATATACAAATGTATGTATGTATAATATACGAATTTTTGTTAAATTAAAATTTTATCATACATACATACATACATATATACAATTTTGTACTCCAATATATACACAACCATAACGTACATACATATACATATGTATACAGTTCCTGTACCTGTTTGTTTATGAATTTTCGTAAAGTTGAAATTTATTTTCCACCCGAAAAATCGACTTTCGTCATTTTTTCAACCCACTCACCAATTCATTCGCCGTCTCAGTTTACCGCGCATCCTCATTCGTTTCGTTGTAGTAACTTTTATCGTTGTATTGCTTACCTTTGCCAGTGTAAGTGTATATGTCTGTGTATTGGTGCATTTGCTCGGTCTGACATGTTCAGGCCTCTCCGGTGGAAGATATGTTTTCAGAAAATTTCCCTATTTTTCTCTCATTTAATTTTTATTTTTTTTTTTTCATTTTATTATTTCTGATCATTGATATGTATAGCATTTTCATATATTTCCATTCTAGCGTAAGAAACGAAGAATATCTCGCTCGCCTGCATTCGCACGGTATTTTTAGGCATTGTCTCTTATTATTAGTCTTTTTGTTTTTATTTTTTTTTTATTTTTTTTTTTGTAGATTGCGAAAGCTGCACGTATTTATTTGTCGACATTTGTTGTATTTCTATTTATTAATATGTTGAAATTGAAAAAAACAAAAAAAAAATAAATAAATAAATAAATATAGAGCAAAACAAAAAGTTTTTGAATAATTTGAAACTTGTAAAAATCAAAAAGTTTTTAAAATTTTAAATAAAATATTATATAATGGGTTGTCAAAAAAGTCTTGCGGTATTTTTATTGAATCAATTCGCACCCATACATCGAGCTTCTTAGTGACTCCAAGCTTCTTCAAATGGTTTATAACGGTTTGATGACTACTATGACGGTCTCTTTCGACCAATTCAGCGATTTTATCGCAATTTTCGACGACAGGACTTCCGTAGCGTGGCGCATCTTCGACCACCTCTACACCAAACGAAAACGTTGAAACCATCGTTGTGCGATGGAAATGGAAACTGACTTGGGTCCATAAACTGCACAAATTTTATTGGCGGCTTGAGATGCATTTTTGCCTTTACCGTAGTAGTACTGTAAAATATGCCGTATTTTCTCTTTATTTTGCGCCATGTTTGCGACGCTATAACTCATGAACGACTTAAAAGAAACGACAATCAATCAAACACGTGTTAGCGCGTGAAATGAGCTTTCCAAGGTATCGAATGACCCAATGCGACGAATAAAACTAGAACTACGCGCTTTTAGCGCCAACTAGCGAAAATACTTTTTTTGACAACCAAATAGTTTTCGCAACGCAAAGAATATTAAATCTCTTATAAATGTAAATTTGTTTCGTAACCTCTTATAATTGGTATTGCAATGTGAAATTTTTGGCAGTTAAGAAACCGTTAGGTGTCTACCTTTATACCTGTTATGCCGCCTTTATGTCGCTGTACATCCTGAATTTTGTGCTGTCTCTCATTATTTTCGTTCAGTTTGCTAATTTTTTTCCCAGGCGTAACATAGGTGCGTAAAAATGTCGAAAAAACGTACGAATAACACATTATCAATCGTGAAAAAACAAGAGATTATTTCAGCGTTGATAATGGAACAAAAAAAAATTGAAGTGACAAAACAATTTAATATCGCTCCATCAACATTAACATCATTTCTACATAAAAAAGAATTTATTATGCAAGCATCATCTCATAGTAAATAGAAACGTCATAAACAAGCTAAATACCCGAATATAGAGAAGTCTCCACTCTAATGTTCCCTTTGGAAGCGTTTTATTAAAAGAAAAGGCATTGTTTTGTGCCAAAGCTATGAAAATAATAAATTTTAAGGCAAGCAGTGGTTGGCTAGATCACATTTAAAAAATGTGCGGCGAAAGTTCTTCTCTCAGTGAAGGCGTTTGTTGTGAATGAAATTAAAAGTTGAGTAATCTGATAAAAGATTACGAACCTAAGGATATACATATGTATTTAATGCTGGTGAAACTGAGTTGTTTTGTAAATGTTTGCCAGGCATAACCTATTGCTTTAAAAATGAAAAATGTCACTACGTCTAAACTGCAACCCCTTGTCTTGGGAATTATAAAAGATTCATTACACAACATACTGATCATTTATATATGTACACACTTTATAGAGTCTCCGACGCTTCTTTCTGGGTGTTACAAACATCGTGGCAAACTTAATATACCCTGTTTAGGGTATAAAAATAAGATAAAAAATTACAAATTACTTTAAAACTTGAATTTTTGTTATTTTACTTTTATGTTTCTAATCAATTAGCTTAATTTTTTATTATTATAATTTTTAAACACTAACAATTCATATTTAATATATAAAATATACGAATGAATGTATGTACTTATGTTGATTTGTTGAGTCCAATAATAAAGAAATATGTAAACATTATCTATATAAAAACCCCGTTAATTCGAATTTTTCTTTGTTGAGCCTCGTTAAATGAAAATCTCGGCAAGTCGAAGTCCCGCGTAATTCGTAAAAAATATGATCCCCGTGCCATTACGAATTATCGCGACTCGACTGTTTTATCTACAGTTATGTGAAAAATAATAAGAACAGTGGTATGCAGTTAATGAAATTAAAGTTTATCTAGAAATGTGGAGGAATCAACGGCAATTAACTAATCAAATTAATTGAGAACAAACTAAAAATAAGTTGTTTTTTTAATTTTACCCATATTTTGCAAACACTTGTATTTTATTTGCATTTGTTTTCAAATTTGCGATATTAACATGTGAAAAAAGTAAGGACACTTCGTAGTTTACTATAAAAAATATCATATTAAATAAAAAAAAGTAAGTGGTTTTCATTCAATTGTGATAATATCAATTTCTAAGTAGTTTAATTTTTGTTGAAAATCCATGGTTGTTTAAAACTTATAGACACCGCTTCGGCATAAAGTCAACTAGGCTTAGGCAGACAAAACCGGAATTGCATTCGATGAATTTTGAATAAGTTGAAAAAGCTCTTCATTAATAGTTGGGCACTTTTCTCTTAACGACGTTTTCACTGTATTCCACAAATTTGAAATGGATTTAAGCCCGGGAACTGCAGTGGCCACTCCATTATTGACCCTAAACTAATATTTTGTATACATGGCCGTGTTTTTAGGGTCGTTATCCTGCATAAATATCCGCCTTAGTTACATATTGTCTTCGGTGTTCTATAGCATAAATTCTTGTAGTATTGCCACACAATCCACAGCCCAGACAATTGTTTGAAAACGATCCCGAAACCATTATTTTTCCGCCAACATATTAGACGGTCTTTATCGTATACTGAGAGTTATAGTAATGAATACCTCAATCAGAATTAAATAAGTTGAATTTGTTTTGCCAAACCCGAAAATGTTACATCATTGTTATTTAGGCCAAGGAACATGTCCTTCAACAAACTTAAGCCTTTGTTGTACGGTCTACATAGACCATTTTCTTGTGCTTCGGCTCTTCAGATTTTCCTTTATAAGTACTTTGCGGTTAGTTGATGGATCAACATCAATATTTAAATCATATTCTATAAGTTTTGACGAAATAAATGGATTTTTCTTAACACAACAATATATGTATATATTTTTGACAAACAATGCTATTTTTGACTTCCTGCCGCGTATTTCAATCTGAGGTACCCACTTTATTGCTCATCCAACCAGTGTTTTGCAAGCATTCAATAATTTCGCTACAATTCTGTACAAATTTCATTGTTTCACTAAATATTTAATATGTTCTCGAGTTTTCGGATCACAGTACTTATTCTTTCACGTATCGATGCAATCAAAAGAAAACCCGGGTTTTAATTGATTGATATTAAAACTAAAAGTTCTATTTTGGCCTTACCTCTGAAAAAAAAAAAACACGTTTTGGTAAAACGGTTTTCGTTACTGTTTTTAAATAGCACACTGGCCTTATTAAATCGCACAACATGCTTGCGAACTTTGCTAAGAACAAAATGGCTATTTACGAAATGTGTGCAAATACTTTGCATTCGTCTAACATAATCTGTTTTTATATTATAGCATACATTTTATATTATTATTCATATATGTAACTATTCAACACAGTGAAAATTTTGTCGGTATAAGAATCTAAAAGACTGAACTTGAGATTTAATTTTGAATACGTTCATACAAATAAATTTCATTTGATGAAATAACGATTTTAAAGCTGCTTTCTCCATGTCTGTTTACCAGCCTTTCTGTCCAGTTAATAGACTGTACTTAATAAACATCAATCTATACAAATATTATAAAGAGGAAAGATTTGTACCTATTTTTGTATGTTTGTAATGAATAGGCTCAAAAAGTACTAGACCGATTTAAAAAATTCTTTCACCAGTAGAATGCTACATTCTTCCAATTTGACATAGGCTACATTTCATTTTGAAAAAATTAGGGATCCTTGGGAAAATTTGAACTATGTAACCGAAGGGGTAGAAAAATGAGTCTTAAATGTCTTTCGTCGAATGCGCTGCCGAAACTATTAGGGATAGAACAAAATAATGTACAACAATATTGAAAAACATCATAATGTCTACAAAAACTTCCGCGGTAGCATATGTCCAACTATTGCAGTTATGTCACTACAACAACTTTTTTCATTTTAATCTATACTAATATTATAAAGAGGAAAGATTTGTACCTATTTTTGTATGTTTGTAATGAATAGGTTCAAAAAGTACTGGGCCGATTTAAAAAATTCTTTCACCAATAGAATGCTACATTATTCCAATTTGACATAGGCTACATTTCATTTTGAAAAAAAAAAAATTAGGAATCCTTTGTAAAATTTGAACAATGTAACCGAAGGAGTAGAAAAATGAGTCTTAAGTGTCTTTTAATGCGCTGCCGAAACTATTAGCGATAGAACAAAATAATGTACAACAATATTGAAGAACATCATAATGTCTATAAAAAAACTCCGCGGTAGCATATGTCCAACTATTGCAGTTATGTCACTACAACAACTTTTTTCATTTTAAACATTAACGAAAATGCTAACCAAACTGAAACCATGCTATTTATGTGTTTATATTAATCCTTATCCAAATAAATTATTTTATGGTCAAGACCATTTAACTACCTATAAAATAGTTTTTAAATTGGACTTTCCATTCAAAAGATATTACGACTAAAAAATTTAAAAAGTAAACAAAACCGCCATAGCGCCGTGGTCGTTGTTTGCGATGCATTCTGAAAAGCGCTCCGGGCCAGAGAATGTAAAGTATAGAGAAGGTGCAAATTGAATTCTGTATGATGTTCGATTTGGCGGCTAATAGAGCCGATAGAATCAAAGTAAGGAATTCGCCGTTGTCGCTGCTATTTAGCAGAATTGAGCACTAGCAGTGGCAAAAATATATGTAAAACGACGGAATTCATTATTTATTACTGTTATTTTAATTTTTTGATTATTATTATTTTTATTTTTTAATTTTTATAATTAGTTTTTTTATTTTATTTTTTTTTTTATTTTTTCGTAATTTTAACTTTTATTTATAATATTTTTATTCGCTAATTTTAAATATTACTATTATTATTATTATTTAATATATTTATTTAATAATATATTATTTACTTATATGTAAAACGAGTGAATTCATTGTATTATTGTTATTTTAATTTTGTGATTAGTATTATTTTTATTTTTTAATTTTTCATAATTAGTATTTTTATTTTATTTTTTTTTTTATTTTTTTCGTAATTTTTACTTTTACTTATAATATTTTTATACGCTAATTTTTAAAGAATATTATTATTATTATTATTTAATACATTTATTTAATAATTTATTATTTACTTATATGTAAAAAGACTGAATTCATTATTTATTACTGTTATATTCATTTTTTGATTATTATTATTTTTATTTTTTAATTTTTCAAAAGTGCCCACCACTTAAACCATCAAAGAAATTGAGCATAAATAGACTTACATACAAATTTAACTGTGGGATTTTTTTTAATACAAATAAAACTATTTGTGAGAAAAGTGTTTTATATCCAAATTTGCAATAATAAATAAATAATTGTCTACCCCTTGCGATGCCGGGACGGGCTGCTAGTAGAGAATAATAGAGCATTCATTGTATTTTTTATTTATGATTTTGTTTTACTATCCTATCTTCTAAGTTGGTTCGACCTGAACACGGTGTGCTAAATTTTGTTAAAATCGGTTCAGTAGTTTAGGAGTCCATCGTGGACAAACAACGTGACACGTAATTTTATATATGTATAAATACATACAAATGCATATTTTAACATTGACTTTTAACCAATTATAAACAGAAATATTTCTCTATTCTGTCACTGCACACTCACATTCATTGATATCCAATACATACAATTGTATTTCGTTTCCAAAAATAATTTTTGTTTGCATTAATTTGCTCGCGAGATTTCTCAACCTTGGCGCTTGCCATAGGATTACTTACGTTTATCATAATTTCAAATAAAGATTATTGATCAGCACTCTTTCACATGTGAGCACAAATCCACAAATGGAACAAAAGCAAACAAAGTAAGAACACTTGTTCTAGGAAAATATGAAAAATAATTTGAAAAAGCAATACTCGTCGAGAA
Source organism: Bactrocera correcta (assembly GCA_027475135.1). Classification (NCBI taxonomy): domain Eukaryota; kingdom Metazoa; phylum Arthropoda; class Insecta; order Diptera; family Tephritidae; genus Bactrocera; species Bactrocera correcta. The sequence goes on from CM050326.1 coordinate 81,459,390, forward strand.
AATCACTTCCATAAATGGTGAAAATTGACGCTAGCCCAAAATGCTTGGCCAATTACGAGGCATTAAAGACCATAAAGTTGTTGCCTCCGTTGATAATTTCAACAACTACTTACTCTACAAACTTTGCGAGTCAATATTGTAGAACACACATGTACACACATGTACATATGTATGTATGTATGTTTCTATAATGAAAAAACATCAAGTCTATCTAAAAATAATTAAATAGTGTACAACTTATGTACTTTTTGTTGTTGTTAAGTGTATAAGTATATTGGAGCAGAGTGGCGGAAAACGGGAATGAAGCCGGCAATAACACATAGTGACGGTGGCAACGACTAGCTTAAGCATTGATGAAATATGACGAAGCACATTATAAGTACCCAACAAACACACCGCAGGATATACTTACATAGATTTAACTTTTTGAAAAAACAATCTTAGTAGCCGTTTCCTTATTTAAAATTTAATTTTTTGCTTCAACTAAAGATTGTTTGCAACATCAAGAAGAGTGCTAATTTTTTTTTTTTACTTGGGTTGAGAAGCTGGAAATTGAGTGCCTCCAGAACAAGGCTTCGTGGACGGTGCAACCAATTAAATTATAACTAAACTATAACAAATTCTGCAAGGAGGTTAACCCAATATAAGTGGTTTAGAAAACCTTTCAAAGAAAATAATCGAAAAATAGCGGGTACTGATCGTATATTGTCTAATGAGGAAAAAATTATTATGAGTGTAATTGTATTCCACCCATTTTTGCCTAAAATGTAATATATGTGACCTGGTCTACGAAAAGGGAGCTTAGGTATCAAAAAAATAAAAAAATAAAAATAAAAAAAATAATTGAAAAAAAAAAACAATTGATTTTTTGACACCTAAGCCCCCTTTTCGTGGACCAGGTCACATATAATAAGCCATTCATATCCATCTTAGGTAAATTGGTTGCCTGTTATTCATGTGAAGAATTATTAAACCAAAATTAAAATTGGATTACAAACGCTATTTTGAGTATTGTTTGCTTATTTGACTTACTAATGGGTTCACGTACCCGATATTTTCTAAAAATACTTCAAAAGGTGAGCAAAATCGTATGCCTTAAGCCATATACTAAACATAACGACCTTAGCTTTATGGTATGTAAAAGAAACCATATGGAATATATTGATCAAATGAAGGAAGAATCGAGCAGAGCATAATTTCATATTCATTCTTTTAGACTCCTTTCCAATTCCATGTGATCGTTGAGAAAATCACTTCCATAAATGGTGAAAATTGATCGCTTTAATCTAAAACAAGAGAAAACCGAGAGCCAAAAACCGAAGCCCGAAAACCGAAGCCCAAAAGCTAAAATATTTAAATAAAAAAGTTTTCCATACAAGGGCTTGATTTTGATCAGTCAGCTTGCATTGCAGCTATCTGCTAGGTTTCTCGATATTGGCGTTTCCGACAAATGAGCAGCCACTTCGAGAGCAACGCTCGTGTGTGAAATTTCATATCAATACCTCAAAACTGAGGGACTAATTTGCGTATATTCAGGCAGACAAGACCCATTAATCATTTAATGTATACATACATACATAATTTATAGACTCCGACGTTTTCTTCAGGATGTTACAAACTTCGTGACAAACTTAATAAAAAAACTAAATGGAAATATATCCTTGATATAATAAATGAATAAGTACAAAATCCCATGACAAATACTTTCACTGGTACATAAAAAACGAAAAATATGATTTTAACCGATTAGCAATTCCATTTTATACCAAAATGAAATACCGTCGCTCATAAAAGTAAGAATTTCTTCCACTTAAAGGAAAAAATTAAAGCTCCCACAAACGATTTTCTTGTAATTATGAACAGCACGCTCCTTATGAATTGCTGGGTTACTGTTATTACACACGATCTTTGTCACGAAACAATAATTTATTGAACATTGTTTTTTTCATACATACAAACATACATACATATGTATGTACATGCATGCATTTATTGAAGTTTTACGTTTGTAAATCTCTCAAGCAAACGAATGTTGTCGTTGCAAAAAGGAAATCTAACTTTGAACTACTTTTGCCTATATGTCCAAAAGCAGCGGTCAAGGTGAACTCCTTCGTTAAGTTGGTTTGTCCTTTAGTGGACTCTAGCAGACAATGTTATAACACGTAGAAGAGAAGAAAAATAAATAAAAAAAATGTTTTTGTGAACTTAGAAAGAGGAGCTAAATAACTAAATACTTACGTTCATAAGTATATATAATATATGTAAATATGTGTTAGTAGTTTATTATTATACACTGAACAGAGTATATTAAGTTTGCCACGAAATTTGTAACACCCAGAAGGAAGCGTTGGAGACCCTATAAAGTATATATATAAATGATCAGTATATCGAGCTGAGTCGATTTAGCCATGTCCGTCTGTCTGTCCGTCAGTCTGTATATATACGAACTAGTCCCTCAGTTTTTAAGATATCCTTTTGAAATTTTGCAAACGTCATTTTCTCCTCAAGAAGCTGCTCATTTGTCGGAACGACCGATATCGGACCACTATAACATATAGCTGCCATACAAACTGAACGGTCGGAATCAAGTTCTTGTATGGACAACTTTCAGAGATTATTTTTCAAGCCAACAATATAATCTCCAAAAAATTGTTCAGAACTATATATATACTATATATACATATGTATTTCTGGCCTAATAATGAAAATAAGAATATTTATCAACGAAAATGGTTTTATTGTTTTTCAAAATATTCTCCATCAAGATTTATACACTTTTACTTGCGCTCAAACCAATTTTAGAAGCACTTTTCCACTCCGATTGAGACACCTCCAAAACATGGTTTTTTAATGCTTCAACAGCATCTTCTGGCGACGAAAACCGTTGACCACGCATTATTTTCTTGATGTGTGGGAATAAAAAGAAGTCATTGGGTGCCAAGTCAGGGCTGTACGGCGGATGACCCATCAATTCGACGTTTTGGCCGGTCAAAAAGGCGCTGGTTTGAGCCGATGTGTGAAAGCTCGCATTGTCATGGTGCACAATGATTCGTCTTCTCTTGTTCGTTTTTCAAATTTCTCCAAAGACTTCAGGCAAAAAAATGGTGGTGTACCACTCAGAATTGACCGTCCTACGTTGCCCAAGCGGAACAGTCGCCACATGACCAGTTTTGCCGAAGAAACAGGCGACCATTTGCTTCGAAGTGCTTCTTCCACGAACAAGTTTCGTTGGATTTGGCTCGTCTTGGAAGACCCACACGGTCGATTGCTGTTTTGTTTTAAGCTCAAACGCATAGGTCCATGATTCGTCACCTGTGACGATCTTTTAAACGTCTTTTGAAGCACCGCGATCGTATTTTTTCAGCATTTCTTTACACCAATCCACACGAGCCTTTTTTTGTCAAATTGTGCAGGATCCAACGAGAACAAACCTTTTTTACGGCCGGGTGTTCATGCAATATCGAATGTGTGCTGGCGGGAGAAATGCATAGGCATGCCTTTATCTGAAGGTATGTTACATGACGGTCTTGCATTATTAGTTCACGAACGGCATCGATGTTTTCTGGCACAACGGCTGTTTTTGGACGACCTTCACGGAATTCGTCTTTGAGCGAGCGTCGACCACGATTGAATTCGTTGTACCAGTTTTTCACAGTGCTATAAGATGGTGCTTCATAGCCATACAAAGATTTTAGTTCATCGTTGCACTCTCGTCGTGATAATCCACGTAGAAAGTTGTGAAAAACGATCGCACGAAAATGTTCACGAGTTAATTCCATTTTTTGGCCGAGATGAATTTTTTAATTCCCTGTAAATAAAACAATTCACGATTAAATGACAAAACGTTCTGAGTGATGTTATGCTAAAAAACGTCAAACTTTCCAATGGAAATGTCAGATTGCACCTGGCAACACTTAGTGTTGCCTAGACCAGAAATATGTATAGCAACCTATGTATTAGACCAGGTTAGATAATTTTTGAAAGCAAAAAAAAAAATCACAATAGGATCAAACCTATTGGAAACGAAAGATAAAATAACAAAAGGAAAAGCATAAATAACTTGCTGGCGATCTAAGGTCCTGAAGCGGAAGAAGAAGGGGGTAGTTCCGGCAAAACTACGAATCCTAAAAAGTTACATGAAAAAATTATAGGTAATAAAAAGATCTGCAAAATCTGCAAATTTAAATAAAATATTAAAATAACCAACTTTTTGGTTTTTTATAAAAAAATGAAAAAACTTGATCTAAACTAGAATTTTTGTGGCCCAAACCACTACCGTTTTTTGTTATACACTTGAACCTGACCAATCGACTAATTTTTTTAATACCTAATATTCTCCTTACATTCTTATGACACATTGTGAAAATGGGCGAAATCGGACTACAACCACGCCTACTTCCCATATAGTACAATTTTAAATCAAACCAAGAGGGAATTAATATAACGGGATAAGACCCCGCACGAATAAAGTCTAGTCACCTTACGACCAAAAGTTGTTTAAATCCAATAAAAACTGTTCAAACCCCAGAATATTTAGAGTCCGGTACCTATAGGTGACTTTTGATAGAAGTTGGTCAATGTGTGATATATATAATTGAAATTAAGGGACAATCCTTCTCTTATAATAATATGTCTGTATGTCAAAAGTGGGTGGAATCAGACCAATACTTCCCTAAGCCCCCATATACCCAATATATAAATTAACGAACTTCCGGGTGACTTTTTACCGCAGGGACTGTTTTATTCATAACAGTGTATCTTTGTGCTCAAATTGGATAAATTTGAACAGAAATTTGGCCCAGACCCTATATAACTAATATCAAAATTTTTGAACATACGGCTGACTGAACCCTATATGATTAGTTTTGACGTTTGAAATGATCAAGCAGGCTTACCCAGCTATTGCTTAAACAGAATTGGCGTGTTTCGGTAACACCAGGCTCGGGAAAAGGTCCCTGATTAAGACCGTAGAATGAGCAAATCCAAAGTGAAAACGATGCTCATTTTTCTGTTTTGGACATCAACGGCATCGCCCACCATGAATTTGTTCCTCCGTCAACGCCGAGATTTACGTGGAAGTCCTCAAAAGACTCAATCGACAAGACATCGCAGCCGATTGGAATTTGCACCGCGAAAATGCCCCGGCTCACATCGCCTTTCTTGTGAAGAGCTACCTTACCAAGGCCGGTATTCGAACGCCTCTGCAGCCGCCCTACAGCCCAGATGTGGCCCCGGACTTTTTTTTATCCTTGCCTGAAAAGGCCCATGAAAGTGGATCCAAGCAGCATGCACCTCAGCTCTCCAGACTATTCCGGAGAATGCCTTCCGTGACGCCTTCAATGCTTGGAAATCGAGCTGGCAGCGCTGCATCGGCGCAGAAGGAGAACTTTGGTTAAATTTTTTTTAAATCGACTCAGTCCTATTACTTTCCGGACAAACCCTGTACATGCATATATAAATGTGGTACCGTTGATACAGCAACTATGTACATACATGTACATATGTAAATTATTGCACTTGTTTTGTTTAAATTCGCTTACATTGAGTTAACGCATTTGAACTTAATGAATTAAAAATTTAGCATTGAAATTAGAAATAGATGTTTTATTGACTTTACGTTAAATGATAGTTAAAATTTCTCAAATTCTTCTTGACATTTAACCGTAACTTTATTTTTTGCTTGTTTTCATTTGATATTTCGTTGGCAAAGAAACCAGAGACATGTATTCTGGCATTCGCTTCTTACTATAAATATTTACTTAGATTTGGTAAATAGGAAATGCATAGCATTATAATTTTAGCATACATACATACATATAGTATATGTACATATATTAATATATGGCGAGGTACACGCATATTCTGCCACCTACATAATACATTTATAACTAAATATACATACATATGTATGCCTAATTAAAAACCAAGAAAAAGCAAGGAAGGGCATTTTAATAAAATTAAAAAAAAAAAAGTGTTTTAATTTTGTAGCGTATAACAATGGGAGAAAAAATATCGGTATGAAACTATTGTAATGTATTTTTGGGGTTTTTTTATTATTTTGTGAAGTAAATTAACAGTGAAATTTTCTGATAATATTTAAGGGGGTATTCTAGTCCAGAAATCAAATTTTGGGCAGTTTTTTGAATTTATTAAAAAAAAAAAAAAAAAAAAATTTTTTCTATTCATCTTTTTATGGTGTTTTTATTGATATCTTAAGAATACAGAAAAAAAAATTTACAAAAAAATATTAAAAATTAAAATAATTAGAGGGGGAGAGACAGGTGTAAAAAAAAATGGCGCATCCTGGTGACATTGATGCTGACTCTCCTGGTGGTCTGAAAAAAAAATCAAAAAAATCTTAATCAGTAAGGATGCTGTTATAGTCCTACCTCAGGGAACACGAAATTTTTTTTTGAAAAATGGCGACTGCCCGAAAATAAAAATCATTTTTTACGCTTTTTTTTGAAATTCCTGAATTTTTTTTTTAAAATATTAAAAACAAAAATTTTGACACGATGCTGGTAGGAACGATAAAGGATTATATAAAGAAGGTTCACACAAAATTTCGCGTTTAAAAAATTCGATACGGCCGAACCGGGCTAGGTACTGCGTCACTAAAGTAACTGTAGCTCTTAAAATAATTTTAATTTTTAAAAACCTTTGGAGGATATGTTCTTAAGGGTCTAAACTTTAAATATATGAAAAAAAAAACAAATCGAATTTTTCAAAATTCTAGAGTAGAATACCCACTTAACTATAATAAAATTAAATTAAATAGGAAATTTTAATTAAAGAGTATATTAAAATATCAGTTCTTTGAATTTTTTCTGATTTCTTTTATCTCAATAAGTACACACATACATATACTACATAATATATATGTATGTATGTATTCATATAATATTCCGCATACGCAATGGTAACAATTAATATTCTTCTTCTGCTCTTGTAAATTTAAAGCATATAATTTGTAAATTCATTGCATACAATTTTAAAATTCATTACACATTTAAATATATTATGCAACTTGAAATGTTTCTTTGTTTTTTTTTATTTTTCAACTCTAGAGTCTGTGAACAAACCTAAAAACACATGTCATAGTAATGTCAGAAAATGTAAACAAAACCACAAAGTACTGTAATCAAAACACTAAATTTTTAATTTTCTGTTTTTAGTTATTTTGTATCGTCGAATATTAAAATATACTTTGTGAAATGAGTGCCCGTAACCGCGGCAAAGGAAAACGTGGAGGAGGCGCACATGGACAATATCGCAATGTGAAAACTAATCGCAATTGCGAACGTCAATTAGCGCAACGTGCCTGCGATCTTGCTAGTGATGATAGTGATAGCAGTTCCACATCCTCGGATGCTGGTATTGATGGTATGGGACATCCTCCAGACTTCCCAATTGCTATGTGGGATCTGAATCATTGCGATCCAAAGAAATGCTCTGGACGAAAATTGGCACGACTAGGTCTTATTGAAAATTTACGTTTGGGTCAAAAATTTCCAGGTCTTGTTCTTACACCGGTTGGTGTAAATTGTGTCAGCCCACTTGATAAAGATATAGTTGGAGCGGCAGGTGTAGCAGTGGTGGATTGTTCATGGGCTAAACTTGAAGAGACACCCTTCAATCGCATGCGTAGTCCACATCCACGCTTGCTGCCATATCTTGTAGCAGCTAATCCCATTAACTATGGAAAACCCTGCAAATTGAGTTGCGTTGAAGCAATTGCAGCGACGCTCTATATTTGTGGCTACGTGGATGAAGCGCAATGGTATATGGGCAAGTTTTCGTGGGGTCATTCTTTCATTGAACTGAATGAAACACTGCTAAATAGTTATGCTGAATGTAAGTCCAGTGAAGAGATTGTACGGGTGCAAAATGAATACTTAGAAAAGGAGCAAGCTGCACATAATAAACCAAAAGATTTTAGTGAATTCTACCCGACGAGCAGTAGCAGCAGTGATGAAGAAGATGACGACAAAGATATAAAAAATAATTGCGTTGAAACTGATGTAAAGTGAGTTTTGTTTCCTCGCTGAAATTTTTAAGTTAATTTGAAAGCAAACAAATAATAAAATAAAAAACAAACATCTTCAATTTCTGTCCACTTCCAATAACATAAAAATTGTAATAAAACAATGATTTTTAAGATTTAGAAAATATTTATTCTAATTTAAGAACTCATACAAAAATAATATTCAGATATTAATAATAATATATATTCCAATTTTAAATACAGCAAATCTACATCTGGCAATAGGTTAAAGAAATTATTTATTAAAGGCTGATATCACTACAAGGGGACCCTCTACGAAGTTGTATGGTTATGCTGGTTGTGCATTAAAATAAAATATGACGTGCTACGAATATGCGAATTAAGAAGATATATGATGAAATCCTTTTGTTAACTGACGAATCCAAGCAACAGTTTATTTTATAAAAGTGGCATATCCATTGGCACAACTCCCAAATCCGCAGCAGATTTAAAATCATTGAGTATTCCGATGGTACTCTGGACTAACATTGACAAAATTAGTCATGCTGAAATAAGTGGCACTATTCTTCACGAGGAATTTGAGAAAGTCGTGAAGATGCACTAATAACATCTGCATTGATTTTTCATCTAATGCGGAGAATCCAAGCATTGATCCGAGTTTAACGAATAGACGTAGCAGATGAAATCCTCCATAAAGCTTGGAAAGTGGTGTTTCGGGATGTTGTTGCAATATTTCCGCATATTGGGGCCGCTCAAATTTGTAGAGCAACTGTGAACCTATCATAACATTAAAATATTCAACAACACCATTTAGCACATCGTTAATTGCTACTTCCTTAGAAGCGTTCGTCGATTTTGATGTTTTCTTAAAGGCAATATATTGATCAACAATGTCCTGAACTGTAATCTTTGCAGGAATGTCGAGCAGTTTGTGCTGGCGTGTAATAGCATCCCAATCATCGGCGAGGCATTGCTTAAGCTCATCTGGTATTTTTATTTTAACCTCCACTTTGGAAAGGAATGTTTCTTCATTTTCCACACACGCGTCCAAACGATTTTGATGTGATGAGCCTGCACTTCCAATGCTTGTGCCAGTAGCCGCAGGCGTTGTTATTGCATTACTACTTGTACCCGCTCCGCTACCATTAGATTTGTCACTTGCGTTTGAAGTTGATCCTCCACGCTTCTTTTTGGGAGGCTCATCTTTGGTTGTTTCGTCTTTATTACTTGCAGCAGCGGCGGTAGAATCATCCTTTGCGCTGACATCACTATCTTTAGCGACAGGAGTACTAGTTGTTGGTTTCGAGCGATTGCCTCTTCCCGAAGTTGATGGTGCTGCCAAGGGGGTTGTGTTTAAATCTTTTGATGGAGTGGAAGCGCGCGATTCACTGCTGCCACTAGCAGTACCGTCTTTTGAGGTGGCACCAGCTCCTTCGCCTTTTTTACCCTTTGGTGTACCTAAGTAAACACAAAGATCTAGTAGTAATTCAATATATGTATATACATATATACGAACTTACTCTTTTTATTTTTTCCAGCTGCATTCGAATGTTGTTTATATACCTCTTTTTGGCGTTGAACATTTGCTTCATTGTACTTTAGCACACGGTTCTCTGGCACCCATTCATCCCAACTAGGTTTGGAAAAATCTATATTGTTTGAAAGTTTGGAATAGTCATAAATACTTACTTTTTGTTCCATCCGGCATAGTGAATGTAGTACTTTATTTGCTTATCTTTAGTAATTGTACTTTTAAGTGCTTTGGCTTCGTAAATAAGTGGTCCATGGAAACATAATACTTTTTCGCCTACATAGGTATTCATTTATAATAAATATTAATAATAAACAACTTTTTAAAACGGAACAACAGCATATACACTTCGATTAATACATACCTTCGGCGAATTTTAGTTTGGGCGTCATTTCACTTTGAGAAGTTATTTTGATATTTTTTAGTAAAAGCAGAGAATAAAAATTGTTTAAATTTTGAGTTTATGAATGTTGTTTTGTTGGTGAAAGCGATTTCTTCTCACGGATTGTATATTTTTAAGCAGCTGAGAATTTACGATGAAATGTCAAAATGTTTGATCCACTTGATGGCATTGCCAACATAACGGATGTCATTTGTTTCACGTGTAACTCTTCTCACTTTACTGTTCACAATAAGAAAATGCATATATTGTTTATAATATATAGTAATTTATTTACAAACTCAGTATACACTAAAACAAAAGCTATGAATAAAGCTATGAATAGTAGAACGTTAACAGAAACAGTTTTTGCACTTTTCTAGCCACATTTTTTACACCGACTATTGTGTCTCCTCCCATGGTCTAGGGCCACGTTTGTTCTCCCATTCGTCAATATTCAAGCCTTTTATTCTTTCATATTCTTTGTCCAATGTCACTTCTTCAGGTTTTTTCATTGTTACACCATATTTCTCCATATCTTCTGGATTTACCGGCTGCTTACGAGAGAACTGATATCTGACAAGCAATAAAAACATGTCAGTATATGTATATAAATTGGTTATGCTGTAATTAAGACATCCTTACCTGAGGCGGGCGAATTGCTCTAGTCCAAAGGAACCTCCAACCATTAAAATTAAAAACGGCACACCATATTTGATTGATTTCCTTTTGAAAAGAACATTTAATTTTTGTGTCAGCGACATTTTTACGTACCGACTAATATTTACATAAATGAAATCAGCTGTGTTGCAATCTAATGCTGCCAGACTTCAACTATAGAGATAGAATAAATTTAAGTTGCACGTATAATTAATGCAGAGAACGTTTATCATAGAGAAGGTTCACGGCGCGGAGAACGTAAAAACATTTTTGGCTAACTCGGTCAAGATGGAAGAATTTCATCACTGCCAGCTCGGCAGGAGAAATTTTAACATTTTCGCTTGAACAGCTCGCTCTTTTGCTTATATTTTTATACGTTTATATATATATTTTATTCGTTTACAGGCAACATGTGCAATTGAATACATTTGAATTAAATTACTTTTTTAAAGCAATATTCGTAGTTTATGTGAAAATAAAGCCTATTTTTTTTTTAAATTATATTCATTTCGAGCGCTTGAAAAGAAAAATATCCTTGGTCGGTTCAAAACCCCGGTGTTCATAATTCTTCTGTGTCCAAATTCTTCTTCTTTCTGCAATAATAATGAATTATAATTTTTTTTTTCTCATTTTTACCAATTCTCTTTCAGACTCGTATATTGAGAATATCGATATTTTAATTTCTTTTTATCTTTACAATTATTATTATTTTTCTTTTATATATCTCTCATTTTTATCTATTCAGACTAACCGTGCGATTCTGTAACGTGAGACAGTATCAAGTCTCTAAATTTGAGATTTTGAGTTAGAGACAATTTTTGAGACTTGAGACGATTTTGCTATTCTGTAAGTGACAGTCTCAAAATCTATTACATTTCATTATTCAGAGATGTTTTTACACTTGAATGATAATAAATATGTCGATAACAAATATTAACTTTTCTATAACATAGTCAAAAAACATAATTATCAATAAAAATGAAAGTATATGTTGTCTTTGTTTAATAATATTTACGAAATTTATGTAAAAATTTTTTATTTTTAATCTTTTCATTCAAACACGAACTTACAAAATGTAAAAAAACGACAATCGATTAATATCTATGATGATCTCTATTCAGTACATTGAAAATGGCAGCAAGAGTTCTTTTTAGTTTTGTGACCAGCTAACTACCAGGTCTCAATATTTTGAGACTAACGCTAGAGACTGTTTAGTGAATATTAACTAGTATCAAATTGATACTTTGTCTCAAAATGTCTCAAATAGAGACTAGAGACTGGTTACAGAATCCCGCTATAAGTCTCGAATATCGAGAGTATCGATGTTTCGAACCCAATCACTGTTTGTATCACTAGTGCTCAATTGAATTTCGAACAGTGATGCCATTTATAGCGTAAATATTGTGTAAAATCGTAATATTTTTTATTGTTTTTATTGCAAAAAAAAAAATAAATAAGCATACATATTCGTGAATCGGAATTAAAAACGAATTTTTTTAAGACATTTGCCGTGAAAATTGGTGCACGTTTTCGGAAAAGCTACTTTGCTGAACATTTACCGTGTGAACAAGTATTTATAAACAAGCAAGTGCTAACCCAAAATATAAAAAAATAAAATATTCCCAGCTGATTGGCTTACATAACCTCTTCCGCTCTTTCCAAAACAAACTAAAATCATTTGGAATCATGATATCAGTGAGCATATAAAAATAATTAAAATAAAATAATAAATAATAGCTTTTCAACCATTACAGGCGGTACGGAGTTTGTTATTGGAGCGTGTCTCTGTTGGCTTATCCCTGCCTCGTATTACATCGGTGCTGTATAGCACAGAAACAGCTGCCAGCAGAGCGGAGCCCATTCAGAATATTACAACTCCTGCTATTAATGAAGTTGCCGTCGAGAAAGATAAACTATTTAGTAAATTAGAAATTGAGTTGCGTGGAGTTGATCCAGCAGTGCTCAAAAGTTATGCCTGGTTTGCAACGACGGCGGCGAACCACTTAAATATTGAAGTAGGCAAAAGGTGCGCATAATAACACATACGATTTTACCTTCATAATATTTTCTTTTTTACTTGCTAATATTTTCAGTTGGGCTGAACGTAAGGCACATCACGATCGTTTGACTCTACTAAAATCGGTGCACATTTATAAGAAACATCGTGTACAATATGAAGTGCGCACTTATTTCCGTTACATGAATTTTCACAAAATGACGGGTTCAACATTAGATACTTTCCTCGAGTACATTGAACGCAATTTACCTGAAGGCGTTGCTTTAAATGCAACTAAAACTGAACTGCAAGAAATTCCTGAGCATTTGAGGGAGCCACCAAGTGAAGTTTAATGTATTCGAATTCGAATTGTTTTAGTTATTTAAACTTTGTTTATAAAATATAATGAGCGCTTATTCCGTTAATTATATTTTGCATATATTGTAAGAACAAACAAAATATTTACGGTGTTTTATATTTTATCTAATAGGAAAATCTCGGTTGTTCATCAGATTGCTATTAGAGCTTAACCTTAATTACTTTCTTAGCAGAGTATATTAAGCTCGCCACTATTTTTGTAACACACAAAAGGCATTGGGGATCATTTTAAATAAATGATCAGCGTGTCGGGCTGAGTCGATTTATTCATGTTCGTCTGTATATAGTTGAATTTGTCCCCAAAATTTGTCGCCCTTTTCATATTTGTCGGTCAAACTCATGTCCTTGTATTGGAAACCTTTTTATTTGGCAAGGTATCGTCCTGAAATTTGGCGGCAATCAAGATATGGTTCAGTCCTTTTTATACCCTTGTATTGCCATGGAAAATGCGACTGTGAAGGGTATTATAGCCGAAGTTAACGTTGTTGTTTGTATTGTCAAATAGCTGCTTTTGTAGGAATAAGTGTGTTAATAATGAATGTATTATCATGGAGAACGGAGTGGAAGACTTGGTACGGTTTAAAATCAAGTACTTGTGAACTAGTTCAGAAGTAATTGAATTGAATACATATTGTTAATAAAGTGCTGTAGAGAAAAATACAAATCTATTGATAAAGGCGGCTTATCTCAGAGGCATGTTTTTATTATTTATTTATTTACATAAATTTGATAATACATTGCATATGTTTTTTTGAAATGACTTCAATAATCTGAAGTTTGTGGCGATCAGTAACGTTTTAGTTATTGCAGGCGTTAAGACGTTAGCTGCAAGAAGGATTCAGTAAACTGCATTTTTATAAAAAATATAAACATATTCCAATCCAACTATCAAAATGAGACTCTCAAAAACGCGTGCTAGTCGTTTAAGCCAGGTTAAATTATTGGCAATTGCTGTATTGTTGCAATCCATTCGGAAGGCTGAGTGTTTGTATGAAGATACTATTTTGAACTTTTTGGAACAATTACGTGTTCGCATGTGTCATCCTATTCCACAGTTAGGATTGCCAGCCTTGGATCCTTTTCAAATTCACCATGTCGAAACAGAAATTAATAACAAATACTTAGTAGAGTAAGAACATTGTTTATGAAATGTATACTGTTCTATTTTACTAATCGGGTTATACACAATATTTGCAGTTTCACCGGCTCTGTCACTGATTTCAACCTGACAGGATTATCCGATTTTGATATAGACTTACGTATTTCTACAATAAGAAAATCAATAATTAATATCACTTTACCAATGACAGAGTTTAAATCCATTTACACTGCCAAAGGATCTTTGGCTTACATAATGAATTTGAGCGGTGATGGTAATGCACAGTAAGCGGTTATAAAATTTTAATTGTAAGGTTTATACAACTTTAATTTCTTTTTATTACTAGAGCACATATAAAACATTTAAACTTGCAAATATCATTTAATTTGGGCATCGGAAAATTCCTTAGCATACGAAATTTGAGTATTACGGTAAATTGGTCAACATTTTAATTAAATTTTTATATTTATATGTCTTATATATGTATACATATTACAAAATTGCTGCGTAGGTCATTGTAGGTGAAATATATATGGACTTTGAAAACTTGCTAGAGGAGGAACGAATAAATGATTTTTTCCATGCTTTAGTCAACGAACTAGGCTTGGAACTATTGGGGGATCTTTGGATTGATGAAAAGGCCATTTCAGAGCAATATATACAAGAGGTAATATTTACATACATATATATACTAAGTATATGATTTGATATGGTTATAGCTCTTTTATAGATATCGTTTAAATTACGTTCCATTTTCATTTATAGCGCATTAATACCTTTATTGGTCAATACACTCTATCTGATGTTTTAAAGATAATTGGTGGTAGCGGTGAGGGCGAACCTATATTTGATAGTGGACCCCCAGGTGATTGCAAATATAATATTACCTTCAACTAAGCTATTATCAAAAAAAACTTGACAAGCTGAAATAGCAAACAAAAGCTTGGTCATAAATTCCGCTATGCAACGCGCAATATGCAAGATTGTGCGCAACCTTTAATTAGTACATTATCTTTATAAATCCGAAAATATAAAACGGTGATTAGATTATATGATAACATTGTTCTTAATAAAACTTTTATTATTTTATAGTTTAATAAACATGTGTATTACCAATTTTGACCACCTACCGTTAATTCACGTGTATGCATCTATAAAATATTTGCAAACAAATAGAAATTATTTCGAAAAGATTAGAAATGTTGAAATTTTGCGAACGTTTGAATGTATTTATGATACTTACGGTACAGATGTTATTGCCATAGCACGTATTTATTTATTGGAATTTTATATATTATTAGTTGTTTTTATTGCAGCGGCATATTTATTATACCCTGAAGAGTTTTTTGTTAGAAAGAAATCCTGGTCCGACCCGATACGTAGATGAGAGTGTAGTGGTATTATTATCCAATAGTTGGCATATTTTATGAAAAGTTTGTAGGAATGAACTAAGCGGTTGTATTTGTTCGCCAAGTAGCCGACATTAAAGGAAAACTGCTTATTTATAATTTTGGCTTTAGATTTGAACAAGCACACTTGAACGCCAACAACTTCCCCTTCAAATGTAAAATATGTATGCAAGTTTTATTTATAAATACATTATATGCCAATAAAGTCGCTATCTTAAGAAGTTAATGCATGTATATTAATTATCAACTTGTGCATTATTAAACAAATTAAATAAGTATTTTAGTTGACATTTACACAATTTCTACCGGATATAGATTTATGCTGTTCCTGTAACTAGCACTTAACAATGGTAGAAATGTCATTCTTACTTGTACTGTACATATGAAAATTAATTAGAATCAGCTGTTTTGGTGTAAGCAAATATCAGCTGTTGGGCGTGTATTCAATTCCGGAGCATTTGAAATTTATAAATTTTTTGTTATTAAAAAAACAGATTATTAATGAAGGCGATAATACAGAGGGTTTCTGCCGCAAAAGTTACTGGTATAACGTAATGGTTTAAATGTAATATATTATAATGGCTTCCAAATCACACAGCATTTCAGTTGGCGACGAGCTTATTAGTTCCATTGAACGTGGTCTTTGCGTGCTCGTGGGTATAACACATTCGGATACAGAAAAGGATGTGGAATTTATGTAAGTCTGTTCTGGACCGTTTAAATTTAGTTAATAAAACTTGATAATTATAGTTCACGCAAACTGCTTGCTTTACGTTTATTCGAAGACACGGCGGGTAAACGTTGGCAGAAAAGCGTCAAAGATGAACAATTGGAAATATTGTGTGTTTCGCAATTTACACTCTATCATCGGCTTAAAGGAAATAAACCTGATTTCCATTTAGCTATGCAAGGTGATGCGGCCCAAAAGTTATATAATTCATTTCTTAAACGTTTGGGTAAGGATTATGATGGGGCGAAAGTTAAAGGTTTGTGCGCTTTAGTTTGCACTTATGTATATATATAAATAACACAATTATTTTTAAAAATTGCAGATGGTAAATTTGGTGCTTACATGCAAGTTCACATTCAAAATGATGGTCCTGTTACTGTTGAATTGGAATCACCCGTGGAAGAAAGTAAAGTTATTAAAGATACTCAAACAAAAGTGAATAATTGCAATGAAGTAAAACAGCCTGAATCAGCAGACATCGAAAAATAAAGCTTCTAAACATTTATTTAGGAAACATCGTGCATTTGCAAATTGATTACTATTTTTTTATAGAACATTTAGTAACTGGGAAGTTGAAAACTTTATGTCCGATTTTGAGTACAGGGTAGGCCATTTAAAGTTGACCCATTTGCCCATTTGCCAAAATTAAGGCGTCGCGGATAATCAGCTGGGTTTAGTTTTTGTGCTATTTGAATTTTATATGGAAACATCTTCAAATCTTTATGAATCATGCGTCGGAGAGTGGTGCGAGAGATGTCTAATTCCTGAGAGCGGCGATAACTCGATGTCGATGGAGTCTCCTCAATACTGGCTCGTACAGCTTCGATATTTTCATCAGAACGTCTTGTGCGTTGTCTGGATGCATGACTGGCATTACTGAGATTACCGGTGTTCACAAATTTTGCGTATAAAGACTTAATTGTGTTCTTAACTGGAGCACTTTTCACTTTATTTTTTTGCGAAACGCACGTTGAGTTAACACAATTGAAAAGTTATTTTGAATATAAAGCTGAACAATTTCAGCGCGTTCTTTTGGAGTGTACTGTTCCATGGTATAAATTGTCTTCGAATGACGCTTCTAACGCGGTATGACATTAGCCGATTTGTCAGCGCTGTTAAAAGTTACAGCGTTGCCAGATGGGTCAACTTTAAATGGCCTACCCTGTATTTTTGGACGTGAGATCACATACCTTAAAATCACTTTGTAAGCCTAGTTTTATTTCTATAACGTCATTGACTCGTGATTTAACACTGTAAAGTCAAATAATTAGATGGAAGTTTTTTCTTCATAACATAACATAAGAATGTTGGGTAATGTTACGCACCAAATTTTGTTGAAATTAGTTGAGTACTTACTGACATACATAAAGGATTTTGCTTCATCTTCTATCTTATATATTTAGTCACTTATCGCTCTTTCATTAATTTTCATCTGTTATTTGGGAAATACGCGGTATTATCATTCGATTTCAAACTGTCGGAGCAGATACCAAAAAGATTATCCTGAGAAAATTTAAATGATTGGGTCTAGTGGTTAGTGAGATATGTATGGATATTAAATCTTTTGTAGCGGAGCCAAGCGCTCTTTTTCAAGCTACAGTTGCCACTCGTTGCACCAAATTACAGATTTGTATTATTTGTGCTGCCCAAATCGAATGAAAACTATTCAAGCTCCAAAATCCTGTAAATGCTGACTTTTTGTTAAAAAAAATCGTTCAATGTGTGATAATGTATGTCTGTATGTTGAACATTTAATAGAATAAACTTCGAACTACCGGCTGACTTTATACTTAATACATATATTGCCCAATAAGTGAGTTATCTTAATTATTGTTTTTATTTTAACGATACATCTTTCAACATCCGGTCGACTTTACTCCTTATACTATATGTTGTTGACGATATGTGAGATACCTTAATGAAGCTCGGAGAGCATCTGTTTCTGTTAATAATACATAGTAAGAGCTGATCAAAACGAGTCAACACTACACCTATCTCCTATATAGATTTTCAAACTTCCGGTTGGGCCTATACCGGAATATACATATGTAGTATGGTCAATATCATCATAATTCGATTTGTAATTTGAATATAATTTTATAGTTATTAAACAAATTGAATTGCATTGGACAAATTAAATTGTAATTCATTCACGATTTCGTCGAATAATGAATGTTGAATATTTTCGCAACGTTTTTAATAAGAAGTTTTGCCAACACCTGCACATCTTTCCACGGCTATGATCCTTGCAAGCTGCAAGAGTATGAAATATTTGATTACACCAGATCTTAGGCGTTCCCTACTTGATCAATAATCAATTTACTGAGTTTTGCGAATATACCATATTTACAATAGGGGGATTATCTTGCTCTCTCTTACAGATTGCAAAAACCCTATACCGAAATATACAAGGATACGAGAGCACCCATTGCAGAATCTAGTGATATACATATGAACGGCTGATTCGGTCATTTATTTGTAAATGACTATTGTGCATGGCTATTGTGAATTGACGCTCCTTCAGCAATAATTTTTAACAAAAAAAAAACAGCTACAAATCTTTATAATTTAAATAGAAATTATAAAATCCATTTAAAATTTACCTTCCTCAACAAATTAACGTCAAAATATGTATTTAAGTAAAATGACAGCTAGAACAGGGCTGCAATTATTTTTTTACGTGTCATTGCACGAGAATAAACATGGATTTTGGTCTGACATATTTCACAGCCATTGCAAATAATTTTCTGCGTGTGTTTCTGGTTGTGCCGGTGCACCAAGAGGAAATATCTGCAATTCGTGCACCGTGCAAGGGTTTTGCAATAGCAAGAGAATACCCCTAATCATTTAACTGCCAAATATCGGTCAATTAATGTTGCAGCATACCTTAGAACATTGTAACTTACCTCATTAATCTCATTAATAACGACAACAAAATGTTTTATTTTAAGTGAATTTTTCAATATACGAAATTTATTAAACAAATTTTGTTTACAATTTTTTACAAATGCGTTTTGTTTCAATGTAGTTTTCGTGTGTATGTGTATGTGTGTATATTATACGTATGTTTAATGTTTATAAATGGTATGTTATTTTTAACTCATTTCATTATTAATTTATTACAATTAGTTATACAACTATATGTGTATATATGTATGTATGTTTGAAGATGTGTTGATAAGAGTATCTAACTGTATTTTTGAACATGCTTTTAAAAATTTTGCGTGGCATAAATAATTTTGAAAAAAACTATATGTATTAAAGAAATGCAATTTTAGAGTTTTGACAAAATCAGAAATCGTTACAAGTTATACTAACATACGTTGTAATATGTATATATTTTTTTCTTTTAAATTTTGTTTCTTTATATGTAGATGTATCGTTTATATAGATATAAAATATATATATTAGGAGAACATAATTATAATTATGATTTAAAATAAATGAATGCAAATTATAGGCATTTTAATGTTTAATTAATCATGTATGTATGTATGATTTCAAGTATCGTAGAAATGAATGATAGTGGTTATATGAATGAATGTATGTGTGATGGTATGAATGATGTTTTATAACATCCTTTTGTTTTTTTTTTACGATATTTATTTATTTTTTTCAATTACGACGTAGTGATTAATATTTTATAATTCATTGTTGTTGTTCTAGCTTATTATTCTTCAGTTCATCAATAATGTTGTGAAAGATGTTGGATGCGGGTGGATTTGGTTATGTTTGGTTTTGTGTCTTTCGCACATTTTTGTTTTGGTAGATATTTAGAAGGGCGATACACTACTTGTGCTGGCGCGCTAAATCGTATTTTTAATATACTGCTAAGAGACGCATGCGTTTGAACTGTTGTTGTTGTAATTATTAAATGTTTGTTTTTCGACGGACAAACTGCAGCTTTGATTGAGCAAATATTTTTTTTTTTTTTGGGTTTTTTAGGTTTTTTGTTTATAATTTCTAAAGCAACATCTGTAAATCGTCTAAGTCGACATCGTCGTTTTTTAAGTTCGTTGAGTTGTTGGTATGAGCTGCAGTTCGTTGTTGAGCACTTTTCGTACACGCTAAGGTTGTGTGTGTGTAGTATACAGGTGATGCAAATGTAAATGTATGTATGCGACATGATAATGATGAATTGCAAAAGCTCTGAACAATTTCAAAAGCTTGCATTTATAATTGCAATTTGTTGATGATGCTGACTTTGCTGATAGTGGGGGTGGCGATGGTGATGTTGGTTGTGCGGTTGTTCGTACGAAAATTGCCAAATGCCATGCAGGTTTGTGTGTTTTCTCGCTTTTTAGTTTTGGAAAATTATAGATTTTATGCTCGAGTGCATAAATCTCAATTTTGCTATGCACATTTGTTACTTGTAGAGTAATTGCTGTCCGTATTAACCACATCTATGCAATTTTGCTCAAATATTGCTGTTAATTTTACTTCATAATCATTTGCATGTAAATTGTATTGATTTGTTGTTGCTGCTTTATTTTGTTTGCATTTCATGTTCGAATCGTCAATTGTCAGCCAGCCAGTTTCTTTTGTAGCAGGTTTTGGGACCACAAATTTTCAAATAAATTAAGTTTGTATTACTACTTTTCGCTGTATAACACTTGTTATGTGTGTGTAGTAGTGTGTATGCATGTATATTTTTTTTTTATTTTTCGCTTGATTAGCTTAAATACTAGTTATTTTGCATTCTCTTCAATTCTTTATCGCCTTCAAACTACTTTTATTATATTTAAATTTTTGCTCTTAAAATGTTTTCTCTCTACTCGGTTAGTAATATATGAATATCCACCGCAACTCTCCACCCATCCATACATTCATTTCATGCTTGCTTTAAAAAAAAATGAAGGACATTTTAATTCCTTCAACGGTTGTTGTTGTCATTGTTGTTATATGTAATTTGCTGATGATCAGTTAGTTATTTTTACGATTTTTTATTTTTGTGTTGGTTGTGTTTGTTGTGTGTGTAATATATTTGCTTTTTTATTATCTTTTTTCGGTTTCATCACTTCATCTCAGACCCTCGCTTCTCTGTTGTTGATTTTTTCCCAAACACGGAACGAACAATACACAGGCGATAAAAACTTGATTTACCAGAGGCCTGAAGAGAATCCACCTGGTGGAATGCGATTCTTATTGATGACCTGATTGGCACCATTCAGGGTGGGCACCGCATTGTTGAAAGAATTGCTGGGCTTGTAACCCTCACCGGTGACGGGATTACCATCTAAATGTAAAAAAAAAATGCAAAATAATATATTAGAAAATATGTAAATTATAAATATTTAAATTTAAACTAACGACTTTCTCATAAAAATATATTAAATATTAGGAATTAAGGTATGTATCAAAGATAAATAATTAAGCATTACTAAGTATTCATTACGGCGCATTAAATGAAGTGTCATAAAAATAGAAAGTACATATTTATATCTTCTAAACTATCTACGTACGAGTACACTAGTGTATGTGAGATATCAGTGTTGTGGAAGATATATGTATATGTGACCTGGTCTAGAAAAGGAGACTTAGTGTCAAAAAATCATTTTTTTTTTTTGTTTTTTTTATTTTTTTTTTTTGTTTTTCATTTTTTTTTTTTTGACACCTAAGCCCCCTTTTGTGGACCAGGTCACATATATGTTTAGTTGTCCGATTTTTTGCATATTTGTTATTGTTAAGTATACCATATATAATATTAGAGGGCAATTCTGCATAACGTGCATAACGGAGCGCAGGCAGTATATCGAAAAATTAAAAATCTGAATAATCGGTCCGATCTGAACGATTCAGACAAATCAGTACAATATCAATATACCTCTGTGTGTTAAATTACATTTGGGTATCTCAAAAATTGCGAACAAATTTCCTAAAAAGCTAAAAGTCGCCTCGAAAATCGCCGACTCAGTTTTAGTTGAGGGGCGTCGAGATAGTGTATTAAGGTGAGGCTTTTCGTTGTTTGCCAAGCGACGATCAGACTTCTTTTGTAATTGCATAATTACATCTGTCAAGATTTACTCATTCGGCTGTGGTGGCCATTATTTTTATATGCGTATGATTTCAAATTTATGGGAGCTTATTTAATAAATAAGTCTAACACAATATTCTAATTAAATGTTTTCAATAATTAACCGGAAATGTTTCACCTACATATGTGACCTGGTCTACGAAAAGGGGGCTTAGGTGTCAAAAAAAAAAATATATATATAAATAAAAAAAATTGTTTTTTGACACCTAAGCCCCCTTTTCGTAGACCAGGTCACATATTTTGAACCTTAAGTGGCATATCCCTCTATTTGTAAAGGTAATTTATATTTGTAAAAGCCTAAACACTCAATCTTCAAGTTCTAATTAATTACTACTTTAACTTTCTACTTTTTAAATGCCCCAAATAATTTTGCCGCTACAAACTTTCAGAAACTATTTCCGAGTCACGCGAACCTCTACGATCCTTTGGCTTTTTCGGTTTTATGCCTCCAACACCATCTTCGCCCAATCCCAAACCGGTAATCGGATTGCGTGGCGTTGGTGCTGGTGGTACGCGGTTGTCACACGGTTCCAGCACTTCTTGGCGACCTTCTTTGCCGGGTTGCATTTTCGTAAACGAATGTGGATTGTCTGAATTTGTGCCAATTTCACGACGCGTTTGTGAAGCGACATCGCCAGCGCCCATATTGATATGCTTTGACGCTGAACTGAAACGTTGGCCATGGTCTGTGGTCGGGACTTTTGAACGTGTTGTGGCTTGAGGATGTTCACTTAATTTAGAACGTGCTGATAAATTGGTGTCTTTTACAGTTACTCGAGAACGTGCGGACAAATCACTGCTGTCAGTTTGTTCTGACGCTTTCGGCTCGCATGGCAAATCTATGCTTAATTGTGGCGTATTGGAATTGGGTGGCGAACTTGATTCCGGTACAGGGAGTGGTGGACATGCTTCATCGGTTTCTTTTTGAATGGGTGATGTTGGTTGAACGGATTTTGAGTGGATTGGTTTTTGTTGGGAAGTGCAGGTGGCGTAAAGGGATATTTAGAAACAGAAAATTTCTGTTAATTGAGGAAATAAAACAAAATACGTCTACTTACTGCTCATTTTGCGGAAGACTGTTTGTTGAGAGTGAGTATTAAGTGCGTTCGACAAAAAAATGCAGCGTGCAAAAATGGACGAAGGTACACACAAATCAAAAAAGTTTCTTTTCTTATTTATTTATATTTAAAAATATATATGCACAATATGTATTGTAAAATATTTGTATTTTATTTTGTAAGATCTGCAATTAATGACAAACAAAATAATATGATTTTATGACTTTTCACAACAAAATATTTGATAGCTTAGACCTTTGATATGGTTTATGAGTTGAAAACCAATGTTTCTGAAATGTTTGTTGTGAAGTTCTGTGTAGGCAGTGTACGTACAAATTAAACCACATATAAAATATTGCATGTGTAGAAGTTCACGCAAGTGAGGCAAGTTCTCTGAGCGGCATGCGCTTGGGAGCGGCCAAAAATGGTCGGTCTTAGAGCAAGTATCCTCTGGGTATAAAAAAACATATCCGTTTGTAGGCGAATTAAAGTGAGAAAGCGAACCATCTCTCCCCAGAATCGTACGCTGGGTTTTGGACTCGTCAAGTAAAAAAAAAAAACAAACAATGAAAAGGACACAATAGCCTCGGGTGAGAGACCTCACTTTTGATGACGACCACTGCAAACGTATTAAGGATTCCGATTTAAGTGCATGTAACTGGAATGTTAATTAGGAATGTGCCGTTGCCCAGCTGGTTGATTGAGACGAGTAGGGTTTACTAGAGTGGCTATATAAAGCACGCAAATTCGGTGGTGGTGGCAGAGAGTCTCCATTGCCGAGTCCTGGCATTCACGCTGGTATATTAACGTCTAGCCGGAAGGGAAGAACTATGTAACCAAAAATGTTTTCTATAAGCGCTTAGTGTGCACCTAAGAGAGCTGTCAAGCCACGTTGTCAAAATCGGGCGACTTAACGCCAAGATAGGCAAAAAAAGCTATCTTTGGCACAAAGGTCGGTAAATTCAGAGTCCTTGATGAAACATTCCAGCATAGAAAAATTCAACAAACTGCATGGCTGTCTCCGAATCGAAAAGATACCAACCAGATCGATGTTATGATAGACGGAAGACATGTCTTCAGTTTTTTCAAGTAGAAGTGTTACGTTGGAGCATCAGACCATAAATATGTACTTTTTCGACTGACAGCTGTATGATTATGAGCTATGTTAATTGTCTAACTTAGATGCGAATTTTTAAATAGTTGTGAAAACTGCTGCTTTACCATAGTCAAAATGCTCCAATCGTAAGTCCCATAATACCTAGGCAGTCATCGTGAAATCCCATTCAATCGGGATACTGAATCTGACCCGACACACATTCCTATTATAACGTTATACTACAAATAATATTTGAAACCAGGAGTATAAAAGTTTGCCAAACTAACATCTGAGCTATTGCTATATTAATATGTTATTCTTAATAAAGTTTACAAAAACCTACTGAAGCGTAAGCTTGTCCTAACTTACGAACCATTGCAGAAAACAGTATTATTACACACTTTGACTAAATTTAGATACATAAAAATAAGTTTACTATAAACTTTGGATTAATATTTTACACATTTGCTCACCTAATTTTGAGACACCGTTCATCTTCAAGTTTTCAGTGGACGACGATACGGAGGACGATGTCGAAGTGGACACGGAACCACCTTTGCCATTGCTGTGATGACCATTACCGTTAGCCAACAATTCTTGGGCGGCCTCAGTATTTGAACCAAATGGAATGCTGCTCTTCATGTGATTCCTGGCGGGAGTATTTGGACGTTCTGGTTCGCCGAAAAGACGCTGATAAGAATCAACTTTCTGTTGTCCGCGACGTGGCTGATCACCTGCGTGTTGAAAGAGGAGAAAAATTGGAAGTGTACGTTTGTTTTTTTACGTTGCATTTATGTGTGTGTGTGCAAACGAAGTCCACGACATAGTGTATGTGGGGGAAAAAACAAACAAAATGAGAAATTAGATCAAATATGCAAGATTGTTGGCAATATTATGTTATACATATAATGAAATTGTTTATATGCAATATGTAGTTATGTATGTAAGTAAGTAGTAGGATAAGTAAGTATGTATATAACATATATATTTATAAAAGGTAAAAAAAGGAAGTTAAAGTGATCCACAATATTTTACAACATAATTTTTATTGTAAGATTATTTGTATACATTATTTAGGTTATATAAAAATATTATTGCATAAATATGTGTATGGTATGTACATAAACGTTTTTAATATTTTTTTCCGGCAGCTGTGACTAGAAATTATTTATTACTGTGACACATAGCGGTGGGAGTGCGGGTGTTGTCCAAACTATGAGGTCATTAGAGACGCATAATTCATAAGTAAAATTTAAAATCGCAAAAAAATTCTTTACATTCGCATCATCAAAGTAAGTGAACAAAAAACAAGAAAAAACGTTAACTTCGGTTGCACCGAAGCTAAATACTCTTCACAGGTGCATTTCTGTTAGTAAATATGTGACCAGTTTATATGGCAGCTATATGCTATAGTTAACCGATCTGAACAATTTCTTCGGAGATTATATTGTTGCCTTAGAAAATAATATATACCAAATTTCGTGAATATATCTTGTCAAATGTGAAAGTTGTCCATACAAGAACTTGATTCCGATCGCTTAGTTTGTATGGTAGCTATATGCTATAGTTAACCGATCTGAGCAATTTTCTCGGAGATTACATTTCTGCCCTAGAAAATAATCTATACCAAATTTCGTGAATATATCTTGTCAAATGTGAAAGTTGTCCATACAAGAACTAGATTCCGATCGTTTAGTTTGTATGGCAGCTATATGTTATAGTTAACTGATCTGAACAATTTCTTTGGAGATTATATTGTTGCCTTAGAAAATAATATATACCAAATTTCGTGAATATATCTTGTCAAATGTGAAAGTTGTCCATACAAGAACTTGATTCCGATCGTTCAGTTTGTATGACAGCTATATGCTATAGTTAACCGATCTGAACAATTTCTTTGTAGATTATATTGTTGCCTAAGAAAATAATATATACCAAATTTCGTGAATATATCTTGTCAAATGTGAAAGTTGTCCATACAAGAACTAGATTCCGATCATTCAGTTTGCATGGCAGCTATATGTTATAATTAACCGATCTGAACAATTTTTTCTTAGATTACATTGTTGCCTTAGAAAATAATATATACAAAATTTCGTGAATATATCTTGTCAAATGTGAAAGTTGTCCATACAAGAACTTGATTCCGATCGTTCAATTTGTATGGCAGCTATATGTTATAGTTAACCGATCTGAACAATTTCTTCGGAGATTATATTGTTGCCTTAGAAAATAATATATACCAAATTTAGTAAATATACATTGTCAAATGTGAAATTTGTCCATATAAGAAAAACTTCATATCGATCCTCAAAGACAGAGGGACTTAGCTCGTCATGCTGATTTATGTACATACTCGTATATACTTTATAGGGTCTGCGACGGTACCTTTTGGGTGTTACAAACCTTATGACAAACTTTATACACCCAAATCAGTGTAATAATAATCCGTCTAATGCTTGAAGGCGAATTCACAATAAGCAACACTGAACTAAAAAATTACCGGATTGCAACTGCTGAAGCAGTGTGACTCTGTCTACGATACTTGACTAGTTTTCTAATTACTAATATAGTAGTCTTTTTAGATTTTTTACTTTTTTTTTAATAATATATTTCTTCGTAGAAATTTCTGAGTTTTTTGATATAAAAGATTCTTTATTGGGTTTTTTGCATTCATTAAGCTTTTGAGTTAGGTTTGCTTCAGCTATTTATCAGATTTTCAAAATCATAAATTTCCAATCTATTTTCAAAAAATGCAAAATTTTCTTTTCAATTAATTTTTAAGAAAATCTAGATGAATACACAGTAATACTATGTTCAGACCGACACTTAATCACACGATTTTGGCTGTTGAATGGATTATCCCACTAATCTTACAAATTTATCAAGATTTCGCCATACAAAAATGACAGTTCCAAATCACTTCATTGAAATGATTTGAAACTGATCCACGCTAAATCTCTCTATGCGACTCTGATTTTGCGCAGTCTCCTTGTCAGCACTGGAAATCTGTTACACTATCACAGCTGATTTAGACACTACAAAAGAAAAAAATGTAAACAAACAAATTTTTTTTAAAGCAATGAGTCTAAATTCACCTGAAAATCGACTTAAAAAATGAAAAAATGCATCCATTATTTCTATTATAAAATATTTGAAAAGAAACGGCTTTTATTTCAAAATACTATATGACAATCTTTTCTTTTGATAAATATTAAGCAATGTGACTTCATGAATGACCATAAAAGCTGTTTTTTGATCTTTCTAACGGCAGTGAGAACACTTTTGGGTTATGAAATAATTAAATGTAATCTAATCTTTTAAATTTTTGGTCTGAACATAGTATAATACTCAGCAAGTTAATAATAATAAGGAAGTATTTGAAATGTCACTGTCAACTCATGTTTACATATTCAAGTTTTTTGATTGTTTCAGAAGGGCATATTATTTCCTTTCAACGATTTTGCAACTTTTCCTTTGAGTTTAGCAGCTTGACTAATTTGAAAGAGGCAATAATAGTTCAAAACCTATAATTTTAGCAATGCTAGTGGATCGTCCAACAAACTACGCTTAGACTAAGCGTGGCAGATTGAAGGGCAACAACAACCATACAGCTGTTTACAAATAACGGGTGATTTTTTTGAGGTTAGGATTTTCATGCAGTAGTATTTGACAGATCACGTGGGATGTCAGACATGGTGTCAAAGAGAAAGATGCTCAGTATGCTTTGACATTTCATCATGAATAGACTTACTAACGAGCAACGCTTGCAAATCATTGAATTTTATTACCAAAATCAGTGTTCGGTTCGAAATGTGTTTCGCGTCCGTGTCCGATGAGCGATGAGGCTCATTTCTGGTTGAATGGCTACGTAAATAAGCAAAATTGCCGCATTTGGGGTGAAGAGCAACCAGAAGCCGTTCAAGAACTGCCCATGCATCCCGAAAAATGCACTGTTTGGTGTGGTTTGTACGCTGGTGGAATCATTGGACCGTATTTTTTCAAAGATGCTGTTGGACGCAACGTTACGGTGAATGGCGATCGCTATCGTTCGATGCTAACAAACTTTTTGTTGCCAAAAATGGAAGAACTGAACTTGGTTGACATGTGGTTTCAACAAGATGGCGCTACATGCCACACAGCTCGCGATTCTATGGCCATTTTGAGGGAAAACTTCGGACAACAATTCATCTCAAGAAATGGACCCGTAAGTTGGCCACCAAGATCATGCGATTTAACGCCTTTAGACTATTTTTTGTGGGGCTACGTCAAGTCTAAAGTCTACAGAAATAAGCCAGCAACTATTCCAGCTTTGGAAGACAACATTTCCGAAGAAATTCGGGCTATTCCGGCCGAAATGCTCGAAAAAGTTGCCCAAAATTGGACTTTCCGAATGGACCACCTAAGACGCAGCCGCGGTCAACATTTAAATGAAATTATCTTCAAAAAGTAAATGTCATGAACCAATCTAACGTTTCAAATAAAGAACCGATGAGATTTTGCAAATTTTATGCGTTTTTTTTTTTTAAAAAGTTATCAAGCTCTTAAAAAATCACCCGTTAAAAGCGGATGAAATAGATTTTGCGGCAAAATTCTGGTGAATTATATTATATGAATTCAATGAAGCTAACACTAAAGTGAGAGGAGGATTGAAAAATAGAGGTTGGAACCAATTTTAGCTGGATAATAGTGTGTTATTGAAAGTATGGCATTAAAGGCATAGTAAGTGAAAATTATACATACGAAATATTTCAGATACTTTAAGTTTAGTAGCCATCGTAATTTATCGCTTACAGTTTGTTAGACATAAACTTGCATATAAGTTGCAATACTGCATTTCTATGAGTGGGCGGAAGTAAGAATTGCGATCGGAATAGGAAAAAAATACAATTTTATGTTTAGCGGTCATAATCCCGTTACACCACAATTTTGTGATTTTTTTATGAGGCGCGTGCTACAAACCATGCCGCCGCATTATTGAAATCACAAGTAGTTTAAAAATATTGCTGCTTCTGTCGGTCATTGCTGCTGCTCATTTCACTGTCATTGTCAAAGTCAGCGTTGCATTTTCACTCGCTCAGTCAAACGTCCTAAGGCGGTTAAATGAGTGCGATTTTACGCCTTCGTTAGCGTGCGCATCGTTTAACGATTTAATGCCAATTACTGTCCACGTTAATTCCGGCAAAATGTTCGTGCAGTTGAAGAGACTTTTATAAGCTTTTTATTTATGCAGTCGTAATTTGCGTTTTTATTGCTAAATGCCTGCCATGCGCTTAAAAGGTAAACCGAGCCTGGTATTAAGAGTGTGTGTTTTGTGGAAATGTTAAATTATGGATCAGCTTACTTTCTACGCATTTGAGTGCAGTAGTACTGATTTAAGATTTGTTTTGAAATTTGTATATTAAAACAGTTATTTGCGTTCAGTTTTAAATCCTTCGTTTGGATTTCGTTTATTTTTGCTTACAAGTAAGCGATTTGATATTGGGTTCCTTTAGATATACTACCATAAACCAAGCTATAAAATCCACCATATATTTCTTTACTTTCTAATAAGAAGCCTTTGGGTTTACGGGTAAAATCGGGATATTTTCGTACTTTGGGAAACCAAGATTTAACCCTTTCAAGCTAAAGCTAAACCAATTAAAAATAAAATTTAAATAAAGTAACTAGAAAAACTCTGTGGGGGAAAAGGTCTTTAAACCGTATTGAGCTTTTAAATTTATGGTATATTACAATTAAACATTTTTATAAACTAAGAATAGTGAACAAATTAAGAAGTAAACCAAAAAGTTAGTATGTGTTTATAAAAAGGTTAAAAGGCTAAAAATGTGTTCGTAAAATAAAAAGTGTAGCCAAAAATAGCAACAAACGAAATAAGGCTGCAACTGCATATCAGTCTTTTAGACGTTTTGGCATTATGCGCTTTATTCAGCTGAATAGTATGATATTCAGCCATCATACATCAGCAGCTGAATAATGTGCTGAATGCCGTTACTCTGAGCACTGATTATTTTTCTTTGTTGGCTATATTGTTATTGCTATCAATTTTTTCAGCTAAATAAGCGCTAAATGACCGAAAAAATTGGTATGCAGTTTTAATGTTAAGAAAGTCCTTTGACAGCTTTTCAGTTGAAATCATTTGAAAAACTCTCAACAAGTCGACCAACCATTTCGTTTGTCTATGTGTACTAATTAAAATTGATTTGGGTGGAAAATTTGGGATTTTAGTACCAGTTATGGTGGAAAAAAGTTGCCATATTTTATTTAAGGTTATGAACAAAATTTAAAAATTAAATATTATAAAAAAATCTATTGCTTTGAACTATTGGAAACCCATTTGTGGCATAAAGGTGTTTTGGGTGGAATTATTTTGAACCAACAACAACAACAATAGTTAACAATAACAACAACGAATGGTAAACCATAAAGAAATATGTAACAATTAAAAACTTGATATGCTTTACAAAGAGACAAATATTTAGGTACCAATGAAATAGAATCTGTGAGCTCCTTGTCGTACTGCAAAGGCATGAAGAAAAGAAATAAAGAAAAAAAACAAGAAAAAAATAAAATATTTCACATTTAATTAATTGTTTTAACTTTTTAAGCTTTCTATGAAATTTACTCACAAAATATGAACAACACTTAAAAATGTAAATAATTAATTATTAAAAAAAAAAAAATTAAAAATACTTTAGCATTGCAAATCGCATATTTACACAGCGCGAAGACATACCACAACAATATTGTGAATGACGTATTGAATATAGTAAGAAATTAAAAGCTATAAATGAAATTCATATTATATAAAAAATAAGAAATCTGTACATAATTGACGTATGTATGTATGTAGCATAATTTTTTAAGTTTATTTTACTAACTCTTGAGGGAAAACTAGCAGGTTTATTTTCTTAAATGTGAATAGGAAAGCTTCAAAGCAGAGGAAGAGAGTTATACATATGTATCTATGTAGCCTAAAAGTAATATGTAATAAAATATATATCATTATAAATGTCTATATCGTCAGCTGAAATGCAAAATAACGTAACAACATTTTCGGAGATTGACAGTGGCATGAATGAAACACGAAATAAAATGGAACATGAGTGAAATAAAATTTTAATATTGGTAATATAAACCAGATCTGACCACAGAACCAGAAAATGTTGAACATATGTATGTAATATTATGTATGTAATTTAGAGTAGTGAAGCGTAATCAATAAGACACTCAATTTCGAATTTTTTGATGATACGTTATTTTGCATTTCAGGTGACGATATATACAATAAAATATTTATTTATGTCAATCTATATGTGGCTTGTTTGAGAAAAATTATGTATGTATGTGTGCAGTCTTATTTATATTTTTTTCATAAATTTTATTTGTGATAATTCTGAAAATTATCTTTGCATATTGTACAAATTATATGGTAATTTATATAAATATTTACCTTACACAAAAAAAAAAATTTTCAAATTATTTTATTTGCAACAGATAGCACATACTTACAAATATTAATTTCCACTTTAAATTTTTTAATTATCTATTTCAGATTTTTAGCACACTTACGTTGGGTCACAAACTCGAGTTAAAGATCAGTGTTTATGAACCTCTTTCTAAAATCATCATATGTGACCTGGTTAACGAAAAGGGGGCTTAGGTGTCAAAAAATCATTTTTTTTTTTCAATTTTTTTTTTCAATTTTTTATTTTTTTTTCAATTTTTTATTTTTTTTTTCAATTTTTTATTTTTTTTTTCAATTTTTTATTCTTTTTTCAATTTTTTATTTTTTTTTTCAATTTTTTATTTTTTTTTTCAATTTTTTATTTTTTTTTTTTCAATTTTTTATTATTTTTATTTTATTTATTTATTTATTTTTTTTTTTTTTTGACACCTAAGCCCCCTTTTCGTA
The DNA here is from genome assembly GCA_027475135.1 of Bactrocera correcta. Taxonomy (NCBI): domain Eukaryota; kingdom Metazoa; phylum Arthropoda; class Insecta; order Diptera; family Tephritidae; genus Bactrocera; species Bactrocera correcta. Next base: position 81,491,680 of record CM050326.1, read on the forward strand.
GACCAGGTCACATATATGGACGACATTCATATATACATAGAACTGTCAAAAACAGTCAACAGGACGCCTAAAATTCAATTCTTGGCTAACTGTTCAAAACACTGTAAGTTTTACACTCAAAAAGTCCTCTTTAAAGCGAGTGAAAGATAATATGTTTAAGGTTAACGCCACGCATATTTAATTCTGAACACAAAAATTACTAATTCAACTCGAGTTTATGCCGCAATGTCAACGAAGCATTATTTATTATACATTATTAATATTTAATATTTTTTTTTTTTATATTTTATTCATATTTTTATAAGTAATAGACCAATAACAATTAGTCTATTTGTTTGATAAATATAATTTAATATTAAAAGACTTGCGTAAAATATAAATCGAAAATAATGTGTCGTTACTTATTATGGTGTTGTAATTTCAACATACCGTTATTTTTGATAGCGCCATTTTTGTCACATGAGAAAATATTCGATTGCATGTGATTTTTCACGTTGCGTGGAGTTTGTGGAAGGTCACCGCCGAATATGTCGCTAGTGCCACCGCCTGGAGGCCTTAAGACCCTGAAAAGAAAAAATAATTTGAATTTAATTAAATAATTACAATTAATATTAATGCATTATGTAACTTTTTTCTTGATTTCATTTAAAGTTTTGAATTAATAAAAAAAATTAATAGCAAGTAATGTGTCCACTATTTTTTTCTAGACTCTGATAACTAGTCTACAAGTATGGCATGGTAAAAGAAAGGTTGGTAGAAATCAAGATGTTACAAATTAAAATGCCAAAAATCCAAATTCTCAGGTTTTTAGAAAACGAATATTGTTTAGAAAGGCCAAAATCTAAAGCTGTATTCACAATACGATTTTGGTGTGTATTCTTTTTTTGTGTGTAATTATTTGTAGTATATTTTGTCTGAATTCTTTATTTGGAGAAAATTTTTGGTTCTGTAGACTTTTTATTTGCGCATTAAATTTTTAGAGATTTTTGCAATAATTTCAGAAATTTCTTGCTGTGACTATTTTTTGTAAGGCCAAAAAAGTCGCTGAGGCATACATACGGAGAATGCGTGGTTGGATTCGTAACCAATTCGAAGTATTCGATCGTAGTGGCTTTTCTTCCCTACAAATGATACGAACTTTTCATCCGCAATGGCCGCAATGAGTTGCATATTTCAACCCGTTCAAATTTTTTTCTTTATTTTCATAAGAATTAAAATAAAATATTACAAAAACAAGTAAAATATAATCATGCAAGTGGTTTTATCGCTTCAAACATCTCAATGCACCTGTGACCGATCTTGAAGAAATCTTTACATATGCATTTCCTTCTGTGTGCGCCTGCATAAATTTTAAGATCGACGAAGCATGCTCTTTGGTTAATGAGTAATTAGCTCGACGGTAAGTATGGCAAGCTTTATGCGAGTCAGTGACCATTGCAAGTGGCCTAATGTGCTTGTTGCATTTAATTGCAGCGAAGAAAAGACCATAACAACAACAGCAACGTAGAAAGAATAACGAGAAAAGGCAACAACTGCGCAATTACTATGAAATAGCTATTACAAACTGCAACAATAAGATGGTAAGCTGATAGCGCTGCGAAATAGTGCCACTTACAACAAGCTACACAAGTGAAATAATACAATAACAACAAAAAATAAAAGCAGTGAAAATAATAAAAAAATAGACCAAACTTAGCTGGCAATCAAAGGAACAGTGTTCGGCCAGCAACTTTATGCTCAAGAATTAGACAATCAGCGAAGCGTAGAAATGCAGTTAAATAGTTGATGCAACAGCAGGTGCATTTTGGCACTTCGCTGTTGCTTTTCTGCTCCTAAAAAACGCTCGACTTCTTACTACTTGTGGCTCCACCCTGCGGTGGCACCAATTCGCATTAGCAATGTGAAGCGTGTGAGCAATATCATCATCAGCGGCGATTGCAACAAACAGCAGCAGCAAACAACAGCAGAGGCAACAGCAACAGCACGGGGCTGCAACAGAACGGCGCATCATCATTAACACCGCTACAACATTTGCGGTAATGACGATGACCAGCGCAGTGCTGTTGTTGCAATTGGACTGCTGCTGCGAATTTTGATGCCATCGTCGTTGTCGTCGCTGTTGTTGGTGGTGTTGTATGAACGGAAACTGTAGTTAATTTCATGGTTTTATGAGATTTAAGGCAGCGATGCGAATCCAGTAGCGAGTACAGGTAAAATTGTTGCTGTTATGCACATGCAACTGTGCATTCAAAGAATCTGAACTAGAAAACCGGCATAATTACTGACACACACACATACATACGTACATTCATATGTATGTATGTATACACCGACACTATTTAATTTTTCTTTGCAAACTGTGCAACACTGTGCTTTGCTTCCGCTTGAGACTGTTGTTGCAATATTGTGTGTTACAGAATAATTTGATTATGCAAGCTGCAAGTTATAGATAATTCGAACACCAAAATTTATGCGAAAGAAAATAATAAAAATTTTAAAATAATTTTTTAAATAAGTAAATTAATTATTTACTGTTAAAGCATCCGAGGACGTAGTAGAGTTGGCAATTAACGTGCAGCAAAAATTAAGCGTTTCAAAAAAAACCTTTTGAAAATTATCAAATTATATATGTATATGTTATTTTATACATATATGCCGTTGTCCTGCGTGAAATTATGTATTTTGAAATGAAAAGAAAGTTAAATTTGTCATTTAATTTTTTGTTTTTTTTTTTCAATATAGCGCAGCTTGATAAAAAACATTTTTTGGCTTCTGTTCCGGTGTACAGAAAAAAATGGTCTTCCAACTAGTGAGCACGCCATGTATATCTGGCCGTGTGAAAAACATAGCATTTCCAAATTTATGCCTCACACTATGCGACTATCTTTAGGTCCTGTTGATTGTCATCTTAAATCAAATTTTCACTGGAAACGGAATACGTTTGAACTGAAATGGGAAATCGTTAGAACTCAAAGGAACTCGTAGAATCAAGCTTTCTCTCCCTTGTATTCGATAGGTGCGTCACAATCAGTCGGCATTTTCGGCAGCTAACATTGCGCGTGCACTTAAGAAATCGTAGTTACGATAATTTGGCCAATGTTCGAACATTTGTGGTGAGTTCATCTCTCGTGAATTGATAAAGGGTAGATGGAATTGATATCGAACCACCGGAAGTATCAACCGAAATTGTACCATTAATTACAGATGTCGCTTGCAATATGTCGTGCTCAATGTGTTCAGCACTTGACTATTTGACAAAACGCAAGTTTCGGCCATTGGTTGACCGTGACAACGGAGATGCGAAAGAAGCGTGGCTTGCATTTGCTTTCGTAAACGTACAGGCAAATGTGCCGAAGAAATAATATATGTAGATATGCATGTGTCATAGAAATTCTATTGGTACAAATATGGAAATGATAACGAAATAATGCGAATATGCATATTTCATAAAGGTCATCAATTTTCTTCTTCACTTTTTAATAGTCGAAATAAATATAATTTATTTGAAATATTAATTCATTTAAAAATTCTAAAATTAAATTAAAGAAAAATAAATTTGAAATAATGTTTCCTAATGTTTCCCGATTTTGTAAAAATAAATAAAATTTTTACCATTTTCCAGAAAACAATGGTTCATATAATACAAAATAATCACGCATATGTGACTCAGAGAATGATTTGTATATTTTTCTTCAAAGCATTTCTCTTTATTTATTCTGGTAAGAATTCAGTCGTTTTACATATATTTTTGCCACTGCACGTGCTCAATCAATTCTGCTAAATAGCAGCGACAACGGCGAATTCCTCACTTTGATTCTATCGGCTCTATTAGCCGCCAAATCGAACATCATACAGAATTCAATTTGCACCTTCTCTATACTTTACATTCTCTGGCCCGGCGCGCTTTTCAGAATGCATCGCAAATAACGGCCACGGCGCTATGGCGGTTTTGTTTACTTTTTGAATTTTTTAATTCGTAATATCTTTTGAATGGAAAGTTCAATTTAAAAACTATTTTATAGGTAGTTAAATGGTCTTGATCATAAAATAAATTATTTGGATAATGATTAATATAAACACATAAATAGCATGGTTTGAATTTGGTTAGCATTTTTATTAATGTTTAAAATGAAAAAAGTTGTTGTAGTGACATAACTACAATAGTTGAACATATGCTACCGCGGAGTTTTTTGTAGACATTATGATGTTCTTCAATATTGTTGTACATTATTTTGTTCTATTACTAATAGTTTCGGCAGCGCATTCGACGAAAGACATTTTAAGACTCATTTTTCTACACCTTCGGTTACATTGTTCAAATTTTACCAAGGATCCCTAATTTTTTTTTAAATGAAATGTAGCCTATGTCAAATTGGAAGAATGTAGCATTCTATTGGTGAAAGAATTTTTTAAATCGGCCCAGTACTTTTTGAGCCTATTCATTACAAACATACGAACATACAAAAATAGGTACAAATCTTTCCTCTTTATAATATTAGTGTAGATATTTTGAATAAAGTTACCAACAATCGAAAAAAAGTTTAAAATAATACAAATATCACAAAAATCACAGAGTTGCCAACTATTGAAAAATTAAAAAACTACAAAATGTGTATCAAAAATTAAGTGTTCCAAAATGCTTCTTGAAAAGTATCAAATTACTACACATAATATAATATTTTTGAACGGAATTGCCAACTATCGGAACCAATGAAAACATCTGCCACAAAAGGCATATGTAGTAAAAAAAAAGTGGAAAATTTTACAATTTTTTAAAAATTGAAAAAGTGGTTTTTGACCAAAAAAATTTTACTTCATGTTGTTTAAAAATATGTTCAAACTTAACTTTTATTAGTTTTTTAGTTTAAAAAGAAGATAATTTAATGCCAAATGTAATAAACTTTGCCCCAATTCCATACAACGTTTAGTTTTTTTTCTAACCTGGCGGCCAATTAAGAAAAATCGTAAAAATGATAATCCAAGAAATCGTGCGTCAAAGGTTTCGGTTTCTGCCCAAGTGCTCATATATCTGCTATATGCTCAGGCATAGTGCCTATTCCCTTCTAGCTTCGACAATATTTCGAATTCCCATCTATAACTTTGAAGATATATTCTTACATAATTTTCAAAGAGATTTAAGCAAAAAAAATAATTAGATTTTTTGAAGCTTCTAAAGCAGGCTCCCCTCCTTAAGAACGATTTTTATAAACTAAATTAAAGTAGTGGAGAATGTATTGAGAAAAGTGAGGTTACTTTACCTTCTTATTTAATGAAACTTCCAACTAATCAAAAAGTGCTTAAAATAAAGTCTAATCTAATGACTTTTTAAAAGGTTTTTGCTTAGTTTGTTGGCTTAATTGGTGGCACATACTACAAACCAAATACAGGTTAGGGTTGTTAATTTTCTGGCACTAATTACCATTTTAATATCAGGGAATGATAGTGAGTCATTACCAAATTTTAATAAGCCTTATCTTATGTATAAATGAAATTATACACACAAGTGACTTTCATTTATTTCACCAAAAAAGGGGAGAAATGAACGAAGTTAAATAATAGCATAAAAAATCACATAATTGTTTATTTCTTCGGTTGTGAAACAAATATATAGGCACATAGCAGTTTTCGCACGAAAATATATTTTAATACTTCATAGCAAACCCAATTTGGCTTAACGTGCAACTTCGAGTGGCAATATGGGTTTATGACTTTTGGGCGTTTCTGCATTCACAATTACTGTCCTCTTTTCTGCATTTTTATTAGCATTTTTTAATAATTACTTGGCATAAATGTACGTGCTTTCAATTAAAAAGTGCATAAATTCAATAAGACTAAGCTTATCTTGATCCCCTGCAGGAAACATGGGCCAGAGGTTATTAAGAATTTTTCTATGCGTAACTATAATTTCTATAGCTTATATAATTAGTTGTGTTACATACAAGGTCTGTTGCAAAAGAAACAGGACTGTTAAAAAAAAAAAACAACAAAAAAGTTATATTTTTCAAAAGTTATATTTTTTTTATTCAAAGTAGTTTCTTTGTGCTTCGATACAGCGTTTAGCCCGGTCAATTAGCATTTCAAATGAGTGTTTAAGGTCATTTTTAGGAACGCAATTGAGAATATCGGTCGTTGCCTTTTGGATAGCTGAAAAGTCTTGAAACCAGTGTCCTTTCATGGGCAAATGAAGTTTTCCAAATAGCTAAAAATCACAGGGTGCCAGATCAGGTGAGTAGGTTGAGTGATTAATGGTTAATATGGAGTTTTTTGTCAAAAAACCAGTGACAAGCGTCGACCAATGACACGGCGCATTATCGTGCAACAGGCGCCAGGACCCTGGCCCACGGTATTGTGGTCGAGCACGACGAATGCGTGACAAAAGACGCTAACACCGAGGTAAAACACAGCATTAATCGTTTGGCCAGGTGTGATGAACTCTCGGTGTACAATACCCTTGGAATCGTAAAAACAAATCAGCATTGTCTTTATTTTTGACTTCTGAAGATGACTTTTTTTCGGTGACTTCTGATCGTCACAGAGGTCCTCACGACCTTCTTGGAATCGCTTAAACTACTCATGCACATTAGTACGGGATAGGCACTGATCACCATAAACTTTTTTCATCATTTGAAATGTTTCAGTAAACGTTTTCCCAAGTTTAAAACAAAATTTAATATTTGCTATTTGTTCAAAATGCATTTTACGACTGATGACCCAAAGCTGCGGTCACTTTTTGATCGATAACATCGATTGTAGTTATCCAATTGTTTAAAGGGGGTATTCTAGTCTAGAAATTTAAAAAAAAATCGAATTTCGTTTTTATATATTTTCAAAGTTTAACTATTCAAGAATATGTGTACCAGAGAATTTTTCAAAATTCAAATTATTTTCGGAGATATAGGCATTTTTCTGACCCGCCATCCAAACTGGTTCGGCCGGAACGCGCAACTTTAAACGCGTTTTTCTCAAAACTGACTTTTTCGGAACGAAGCTCACGATTTCTCAGGTTCTACTGTACCGATTTACTTGAAATTTTTATAGAGTCTTCTTTATAGGCTTGTCTATGGTTGGAACTAGCCCCATCAAAAAATTTTTATTTTTATTATTTTTAAAAAATCGAAATAGTCAGAAAAAGTGATTAAAAAAAATTTTTTCAGGCATTCGCCATTTTGTGAAAAAAAAATGTTTTTCACTTTTCTGTAGTTCCGACCATTGCGACATTATTCTAGATTAATCATCTTTTTTTCTTTTTGGTTTCAGATAATTAGGAGGGTTGAAATCATGGGCATGGTCACGTGGAAATTTTTAGACCCCTCCCACTTCGTCAGCTCATAATTTTTGAAATTTTCTACTTTTTTTAGTTTTTTTTTCTGTACTCTTCAAAAATTAATAAATAACTAGTAAAAAAAGATGGATGGTAAAAATATTAATTGCCTTTTTTTACGACACTTTAAAAATTACCTGAAATTCATGCTTCTAGACTAGAATACCCCCTTAAAATTTTTACGAAATGTCAAGAGATCAAACTTTTTATTTCATTTACCCAGCGATAGGTGGCGCCATCAGAAACAGTTATATTTAAAAAGTTCTGTTTCTTTTGCGACAGACCTTGTATGTCAAGTAAAAGTGTTTTGAAGACTTGTTTATGCATAAGATCTATTCTGGGACAATAAAATTGTCTCACATGTGTGAGAGAGAGTGAGCGAAAATTCGGTCTTAGATTTCTGCCCTGTTGACGTAATAAAAAAGAATATTATTATCAACCGTAGACTTCCTTATATGGCTGACAACTCACGATGTGTTTAAATAAGTAACTCTCCATTCCTACATATTTATCTATACAATTTCAAATTTTAATATCACTTCCCTTTTTTATTTTTAAGAAATTATCTTGCAATTACTGCATTGTCTAGCCGAAATGGCTGACTAACACAACACTTTTCTCGATTTGTATTCATAAATAATGCGCGAGTTGTCAGCCCCAGACAGGCAGGTAATTCCGCGAGTTATTGTAAAAACGATGATAAACGATATGTCCAAGCGAAAGAAAGGCAATCTAAAGAAAGCTGTGATGAAAGTGAAAAAGACGAAAAGAAATCAATTCGTTGAGGCTTCTAAGAGCCGCACCCTAGCTGACGTATGGCAACTGAAAGAAGCTTTCATATACTGCATACACATTTGAATATGTACTTTATGATAGGTTTGTCTTTGGCTCATTGCTTTTGGCAATCGAAAATGTGCAGAAGTCGCATGCATACACCTAAGACAGTTACGAGTATAATCAACGATATTTCACACTCGCTTCGAGGTGCGCTTTTGGCAATGCGTTGTTGGCACGTATGACACCTTTGTGTGGCATGAAATATTTTTGTGTGCCACAAAAAGCAACAAATGTGTAAAAGAGTAAAATGCAAGCGCGAAAAATATGAATAAACACAAGTTTATTATGAGCAACAAAGGAGACAGACACCGTGCTGACCCTTGCGCAGCGCATTATGGGCACCCAAGTAGCTACGTTGCACATGACTGTGGCATGCATTCCAAAGAAAATTATTTTCAGGCAGCTGCCAACATTTTGTGCGCTCCATCAGCTGGCTTGTTGCAGCCATCGCGCTACCGAATGACTTGTTTTATGTGTGTTTGGAATTTGCGCTCCGAAATTCTGTTGCAAATTTGCTACCAAATGTCAGGCTCAGTGGTCGGCGCACAGGCAGCGCCACACTTCATTATATTTTCCTGCTGCTTTTTTTTCTATTGAATGCTTATATGTATATATGCAGGTGTGTTTATCCTTTTTTTCACTGCAACAAATGATGCTCCAACGACTTTGAACTTTAACGGCGCGCATGTGCAGCAACAAGCTGTGCAACATGTATGTATGTATGTATGAGGTTTGTTTACAACTTACAATTATCCCAGCAGGAATATTCTGAGTTACTGAGATGGTTTGCTGTCAGCATCACTGTGGACTTTGCAGATGATATTTGCATACTATTGCACAAACTTGCCGACATACAAAAAATGTCAATAAAATAGTGGAGCTGGCTGTTATTGTTGGTCTAGAGATAAACATCGTAATAATGAAGGCCATGAGAGTCTATCATTGCAACAGAAGCCAACTAAATATTGGCAATCATGAAATCGAGCTCGTCAACAATGCCCTTTCTTAAACTCCATTACTCAGAGACTTCAAGTATTCATCAACTAGTGCCTGCAGTTCGGCAGAATATTCTGAGGAATTTTGCTGAAACAAATAAAGACGCGGCCGACTAAAAGTCACCTGGAGCGGGTCTCTACTACATAGGTTGCTATATATATTTCTGGACTAGGCAACACTAAGTGTTGCCAGGTGCAATCCGACATTTCCATTGGAAATTTTGACATTTTTTAGCATAACATCACTCAGAACGTTTTGTCATTTAATCGTGAATTGTTTTATTTACAGGGAATTAAAAAATTCATCTCGGCCAAAAAATGGAATTAACTCGTGAACATTTTCGTGCGATCATTTTTCACAACTTTCGACGTGGATTATCACGACAAGAGTGCATCGATGAACTAAAATCTTTGTATGGCTATGAAGCACCATCCTATAGCACTGTGAAAAACTGATACAACGAATTCAATCGTGGCCGACGCTTGCTCAAAGACGAATTCCGTGAAGGTCGTCCAAAAACAGCCGTTGTGCCAGAAAACATCGATGCCGTACCTGAACTGATAATGCAAGACCGTCATGTAACACACCTTCAGATAGAGGCATGCCTATGAATTTCTCCTACCAGCATACATTCGATATTGCATGAACACCTGGCCGTAAAAAAAGGTTTATTCTTGTGGATCCCGCACAATTTGACAATCGCTCAAAAAAAGGCTCGTGTGGATTGGTGTAAAGAAATGCTGAAAAAATACGATCGCGGTGCTTCAAAAGACGTTTATAAGATCGTCACAGATGACGAATCATGGATCTATGCGTATGAGCCCGAAACAAAACAGCAATCGACCGTGTGCGTCTTCTAAGACGAGCCAAATACAACGAAAAAAAAAAAACAAAAAAAAATATTTTCGTTGATAAATATGCCTATTTTCATTATTAGGCCAGAAATATATATAGCAGCCCTCGTATGCGAATTAGCCGTTGCAAAAATCACCTGATAAGGCGTAGGGTTGACAGCTCTAACGTAGATTTAGACCACCTGAAACCTTTTACTTAACTATCGAAAAGAATTCGTTAAATGTAAGAGCTATTCATAACAGGAATGTTTAAATCCATTCCGAAAAATTATTTATTTTTATTTTTTTGAAATCATAAATTAAATCTTACCCTGTTGGGTCTGTATTTTATACATAGCAACATACATAAGTACGTTGCAAGTGCAAAACAATTGTTTTTGTTGGCATTCGTAACACTTTTTTGCTGGCATACATTTTCTATGCGAATTTTGCTCGCTTGTTTGCACCAGCAATTTCATATTCGCGTCCAATTTATTTGCTTTTTAAGTTAAATATTTTTTTTTCTGCAGCTTATGATTTGCCAGATTGTGCACCCATAAAATAAAGCAATAATCAGCTGCACTGCGCGCACTGTTGGTGCATGCACGCACAGCGGGCAATGCAAACGACCCCATTGGCGGTGCACATGTGCGCAGGCGCATCGCTTCGGCTACAGCACAGACAAGCGCTTTCATAGCTTTACCGCGGTTTATTTGTGGCGCAGCGCGTGCTTTCTTAACGCCACCCTTGGAGAGGCATCGTTGTGAAAATATGCATGTAAGCCAGTCTGTAGTTGCTTGGAACACATCCATAGCCTATAGCGCACCTGATGCAGTTAGCACATACTCGTAAGTTACATTTTATCTTCCTTTAGAATGGAAATTTAGCGCTTTTACTAATGAATAAATCAAATAGCTAAATAGTTTGCCTCGCATCGGTGCATTTCTGGCAAATAAATATGTATATATTTATATATATATGCACGTCTTTAGGTAGGTTACTGGATTCATTTCTACAATTTATAGCGATTCATTCCGGCAGGTGGCGTGAACAAATTACTGTTAAGACATTTATGATTTAATAAACTTGTTAATCAGGCTTTAATCAAATCTGCTTTTCATGGCATTTGATTTATCAATGACAAGATTTTCATGTGTTCAAAACATAAATTTGATTTTTATACAGTGAAACCTGGATATAATAGCTTAGTTAAGGGATTACATGGCTTTACGGGTTTCAAAAAAATTATTTTTTTATTGTCTTGTCAAATTCCAAGGCACCTCTAGAATATTGTCCAAAATTGTTAAGTTGATCCGAGTAATAGTTTCAGAGATACAGCCTTGAAAACTTGTGCGCTCGAGGCTAGCTGGGCTAAGTGCGCCATTTTTAAATCAGTTTTTTTTCGAAACTGTGTTTTTAAAGTCGGTGGTCAATATTTCTCGAGAACTACTCAACCCATCTTCATGAAATTTTACACAGGTCTGGACGAAGGCTTTTTATTTGAATATAAATATTTGTAAAAAATCGCGAAATTTTCGCTGAAATTTTCATTTTTTTCTAAAAAATTCTGCCAAAAATACAATTTTCAGTTTTTTTTTTCGTTCGTCCAAGTTCTAAGTTAAGGTTTTAACTAAAACACGTACTTATTTTTTCGCTTTAGATGATCCTGTAAGGAGTTATCATGCCAACGTAGGTGCACCTTTCTTCCAAGGGGTCACACCGGAATTGGTGTTACAATGGCCGAGTTTAAAAAAAAATTGTTTCCAAAAATTTCATAATTCCTTTGTTAACAGAGTATGTTTGTAACAGTAAAAAAATTCTTATAAAATATCTCATTTTCACAACTTTTTCTAAAATTTTTAAATAATAAGTTGAATTTCTAAGATACTCGTTTTTATGGCGGCCACCTTTCAATTAATATTGAATAACCAAGTATCTGTGACATCGTGTTCAAAATCTATTTAGCGAAATAACCGAAGAATCATCTGCCTTATATACGAGTAAACATACTGTGTGGCTAAGCCTTAAATTCAATTACTGCACAAAACGAAGTATTTCTCGAGTTTAGTTTCATATGAGAGAAGAAGATTAAAGTTTACTCCAACGAAAGCTATGTTGAACACTTACTACATTTCTACATCGATTTGCGAATTTTTTTTAAAGTGCAAAGACATTATATGGAATTTCCTAGCAATCACCATGGAAAGAATTCACACAGCATATATAATATTATTTAAATAAATATTAATGCAATTTTCACAAGCTCACAGGTTAGACACTTTATATTGCAGACACTTTTTGTGTATTTTTAGTTTTTTTCACATTCACGTTCAACAAAATGCGCTTCATAAAAATCCAGAGTAAATAACCTCAAGGGCTATAATTTAAGTAATGGTCATTATATCCATAAATGTAGCTAGCAGAGTAACAAAATGGTAACATAAAATTTGGTAAATTCAAATTGAAATAAATTTTACGCTCTATGGCTTTGACCTGTGTGCTACATTATACTCGTACACACATATATACGAACATATAAATAAAATATTAAAGAATTTTGTGTGAATTCAGTGGTAAAGCACCTTACCTTGTACTTAACTAAAACAGAGACGAAGCAACATAAGCTGAGTTGGAAGCGAGAAAAATTGAGGCGTTTAAAATGGGTAAGAGTTTAATTGCAGGTTTCATGCGGAATGGCACAAGCCACGAGAAATAGGGTAAGCGACTGGAAAAGTTTTCGCGGCGTGCGATTTTTTTTAGTAATGTAGAATGAAGAAGAATAAAAGGTCTATTGAACTCGTATATCGAAATTTTCTTAGTGTAACTTTTAATTGTGGAAATAATGGTGCTAAAGTGATGAGGAAGGTGAAAGGTAAAAAGAAGATGGAGACTTATAAGTTTCTACCTTCGATATGAGTCATCTGGTCTTCTGTAATATAACTTTTATAAAAGAAAAATGTACGAAATAATTTCAAGATTTCAAATTGCAAGTTTCAAAAAATAAAGTTACTCATTTGAACATGAACAGATCTCTCTTATGTGATTGCTATGGTCTAAAAGAACCAGAAATATTACGAAATCCTCAAAATTGTATGTAGAAAATAGATTTAGGGTATTCTTAAACTTGGAAGCACTTTGAGCGAGTGAAATATTATATTATATTTATTTTTCAGCATTTGTTTTGTCGATTTTATATTATTTGTTAGGTATTACTCGTACTGTCTAGAGATGTCTTTGGATGTTAACATAATTTTCGAAAATCTTTGAAGCATCTTTCCAAATGCAAAAAAATGGAAAAATGCCTTAATCCTTTCACAGTTTCAACTAAGCTTATACTATGTTCAGACCGAAAATTCAAAAGATTAGATTACATTTAAGCATTTCATAATCCAAAAGTGTTCTCACTGCCGTTAGAAAGATCAAAGAACAGTTGTTATTGTCATTCATGAAGTCACATCGCTTAATATTTATCAAAAGAAAAGATTGTCACATAGTATTTTGAAATAAAAGCTGTCTTCTTTTTATATTTTCCATATAATAAAAATAATGGATGCGTTTTTTCGTTTGTTAAGTCGATTTTCAGGTAAAATTAGATTCATTGCTTCAAAAAAAAATTGGTTTGTTTACATTTTTTTCACCTTTGTAGTGTCTAAATCAGCTGTGATAATGTAACAGATTTCCAGTGCTGCCAAGTATATTGCGCAAAATCAGAGTCGCACGGAGAGATTTAGCGTGGATCAGTCTCAGATCCTTTCAACGAAATGATTTGGAACTGTCATTTTTGTATGGCGAAATCTTGATAAATTTTTAAGATTAGTAGGATAATCCATTCAACAGCCGAAATCGCGTGATTAAGTGTCGGTCTGAATATAGTATTAAGTTGCTTCGTTTTTAGAAAAAATGCACTTATGGCAACGCTACTTTCTCAAACTCCATGTTTTGAAATAGGAAAAAGCCACACGAAGTCATGTCTGGCGAATATGGAGTCTAGGGAATCGTTATATTATTAGAAAAGAAGAACTTCTGTGTTCGAATTTATAAGTTTACAAAACGGATTCATTGAAGTGCCTCTATTCACATTTCGTCGAGCACGTGCGTTTCCTCATTCCTTTTCAATCACTCTGTCGCACAGACCGTCTAGAGCAGTTAGCTTCCGCTATATCAAGAAAAGTCCCAACAGCGAATTCCTTAACCCTAATGTCTTCCTCAAGTCATAACACAGCAGTATCTACTGACTAGTCATTAGGATAAGCAAGTTGCGCGCCTGATAAATGGTCCCTCGGAATGTGCCTCCTTATGTACCAGTTCATCAGTCTCTGCAGAGTTTTTAGTAACCCAGTCTTATGCAGTTCGCATGTAATATGTAAATAACACTTACAAATGTACAGAGAATAACCGTTATTAGTCATATAAAGTGAAATAAGTTAAATTTGGAAGAATTATGCGCTAAATTGGACGCAATTCCTTAAGGTTGGCGGATAATTGAAACAAATGTTTGAGTGAATTAAGTAAAATGTTTGTAATTTGGTGTACTACAGGTTATGGACCCATAATAAATTCAACTCAATCAACACCTTTAAAGGATCGGAAAAAAGTATCGGCAAGAGTCGGACAAACTATGTTGCACGTGCATTTCTGGTTGAATGCTTGTTAATAAATATATTTCAGTTAAATGGTCACTTTGGCAGCTATTAATAACAAAGTGTACGCCATAACTACGCCTATACAAAAACAACAACAAGCATTAAACCGCCGTACGAGATCCTTTCACATGCGACCAAGGTGCGCCGCACGCAAGAGTCGGCTAAAAGAGACACCGCAACTGTCGATACACATACTTAAATACATAAGTACTTAAATACATAAGTATGTGTGTGTACACATATTCATAACAGTATGTATGTATGTATGTACATGTGTCATGGAAGCGGAACAATTTTGAAAGATCAAAAATTGATGAGTTTAGTGAGCATAAGTGACACAACGGCTGCGACGTCGAGCAGGCGCATTAATGCAATGCCGCTATTTAGACTGAGACAGTTTGCTTGGTTTGTTATGCGGCTGCGTGGTCAAAAGCCAACCGCAACCATGCCAGTGAAAGATGTTAAAGATTAGAAAGCGAAAACTATGCGCCACTAAGTCAACTGGCGGCTAGCTGCTGCGATACGAATTTACTTATGCGAGTAATTAAGGAAAATTGAGTGGCTGAGTGCCGGTGCGGCAGCGGCACAGACGGAGCATGCGTGGCCTGCGGCGGAGAGGATGTGGGTTGGTCCGCAAGGCTCAAGCATCTATCTGGTGAGTGGTTATAACACTATCATTTACTTTGTTAGTTACAGAGAAGTTATGAGTACAAGTGCACTTGGTGACTTGTTGACTGCCGGCGCATGACTCTTGCTAATTACAACAACTAACTAATATAACTATAGAGCCGCCGGCAAATAGTGGGCATACGCTTGTTGGTTAGTTATTGCCATCACTAACAATGCTGCGCCGCCGCAGCTGCGTACTAGGCGGTAATTAGTGCATTTTACTAGCCTTTCGTTTGCAACAGACATCGCCCCGCTCCACCGCTTGTTGCACACATGCAATGTGAGTGCGGTCGCGCGCTTTTAATCTCAAAACTGCTAGAAGAAAATAGTCATTTAATTAAGCGCTGCCAAGAGATAAAAGGTTTGGCAGTAAGATTAAATGGTAAATGATGAAGGAAAGCGTTGCAAGTCGCATGTTGCAGGTTTGAAAGGAAAGTAATAGTTGTGGCAAGTTGGCGGTCACTTGAAAGCGCCGTTAGAAAGAAATGACAGAGGCTTAGTCGGTGCAAAATAGCGCTGGGAAGAAAATAGATTTGTATATGTACATACATATGTACATATATGGGAGTATGAGATATATTGCCGTACACCTCGTGGTACGTATAAGATAAACCTACGCATCAGCATGATTGATGTTGCTACAAGCCACTTTATTTTTCGCTGTGCTGTAGTTGGCGAAAGTCATAACTATAATATGGGTGTGAATGGCATATTTTTATTGCCAATTTTCTGGCTGTCATCACTTGGTTAATACATACATACATACATACAAACATATTCTAATTAGCGTTCAATTTATCAGCGCTAGACATATTCGTTTGTATATAAACTTGAGCTTTATTTTTACTCCTGTTTAAATGTCGTTTATTGGGCTTGATTATATTGTCAACTACACGAATCTTTCGAACATGTTCAAATGCAATATTTTATATAGTCTGAAGCATTTTCGAAGTGTTTGGAAAATGTTAGAAAAGAATTTAAATAATTCAAAAAAAAAAAAAAAAAATTAATTAAAAAAATAAAATTAATTAAAAAAGAAAAATAATAAAATAAATTAAAAAAAAAATAACATAAATAAAAAAAATAAAACAAATTATAAAAAAATAAAATAAATTAAAAAAAAAAATAAAATAAATAAATAAAAAAATAAAATAAATAAAAAAATAAAATAAAATAAATTAAAAATAAAAAAAAAAATAAATTTAAAAAAATTAAATAAATTAAAAAAAAAATAAATAAATAAATAAAAATAAAATAAAATAAAAAAAATAAAAAATAAAATAAATAAAAAAAAATAAAAAAAATTAAAAAAAAATAAAATAAATAAAAAAATAAAATAAAATAAATTAAAAAATAAAAAAAATAAATTTAAAAAAATTAAAAAAAATAAAATAAATTAAAAATAAATAAAAAAAATAATTAAAAAAATAAAATAAATTAAAAAATAAATTTAAAAAAAATAAATAAATAAAAAAAAATAAAATAAATAAATAAAAAAAAAATAAAATAAAATAAATAAAAAAAATTAAAAAAATTAAGTAAATTAAAAAAAAAATAAAATAAATTAAATTAAAATAAAATAAAAGATTTTAAAATCAAATACAAAAAAATTTTTAAATTTCAAAATCTGAGAATCTAGTTCGCATATATACAGACAGATGTACATGGCTAAATATACTCCTACTTCTGAGGGTTTCATACCTACATACTTTGCTGGATATTACGAGCGTCGTGGCAAATTCAATGTATCCTGTTGAGGCTATTCATAATGTCCATAATTTTTAATTTATTAGTTAAATATATCTCAATATAGCGTTTTTTGTTTTTAAACAGTATGAACAAAAGTTAGACTTTTATACTTTGAAAGAAATATTTCTGGGTGAGTTGTCAATTTTATATTTTTTTTTCGCCAACTCGACTATTGATATTAATTCAATTAATACAATTTTTACCATAAAATATTTTAGTTTTCATAACTAACATACACACAATTCCCTAACACTTTTTTGTAGTAAAAATCACTTAACATTTATAATCTATAAATTCACTGTTAAATATAAATTTCTTTCAATGTCTATTTCAGTGTGGCAATAGCCACAACAAAACTAAAAAAAAATGGTGACAGAATCAATAAAAGAAAAACGCATCAGAGTTTAAAAAACTGCAGCGCATAAACTATAAAATGCAACAACTTGCCTTCAATACCACTAATGTCAACAGCAACAGCGCAATATCTAAAAATGGCTATAACATCATCGGCGCAATAAATGCCACAAGTGTAAGCTACCACAACAGAAGGCGCTTGAAAGCCAGCACTCGAATGCCAAACAAGCCACAGAGCTGCCATCAATGCCTACCATCAAGGTTAATTGCGGCACTAAGGAAAGCAATTCAATCGAAGTGTTTTGCTTAAGGCGCCACGCAAACAATGATAGCAACAATAAAAAAAGCAAATATTTGATTTTGTTTGCGCTTTAATATTTTTTTTTTTGCCTAGTTTCAAGTGTCCATAAGCCATGTTGAGACAAGAAAGGCATTCAATGTGAAAGAATGCACTTAAATGTGAAATACTTTGGTCCTCTGCCGTTATTCTTATTAGTGTTAATATTATTGCCGTGATAATTATAGCTACTATTACGAATTGAGGTTAGACAAAGGGATTTTTCATATACTGTACCATGGTATACACGTACGTAAATTTTTTATTACTATTACTAATTGATTACAATTAAAAAGTTAATGGAATTTAGCGTATATATGTATGTAAATCATAAATGAATACTTAAGATATCAAGTGCTATTGGTAGCAGTAAAAATATTGAAAAAAAAAACAATTCAAAAATGTTACAAAACCTAAAGTAAAGAATATATTTCAAAAATTCGATGGACAAAAAATAGAATCAAAATCTTTTCATTAAAAAAAAAATATTTTTTTACAGGAACTAACAGAAAAATTGGTGGTACATTGTAGTGTATTCTTAATCGTCTAATACCGATGCACATCTTGTAGGCATAGACCTAATTAGGCTAACGAAAGTGTTCTATGGAACAGAATACCAGACCTTTGTACCTTCTCTCAGCATTTTGCCTTGTTTTTCGGTTTAAGGGGTGCAATATTTTCCTTAACAATTTTCCGTAAGTTTTTGATGACATTCAGATCTGCTGATTACTCTGGCCAAGCCTTAACGCTAGCACCATGGTCTGAAAACCATTTTTTGCAAGACCCGAAGTATGTTTCGGCTTGCTCTCTTGTTGAAATTGCCAAAATGCAAGCCAAATTCCATTCAGCATTTGGGAGTATGACCTTCTATAAAACCTCAACGTATATATGACGGTCTATGTTTTCTTGTATCCAATATATAGGCCCCGGAACACAATGTGAGAAACAATACTGAACCATTATATTGCTGCCACGGGGTTTAAAGGATCTAGTCGTGTAGCGGATGCACATTTCTTTGTTTTTTGGACGTCGGACTCACGCGAAAATATCATTTCCTATTATATTAATTTTACATTGAGACCATAAAATGTCGAACCATTTTTTCTTAATTAATTAATGTGTCGTTTTGCAAACTGCATCTATGCCGTTTTCTCAGCATTGGCACCTTTCGGGACCATGTGCCAAAGCAATTTTTCTCTACAAGTAGTCTTCTTACTGTTCTTGAAGATATTTTTGCACATACATAATTATTATTGAATGGCTGCAGAGGCCTTAAACAGTACGCGCATCGGCAATCATGCAATATTTCGAAGACTTCTGCAGTCATTTTTTTGTGGTCGGCCTATTTTTTCAACCTTTTTCGGAAATTTTAAGGCATCAAACACAAATATTTGAGACATATTTCATATGTTTGCAATTTGCCTTTACGCGTGACCCATTCCTTGCAAATTTTGGACGCACTATCTTTCCTCCTCTAAACAATGTTTTGCTCGACCCATTTTTTTTTTAATAAATTCATAATTGATACAATTATTCATTCCACAGATCTAATTAAGTTAACATAACTACTTTTTACGCTTTTTAAATTCAATTTTTTTCATTTATGAAACTATTTCGCTATTGATTCTATTATTTTGTCACTAAGCTCGAGGCACGTTATTTCTTCTTCTTCTTCTTTACTGGCGTAGACACCGCTTACGCGATTATAGCCGAGTCAACAACAGCGCGCCAGTCGTTTCTTCTCTTCGCTACGTAGCGCCAATTGGATATTCCAAGCGAGGCCAGGTCCTTCTCTACTTGGTCCTTCCAACGGAGTGGAGGTCTTCCTCTTCCTCTGCTTCCCGCGGCGGGTACTGCGTCGAATACTTTCAGAGCTGGAGTGTTTTCATCCATCCGGACAACATGACCTAGCCAACGTAGCCGCTGTCTTTTAATTCGCTGAACTATGTCAATGTCGTCGTATATCTCGTACAGCTCATCGTTCCATCGAGTGCGATATTCGCCGTGGCCAACGCGCAAAGGACCATAAATCTTTCGCAGAACCTTTCTCTCGAAAACTCGCAACGTCAACTCATCGGTTGTTGTCATCGTCCAAGCCTCTGCACCATATAGGAGGACGGGAATTATGAGAGACTTATAGAGTTTGGTTTTTGTTTGTCGAGAGAGGACTTTGCTTCTCAATTGCCTACTTAGTCCGAAGTAGCACCTGTTGGCAAGAGTTATCCTGCGTTGGATTTCTAGGCTGACATTGTTGGTGGTGTTTACGCTGGTTCCAAGATAGACGAAATTATCTACAACTTCAAAGTTATGACTGTCAACAGTGACGTGAGTGCCAAGTCGCGAGTGCGACGACTGTTTGTTTGATGACAGGAGATATTTCGTCTTGCCCTCGTTCACTGCCAGACCCATTTCTTTTGCTTTCTTGTCCAGTCTGGAGAAAGCAGAACTAACGGCGCGGGTGTTGAGGCCGATGATATCAATATCATCGGCATACGCCAGCAGTTGTACACTCTTATAAAAGATAGTACCCTCTCTGTTAAGTTCTGCAGCTCGAACTATTTTCTCCAGAAGCAGGTTGAAAAAGTCGCACGATAGGGAATCGCCTTGTCTGAAACCTCGTTTGGTATCGAACGGCTCGGAGAGGTCCTTCCCGATTCTGACGGAGCTTTTTGTGTTGCTCAACGTCAGTTTACACAGCCGTATTAGTTTTGCGGGGATACCAAATTCAGACATCGCGGCATAAAGGCAGCTCCTTTTCGTGCTGTCGAAAGCAGCTTTGAAATCGACGAAGAGGTGGTGTGTGTCGATTCTCCTTTCACGGGTCTTTTCCAAGATTTGGCGCATCGTGAATATCTGGTCGGTTGTTGATTTACCAGGTCTAAAGCCACACTGATAAGGTCCAATCAGTTTGTTGACGGTGGGCTTTAATCTTTCACACAATACGCTCGACAGAACCTTATATGCGATATTGAGGAGGCTAATCCCACGGTAGTTGGCGCAGATTGTGGGGTCTCCTTTTTTGTGGATTGGGCATAGCACACTTAAATTCCAATCGTTGGGCATACTTTCGTCCGACCATATTTTGCAAAGAAGCTGATGCATGCACCTTATCAGCTCTTCGCCGCCGTGTTTGAATAGCTCGGCCGGCAATCCATCGGCCCCTGCCGCTTTGTTGTTTTTCAGGCGGGCAATTGCTATTCGAACTTCTTCATGGTCGGGCAATGGAACGTCTGCTCCATCGTCATCGATTGGGGTATCGGGTTCGCTTTCTCCTGGTGTTGTGCGTTCACTGCCATTCAGCAGGCTGGAGAAGTGTTCCCTCCATAATTTAAGTATGCTCTGGGCATCGGTAACTAGATCACCTTTGCGGGTTCTACACGAGTATGCTCCGGTCTTGAAACCTTCTGTAAGCCGCCGCATCTTTTCGTAGAATTTTCGAGCATTACCCCTGTCGGCCAGCTTATCAAGCTCTTCGTACTCACGCATTTCGGCCTCTTTCTTTTTCTGTCTACAAATGCGTCTCGCTTCCCTCTTCAACTCTCGGTATCTATCCCATCCCGCACGTGTTGTGGTCGATCGTAACGTTGCGAGGTAGGCAGCCTGTTTTCTCTCCGCTGCGACACGGCACTCCTCGTCGTACCAGCTGTTCTTCTGCACTTTCCGAAAACCAATGGTTTCGGTTGCAGCTGTACGTAAGGAGTTTGAAATGCCGTCCCACAGTTCCCTTATACCGAGTTGTTGACGAGTGCTCTCAGAGAGCAGGAGTGCAAGCCGAGTAGAAAAACGTTCGGCTGTCTGTTGTGATTGCAGCTTCTCGACGTCGAACCATCCTTGTGTTTGTTGGCGTGCGTTTTTTGCTGCACAGAGGCGGGTGCGTATTTTGGCTGCAACAATATAGTGGTCCGAGTCGATGTTAGGACCTCGGAGCGCACGCACATCTAAAACACTGGAGACGTGTCTTCCGTCTATCACAACATGATCGATCTGGTTGGTGGTTTTTCGATCTGGAGACAGCCAGGTAGCTTGATGTATCTTCTTATGCTGGAATCTAGTGCTACAGATAACCATATTTCGGGCCCCGGCGAAGTCGATCAGCCTCAGCCCATTTGGGGATGTTTCCGCGTGGAGGCTGAATTTACCGACCGTAGTGCCAAAGATACCTTCTTTGCCCACCCTGGCATTGAAGTCGCCAAGCACGATTTTGACATCGTGGCGGGGGCATCTCTCATAAGTGCGCTCCAAGCACTCATAAAAGGCATCTTTGGTCACATCGTCCTTCTCTTCCGTCGGGGCGTGGGCGCAAATCAGCGATATGTTGAAGAACCTCGCTTTGATGCGGATTGTGGCTAGACGTTCATTCTCCGGAGTGAATGATAGTACTCGGCGACGGAGTCTCTCTCCCACCACGAATCCAACACCAAACTTGCGCTCCTTTATATGGCCACTGTAGTAAATGTCACAAGGACCTACTCGTCTCTGTCCTTGTCCCGTCCATCGCATTTCTTGGACGGCGGTGATGTCAGCCTTTATCTTTACGAGGACATCTACCAGCTGGGCAGCGGCACCTTCCCAATTAAGGGACCGGACATTCCAGGTGCATGCCCTCAAATCATAGTCCTTATTTCGTTTGCCATGGTCGTCATCAAAAGGGGGGGCTCTCATCCGAGGCTGATTGTTGGTTTTCATTGGGGGTGTTTTTTTACGTGGCGGGTCCCAAACCCAGCGCACAACCCTATGCAGGGGTGTTTCGCCTTCTCACTTTAGCTCGCCTTCAAACGGATGTTCTTAGGCTACCCAGAGGATACTTGGTCAAAGACCGGAAGTCGTGAGCTGCTTGAGTCATATGTAAAAGAATCGTTTCTGGCCACTCCCAAGTGAATGGCGATCAGAGAACTTTCCTCACTTGCGTGAACTTCTACACATGACTCCATCCTCCCACGTTATTTACACTTTTTAAATTACAGTTAACTATAAAACTCGACAATGCTGTCTTTTCCTTTTTATTTACCTTTGTTATTATGCAGAAAAGTGATAGATGAAAAATTTCAAAAAAATTATGCCATTGTTTCAAAGCAACACCTTGGATGCTATTTTATTGTGCGTAACTGTAGGTGTTACCAGTTTTTATCATAATAAATTGGCATAGTAAAGAGTTTTGAATTCATGAGCTTCTAGAACATGTACTTAATGAAAATACCAAGCAACGTTTATTTGTATAACGATCTCAATGTTACAGAAAATGCTTGTCAAAAAATTGACTCCAAACCCATGTAAACTCACTGTAAGGATCTCCAGCGGAAAAAAAAAACAAAAAAAGGAATTACAAATATGCATTTAATTATCGAACTGTCGGGCGTACAAAATAATGTTACGCAATAAAAGAAATTTAACAGCTGTCAATGAACTACCAAATAATAAAAGGAAAAATGCAATAAAAATATGCAAAGTAATAATCATGTAACAATGAAAGTGTATTGACGGCAATGAAACGACAATAAATACGTGCTGACCAACCCAATGTTGACATTATGATGAGAAAAACATTGCTGCTGTTGACAAGCACCAACCACCAACCACCAACAAATAGCAATCAACTAAATAATGTCTTCAATGTTAATAAATGTTGTAAAAAATATACGAAACGGAAATATGACATGAAATGAAAAAGAGGCGTTGAAGCAAGGAGAGAGATTAAAAAATACAAAAAAAAAAAATTAAAATTGAAGAAAAGTCATCATCATCGATGCAACAAATGAAAGCTGAAGTGGATGAATGATGGTGTTGCAGGCAAGTGATAAATGCCATCACGCCATGCCTGCACAAAAAGCGCAAAAATAATTAAAAATAGTGAGCTGGCTGGGCATGCGCCATAAGTACACTGAAGTATTAAAGAAGTGGATCATATTACAAAGAAGTATGCTGGTAAGGAAATTACAAAAACAAAAAAGGAAAAAAACATTTAAGATGTTTATGTAAGCTGAAAATGAGATATGCATTTATTCGCAATTTATACACATACATACACATGTACGTGTTTATTTTTTGTTTACCATGGCGTATGAGTGTCAATCATACCGGGATTACAATTCTTCATATGCATTTTTACAAAATGTTTGTCACGCTGATTTATGACCACTGCTGGTGTTAATGATGGCACAACGTCAGTCAGACAGTCACACGCACACAAGTACATGACTAGACTATGCCATGACAAAATCAGCTAGACTAAGCGGCATGTCGACTAACTGACAGCCAAGCAGCAGTGTGGCATGGCTAAGTGAGTGAGTGCACGATTGCCCGAATGGTTGCACAAACAATTGCAAATACATGCAAACACATTTACTCAACGCTTAATACTTTATAGTTGCGCAGTTTATTGGTTCCAAAGTGTTGCGCATGCGTGCTGACAGCTGCGATTGAAAGACTAGAAATGAAAAAAAGGCAACAGAAAGCAGACAGTTGCAGAAAAAATAAAAAAAAAAATAGTATTAAATGCAATACTTGCAAAAATTTACAAATATATAAATGTCTGCGGGTAATTAGGCACTTATGGAGCAGCGTTATGTTATGGAGTATTGTCATTTTGTTTCCAAATGTCCATATATATTTTTTATACACTCAAATGCATGCTTAATGAATACTCAAAGAGTTAATGTTGAGTACTTTTTTCTTTTTTAGACTGGCTTAACCCCTTAAATAACTTAAACTCGCATGCATTCCAGAAATTGTACGTCGAAATTGAGGAAATATGCTTCATATATGAAATAAGTTGTAGTCTTAAAGTAATTAAACGACGTAAAAAACAGTTTTTTTATTATCTTTTTGGCCACCTTGCGACATATACTCACATACATACATATGTACCCAAGCAAAATGTAAACAAAAAGCTGTCCAACAAATCGCTTGCAATAAAAATGTTAATTACTTTAATTTGATATGAAACTGAAAGTGTAATTGAGCCGAACTAATGACGACTAAGCAAACGCCAATGGCCACAAACAAACGTAAAGGCAAAAAGTGGTGAATGAAAAGACAGACAAACGACTGCATAACTGCAATTCATCAAGTGTGAAAGCAATCGGCGAGCGGTTTCGGCAGTTATGCAGTGTGTGCAATTGTGCGACTTAAGTACACACATTCACATGTACATGCATATACTATAAATACGTTTGGGCATAATTAATTTTCATTGCAGGCATTTTCCAACACTAATTATATTTACACGTGGAAATTTTCCTGCATTTTCCACACTTGTTTTTATGATATATACCATACACGTACATTTGTATGTATGTACATCTATCATTAACTATGCTTGTATGCAGCTGCGCATTATTGTGTTTTTAATATTATTTAACAACCAATTATATATTACATAATTGTTTACATTTCTGACTGCTGTAAGAGTAATGTTACTGCATGAAATCGCTGTTAGTTAAACTGTATTTAAAATTCTTTTACGAGCAACTGTAAAGTTTGACACTTTTCTTTAGGCAAAATTCACATTAATTTAGAATAGCTTTTGTTATCAATAAAAATACAAAATTGTTAAATTTTTTTTTTTTTTGCAAACGCCAACTGAAATCTTAGTTTTTGCCATAAAAAAGGATTCAACGGAAACAAACTTTATTTTCATTTTAAATTGTGCTGAAATTATATTTTCTTTTCGTTTGATATTTTGCTTTAAGCTGCACGTTACAAAAGTGGTATTCCGATACAAAATTGTTCTGTCTAAAAAAAGTGTTATTGATTCCTTCCATAAAAACATATAGTAGTCCGATCTGAATTTTTTCAGACATCGTGCCGTTGTCTTAGAAAATAGTGTGTATCAGATTTCGTCAAATGAAAAAGTTTTCCATACAAGCACTTGCTTACGATCGTTCAGTTTGTATGACAGCTACATACAATGTATGCTATAGTAGTCGGATATTCGCGATTCCGATAAATGAGCTGCTTCTTAGCGAGAAAAGAACGTGTGCAAAATTTCAGTTCGATATCTCAATGATAATTTTTTTGAAGTTTTCGGCTTTTTATTTTTTCAAAAAGTAAAGTTAATGCACAGATCTACAGATCTTCATTTTAGTCATAACACTAATATACACACATAAAAATCTCTAAATTATCTGCCATCAACAATTCGCTTCATTGATTTTTATAACAATTCCAATCAACACCGCAAATATGGTTGGGAATGCAAGTCTATAGCAATTAAACATGGCTTGATAAGCGTTAAGCATTAATACAAACTATTTTCGATAATTTCTGAAGGGAAAGTTCATTAGCAGGCATGTGGAAGTGCTTAGCTACCATTGTAAATGGAATTTCGAATTTAGCAACACTTCCACACCATTTACAGGTAGAGGAAATTTCAAACAAAGGTTGTGAAAATATTTATATGTTTAAAAGAAAAGGCAAACGAAAGGTATTACAAAACGATTGATAATGGGGAAAAAGTAAAGGTATAAATATTTGAGAAATTTGCAAGACCTTTTACGAATGAATGTGTTTAAAATAATATAAAAAAATATTTGCACAAATATTTTCATACAGCAGAGTAGTTTATTATAAATTTATATATTTTTTTATTTTAATTTATTATAAGGCGGCATAAATGAATTTATTCAATTAGTTGAAATTGCCGTTCAACTGGGAAAACTTAATTGCCTTAGCTAATAAATTGAGTTTTTATTAAAAAAATTAACGTTCAAAATTTAGAATTAAAGAAGCCAATGAAATATACTTCAACATTTGTCGAAAATTTAGCAAACACTATTCAACAATGCCCACTAGCAAACAAAAATGTTTTCATTTATTAGAATATGTAAACAACTTCAGCAGAAATGTAAGTAACAGTGATATGTTAACATTCCTCAATATAATGTTAACGTTGATAACAGCCATTCTGCAACTTGCGATGCTGTACAGCGGTTGATTTGTGGGCTAGTGTATATATGCCATACATATGTATGTATGCATATTTACAAAAACATATGCATTTACATAAAATTTTCATCAATATTTGTAATTTCTAAAATTTTAATTTCAGTATAAAATTTCACTTTTTAATTACAAGTTAGTTGCCGATTCAATTTACACAAAATTTAATTAATAAACTACCATACAGGCACACATAGTTACAGCGTAGCCTTGAACCAACACTTTTCCATAGACGCCAGCGACTAGGTAGACACCGGAAATGGGTAGTATGAACTCTACTTACAGCTCAATTAGCCTTGCAGCAGCAGCAAAGCCCATAATTTTATTGACTATCAATTAATATATACAAACGTGTGTATATGTACTAGGTATGCCCGTGTGTAAAAGCAAACATTTGCTGGCAACAATGTTGCAGCACTCAGCACTAAATGAAGGCAATCCATCTGAGAGTTGCTCACTCGCGGCATTAATTCACCACACAGTGGCATACATATAGGCGCATAAGCATAGCTGATTTTATGAGTTAATTGCGTTTTAATTGCACCGTTATGGCATGATTTCAGTTTATTGGCATGCAAGTATGTATGTGTGTATGTGCATACATATGCTTGCTTTTATGAGTTTATTGATGGATTTAACGGTATGGTAAAATCTTGATAGATATATAAAGACATATTGCTACATACGATGTAGATATTCATATAGATTGCTACAAGAGTTACTGGCCCGTTTTTGCATCACTTGCTAAAACAACAAAATTTTCATATATATTTGATGCACATACTCTGTTATTGCAAAATATAACGATGGAAAGCTATTTTCGCCGAAATTTCAAGTTAATATTGAATATATTTGAACATACCTGTAAAGAAAAGGGAAAAAAATATATATTAGTATGGTATAAGTATAAATAACATACAAAAGTACAAAAAAATGTTGTAATAATATTGATTCCAAAGGAAATATCGAAATATGATTACTATTTTGTTTCGTTAGAGGGGTAACAGGGTTGCTCTAAATTAATTCTAATCTTATCAGCATCAGATTGTGATTAAGATTAAGAGATATAAATGTAAAAAGGAAAATATTTTTCGTAAATCCAACATAGAAAGTGTATACAACGAATGCGGGTCAATATTTCGAAGAGCTCGATGTTACGAAGCAAACGATCCCCGAATCGAATGTTCAAGAAAAAAATCAAGATATAAAAATTTGTTCGAAGAATATAACGTAACCTTGGACAATAAACCATTTGGAAATCCGTGAAAATACGTTGTTAAATAAAAAAAAGTCTTCCATAAAGAAGCCTGATTTTGAGCAGCTTCTCGGAGAGAAAAGCAAGTGAGCAAAATTTTAGAACGATAACTGAAAAACTGAGGGACTAGATCGCATATATACAGCCTGAGCTCGTCACGTTGATCATTTAAGGAGTTATACGAGTTAGAATTTTCAAAAAATCGTTTTTTTCGTTTTTTGATTTTCGGAATGTACATATATTTGAGTATATTCTCTGAAAATTTGAAGTCAATCTGATAAATACTTTCGGAAATATACCTGAGTTTGTAAGGCCGCGTCACAAAATTTACCTATGTGCAAACTACTTCTGAAACTTTAAACGCGTTTAACTCAAAACTATCAATTCAGAGTCGGTGAGCAAGATTTCTCAGAGATGGCTCAATTAATCGGGCTGGATTTTTAACACAATCTTTTTAAGCACATTTTTCAGGTATTGAACGAAGAAATAAGGCGTAAAAAGCTTTTTACTATTTTTTTTTTTTGACAATTTAGAGCGAAAATTTTCATCGAAAACGAAATTTTTTTTTTTCAAATTGCCGCCATTTTGTCAAAAATGAAAACTTTGTTCATTCCTTCGTGCAATTTGTGTATCCGTTAAAAGAATTCACCTTTTTTATTTCAGATAATCCAAACCGAGGAAATCGTGCTCACCACCAGGCGCCTTTTTGGGAGGACCTTCGGGACATCATCTGCAGAGGCGGTGCACATCAATATTTTGACACGAGTAATACACAATTTTATTCTTCAAAGTGTGAATTACTATCACTTGTACTTAATAAATGAAAGCTGTCTCCACAAAAAAAAATCGTAAAAATCGTAAAAAAAACGTTATTTTTGAGCCTCGCGTATAACCCCTTAAATGTATGGTACTATATGGGGCATTCCATACCAAATCGACCACTTTTGAACCCGACCCCTTTAGAGTTTGCTGAAACTTATCCATCCTTTTCCACCCTTTGAAAAACATTTTTGAGAATTTTTTCAAAATTTTTTGTCCAACTTCAAAAAAAAGTTATGAATTTTTCAAAAAAATGGCTTTTTTATTTTCAAATAGCCATAACTTTTGTAGAAATTGACTTTTGGGGACCATTTTTTTTTTTAATTTTTGTTTTTGAATGAACTTTTCGAAAATATACACGAAAAAAAAATTTAATACGATCAATTAGTTAAAAAAAATCGGTTTTTTAGTCATTTTTTGGAAATTTGCCATTTTTTGGAAGTTTGCCATTTTTGTTGTTTTTTTCTCAAAAAAAAATTCAATTAATTTGACAACTATCCCTGCTAATCCCGAAGGGGGCCGATTTTTTTTATATTTTTTTTATTTATTTAAAAAATTTCAAATTTTCAAAAATATAAAAAAAAATGGTCTCTGATGATTTCTTATGAGTGATACCACATTACTGGCCCTGATAAGGTATTTGGGTGCTTCCTATCTAAACAAATTTTAATTACTTTTCACCTACTAAACTATAAAAGGTGGTGAAATATTCTTAGAAAAAAATCAATTATTTTTTTTTTACTTCATATTTTAATAAAGGTTAGAATACAAAAAAAATTATAACGAAAAAGTTGGGAAATTGTGGAAATCATTGCTTTCGGACTTTCACATTATCATCGCGAGCAATGGCAAATACAATCCTACTCATGAAAAACTTACAAGTTAAGTGTTGAACGCAAAATCGATGGAATAACCGAAACAGTTGTAAATTGAAAGTGGGTGTGAGGCTTGCGCTGGGCTAAGTTAAGTAGCAGCTTGTAATCTTGCAAAAGTAAATTACGATTATGACTCAGGTGGCTGTGGATTTGCGAGTGTATTTAGCAGAGCATGAAAATATGTACATACATACTCGTTATACATATATATTCGCAAAATATATGAAGCTTTCAACACTTTTCGGCACTCTAACTGTGCAGTCGCTAAGGATTTATGGTTATTTGGAGTGCGACTTTCGAAAAATGAGTTCTCTTTTATTCGCTTTTGCTGTGGTGTGTTAACTTGAGCGCTGTTAAATGGAACAGTAAAAGCAAACGCGTTTGCTTACATACATTCGAAAGTCCTGTTAGTCATATATTCTTAGATTAAAAGTAGCATGTGGTCCACACATACACACACACACACAAAATATTGTATGTGTGAGGAGTAAGAAGAAAGGTTGATAAAAACAAACTGTTGGAAGTCTGTAAAAAGTTCGGTCAAGCAAAAATGTAAGAGCAAAAAATTGCTTAAACACAATGGGATTTTCAGTTTTGATTGTTGCTTCCTCTTTCTTCTCTTGCTTGCACCTTTGTTCCGAGCAGTACTCATAAAAGTCGATTACTGCCAAAGCCTGACACATAAATTGTCAAAGTACTGGTGTGGCGACTGGTAACGTTGCATCTTGGTTGTATATTTGTATAGCAACAATATTTAGAGGCTTCTACAGCCTTCCATTTATACATGTTTATAGGCATGTATGTATGTACTCAGCGCCTCGACAGGTGAATGTCGTTATTAAACACACTAGCAACAACATAAACAAAGCCAATAGTGTAGTCACAACCAATAGGCAATTGTGCTTCAAGGCGACAGCATGTTGTCATGTGTTGCAACATGTCACCTGGGCGGTCAGTCAGCAACAAATGTGAAATGCGCCGCTTTAACTAGCTTCTTTCTTTACAAAAATGCTTAGTTTCTAATTTTCGAAAGCATATGTATTGCATGTTTGCTCGGATGCCATAAAAAATTGCACTTTGGTTAATAATTTTTTTTTTAGTTTGATTGCGCATGCGTGCATTTCTTTTAAGAGAAATTAAAGGTTGTAGTTTTTGTAATATTTTCTTTTTGTTTTATTTTCGTACTCTTAAATTTGTGCTCCAACTGCTTGCCTTCCTACATATTATTGCTTAGTGCGCAGAATAGTTTATCCTGCGGCTAAAGTTTTTAGTTGCAGTAAATCAAATTTTAGGACAATTGCCGATTATGTGGCAAAACATTACCAAAATTGACAAACAACATTTGAATAAAACAAGAATAAGCGGAAAAGCATTTTCTTTATTGTTTAAAACGAAAATAAATATTTTGTAGTTTTATATATACATATGTATGTATGTATGTATGTAAGCAGTAATAAAAAATAAACTCAAAATTTAAAAATAAACTAAAAATAAAAAAAATTGAATTTTTAATATAAAAAAACTTATAAAATGTCACTTTCAAAATAAAATATTTTAGTATTTTATCAATAAATTAGTTTAAAAACTTAATTTTGTTTCACTAAAATACCAAAATATTTTCAAAATATCACATTTTAATATTTTAAAAACAAAATACTTTTTAGTAAATTAAAAAATATCAATAAATTAGTTTAAAAACTTAATTTTGTTTACTAAAATACCAAAATATTTTTTTAGTAAATTAAAAAATAAAAAATAAAAAAAAATATTAAAAAAAATTTAAAAAAATATTAAAAAAAAATAAAATATATAAAATATTTTTTTTTATTAAAAAAATATTAAAAAAAATAAAATATATAAAATAATTTTTTTATTTTTTTTTTAAGAGAAATATTAAAAAAAAAATAAAATATATAAAATATTTTTTTATAAAAATAAAAAATATTTTTTTTATTTTTTTTTAATATTTTTTTTTTAGTTTTTTTAATAAAATATTTTTTTTTTTATTTTTTTTTATATTTTTTTTTAATGTTTTTTAATATATTTTTTTTAATTTTTTATTTTTTAATTTACAAAAAAATATATAAAATATTTTTTTTTTAATACGTACGAATAACGAAATATATCTTCATCAATCGTAATTTTTTTTTAAATATAAAAAAAGTTTTGAAATAATATAAGTTTTAGAATAATAAAATAAGAATAAGAAAAAAAAAATTAAATTTACAGGAAATATTAAAAATAAATTTTTCGATTATTTAAAATAATATTTCTTTTTTGAAAATTTTTGAAATTAAAAAAAGCTTTGGAACAAAATCAATTTAATCAAAAAATTAATTAAAATTTTAATATAAAAAAAGTTTTGAAATAATATAAGTTTTAGAATAATTAAAAAAAATTTATTTAAATTTCGATTTTTTTAATTGTTTTTAAGAAAAAAATAATTAAATTTACCAGAAATATTAAAAATTAATTTTTCGATTATTTAAAATAAAATTTCTTTTTTTGAAAATTTTTGGAAATTAAAAAAAAAGCTTTGGAACAAAGTGACTAAAAAATCAAAAAATTAATTAAAATTTTACTTCCTTAAAACAGTTAAAAAAAATTAAATTTAAAAGTCATGTACATATGAAATAAAAAATCATCAGAAAACTATGTACATATCTATTTTTCGATTATTTAAAAAATTATTTTTTTATTTATTTACTTTCGGAAGTAAAAAAAAATTTTGAAATAAAATAAGTTTTGGAATAAACAAAAAAAATAAAACAATTCAAATTTTGATTTTTTATTAGTTAAAAAAAAACTCAAGTTAAAAAGCAAAAATGGAAAACCCGTTTTGAAAAAAGTAAAAAAATATTAGGATTCGAGATGAAATATTAATGAAATTATTTGCAACAGCACATATACATATGTACAGCTGTGTTCAAAACAATAGTAGTGCCACTGAGAAAAATATTTAACACAAAAAATGTATCATGTCAGAACCGCCAAGCACTCTTCACGAAATATTTCTAACGGTATTCTGCGAGTAAAACACAAAGGATAAACTTCAGCTGTTTACATTACTTGCAATGTTATGAGTTCAACTCTGTGTCGGCCACTGAATTGCGCTGTTCACAAAAATCGGAGTGTTAGCTACCAAGTGGTAAAATACATTATTATTTAAACAAAATCTGTAAAAGACTAAAAAGTAATTACACAAAAATTAAAACGATAAGATTTCATCCACCAAATACGGAATATACTGCGCAATACACAGACCGTCAAACATGGCGGTGCAAAGTGGGGAAGTTTCTCGCACAACGACATGCGACCAATCCATCTGATAAAAGAAACCATGGAACAGTACGTGCATGTGGATATTGAAAAAAGTTATGCTGCCATACGCGGAATGGAATATGCCATTAAAATGGTTGTTTCAGCAATATAACGACCTGAAACCTACGAGTAAATGCGAAAAGGAATAGCTTCGGGTCAATAAAGTTGAGGTTATGTCGTGGTCTGCTTAGTCGCCTGATCTTAATTCCATAGCAAACTTATGGACAGATATTAGAGGTGTTACTGGCCGTAGACCATCAAATACAAGGGAATTATGGCGCACAGTCGACGATAAAT
The DNA here is from genome assembly GCA_027475135.1 of Bactrocera correcta. Classification (NCBI taxonomy): domain Eukaryota; kingdom Metazoa; phylum Arthropoda; class Insecta; order Diptera; family Tephritidae; genus Bactrocera; species Bactrocera correcta. Next base: position 81,524,923 of record CM050326.1, read on the forward strand.
GGCAGCAAATCCCGCTGAAGAGGTGTCGTGATCTGATCGATCTCTTGTCTCACAGATGTGACGGTAATAAAAAATGGTAGTTACTCGACTAAATATTAAGGAAACTGTCATAATTTACAATTTTTAAATTTATTATTGATTTTGTTGATTTTTGTGATGCACTCCTATTATTTTGAACACCCAATTAGTGAGGATTTTATTTAAATAATTATTTTTATTTATTTATTTATTTATTTATTCTTAAATATTTATTTATTCTTAAAAATTTAAAAAAGCATAAAAAGACCGCATAAAATGAACAATTCGTAGATAAACATAAATTTTTATTTTTTATTATTTGTGATGCCATCCTATTATTTTGAACACAACTTTTGAAATTACACAAAAAATATTTTTGAATTTTTTTTTGTTATTTTTGAATTTTTAATATTTTTTATTTATATTTATTGTATTTTGGTTTTATTTATTTTTACTACTATTTTTAACATAAACAAATTAAAATAAGAGCACGATTCTAGCTTGGAATCTATGCGCAACATCACATTCTTGTATTTTCATGTAATTTATATGTTATTAGTGTAAATTCCGTTAACAAGCTTAATTACTTATTCGATCAAAATATTCCAAGCCTCAAATTGAATTTTAGTTAATTAAAAGTATATCTAATATAAGCGTTCGTTTTCTGTGTAAACATACTCTCCTCGCATTTACTAAGTTATTTTAAGCTATTCTCACAGACTCATACTATACTGCATAACGTTCGAGTACACAACTGAAGCTGAACATTTGTTTACTTCCTTTTTTGTAGCCATCAGCATTACATAAGCGATTACAAAGAAAGCCCGCAAGACAATTATGGCATCAGCGCCAGGTGCTGCAACAACATAACGCACACTAACAAACAAATTTACACTCTTCATACATATTTACACACATTCAAACATGTTTAGAAATAATAGTTGGGCAACGCTAAATATTGTAGAGGGAGAAGTAAGCTGTAGAGCAGTTGCAGACAAAAGGTAAGAAGCGGCATTTGTTGCACATGCAAAATCACCAGCGATAAAAAGCAAAATGCCGGCACATACATACATACACACATACATATGTATGTATTTAGCAACATACAAGCTAGCTCCAAAATTGATATTGAGTAAAAGCAGCAGTGGCAATGATGTGTGGCAAGTAGGAAGGTATACAGTTGGGTGTTACAACAGTAACAACAATTGAAAAGCAAAAAACTGCCGCTAGGAAAGCCTTGCAAAACCAATATTTTGCAGTTGCAGGCGATATGCAGTTAAAAGTAATATTTTTTTTTTGGTAAACGTTGGGAAAATTACAAGGCGGCAAGAGCGGTGCCAGTAAAATGCTATCTAAATTTGCACAGCTGTAGGTAGTTACTTACAAATGTATGTATGTATGAGTTTGTTGTGATTGCATGCCGAATTTTGCATGGGCATTCAATAATATATGAAATAGGTTTTACTTTTATTATTTATTTATTATTATTTTCCACTTTTTTGTCAATTTTCATTCTGCTCGTCTGATTTCCTTAACCAAGCAAAAAAATATTGTGAAATCTTTACTGTGTGCTAAAATTCAACAGAGCAATTGCTGATGACGATGATGAGAAACTGCGCTATTGCAAAACATTGCCAGACGTAAGACTTTGCTGGTGCACATTTTTGACAGCTACAGTTTACTACTTATGCATATTCCTATGTACATAGGTATAAACATACATACATATGTTTATACTACTACCATGAGCATAAAATAGTAAGACACTGTTCTTAATTTTGAAATTCTTAATTTATTCTTCAAAATCTATGGCGTCCTATTCAAAATAATCCCTCTTGGGGCCAAAATTTTTTCCAATCCTCGAAACAGTTGTTAAGGTCAATTTCCGGAATAGCCTTCAATGCTTGTAAGAATCCACTTTTAATGGCTTCTAAAGGATTTCCTTGAAGAGGTCGTGTATGTTGAATAGCCAGATCGGCGCTAAATCAGGCGAATACAGTGGTTGCGGCGCGATATTGTTTGAAAATTTGGCGAAAAACTTACGAAGAATCAATACAGTATGCAATTATGCATTACTTTTTTTCAGAGAACACTCTTAGCCATTAGCAAAGATATAGCTAATATCTAATATATAAGATTAGCAAAACAAAGTCAATTCAGTAGAAGAACAATCAACTCTTACCAATATTTAAGAAATGCGTTTTGCCACTTCAAAAATAGAGGAATTGGTTATGTTCCGTGGTAGATCCAATTTCTTTCTTTGACCCCCAAAACCCACCCGTGTTAAGTTGCGCCACAAACGTGTTTCTATGACAGCTATATACTCTAGTGGTCTGATCGGAAAAATTTCTTCGCAGATTGTCTAGTTGCCTTAGAAAATTATCCGTACCGAATTTAGTGAAGATATCTTGCCAAATAAAAAAATTCCATACAAGTACTAGATTTTGATCGATCAGCCTGAATGGAAGGTATACAAGGTCTGTCGCAAAAGAAACAGAATTTTTTAAATATAACTGTTTCTGCTGGCGCCACCTATTGCTGGGTAAATGAAATAAAAAGTTTGATCTCTTGTTAACATTTCGTAAAAATTTTAAGACAATTGGATGACTACAATCGATGTTATCGATCAAAAAGTGACAGCAGCTTTTGGTCATCGGTCGTAAAATGCATTTTGAACAAAGAGCAAATATTAAATTTTGTTTTAAAGTTGGGAAAACGTTTACTGAAACATTTCAAATGATGAAGAAAGTTTGTGGTGATCAGTGCCTATCCCGTAGTAATGTGCATGAGTAGTTTAAGCGGTTCCAAGAGGGCGTGAGGACCTCTGTGACGATCAGAAGCCGGGACGGCCAAAATCAGTAGTTACCCAAAACAATATTGAACAAGTGCAGGAATTTATTAAGAATGAGCCGAAATCTTCTTTGCGTTACATGGAAATGGAGTTAAATATCACCAAAGACTCCATTGGGTCTACGGAAGGTGTGCTCCAAGTTTGCTCCGCACAAATTGACTGAAGAGCAAAAATTGCTACGAGTCCAACATTGTAAGGATTTGATTAAGGAGTCGAGAAAGGACATAAACTACAAATATTCGATTGTGACTGATGGTGAAACGTGGTGCTTTCAATATGATCCCGAAAACAAACGTCAAAGTGACGAATGGAAGCATCCAGACGAGCCATCACCGAAAAAAAGTCGTCTTCAGAAGTCAAAAATAAAGACAATGCTAATTTGTTTTTACGATTCCGAAGGTATTGTACACCGAGAGTTCGTCCCACCTTTCCAAATGATTAATGCTGTGTTTTACATTGGTGTTATGAAGCGTCTTTTGTTACGCATTGGTCGTGCTCGACCACAATACCGTGAGGCAGGGTTCTGTCGCCTGTTGCACGATAATGCGCCGTATCATCGGTCGACGCTTGTCACTGATCCTTTTGACAAAAAAGTCCATATTAACCATTAATCACTCACCCTACTCACCTGATCTGGCGCCCTGTAATTTTTAGCTATTTGGAAAACTTTATTTGCCCATGAACGGACAGTGGTTTCAGGACATTTCAGCTCATTCTCAAGAGCATTCCGAAAAATGACCTTTAACACTCATTTGAAATGCTAATTGACCGGGCTTAGCGCTGTATCGAAGCACAAGGAAACTACTTTGAATAAAAAGATATAACTTTTGAAAAATATTTATTTGTTTTTTTTTTTTTTTTTATTAGTCCTGTTTCTTTTGCGACAGATGTATAGTATGTTTTAATGAACCGATGTCGGCGTTTCCTACAAATGAGTACCATTTTTTGGGAGAAAAGCACCTGTGCGAAATTTCGCGTAGATAACATACAGACGAACAGACGGGCGTGGCTGAATCAAATCAGCTTGACTCGCTGACGACGTTTCCGACTTTGAAGCAAACTTCATATATTACATTCAAGGCATACAAATACATATGTGACTTGGTCTACGAAAAGGGGGCCTAGGTGTCAAAAAATCATTTTTTTTTTGTTTTTTTTTTTGTTTTTGGACATCTAAGCCCCCTTTTCGTAGACCAGGTCACATATGTACTTTCTGTTGTTGTTCTATTTTTTTTTTTTTGCTTCTACTCCGTCGATTACATGATTGAAATGCTTTATTAACACAGTTTCCCAGCCAAAGGCAAAAAAAGTTAAACATGTTGTTATTGTTATTTTTGTATGATGATGATAATGCTGATGAGTATAATGATGACGTGCTTGCATACAAATACTCGAACGACTCGACAAATAATTGAAAAGCCGGTGCATTTATGAAATATTCGACAGCCGAGAGGGTGAATGGCAGCTTGCAGATTGCTTACTATCTACGAGTACATTATTAGCGAGTTATGTTTTAGTTGCTATGAAGTGCATTGTGTTCTTATTTTACAGTTACTACGTTTGTTACAGTTGTTTGTATGGAAATTATGCATTTGTATTTACAACAACAATACCAGCGCACTTTTGCATGTGCCGCTGCAGTTTAGCATTAGCAGCGAAAAAATGCTCTCAAATTCATCGTCAGTTTCGCATTGTTAGTGGTGAGAAAAATTGTTCGTACATAAGCAAAGTAAATGGCGGAATCAAAAATGTTAATTACGGTCGTAAAAATTTCAGCGCGGTTGCGATGCAATGGTGTAAGAAAATTTTAATTAGCCGCGCATTAAGTTTGAAGTAGCGTTTGTTTGAAGCTTTCGAGTTGTTTATAGGAAATTTCGCATAAATTTTATGCATTTTTGTGACGAAAAGTATTGCTTATAAGTTCATAGCGCTGGAGTGAAGCGAAAAAATGTGTAATAAGTTTCTGAAAGCGACCTAAAAAATTGTTTTACAGCTCATCCATAACATGAACAGTCTAGGTTTATTAAAATTAATATTTTAATGTTTGAGAGACTTAAAACTTATTTTAGACCATTTGCTTAAAAAATATATTACGAAGGATGTTCATCAGATCAAACAACTAAAATAATAGAAAATTATAAGTACTTTTGAAATTTCAAAAATTAATAAAGTTATAAAAAACAGTTTTTTGTCTATTTAAATTAAAAAAAAAACAGCAAAAAACAGCAAATTCCAGTATTCAGTTTCCGAATAACAATTAAATTAAATGTGAATAGAACGTGCCGCATTCTGTGTTTCATTAGTTCATATCTCAGTTTTCGAAAATGAATGTTCGAAATCGAATAAATTAACAGATGTTGTAGAGCAATATTCTCAAATCGAACAACTCGCTGGGAGTAGATTTCGAAAGTGATTTTCAAAAAGTTGATATTCATTGAGCGCAAAACTTATTTGTAATTATTGTTTTTTGTATTTATTTTTTTCTTACTATTCCAAGGATACATATTTTACAGCGTTCTTGTTATTCAAAAGAAAATATTCAAAACCCGTCCAGAACGCGAACATTTTTTTCTCGAAATTACATTTTTTAAACTAACGTCTCGTCGCAAAAAATTCAAAAAATTTAATTTTGGGTTTTATTGTTTAAAAGCATTCAAAAAATTTAATTTTCAAGATTTAAAAAAGATCCTAGTTTCGGCGGTTAGTAATACATATACCTACAGATTAACATTCAATTTGGTTTTTGATTTTAGATAAGCCAGTCTGCTGGAATCCTGGACGACGTTTGTCTATCTTTTCCTTCATGTGTGCCATTGGAGCGGTAAATATCGCAATTAACAAAATATTTTTATTTAAACAAATTTGAAAATAAGAGCTAAAGGCTTAATAAATATATAGTAAAAAGTTGGAAGCTATGTGTTTTTCAGCTTCATTATAAAAAAAAAATCCGAAAGAAATCTAACAAAAACCGGCTGTCACACGGGATAACCGACTGAAGCTTTTAGGATAATATTCTATAAATGTTATAGAATTAAATAAGACAATAAAAAAATTTTATTTTTTGAAGAAGGGTAACCCACCCACCTTAAATCATTTTAAGAACTCAAATAATTTTTTAAGAGGAAAACGCAGTAACACTGCTCTACCAAATTTTTTTGAAAACAAGAAAAAACGTTAACTTCGGTTGCACCGAAGCTAAATACCCTTCACAGGTACATTTCTGTTATAACTAAGTGTTCAGTTTGTATGGCAGATATATGCTATAGTTAACCGATCTGAACAATTTTCTCGGAGATTACATTGTTGCCTTAGAAAATAATATATACCAAATTTTGTAAATATATCTTGTCAAATGTGAAAGTTTTCCATACAAGTCCTTGACTCCGATCGCTCAGTTTGTATGGCAGCTATATGTGATAGTTAACCGATCTGAACAATTTTTTCGGAGATTACATTGTTGCCTTAGAAAATAATATATACCAAATTTAGTGAATATATCTTGTCAAATGTGAAAGTTGTCCATACAAGAACTTGATTCCGATCGCTCAGTTTGTATGGCAGCTATATGTGATAGTCAACCGATCTGAACAATTTCTTCGGAGATTATATTGTTGTCTTAGAAAATAATATATACCAAATTTCGTGAATATATCTTGTCAAATGTGAAAGTTGTCCATACAAGAACTTGATTCCGATCGTTCAGTTTGTATGGCAGCTATATGCTATAGTTAACCGATCTGAACAATTTTCTCGGAGATTACATTTTTGCCCTAGGAAATAATCCATACCAAATTTGGTGAAGCTACATTGTCAAATGTGAAAGTTTTCCATATAACAACTTGATTCCGATCGTTCAGTTTATATGGCAGCTATATGTCATAGTGGTCCAATGTCGGCCGTTCCGACAAATGAGCAGCTTCTTGAAGAGAAAATGACGTTTGCAAAATTTCAAAAGGATATCTTAAAAACTGAAAGACTAGTTCGTATATATACAGACAGACGGACGGACAGACAGACAGACGGACGGACAGACAGACAGACGGACAGACAGACAGACAGACATGGCTAAATCGACTCAGCTCAACATACTGATCATCTATATATGTATATACTTTATAGGGTCTCCGACGCTTCCTTCTGGGTGTTGCAAACATCGTGACAAACTTAATACACCCTGTTCAGGGTAAAAAAATACTATGAGTTGAGAAAAATTTATGAGATTCTATGGTATATTTGCACAATAAGATTATTTTCTTTTTTTCGAATTAAAATATTAATAACTAAAGATTTCGAAAATTAAAATAATGAAAAAAAAATCCTAAATCATTTCCTTTGAAAATTCGTAAAAAAAAACAAGTCTCATTTCCGGGAAAAGAAAGAAAAGCGTAAAATTACGATTAGTTATGTTCGCGCACAGTCAGATGGATAAGTCAGCATGGCAGAACTGTCAACCAGCATCTATCGCTTCACACCACCATTGTACGTATTATATGCCAGCGATAGACATAGGTGAGCCTACAGTAAGCGCGTCAACAAGAATATTGCATAGCATTAACAAGAGTTGACATTTGACGTTTGCAAAGCGCTTTGCTGACATTTCTGTCAGACACGTGAGTGTACCAAACAGATTTACGAAGCAAAATAAAACCATATGATATGCTGTATTTCTTAAGCAGGAAGTGACTGACTTTCACTGAAATGTCACAAAAATAAGAATGGCTTTATGTAGCAATATGTGTATGTATTTGTATTAAATAAAAATCGAACCTAAGATCTGTGGGAAAATGAATTTTCGAACCGTAAAGCTGTAAATATGAATAATACAAATAGGTTCACTTGTAAGCATTTTGAAAAAATATAAGCTTATGTTGCTTATATGTATGTGAATAATATAAAATGCTTCATATACTAAATACCTAAAATAATTACAAACCGTCTTTCATAAGCTCAAATGAATTTAGCTTTGGAGCTAACAAAATTCTCAAGCTTTTCACACCGCCATTGTGAACGCGCAATTAATGTAATACAATTCACTTGTGAAATTATACACCGTCGAAGCCTAAAAAAGTGGAAACCTCAGTGCGAAGTAAATTTCTCTTCATTTTTTTTTCATTTAAGGCGAGATAATTGTAAGCTAAATTTCTATAATTTTGTAAATGTGAGCTTTAACGGCAGTCAACTGTTTTTTTTTTTACTTGAAAGCAACCAGCATTAAAGCCATTTAAAAGCATTACTATGTAATCGGTGTTTGCTCTAAATTCGCTTGCTCGCGAAACAGGAAGACAATTTTTACTACACGTCTTACTAAACAAATGGAAAAAGAGCACATGAACTTATATATAACTGTAAAGCGCAAATTATGTACATATGTCTGCATGTAAGAACAACTTAAGCGCATGGCACACTGTGGGAGTTTGACTTATTTTCACCACACTCTACAACTTAATCTACGTCGCCTCCAACTGCAAGCTCCACCATTCCAGCGGCGACTTGCAAATTAGTGTCGGCTGTGAGGAAAATAAATTTGTGCCAGTAAATTTCCGCGTTGCTAAAAAATCTCAGCGCAGAATTTTTGTTGCATGCAATGAGTGGGGAAGCAAAAATATAAGAGCAACTATGTAGTGAATAAGTCAAATTATGGGAATTATCCACATTTATGTGCTGGTATGCACGATCATAATGAGGACTGAGTGTACTTCAGAGAACTATTTTGCTTGGAATGCTTTTTACTGGTTCAGTTAACGGAAGTTGCATTCCTACTTTGTGTGGTATGAATATAAACAAATTTATTTATAATAATATTGTATTTTATTCAAATTTACTGTTGTGAAAGCTTTATGAAGCTCGATTAGAGAGATGTTTTTGAAATTTGCAGTACGGATTCCAACATTATTGTAGTTACAATGTAACTGATCGTACTGCCAGCAAAACCGAGTTGATTCTATAATCTTAAAAATAAGCTTATGTTTTCCCGAGCTTTCGTCGAGATCAACCAAGAATAAAAGCTCTATAATAAAAATTAATTAGCCAAATTTTCCCGAAGTTGAACCTAGAAAAATGACTGATCATACTCCCATCATGATCAAGTTGATTCAAGAATCTTAAAAATAAGCTTATGTTTTCCCCAGCTTTTGTCAAGATCAACCAAGAATAAAAGCTCTATAATAAAAGTAATTACCGCAAGTTTTCCCGATAGTTCAACCAAGAAAAATGACTGATCATACTCCCATCATGATCAAGTTGATTCTATGATCTTAAAAATAAGCTTATGTTTTCCCGAGCTTTCGCAAGATCAACCAAGAATAAAAGCTCTATAATAAAAATTAATTAGCCAGAGTTTTCCCGAGCTTTAGGAAAGAAAAATGACTGATCATACTCCCATCATGATCAAGTTGATTCAAGAATCTTAAAAATAAGCTTATGTTTTCCCGAGCTTTCGTCGAATCAACCAAGAATAAAAGCTTTATAATAAAAATTAATTAGCCAGAGTTTTCCGAGCTTTAGAAAGTTCAACCAAGAAAAATGACTGATCATACTCCCATCATGATAAAGTTGATTCTATGATCTTAAAAATAAGCTTATGTTTTCCCGAGCTTTCGTAAAAGATCAACCAAGAGTGAAAGTTTTATTATACAAATTAAATAACCAGAGTTCTCCCGAGCTTTAGTAAAGTTAAAGCAAAAAAGAATGACTGATATAATATGTCGGATTAAAAATCTTAAAAATAAGTTATGTTTTCCCGAGCTTTCGTCAAATCAACCAAAAATAAAAGTTTTATTAAAAAAATTACCAATTTTTTCCCGAAAGTTAACCCAAGAAAAATCTATATATTTCATATAATATTGTGAATCTTTAAAGAGGACCTTTGTAAACATCGGGAAACAAGTAGTTTATCGAAACCTTTTGACAGAGCGGGATCAAATGAAGAACTAAACAACAAATTTCCTGTTTTCTGGTTAAGTAAAAATGTCTACCAGCCGCAGCGTAAGACTTAAAATCATGTAGAAGAATCACCAAAATCTAGTGTCATTGCAGGAGATTGTTCACATGGAGAATTAAGTACTGCAATTCAAATGGATTTTTTTTCAAGTGAAAATATCACGACAAAAAGTAAAATCTTAATTCTGCCGATTTTCATAAAGTGACTAAGAACGCAGAGTTTATATTGAAACGGAAGAAACAAATTAACTCGACTCGAATCATGGCTTAAGTTTATGCCTTACTGTATCACAACTTTAGTTAAAATAGTTCATAAATCTACTTCCTAAACTGAATCCTCACTGTGAATACAGCCTGAGCTAACTAGTTGTGCTATGAAGTAATGAAAGTTCTTATATACACTGAGTGTTGAAGCTTTCTACGAACCATATTGAGGCAATCTCACGCTTATCTACTTGACCCAACCGAGTCGAATTCATCCTGAAACTTTCACTCGAAGCAATTAACAAAATTAGAAATTAGCATTCTTCAGCAGCTTTGGGTCACCAGCGACATATACATACATATACTATACTTAATTAGAAAACCGAAGACATGTATGACTATCATAGCCAAGTAATCCACCACGAAAAGTAATTATTACAAAAATGTGATAAAAACAATAAATGCAAAAGTAGTAAGCAATCAAAATGCAATGGCAATAAGTCAGCGCAGTGGAAATAAACGTTGTGCTGTGGCGTCAGCAATGTCAGCCACAACTACGACCACCGACTACCACATGGCATTTAGTACTATTTTTTTTTTTCTTTTTCAACAACACAACCAAAAATGCTTGACAACTTCATTTAAAGCCGAATTTAGACACCGCCAACCAAGTATTCGAGTAGTTGCTACTTGATTCGAGTAAACAGCGATGACTCCAGCACAAAATGATTGTCGCCAATCAAAAAACTATTGCTGACTATTGTCTGCCACAGATGGCTACCTACATGGTTAGGTAGCGCGCCTGAAATTTACTACTGCCTACTTGTCGCCAACTTCAGACATTGTAAATTTCGCCAACTCACATTCGGTTCAATGCCAAAAACGAAGGCGGCAGTAATACCAACAGTGACAGCTGGGCAAACAGATAAATGTCCACACTGTCAGCTGGCTGTACTTATATACTCCTCCATAGCTGTACATAAATAATAACCCAATAAGCAGTTAGGTTTGAGTTAAATTTGAAGGTTAGGTAGAGTGCATTACTTACGATAATAAAGCTCACCAATTCAAAAGATTAATATGTGCAACCTCTGAGACATAATCAAGAAACCGGGAGCCAATAGTTGAACTTCTTTTTTATACAAAATTTTGAAATTTTTCTTGGCAGATTTTACAATAATCGTTGTAATCTTCCTACTTATGTCAATCCTTTTGGATTTATTTCAATAGTCAGCATGTACGGCCCATGTTCCATTCAAGTTAAGAATTGTTTACATCGCGGCTCAGCTATATCCATAACATGTATGTCGATTATAAATCTACAAATAACCTGAAGTATATACTACTGTGTCCATTTGAATTTAAACTGCGCGCGTCGAAGGATTTGGAGAATATTTTTTTTAGGTTGGAAGTACTGTCAGTCACATTTAAGTCAAATTTTATGTCAAAATATTCATTAGTGTTTGAGATACGTGTCGTTTTGTGAGCTGCTAAAACGAAGTTTTTCGTTTTTTGCGATGTCGAAATTTGTTGAGCAAAGAATTTTCATTAAATTTTGTTTACGGTATCAATTTTCTGCTACGGATACGTTGAGGATGGTGCAGAAAGCCTTTGGTGATGAGGCTCTGCCTAAAAAAATGTTTACAAGTGGTATAGAGAGTTCCAAGCCGGCCGTGAACGTGTCGAAGACGAAAAGCGTCCAGGGCGACCATCAACCTCAACCGACGAAGCTCACGTTCAACAAATCAAAGATTTCGTGTTGAAAAACCCGTCGATTAACAATTAGAGACCTTGCTGATGAAGTTGGCATATCGAAAGGCTCAGCCAAATACCATTTTGAAGGATTTTTTGGGCCTCAAGCGCGTCAAATCTCAACTGGTAGCGAAAACATTGAATTTTTTGAAAAAAAAGGCGTCGCGTTGAAGTGTGTGAAACGATGCTTTCCGACTACCCTGGTAGTCATGAAATGCATTATAGCTGGCGATGAGACTTGGATCTATGCTTATGACCCCGAAACAACTGATCATTCGAGCGAATATCGTGTCAAAAGAGAGCCGAGACCAAAAAAATCGCGCCAAAGTCGCTCAAAAATCCAGGTCATGTTGACTGTTTTCTTCGATTATCGTGGTGTTGTGCATTATGAATTCCTTCCAACCGTCAAACAGTCAACAAGGAATATAATTTGCGCGTTATGCGTGGTTTGCGTAATGCTATCCGCCTAAAAAGGCCGGAATTGTGGAAAGACAATTCTTGGTTTTTACACCACGATAATGCACCATCCCATACTGCCTTCGTAATTCGTGGTCATTTCGCCACAAACTCAACCCGCAACCACTGTATTCACCTGATCTGGCGCCGTGCGACTTCTGGCTGTTCACCAAGCTCAAAAGACCGCTCGGGGACACCGTTTTTATACGACAGAGGAGATTCAAGCCGCAGCGAAGACGGAACTAAAGGCCATCCCGGAAAGTGACTACAACCACTGTTTCGAAGATTGGAAAATCCGTTGGCATAAGTGCACTGCATCGGGAGGGGATTACTTTGAAGGGGGATGAAATTGATTTGGAAGAATAAATAAAGAATTTTCAAAGTAAATACAATATCACCTTATTTTTTGGGCACAGTAGTATATTCCCTTTTTAACGGAGTCTAATTATGGGGTGGTGCCTGTCCTGGCTAATTCACAGTTACCAAGAATATCAGTGTGTCCCAGAACCCATTGTGTGTTATAGCAAAATGCGATGTTAGATCATGTGCTTCCCAAATTTACAGCGATGATCTCTAATAACGCAGTAACTGAATTATCAGGCAATAGCTCTACTTGACAAAATTATTGTGCTCAAAGGATACTTAAATTTGGTTCCGGAGTTGGGAAAAGATGGTTTGCAATAATAAAATAAACCACTTCAATTGCTTATATTATCTTGGAAACGGTTTAGATATGTAGATATCAGGTTTAGGACGATGTAACGATGGACAATCTCAGAAATTAAAAAAAAATTGAGAAAATGATACTTCAGAAAATTGTTATTACAACGATTCGATTTGAGAAGTGCATTTTCTGCAACATTATGAAGAAATATTGGAGAAAGATTTGAGTCCAGAACCAGAACCAGAAATCTCTCGAGGGAATAATTTTCCGTTGCTTATTGGGAAACTTTCTCGCACACAAGCGCTATATATTGAGGGTAATGCAGACACTCGCTGTACGAACGAGTAGCTTGCTTTGAAGGGGCGTCTCGTCTATCAGCGGTGGCGTTGACGACAATTTGTCTTCTTCGTTAACCCGAAATGGTCAATACAATGTGGCGCTGCTGCTAGTTGACTCTTACACTCTGTGAAGCTACCAACTCACATGCCAGCTAAAGAGCAGCGGCGAACGAGGCAGCAAGAAAGTCTTCCCCTTCTTGTTGCGCGCCAATGTGCAATATCTACTCCAATCTTATAGCATCATCATTGCGCGCATATGCAATTGTTAAAAGCATATACTACCCAATTGCATTTTCCACCAATTGACGTAGGCGCGTTTGCTGCAATGTGGTTTTTCACTTCTTTAAATTCCGCTACAAATGTAGCAATGCAACCGGGTGGGTATCGTAGACGTTGGCACACATGCTACACTGTGTATGTAACCTATGTAGACGTAGGATATATGGACTGCAATTCGCAAATCCTACCAGTTCGCCATCAGCAGTGTGAGGCCTGTTTTAGGTGGGTAGGCGGTAGGTGTTCACTGCCATTGCCGCTGGAGTCGCCACCGCTGTGTGCTGCTGCCACTTCTACAGCCATTGTGATTGCCGGTGTGATTATTTAGTATATGCGGCGAATGTGAGCTTTATTGTGTGAGCGTAGCTAAAATGGTAATGGCTCCGTGTGCCAAGCGTTGCTTTTTTTTTGTCTTATGATGATGTTGGTGCATGCTTGGCATTTGATGTATTTCACTGTGGCATGTAATGAAGTTGTGAAGCATGCCCAGTTGGCATTTTTTTGCTCCTACACAGCGTAGCTGCAAGTATGAGTGGTATTTTCACAACTCACATCTATTTTTTACACATAACATAGCATAGCATAACTCAGCTCAACATAACACAGCGCATAGTTCACTTCTGCCAGCCATAAGGCTTGTGGTACAACGTTTGATTAATTGCCATTGATTTGCGCAGCAGCCACAATGAGGCACATATGTATGTAAATGCATATACAACAACAGCAAAAACAACACTAAAGACAACAGCAACTATGAGTTGAAAAATGTGAAGGTAAGAAAATTTCGCTGCAAGCTAAAATGGTCTAAAACAAAGGATGCATGAGCACAAGTGAGGAAAATAGCAACAATCAAAAGCCAAATAGAGTGAAAAAAATTCAAAAATTATAAAAAGAAGAAACAAAAAACCGTTGCATAGAAAGAAATTTTTCATTGATGAAGTTGCTTTTATATCCAGCAGCGATCAGCGCTCGGTTGCGCGGCAGCAAGAGCAACAGCTGCTGCTTTAAATATTTGTTGCGGCTATTTGCGCTCACCTTGCACCTACTATGGCTGACATAGTATGCATATAAAAGTGTATGGATGTGTGTAGTTTAGTACACAATTTATTGCACCTAATGAATTCCGCGCTGATTGCCAAGCAACTGATGGCTTGATTTAGCTTATGGCTTATGTCTTACCTTTTTTGTTGCTTTTAAAAATTTAATTTACAATTTTGTTGTTTTCATTTGTTTGCAATTTTTATGCCTGCGCATTTCACTTTTCCACTTTATCATATTTTTCTCTTCAATTTGCAGCCTCACATTTCATATATATGCATCCATCTCTAGCTTATTGACGTAGTTGGTATGCAAATATTTGGCAATCATCTATCAATTTATCAAGTTTTTTGACTGAATGAGCTATTGCACTCTATAATATTGTCTAACAGCATAATTTAATATTGCCCGCGGCCTTTACTCAGCAATTTATGGGTAAATTAAGTTAACAAGCTGTATGAGCTATTATGGGTAAATGCAACAACAAGCATATATTTTTGTTGCTGGGTGGTCGAATAGAGTTAATGATTTGTTTGATGTGAAGGTAAAGGCTCATGTATCAGAAAAACACAATTGGCAGTTTTAGTTTTAGACGCTGCATTAAATCAATTGGAGAGTATGCGGGTAGGTATCCGCATTTTGGGTGTCTACAAATGTTTTGACAGCAAATTTATTTTTTTGTCTACTTTGCAGGGTAGGGATATATTTGCCATTCGGAGATTTTTATGGAAACTTGGACATGGAAGTTGAAAAATACCTCAGAAAATATGATACTTGTAGTTGTTTGTATATTTCACGGTTGTTGTTCGTTTTTCTGTTGTAAAAAACATAGACGATTCTGCCGATTATGTTAAGAAGCTACAGAAACGACAGTCTATTGGCTGAACATACATAGCTTCGGATTTGTTTGAGGCTTCGGCTTGGACGAACGCTCTCGGCATCTTCACAATGGCAATACGCTATGACTGACTAAACTAGATATAAGAGCTGCCATTCCATTCAGAAAAAAACAATAGTTTGGTATGGTTTGTAGGCCGGTGGAGTCATCGTTCCATATTTCTTAAAAAATTATGCCGTTATGTCGGCCGTTATCGCACCATGATAATCGACTATTTGATGGCTGAAATTGAAGCTCGTGATCTCGGCGATATTTGGTTCAACAAGATGGCGCCACTTCCCACACATCGCATCAATCGATGGATTTATTGATATAATAACTTCGATGAGCAGATAACTTCACATTTTGGGCCGGTCGATTGCCCACCAAGAACGTGTGATATTACACCATTAGACTTTTCCTTTGTGGATATGTGAAACCTAAAGTACATGCCTTGGAGCAAAACATCAAGCGTGTAATTCGCCAGCTACCAGTCGAAATTATCGAACAAGTCATCGAAAAGCAGATGGACCATCTGAGACGTAGCCGCGGTCAACATTTGAAGAAGACAATTTTCAAAAAATAAATGCCAAAGAATGTTCCTTCAAATGATAATAAACATTTCCTAATAAATTTGAATTTAATAGTTTCTGTTTTTTTTTCTTTAAAAAAGTAGGGAACCTCGAAATGGATCACCCGCGGCCATAATTAATGATTAGAAATGAGAGATATCAACTCTAGATATTGCAACAATCTGACGATCTTAAATGAGTTGAGCTGTTCTCTTAAATTATAACCGATAAATGAGCAGATTCAAATCTTTTATGAAATTGGCAATTTGAGTGATACTTAATCAGGAGCACATTTTTCGCAATTTTGCCAATATTTTGCTTCAATACTTACAAATAGTGTTGTAAATCGAACGCTTTAAGAATAACTGTGAAACTTACCTGTAAAAAATGAAGAAAAATGAATTAGCATATTTAGTAGAAAATTATAATATAATATTTCTATTTGAACATTTGATAAGGTAAGAATATACAAACATAAAAACATCATGCAAAAACTAATATGCGCCCATTAGACTATACTAATATTATAAAGAGGAAAGATTTGTACTTATTTTTGTATGTTTGTAATCAATACGCTCAAAAAGTACTTAGCCGATTTAAAAAATTCTTTCACCAATGGAATGCTACATTCTTCCAATTTGACATAGGCTACATTCATTTTGAAAAAAATTAGCGATCCTTGGTAAAATTTGAACAATGTAACCGAAGGAGTAGAAAACTTAGTCTTAAAATGTCTTTCGTCGAATGCGCTGCCGAAACTATTAGCGATAGAACAAAATAATGTACAACAATATTGAAGAACATCATAATGTCTACAAAAAACTCCGCGGTAGCATATGTCCAACTATTGTAGCTATGTATGTCACTACAACAACTTTCTTCTTTTAAACATTAATGAAAATGCTAACCAAATTCACACCACGCTATTTATGTGTTTATATTGATCCTTATCCAAATAAATTTTTTTATGGTCAAGACCATTTAACTACCTATATAATTATTTTCAATTATAAATAATAATTTATTTATTTATAATTTTTAAATTATTTAAATTGGACTTTCCATTCAAAAGATATTACAAATTAAAAACTTCAAAAAGTAAACAAAACCGCCATAGCGCCGTGCCGTTGTTTGCGATGCATTCTAAAAAGCGCGCCGGGCCAGAGAATGTAAAGTATAGAGAAGGTGTAAATTGAATTCTGTATGATGTTCGATTTGGCGGCTAACAGAGCCGATAGAATCAAAGTAAGGAATTCGACGTTGTCGCTGCTATTTAGCAGAATTGAGCACGTGCAATGCCAAAAATATATGTATGTAAAACGACTGAATTCATTATTTATTACTGTTATTTTAATTTTTTGATTATTATTATTTTTATTTCATTTTTTTTAATTTAATTTTTTTTTTTAGTTTTTTTTAATTTATAACTAAAAAAAAATATATTTATTTTTTAATTTTTAAAGAATATTATTATTATTATTATTTAATATATTTATTTAGTAATTTATTATTTACTTATATGTAAAACGACTGAATTCAATATTTATTACTGTTATTTTAATTTTTTGATTATTATTATTTTATTTTTTAATTTTTCAAAAGTGCCCGCCAATTAAACCATCAAAGAAATTGCACATAAATAGACTTACATACAAATATAACTGTGGGATTTTTTTAATACAAATAAAAATATTTTTGAAAAATAGTGTTTTATATCCAAATTTCCAAAAATAAATAATTGTCTACCCCGTGCGATGCCGGGACGGGCTGCTACATGGTATCATATATGTTGATTGTCTCATAGACGTGATCTCTACCTTAAAAAATACCTTATTTATTAATTCTGCTTCCACATGGGACGAGAAAAAGTGGGAAAACATATAAAATAAGTGAGGTTAGAGATTTTATTTTTTAATAAAGAATATTTCCTTTGATTAATTTTAATTAAACCCGTAATTTTTTTTAATTTATAAAACTTTTTTTTATTAATATTGACCAAAATAAAACAACAATTTCAAAAAGTTAGCTCAAAAACTTTTCCGAAACTTGAGAAAAAAATGCAAATAACTGTTTCACATTAGCTACATCATTAGGCGTACTTATGCGTGTATTTCTTTCACCCCAAATAAGTTCGATGCCGGCAAACTAGCATTACTCACTTTGCGAGTGAACAATTTAACTATCACTTTGCCACACTCGTTTTAACTGTCATTAAGTACGTGCCCGATCGCCCAGTTGACTAAGCACAGCCGGTCGGGTTAGCAGCACATTTTCATTGTTCACTTAATGTTGTTGTATGTATGTATGTATGTACGTGCTTTTGCAGCCACCTGTCATGGGATATTGCACCGTGAGTTGTCAACCTCTGACACATGCCATACAATTCAATTACTTAATGAGAAATCGACTAATCAGTTGGCGTTGTTTTTCGATTTTGTTTTGGGGACTATTGCCGGAGCAACATCCCAAAAACACTGAACACACCAAATGGAATCATGCTTGACAGATGGCGGGAAGTGTATACATATACACATATGTATGTATGTGTATCGGGTGTATAGGCAAAGTTACACACGAGCGTACAAGTGAAAGTACGACACGGTTAAGACAATAAGCGAAAAGGGGCGATGATTTGCTCGTGAACCAAACAAAAAAATAAAAAAATTAAAAAAAAAAAAATTTAAAAAAAATAAAAAAAAAATTCAAAAAATTAATAAAAAAAAATTAAAAAAAAAAAATAAAAAAAAAATTGATTTAAAAAAAAAAATGAATAAAAAACATGTTGCATGCAACACATATAGCAGCGATGCTTTGTGTAACAAAAACTCAATGAAATGTGAAAAATCACCAAAAGCACTTGTTGTTGTTGCCTGGCCCCTTTCATTACACAAAGCCAAAAGAAAAATTGTATATTTTTGGCTTTATTTTCGGCTTTTATTATTTTCATTTTTTATTATTGACATTGGTCTGTTTGTTTTACGACTGTTTGTTTGGAAAATCCAATGTGGCAAATGGAATGGAACGGAACTGCGGACATGCGCGTGCGCCGCCGAAACAATCGCACAGGAACGAAAGTTTTTAGTCGAAAGAAAGGCAGTCACAACACAACAATAACATCAGCTAGACAATGGGCAGCAACAGAAGCTATAATTTCGAGGCACACATGTGTGGCTAAAAGGCTACTCCCAAGTGTGCGCATGTGTGTATGCGTTTGTAGCGTGTTGTTTTTTGAGGGAAAGGTCTAAATGGCTAGCCACCAAGCAGCCGGGCACAGTCAATTCTAAATGTGAAAACGAAATAAAAATAATAAATACAATAGCGATTGCAATCGCCGGTAAATGTATGACCCAGAGTCAAGTTGGTGCTACTCCAGCAATAACTGTTAAATCAGCAATATCAATTATTGTTGCTTCTGAAATACATATGTACATATGTACGAGTATATGAAAGTAAGTAGAAATGTACAGTGTAGTGGCACGCCGCATTTAATTGTGTGTAACATTCACTCAGGTGTAGCACATAAAGTGGGGTAGCAGATAATATGTGTGTTTAGGGCAAAATGCCAAAGTAAATATAAATATAACCATATGCAAGTACGTATTTATATACGAAAGCATCAAAAAGCTATTTATAGGCATTTAAAGCGCAAGAGGAAACGGAAATAGGTTTTCGCGCTTCACTAAAGCCATCACATCGGCCACCGATTCGAGAACAACAACAAGTGGAACTCTTTCGAGAATGTTTTTGAAATGATGCAGCTGCTTTTTATCGTCTAATTAGTCATCAGAACTAATAAAATCGGATTATAATTTGTGTTGGGGTTATCGAACTTACAAGAGATAGGCGGGAGCGAAAAAAACAATAGTTAGAGGAAGCTGTATATACAAGTATATAAAATGTGTATACAGACGCGTGCAACTAATTAGCAACGCTTTCTTTTTTTTTTAATTATTTTATTTCGGGTTTAAAGTTAATATTTGGTTGCAAACCCATTACTGTCAATCACGGCTTGATATCTAAGAGGCATTGACTCCACTAAACCTTGGCAAAATGTCCTTCGGAATATTATTCCATTATTGTTTAGCCTTGATATCTAAGAGGCATTGACTCCACTAAACCTTGGCAAAATGTCCTTCGAATATTATTCCATTATTGTTTAACCGCTTCGTATAATTCCTGGAAATTTCCAACTTTATGGAAACGAACTCTTTTCTTCAAATGTGTACAAATGTTTTCGATTAAGTTTAAGTCCGGGATGCATGAAAGCCAGTCTAATAGGGACACAATCTTTTGCTGAAACCATCTTCTGTACCACGTACAGTATGTTTCAAGTCCTTCTCTTGCTGGTAAATTCACGTTACGGGCATATCGTCATCAGGATATGATAATATTACGTTGTCCATGATTGAAATGTATTTTAACTGGTCCATGCGCCCATTTATTTCCTAAATTGGCCCAACACCTCACCACGATATAGCACCCCAAGTCATAACGCAGCCGCCCCCATGTTTTAAAATTCTTCTTCTGTTTTAAAATTAGCCTAGTGTATTTGGGGTCCAACTCCTTGCACCGAGGCCTGCGGACATAAGTTTTTCCATCTGAAGAAATCCTATTAATCTTGCTTTCATCGAAAAATAATACTCTTTTTCCACTCTTTTTCTGTCCAATGGCGGTATTTCTTTGCAAACTCTAAGCGGCTCCTTTAATTGCATTCAGAGAGAGTAATGGCTTCATCCTTGAAACTCTTCCAAACAGTACTGCCTCGCGTAATCGTCTTTTTACCGTAACTACAGATAATGCATCTGAGTTTTCTCCAAAAATTGCAACTCGAATTTATTTTACCGTCTTGTGGGCATTCTTTTTTGAATCGTGGATAATTAACTCGTCCTTCTTAAGAGTAGATTTCCGACCTCTCTTTTCTCTTGGAATTTGTTTTGTCATTTTATTCTTGTTGAAATACCTAACTGCATTAATAAAAAACCCAACCGCTTGGGAAAATTTATGGTCTTTTCAATGTCTCCATAAGATTTCCTATCCTTGTACATCTATACGATAACAGCTCTAGTGTCCTTAACACAAGACTTGTGCTTACTCATTTTTATACACTAAAATTATTTAATTTCTTAATAGTAACGTATTTCAATAAAAATATAAAGATTTAGTTACCTGACACACAACTAATTCTAAGAAATCTTAAGAATTCAACACGCGTTGCACGACCATTTTACTCACTATTGCACAAAAGACCTCAAGTATTTCAGAATAACGGGATTTTTTCAAAAAAAATTTGTCTGCTAAATCTGAACATACTTTCATAGAAGATAATTCAAAATAAAATTAAAGCCGTTTTCTCAATGTATAGTCAGCACCCGAGTTTAAGTTGAGTTTTGGTTAAAAAAAAGGTTCTTTAGCGAAAGAAGGAGTCTTGGTTAAGTTAACCGGAACTTAATTGACAAATGACACAGATGATTGCTAACCAAATATTAAAGAAAAGGTTATTTACTGAAAGGAAGTGTCTCGGTTAAGTTAACCGGAACTTAATTGACAGATGACTGCTAACCAGACACTAAAAAATACGTTCTTTACCAAAAGGTCTTGGTTAAGCTAACCAGAACTTAACTGTTGTTGTAGCGGCCGAATTCTGCTGAGTTGACAGTCCTTGGCCAGATTAAACTACGGGTCCGTTCCGGTTACATTGACCCGACTGCCGTGGGAACGGCCACCAAAACTTAACTGACAGATGGCTGCTAACCAGACATTAAGAAGACAGTAAAAAAAAATCGATAAAATCGAGTAATAATCAGTCAAATCTATATAGTGTTATAGATAAAATCTAAAAGAAATAACTATCTATAACTTGATTTTATATTTAAGTTTGTTTTCTGAAATGGAATATTCCGTTTAAAAAAAAACTCGATAACATTGTACTGTAACTAAATTCTAGGCAATACCCAATTATTTTTTCCTCTAAAAATGAAAGGCATGAAAACAAATTTTTAGACTCGAAATAAAGGTTCATTAATTTTACGTCACACCCACTCTTAACTTATGCTTTACCTGATGCACTTTCACCAATTATAAAACCTTCAAAAGAAAATATCTACGACTTCCTTTGCACTCATATAATTTCTCATATTCAAAAGGTTAAGAAAGGGTGAAAAATATTTATTAAAAAAAAGGCGAAAGACTTATTCGACAACTGAAGAGAAGCCAGAGTGGGTAAAAAATAAATATGGGAAAGATACTAATAAAACAAATAAAACAATTGCAGTATACTTTTAATTAACTGCCAAAGTCTTCTGCTTGCTGTCAATAATTTTTAATTTTCTTCAACATTTATTAATTAACCTGAGCATACTAAAGCAACAATATTTGTTTAGCTCTTGCAGCATCTTCAACAATACACTTCCACTCCTTGAAACCTCAATGCAATGTTAATCGATTACATTCTATAAATATATGGTACATAGTATATATGCATAGTACCATATGCTCGCTGACCAACTTTCAAGTTGTCGTTGTTGTTGTGCATATAAAAGCTTGACAGATTTTCGATTACTTTCAAGGCTTTCAAAAATTTCTTTTCCATTTATCAAAACCAGCAACAGTGGGAGGAGTCTTTCATGTCACACTGTGGCGCGCAATGCGGCGATAAGTTCAGCGTTGCCAACCAGCCAGCAGCAGAGCAAAGCACTTAATATTGCAACGCCATGTGGCAAGCTGCATTTCACAACACGTGGCACATGTATGTATAATGCTTTGCATTGACCAGCGAGCGCATGTGTTTGCTGGCCGAATGTTGCAGCGATCGATCGATCGATTTGTTATTTGCAAATTTTTAGCAAACTCATGCATACAATTTGCGAAGGCATAAAAGCTTACAAGGAGACACAGACTTATATATATGTATGTGGATATGTATATGCATAAATATGTTTGTCAGTGCTTTTTCAGAGGATTATTTGCTCAATCAGAGTTTTGCTCCTGCACAATTTGCATCAAACCAACATTCATATAGATACTTATGTATATAATTGCATATACATACATACATGTACAACATTTTTCCTCACCACTGTTTATCATCGCAATGTTAATGGCATTTTAATGCGTGTAATGCGCGGTTAAAGTGCGCTTTTAATACAAATATGCATATTCGGAGGCACACCCAAATTGACTTTCGTTGAATTGAATTAATCTTTTTTTTTTGTGAATGTGAATGTGTTGGGAAATGGTACATTATAATTTGCATATATGGCATATTATATATTGGTGAGTTATGCACTTGGGTGTAGGAAAATCGCAGTATTAATAGATTTAAAAATATTAATTATCGATTAAAATCCATATAAATCGATAAATCATTATAAGTTTTTTTAAAATCGTTAAAATAAAAATAAGGCTACAATTTAAATAAAATCGATTAAACAATTATTAAATTTGGGCATATAAATAACGATCGTGAAATAAAAAATATAAAAATTTCAGAATTTTTCGAATTGCAAAAGTGTAGTTAGGAAACAAAAAGTTAAAAAAAAAACAACAACAAAACAGATAATTTAAAAATCGATAAATAGCGATTAGTCATATGAAAAATTAAAAATCGATAAATATCGATAAGTCACAAGAAAATTTGTATCTGAAAAAAGCGAACAACGAACAAGTGTTTGTGTTGCGAAAACATAATGATATCGATAAAAATAAAAAAAATAAAAATTATCGATACACGTCTAGAAATAAAAATCGATAAATATCGATAAGCCACAAGAAAATTTGTATCTGAAAAAAGCAAACAACGAACAAGTGTTTGTGTTGCGAAAACATAATGATATCGATAAAAATAAAAAAATAAAAATTATCAATACACGTCTATAATTAAAAATCGATAGATATCGATAAGTCATAAGAGAATTTGTATCTGAAAAAAAGCAAACAACGAACAAGTGCTTGTGTTGCGGAAACATAATGATATCGATAAAAAATAAAAATTATCGAAACACGTCTAGAATTTTCAAAAAATCGATTTTTTTATAGTTCGAAAGTATAGTCCTTTAAAAATATACTGTAAAATTTTTGGAAAGATAATTCACATTATTTTAACTTCTACAGCCGTTTTAGCAGGTAGCGCGCGGTCGAGGTGCTCGATAAGGTCGAGGGGCTCGATGAATGGATACTTTAAACTCATTTATCTCAAAAAATCAGAATCACTTGAAATTTTAATATGGTATTTATAAGAACAATATCTATCGCTGGGACTACGATCAAATTTTCATTTTAAGAACTTCGATTTTTTTTCGATCGAAACTGGTCCAAAAATAGCTGTTTTCGTTTTCAGAATCTGAACTTCAAAAGTGCGAATTTTTTTAATTTTCAGTTTTTTTTTGGTTGTAGTCCCAGTGATAGCTGCTCTCCTACTGATTAATAATTTATTAGGTTTTTATGTTTCAGATGTTCGGAAGAGTCAAAATCAACAACTGCACTGGGAGTCATTTTTTAAGATAGCTTTTTTGGACGCCATTTTTAATATTATTAAAAAAAAATTTTATTTAAGAAAAAAATATTTTTGTACTTTTCAGAAGTGTATAAATAAACTGTAAAAATTTTAAATTGTTTTAAACCTTAAAAAAAATCTAGAAAACACCCTTAAATTCAGCGTTCTAGACCACTGGGACCCCTTAACATTGAACTAAAGTCAACAAAAATTGTAATGAAAGCCAAACAAAGTAAACAATTTCAAAATTTAAAAGGCTTCAAGTACTTGTTTAGCTATATAGTACAATATTTCCAACACAATAAAAAAAAAATCGATTATCTCACTTTTATTTGGCAAGATTGTCATAGCAATCGAGTTACACATGTTTTTTTGTTTTTTAATTATATTTTGAAAACAATTATTCTTCTAATTATTCTTTTGTATTAAAAATTAAAAATAATTTTTTTTATTAAAAGTATTTTTTATTAAAAATAAAATTTGTTTTTTTTTATTAAAAGTATTTTTTATTAAAAAAAAATATTTAATTATTAAGGCAAACAAGTTATAATTTGATCTGTATCCAATAACGAATGCTATAACGGCCAATTAAAAAAAAAAAAAATCACTACACGCATGCGCAGAGGCGCACTTGGCCTACAACGCAGATGCGGCACAGCGCCGACACACGCACTTCTGCAAAAAGTAAAAACAGATATCGCGTGGCTGCATAGACAGTGTTACGCGTCAGTGCGCCACTGATTTATGAGCAACAGCTGTCCGTCAGACAGCCAGTAAAGGAATACAGCAACGCAAAGCCAAATGGCCGGCCGGCAACTCGGTGCGAAATGAAAGTGCAGCGATGCAATAAAGAAGTTGTGCAAAGTAAATGGCAAGCATAATAAATTCAATTAATTTGTATATGCAGAAATTTAGAGGTTAAAATCGCCAGTGATGCCCACTGGCTGCTATCAATTGCTGTTTGGCGTTGCGCTACCACCTTTAAATCTTCATTTAATTTCTTAACTGGCCAAATGCAGTTTTAATTCAATAAACAGCATTGCTACAACAACAAGAAGGAAAATAAAAAGTTGCAATGCAGTGAGCAGACATGCGTGAGTTGCTGTCTCCCCCGCAGCACCGAAGACCGGTTCGTCAACGCCAATAAAGAAATTTAATGTGTGTGTCTGCGTAGAACGTCGTGACGCATGCGCATGCGCATATCATGCCTGCCCATTACAAACGCATTAATCAAAATGTTGACGTTGTCCGCGTGACAGAAGCAGCAGCAGCAGCCAAGACAACCATAAACCACAAGAAAAGCCGTTGTGGCAGCCGAGGCGCTACATCCCATATGTTACACACTGTCATCTTAGTGTAATAGAGTGCCATGACATTGACATAGACAGGCAGGCAAGCAAGCAGGCAGCTGGACAGCGACATGCTGGCGGTCTTAAAGCCGCCAACAGCAAAAGCAAATGTGGTAGCTGTCATGACAGCAGTGCGGTCAAAGGCAGGCAGGCGCATGCGCAGACGCACTGAAGCCGCTATGTATCTATGCAAAAAGCTGCAAGCAAAAACAAACAGTATGAGCAACTAATGCTACAGCATGTACAAATGTACATTTGTAAGTATGTATGTCGGTGTGACAATAACAAAAAGTGATGCTTTACAGCCTTTAAGTAGTCATGTAAGCAAATTTATTATTTGTCTGTTCGCTGCCACCGTGTTGAATGTTTTGGCGACCCGCATTTAACCTTCTGCTTGCGTTTGGTGAGAAGAAATCTACCTTGGAAAAGTAGAAATCGTAAATGTATACAAACAAAACACATACAAGTACATAGAGATGTGTAATCTTAAGGTCAAATGAGCTGAGAGATAAGAGATATGAAAATACGAGTAATATATATAATTTATCAGACAGAATATTGACCTTTAAATCGCACCCAGTACTAGCATTCTCATTTCTTGACTTTGTAGTCTTAGTTTGAATTTTGAAAAAGGAGGGCCAGCATAAAAATTTTTTGAAACTCTGCTCAGTTGGCGCCTTTTGGGTTCTATTTTCAAGTTTTGACATACGAGGGCAATTTGTGTTGTTTACAGTAACATAAAATATTCTTCTGGGCCAAAAAATTACAATTGAAATGCTAATATTTTCCCGCAATTATTTTTTGCAACTTTCGAAGTGGTGAGGTCGTAGATCACCCTAAGAGGGATTTCCTGAAGAAGTGTCCAAATTCAATTGTTTTGAGACAACCACGGGATTTAGTGGAACCAGCATATATTGAATGTTGCATGAACATTTAAGGGGTAAAAAATAAAAAAATATAAAATTTCACTATTTTTTGGATTGCAAAAGAGTAGTTAGGAAATAAACAGTTTAAAAAATAACAACAACTAAACAGTTTATGATAATTTAAAAATCGATAAATATCGATAAGTCATATGAAAAATTAAAAATCGATAAATATCGATAAGTCACAAGAAAATTTGTATCTGAAAAAAGCTAACAACGAACAAGTGTTTGTGTTGCAAAACATAATGATATCGATAAAAATAAAGAAATAAAAATTATCGATACACGTCTAGAATTAAAAATCGATATATGAAAAAAGCAAACAATGAACAAGTGTTTGTGTTGCGAAAACATAATGATATCGATAAAAATAAAAAATAAAAATTATCGATACACGTCTAGAATTAAAAATCGATAAATATCGATAAGTCACAAGAAAATTTGTATCTGAAAAAAGCAAACAACGAACAAGTGTTTGTGTTGCGAAAACATAATGATATCGATAAAAATAAAAAAATAAAAATTATCGATACACGTCTAGAATTTTCAAAAAATCGATTTTTTTTAATAGTTCGAAAGTATAGTCCTTTAAGAATATACTGTAAAATTTTTGGAAAGATATTTACCTTATTTTAGCAGTCTTTGCAGGTAGTGCGCGGTCGAGGGGCTCGTTGAATGGAAACTTTAAACTCATTTATCTCAAAACTACATTTTTTTGGCGTGCCGTTAATGAAAAAAAAAAACTATCCATTCGAATAACTTGAAATTTTAATATGGTGTTTATAAAATCAATATATATGGCGGGGACTACGGTCAAATTTAAATTTTAAGAACATCGATTTTTTTCGATCCAAAATCGGTCCAAAAATAAAAAAAATATAAAATAAATAAAAAAAATAGCTGTTTTCAGAATCTGAACTTCAAAAGAGCGAAATTTTTTTAATTTTCAATTGTTTTTGGTTGTAGTCCCAGCGATAGCTGCACTCCTACTGATTAAAAATTTATTTGGTTTTTATGTTTCAGATGTTCAGAAGAGTCAAAATCAACAACTGCACCGGGAGACATTTTTTAAGAGGGCTTTTTTTTGGACGCCATTTTTAATATGGTTAATTGTTTTGTTTTATTTTTTTATTTAAGAAAAAAATATTTTTGTACTTTTCATAAGTGTATAAATAAACTATAAAAATTTTAAATTGATTGCTCTTTTTTAAACCTTAAAAAAAAATTCAGAAAACACCCGTAAGTCGAGCGTTCTAGACCACCGGGACCCCTTAACTGAAAAAAAGGGGTTTTCCCTAGATTTTACACAATTTGTAAATCGCTCAAAAACAAGTTCTTGTCGATTGGTAGAGAAAATTTTTTACAAAAAATACGATAGCGATGCTTCGTAACACGTTTATGACATCGCGACAGTCGAAGCTCTTCACTACGACAATACGAGCATATATCATTGTACATCGACAACAATATTTTTGAGCACATAAAATATTGATTTGATGAGTAATCCATCCTAAAGTCTTGACTTCACACCGAATGACTTCATTTTATTCCCGTACGGAAAGAATTAACTAAAAGGTCAACATTTTTCGACACCTGAAGAGGCGGTTGATGCATTCATAACGCATGCTTTGGAGATACCTCAATAAGAGTGTCAAAAGTGATTCGAAAATTGACTCAAACATATGCAAATGCATATATGCATAGATCTTAATGGAGAATGTTTTAAAAAAACAATAAAGGGCGACCATCAACCTCAACCGACGAAACTCACGTTCAACAAATCAAAGATTTCGTGTTGAAAAACCGTCGATTAACAATTAGAGACCTTGCTGATGAAGTTGGCATATCGAAAGGCTCAGCCAATACCATTTTGAAGGATGTTTTGGGCCTCAAGCGCGTCAAATCTCGACTGGTACCGAAAACATTGAATTTTTTGGCATCGCGTTGAAGTGTTTTAATCAAATTAAAATTTCAATATCATGTCCAAAGCAATCACGAGTTCAATCACACCACAAAATGCCAATTAAAGACATATTTGATTACATTACACGCTTAAATGTAAATAATAAGCATTTAAATCAAATAAAACGTGCAAATAAATCTCAGCGTCAGGTGACAGATAAGCAACAAAAAACAAGCAACAAGAAAGTGACAACTCTCTTACCAGCGGCAAAAACAAAATTTAGTATATAGTAAGTATGTATGTATGCATGGGCAGCGTCGTGGACAACAAATTGCATATTAAATCAATTGTGGACAATTACATTGATGTGGACAATTTTTTCGCACCGAAGGAGATTGGCCATTGTAAACAAGCAAGCACAACAAAAAGTACAAAAAAAAAATAATAATAATAAAATCGCTGTAAGAAAAATTGTGGCGCACCCAGCAGTCGCGCAGATTTTTCTGCAATATTTTTTTAATTTTTTATTTTGCTTGACTTGCACTTTGCTAGCGCAGTTAGCCAGCTGGCTAGCAGTTGACCGGCGCGCAACCGAAAAAAGCCAGGGTGTTGGTGTTAATGGCGTAAAGTAATGCCTGGCGCAGAGAGTCAAAGTCGGGCTGGCGGTGTTTGGTTGATTACGTGGAAAAAAATTTGCTCGCTTGCATGAATTGCCGACTGCTGAGGGAGCTGAAGAAAACACTTGCAGCGGTGATGGCTTGTTACTTGGCCGCTGTGGGAAAATTTCTTGTGCGATATTTGTAATTAGAAAAAAAAATGTCTGCTTTCAAGTGTAAAATTTCGCGTTTCGTTGTTAAGTGAAGTCTGCTTTTTCCTCTTTACTGAAGAAATTAACGCATGAGGCAGATGAGAATTGCACTTTATGATCACATATTTGAGTTTATGAACACATATTTTGAAACATTTTATGAAATAATTTAATTCGATTATTATTAATAAATGGAGCTTCTCAAGATATATCATATAGCTAAAAAATTACAACAGGAAAAAAATTAAGCTATAGTACTCTTCACAGGTGCATTTTTTAAGGGGGTATTCTACTCTAGAATTTTGAAAAATTCGATTTTTTTTTCATTTATTTAAAATTTAGACTTTCAAAAATGTGAGCTTGGAAGGATTTTTCAAAATTCGACTTATTTTCGGTGATACAGCCGATTTTGTGAGGTGGCGTAAGTAAATTCACTAGAATTGTCTCCTAAACTTTAAACGCGTTTTTCTCGAAACTACTTTTTTCCACACGGTACCGGCATTATCTCAACCGATTTACTTGAAATTTTGTGTGAACCTCCTTTATATAATCCTTTATCGTTTCTACTAGCATCGTGTCAAATTTTTTGTTTTTAATATTTAAAAAAAAAAATCCAAGAATTTTAAAAAAGCGTAAAAAATGATTTTTATTTTCAAAACAAAAAAAAAAAAATCGTGTTCCCGGACTATAACAGCATCCTTACTGATTAAGAATTTCTTTTGATTTTTTTTTTTCAGACCACCAGGAGAGTCAGGATCAATGTCACCAGAATGCGCCATTTTTTTTACACCTGTCTCTCCCTCCCCTCTAATTATTTTGATTTTTAATATTTTTGTATTCTTAAGATATCAATAAAAACACCATAAAAAATGGTTGGTAAAAATATTTTTGGTTTTTCTTTTTTTTTAATTCAAAAAACTGCCCAAAATTTGATTTCTAGAGTAGTATTCGCCATTGAAGCACACAAGTTCGATGTCTTTATATTGATCGGCCATAAAAAGCAGAAACATACATACGTATGTATATATATGTTATAAAGAACCGATCTGAACAATATATATGCAGATTGTAGCCTTGAGCAATAATCCACCCAGAATTTCTTTAAGAAATTTCGTGGAAAAAAGTTTTCCATACAAGGACTGTGAAGTAAATGGGTTTGGTAATGAATGAGGGTAAGACGAAATATCTCCTGTCATCAAACAAACAGTCGTTGCACTCTCGCCTTGGCTCCCACGTCATTGCTGACAGTCATAACTTCGAAATCGTAAATAATTTCATCTATCTTGGAACCAGTATTAGCACCAACAACAATGTCAGTCTTGAAATCCAACGCAGAATAACTCTTGCCAAAAGATTCTGCTTCGGACTGAATAGCCAATTGAGAAGTAAAGTAATCTCACGACGAACAAACCTCCGTCCTGCTATATGATGCAGGGGCATGGACGGTGAACGCAACTGATGAGTCGACATTAATAGTTTTCGAGAGATTTTACGGAAGATTTATGGTCTTTTGTGGATTGGCGACGGCGAATATCGCATTCGATGGAACGATGAGCTGTAAGAGATATACGACGACATTGACATACTTCAGCAAATTCAGAAACAGCGGCGGGATGAAAGTATTCGATGCAGTACTTGCCAGGGGAAGCAGAGGAAGAGGAAGACATCCACTCCGTTAGAGAGATCAGGTAGAAAAGGACATTGCAGTACTTGGTGTCGCGAATTGGTGCCAAACTGCGAAAAAAACGACTAGCACGCTGTTGCAAACTCGGCTATAACCGCGCAAGCGATGTCTGCGTTCGTAAAGAAGTAGAAGATACAAGAACTTGAGTTTGAGAAAAGAACGGTTGCAAATTCCAGACCAATATCTCAGAAAAGCAGGACTAAATCAACTCAGATCGTCATGCTGATGAATATTTTAGAGTTTCTGGCATTTACTTCTGGGTGTTACAAACTTCGTGGCAAACTTAATATAGTCCATGTAAATACATTTTAACATTAAAAAAGGCCAAATACAACTAAGAACTCCAGGGTTCATACATATATTAGCCGAATTTTCGAGGGGGTTGGCCAATTTTTAAACGAGGTCCTTTCGAATGCAGGGATGATCAAGAAGATATTAATTTCATCGAATATTTCTCCAGTTAAGTAGGAAAGATGAAATTCTTATTTGAGCGAACACATTTAAAAGTTTATTTTATGGAATTGCATAAAAAGTAATCACTGATTAAGACTATAAGTTTACGGAAGCTTTAATTTGTACAAAAAGACTAGTCGGATCTTCAATTTGAGCTCTAACAAACCATACCGATTCAAACAGGGTTAGATCTCCGAAAAGACAGCCCTTGGCTGGATAAAATGCGGGCCAATTCCGGTAACGTAGAACCGGCTGTCATAGGAATCGTTAATTTGAGCTCTATGACTGTACGCTCAATGGTTGAAGAAATAGTGTAATTGCCTGGATGCCAATGAAAGTTACAGTCGCCTGCAGCTTCGTGAATTCAAACATACCGTTAGCAGATTAGCAGAACTGAGAACAAAATGTCTCCAAAACTCAGCCAGAGAACGTAAAAACTAATATTTCATTTAATGACATACATTACATTTCCTGCATTTTCATGTTTTATTTTGTTAATTTGTTGCGTTTAATTATTACTTGCGGCCAGCAACAACAACGTCATCAAGCAAAGCATATGATGATAGCTATCGGCCACAGAGTTAAGTGAGTAACTGACACTAAAAAAGACTATCATTTAAGTGGTTTGGGAAAAGTAAAATATAAACACAAAAACAATAACAACTAAACACCCAATATACAGCGAGTGCCTAGGTGGTGCAGCGTTTATTGGGCGGTTTTGTGGCAGCCGCAAACGCCCAGTTGAGACCGCAAAAAAGGCGATTGCAACGAGGCCTGATTATATTCGTGTGTATGTACATATATAGTATGTAAAAGTGTGTGTGCGTTTATTGTAAGAGTATTTGCGCACATTTAAGTGGGTGTCGCAGTCTCTGCAGCAGCGCCACAACCGCAGCGCCATGCCTACGACAGCATGCTATCATTGACATTGCCCACTGCTGGTACCGGCAAACGCCTGCGGATGTTGCAAATGAGCTTGTGCGACACACAGCAATAATAACATTGCGTACTTTTTTTTTTAATTGCAAACTCGTTTGCATGGACATAAATAGTTAGATGTGTATGAAAATGATAAGTGCCTGCCGCAACTACGCCTTGGCAATAAGTATGTTGCACGCTTTATAATTAATAATTGGCAATGCAATTGCGATAAGTGGTTGCCGAAGAGCAGTAGACCAATAAAAATTATTTGTGAAAAATATAAAAAAAAAAATTATAAAAAAAATTTATAAAAAAAATTTATAAAAAAAAATATAAAAAAAAATTATGAAAAAAAAAAATAAAAAAAAATTATAAAAAAAATTATGAAAAAAAAAAAAAATAAAAACGAGGACAAAAAAAAAATAAAAAAGAGAAAAACAAAAATTGCGCAAAAACTCGTAAAAAAAACGAGATTGTCAATTATCGATAATGTCGCGTATATGCCTACAATGCATACAATGCGCGCATGCGCACTAACATTTGTGCGGCGCAACATGTGTTGATCGGTAATTATCGATTAGATGCAAATAATTTGATTGCGCGTATAGCGAAAAATCAGAGACACACAATAAAAACAATAATAATAACTAAAAAAAATGCTAAAACAACAAAAACAATAATAAAATAATACTACAACAACAATAACGACAAAAATCCAACAGCAAAACAACAATAATAATAGCAGAATAATGCAAAATTAGAAAACAATTTTGATTAAATAAAAATAAAATGAGGCAATTCGATGGTGGGGCACAGCTTACAAGCTTCACCGCAACCACCAATCAAATGACAAACGACAAATGGACATTGACAGGCGGCTAGCGAGGAAAAGCCTAGCAGTCGTACATATGTATATGTAATTACGATACACATATATGCATACACACATACTATGTACATTGCAATGCGCATATATGCCGCTAGCGACATGCGGCATGTGGCAAGTTGGCTATTTAGCATTGGCGGCACGTTTTGTCTGCGTTCGCGCGGCACATGTTGCAGCAACATGTAGCAATTTACCATCACGCTGACTGTATGGTACACGTTTGTGCATACATATGTTGTTGTAATTGTCGCAATCACACAGCGCGGCACAACTGGGGAATTAGTCACACACAGCGGTGTACTTGGGAGAAATAAAAATTTAACGCAGATAAAAATAACAATGTCATGGTTACATACACACATACATGTGTACATTATCGTCGTATATAATAAATTAGCGCACACACATGTCTATGTATGTAAATATGTATGTAGTTGTTGCCGGTCAATTGGTTTGCGTCGCTTTGATTGATTTGCGCGCTTGCGCTAACCAAGCGTTTAACTATTGTCATTATAACTATTTTATGTTGTTGTTGTTGTTGCTGCTATTAGTATTGTGTTTACTTTATATGCTTGTTGTTGTTGTTATTGTTGCTATCTGCATATTTTTTCAACGCTATTTCACTTGTTGTTGGTTATTAATCGTGTGACTGACATGTAAACGGCGTACGCAGGCGCAGTGGCGGCCAGGCCAGCTGTTGTCAGCGAAAGGATGTAGAAAGTTGCTAGTCGCAGTCGCAGGTCTGTCCGTTGCCGCCTTTAGCATTTAGCAGTTTATGAAAGCGAAAGGACCTCATTCACATACTTTCTAATCTATGTAAATTGTTTATTGCACTAAGCGGCGACTTTACGCCTCGTACGTCAACATAATTAATTTAATTATTAGCGCAACGACAGTCTGGCGAGACAGAAAAAAGCAATAATCTTCAATACACCGGAAAGCAACAATAACAAATGCAACGCGTGACTTGGATTTTATTAGCAATAAATAGGTAAGTGACAGTGTAGTAAAACCTTTTATAGGCAAACGACTAAAAAATTGCCCACAATGCATTAAAAGAAAAGCGAAATTTGTGGGCACTACCCAGTGATTCGGGAATATTTTTTTGTAATTTCACATAGTATAGACCAAAAAGTATTACAAATATGAAACACTTTAATTTTTAAGTCATTTTTCTACAGTAGTATTTTAGAGGAGACATTACAAAAAGCACTGTAAGGGCCTTTCAGCGTTAGGCACAGACGAAAAAACTTCCGACCTTCGTCAATTTGCGATGGAAAATTTGCTGTCTCGCTACCGCTTCAGTAATTTTTCCAAAACAAACGTATAATATAATTACACTTTTCTTATACCAATGCTGCTATTTCACATTGTTTTCATGTGAACTGCTTTTCGGTTTTTGTCTGTCGAAGTTTTGAAGTCAAGATTCACTAACTTAGTAAATCTTTGAACAAAGCTCCTGGAAGTGTATTAGCAAAAAAAAAAACAATAACTGGAATGGACCGAAAACTAAGGAACCTAAACCTCTGGAACCGATTTTTAACTGCAGAGGAGTTAAGCTTAGAGTTGAAGGAGCAATATGCGGTAAACTGTGTCCAAAAAATAAGGTGACATTTGAATTTAAACTGCGCGCGTCGAAGGATTTGGAGAACTATTTTTTTTTAGGTTGGTAGTACTGTCAGTCACATTTATGTCAAATTTCATGCCAAAATATTTATTAGTGTTTGAGATACGTGTTGTTTTGTGAGCTGCTAAAAGTGAGTTTTTCGTTTTTTGCGATGTCGAAATTTGTTGAGCAAAGAATTTGCATTAAATTTTGTTTACGGAATCAATTTTCTGCTGCGGATACGTTGAGGATGGTGCAGAAAGCCTTTGGTGATGAGGTTATGTCCAAAAAAAAATGTTTCAAGTGGTATAGTGAGTTCCAAGCCGGCCGTGAACGTGTCCAAAACGAAGAGCGTTCAGGGCGACCATCAACCACAACCGACGAAGCTAACGTTCAACAAATCAAAGCTTTCGTGTTGAAAAACCGTCGATTAACAATTAGAGACCTTGCTGATGAAGTTGGCATATCGAAAGGCTCAGCTAATACCATTTTGAAGGATGTTTGGGTTTTTGCACCATAACATACTGCCTTCGTAATTCGTGATCATTTCGCCAAAAACTCAACTCATATCGTCCCGCAACCACCGTATTCACCTGATCTGGCGCCGTGCGACTTCTGGCTGTTCACCAATTCCTTCACCAAGCTCAAAAGACCGCTCCGGGGACACCGTTTTTTTACGATAGAGGAGATTTAAGCCGCAGCGAAGACGGAACTGAAGGCCATCCCGGAAAGTGACTACAACCAGTGTTTCGAAGATTGGAAAATCTGTTGGCATAAATGCTTTGCATCGGGAGGGGATTACTTTGAAGTGGATGAAATTGATTTGGAAGAATAAATAAAGAATTTTCAAAATAAATACAATGTCACCTTTGGGCACAGTAGTATAAGTGAACGCACAGTAAGCAGGAGGTTCTATAATAATTGCCTTAAAACGAAGAATTAGTACGGCAATTCTGATTTTTGCCCGAAAACATCGAAATTGGACTTTAGAAGATGGGAAAAGGATTATCATCACTGATGAATCGAAAATAAATTTGAATCTGTTCGATGGAATCCAGTCCGTTCGACTTTTTGACTGAGATAACCAGCAATATATTTCCAGCGAGTTACATTATTTGCAGTGGAATTTCTTACTAATGTTTCAGTGAATTCGCTTTTGTAAATGGCTCCTTAAATGCTTCTGGATTTATTGATATTATTAAGCACTTTTTGGAGCCAACAGTGGATGCCTTGTTTGCTGTGCCTCCGCGCAAAAAAAAAAAAATTAAGTATTATAGTTGTTACAACCATTATTCTTTCCTCATTCAAATAAACAAAACAAAAAATTTATATCTTAGCATCCTTATTAAGATAATTTCTTTAAAACACGGTATTGCCAGAGAAATAAAAAAAAACAATGTCCGTGAATTTGATTAATTTTTTTCTAAATTCTGAGAGTGATAACATTTCATTGAACACTACTGTATAGACCATATGTACATACTACATAATATTGTTTTAACTTTCTCAAAACCTAATTTCTCTCCTTTCAATATTTGAACTTTATTCTAATGTCAAATAATTTACAGATGAAAACCAACAACAATGTTCTCGAGTTAAACTTAATAAAAGAGAATAGGTTATAACACATCAATATAGTGACATAACCAAGGAAAAGTTCTATCTATGTACATATATTTGATTATGTCCCTACTTGATTTATACTAATTATGTTTTCGATTTGTCCCACCCAACGGTTAAAGGGTTAAAGATCAATAAAAAATAATAACTTCTCGTATATAATTTAATACTTATCGTAAGAATATTTCCAAAACACATTGATGTACTCTATACATAGTAGGGAAACGCATATGCTTACCTGCAAATAGAAAAAGTAGAAATTTATTAGATTTAAATAAAAATAAATACTTAAATATTATATGATAAAATATATAGAGGATTTTAATTAATGACAGAAACAAAAGATACATTTTCCCCAATACAATTTAAAACTTCAATGAGTTAAAGCTTCTGGAAACAACAAACTTCTTAAGACACTTAGCACGAAAAAATAATATCTGATTCAGCACGAACACACCATGCACTCAATAGAAAGCGCCTTAAATTCATTTAAGCGCCTTTTACGAGTACTTTGAGTACATGGCTTGGTCAGCGCGTTGCAACGAAATGACATAGACAACAAAGGTAACATTAGAAAGCTTTTCATGACCCCTGCCCTCCCACAAGTAAGTATATATAATACTGCACAAAAGACTCAAGTACTGCAGTAAATTATTTATGTACATATAATAGAATACTCCCGAGAATACACGAGTAGTACATACAGTCGAAGTTAGGGAAGTCTTTTAGAATTGATAAAACACGTCCTCAGCGAAGGCTTTAGTGCAATTGTTGCAAAAAAAAATTAAGGAATACAGGATGTGTGCATGGAGGAAGTATGCGAAAAGGAAGTGAATCAGTAAATAAAATGAAAAGCATGGAAAAAGCGTATAAGAAAGGCAAGTTGAGAGAGCTCACATTGAACGGAAGTGAGGCGTTGAGGGGATAAGACTGCAAAAATGCAGCATAGAACAGTACTTGGGAAAAGTAGCGAAAACGAAGCATAATATGTATGTATGTATAAGACAAATATTTACACGAGTGTCCGTTTGCTTACATTCATACATAATATATCTGCCGCAATCAATGCATAAATGTGCTGCAAGCGTGTCTGTACTCTCCATGGGAATGAGTAAGTCCCCGTTGTAAGTGGAAGTTACATAAATATATACATATGTATGTATAGTAGATAGAAATATAAATATGTATGTACATATGTGGGAGATACTACTTCAAGTTGTACATAAATCGATCGATTGGATATTTTACTATGAGATGTACATTTACATATCTACACAGCAGTTGAATAGTTAGTCAAATAAAAGTATTTGAACAGTTTTGGCTTAATGCAAAAGGTTGCCATATTTTCCAATTTGGAGAATTGTGCATGGGAATATATTAAGAATTTCAAATTAAGGTTACATCACGAGCGCCATTGAATTAAAACAGATTTGTAAAAAAATTTTTTTTTTTGTTGTTGCCACCTGATTTCAAAATTTTTTTCTTTCAAAA
This sequence comes from Bactrocera correcta, assembly GCA_027475135.1. Lineage (NCBI taxonomy): Eukaryota > Metazoa > Arthropoda > Insecta > Diptera > Tephritidae > Bactrocera > Bactrocera correcta. The sequence continues at coordinate 81,563,046 of CM050326.1, forward strand.
CAAAAATAAGTACAATTTATTAATAATGATTTGCAAACAAACGTGGTTGATTTGAAAGTTTCGAAAACTTGATTTAAGGAATAAATTGGCTTTGTCTTTATGCAAAATGTTGCCACATTTACCAATTTAAGAAATTGTGTATATATACATATATATTAGGAATTTCATATTAGTTATATCAAGAGCGCCATTTACTTAAAGTAGCTTTGTTAGAAAAAAAAAAACTTTTGTAGTTGCCACCTGACTTGAATTTCTGTTTTTTTGAAATAAGAATAATTTATTAATAATGATTTGCTAACAAGTTGGACGGATTTGAAAGTTTCGAAAACTTGACTTAAGGCATAAATTGGTTTTGTCTTTATGCAAAAGGTTGCCATATTTACCAATTTAAAAAAATTGTGTATAGAAATATATTTAAAATTCCATATTAACGTTATATCACGAGCGCCATTTGCTTAAAATAGCTTTGTTAGGAAAAAAATTTTTGTAGTTGCCACCTGACTTGAATTTTTGTTTTTTTGAAATAAAAATAATTTATTAATAATGATTTGCAAACAAGTTGGAATGATTTGAAAGTCTCGAAAACTTCATTTTAAGGTCGGTAAATCGGCAGAAGGTTGCCATATTTATTACATGGCTAATGCTAATGAAAAAAATATATAAATTAAAAAAAAAAATTTATATATTAAAACAATATTGGTTACTTTAACGCTAATTGGGAACATAATTTTCTCAAAATGTATTTAATAGTGTTGCTACTTTAATCCTATTTTTACATTAACAAAAAACTTAAAGTATTATTAATTTTCAAAAGCTTGAATTAGATTAGGGATATTCAGACCAGCGTTGTTAATTCGTTAGTCGTTATTCGGTAGTTTTTTACATGTATTTTGTTTTTGTAAAATTAACAGACTACCGTTCTACCGAGTAACGAACTATCCATCTGGCAAACTTGATAATTGTTTCGTTACTCGGTAATATCACATCAGCTGTTCTCCTGCTCTTCTGTACATCAATTTAATATACTTACCAGTAATAAATTTGATCTGCTTCACATATTTTCAATGAAATGATTGGCAATTTTTGATTCTGCACTTTCTTGAGGCATTTTTACTCTTTAATAAAATTGAATCAGCTGTTTCGGAATAAAATTTACCATACTACAGAGGTAGAACAAAAAGTATGTTCACATTTAAGCCTTTTAACGAAGTATCAACTCACGAATTACCAAATTAACAGGCTTCGGTCTGAATACCCCTATTATAAAGTGGAAGTGAGTTGGGTGGTTATTTTCGGTACAAAATTTTCTAACTTTAAAATTCGAAATTAGAATTCAAAAAAAATAATAATAATAATAACAGTTCAGAATTTCCACAGCACTTCTTGCATTGAAATAATATATTGTATACAATTATCATTCAAGTTGAAATTGTGATTTTGTTGCCGCCATAACATTACATGAAATATTAACTCATCTTTAGATTGGTTTAACCCTCGCCTATTAGCGTTAATGACTTTGCTTAATGCAATTGATATCTAAAAATACCTCAAAAGAAAGTGAAAATTTAAAGTCATGCACACAAATGCACAGCTAATACTGTGACAGAGTGCAAATAATCAATAACTGTAATCAAAATATTATTTGCAAGGTCAATAGCCTTTTTATTGATAGTCAACCAAACAATTTGTTGTTGCCAAATGCACTTTAAAGTAATTAATGTGAAACAAATCAAATATATGGAAGGGTATGATTTTTGAAGCGAAGCAAAAAACATGTGAAAAATTTGATGAAAAAAAAATTAAGTTCATTTTTATAAAAAAATTTTTTAAGTTCAATAAATCCTTGTAAAGCTAGCAAAAATTGTAATTGTACAAAAATTCCACCGCTAATATGACATAAAACCAATTGTCATTCATTCATGGTAAATGTACAAACATATGTTTATCGCTAAATACAATGTCTTCCTTGAACATGTTTACTGACGAATTTCTTTTTCGTTTTTGCCTGTTTCATTTTAGTGAAATTGTCATGCAATCCGAAATTTGCATTATCTTGCCATTGTCTTCCGCCTATTTACATGCAAATAAAAAATGAATTTGCATTTTGACATTCATCAACACAATGGATTTTATATTGATTTAACAACAGTATTACAATCGGTAATATGTGACACCAACAATCGAGAAGAAGCAGAGTTTATAATAAGAAAAAAGCAAATACGGAAGTATTTTAATTTAATATGCACAATAATCAATGGAAATAGTAACACATGAGAAGTTTTTTTAGCGAGCTGGGAAAGACAATATAAAAGTTAATGTGTACATTTATAATACTGTAGTTTACTATTTGGGGTAGTCTACTTTATCACAAACATAAGTACAAAGTCTGTCGCAAAAGACATAGGATTGTTAAAAAAACAACAAAAAATTAATATTCTTCAAAAGTTATATTTTTTTATTGAAAGTAGTTTTCTTGTGCTTCGATACAGCGTTTAGCCTGGTCAATTAGCATTTCAAATGAGTGTTTAAGGTAATTTTTCGAAATGCTCTTGAGAGTATCGGTCGTCGCCCTTTGGATAGCTGAAATGTCCTGAAACCAGTGTTCTTTCATGTTCAAACGAAGTTTTCCAAATAGGTAAAAATCACAGGATGCCAGATCAGGTGAGTAGGTTGAGTGATTAATAGTTAATATGGAGTTTTTTGTCAAAAGAATCAGTGACAAGCGTCGACCGATGACACGGCGCATTATCGTGCAACAAGCGCCAGGACCCTGCCTCACGGTATTGTGGTCGAGCAAGACGAATGCGTGACAAAAGACGCTTCATAACACCAAGGTAAAACACAGCATTAATCGTTTGGCCAGGTGGGATGAACTCCCGGTGTACAATACCCTTGGAATCGTAAAAACAAATTAGCATTGTCTTTATTTTTGACTTCTGAAGACGACTTTTTTTCGGTGACTTCTGATCGTCACAGAGGTCCTCACGACCTTCTTGGAATCGCTTAATCCACTCATGCATTATTACGGGATAGGCACTGATCACCATAAACTTTTTTCATCATTTGAAATATTTCAGTAAACGTTTTCCTAAGTTTAAAAGTTTCAAACAAAATTTAATATGCTCTTTGTTCAAAATGCATTTTACGACTGATGACCCAAAGCTGCGGTCACTTTTTGACCGATAACATCGTTTGTAGTTATCCAATTGTCTTAAAATTTTAACAAAATGTCAAAAAGAGATCAAACTATTTATTTCGTATACCCAACAATAGGTGGTTGAAGAAACACTGAAAATAGTGGTTGTGTTGGCAGCATCAGAGAGTTAGTGGAGGATCTTAACATCTCTTATGGATCGACTCAACACATTTTTATTAAAGAAACAGTATTTGAAAACCGTCGTGTTGGCATCAGAGAGATAGCAGGGGGGTCTCAAGATCTCTTTTGAATCGACTGAAAACATATTTTGGTTAAAGAAACAGTGCTTAAAAATTATCGTGTTGGCTGCTTCAGAGAGTAAGCAGAGGAGAGCTAAAGAAGATCTCAACATCTCATATGAATAGTCTCAATACATTTTGGTTAATGTTTTGGGTATAAAACGTGTCAATGCAAGACTTGTTCGAAATACCTGACTCTTTTGTAAAAAAATTACATCAAGTAGAGGTGGCAAAGCAGATTCTTGATCACGAAGCTAACGACTCTACATTCCTCAAAATTAGTAGTACGAGACGTTTCTTTAAGAATATGACGTCGAAACTGTCCAACGATCTAGCGTTTGGCGCTTAAAAATGGGTCGTAACCGAAAAAACCACAAATAATGGTCAATAAGGAATACTACTTGAGGTGGGAAAATGATTTTTTTGCCAGTCCGTGTCAAATTTGATTAATTATTCCTTAAGGGGGTATTCTAGTCTAGAAATTAAAAAAAAAATCGATTTTTTTCCTATATTTTTAAAGTTTAACTATTCAAGAATATGTGTACAAGAGGATTTTTCAAAATTCAAATTATTTTCGGAGATATAGGCATTTTTCTGACCCGCCATCCAAACTGGTTCGGCCGGAACGCGAAACTTTAAACTCGTTTTCTCAAAACTGACTTTTTCGGAACGATGCCCACGATTTCTCAGGTTCTACTGGACCGATTTACTTGAAATTTTTATAGAGTCTTCTTTATGAGCTTGTCTATGGTTGAAACTAGCCCCATCCCAAAATTTTTATTTTTATTATTTTTAAAAAATTCGAAATAGTCAGAAAAAGTGATAAAAAAAAAGTTTTTTAGGCAGTCGCCGTTTTTTGAAAAAAAAAAAGAATGCTTCCCACTTTTCCGCAGTTCCGACCATTGCGACATTATTCTAGATTATTAATCTTTTTTTTTTTTTTGGTTTCATATAACTAGGAGGGTTGAAATCATGGGCATGGTCACGTGGAAATTTTTAGAGACCCCCCAATTCGTCAACACATAATTTTTGATTTTTTTGTTACTTTTCTTTAGTTTTTAATTTTTTTCTGTAAACTTCAAAAATTAATAAATAACTAATAAAAAATGGATTCATGCTTCTAGTCTAGAAAATCTCCTTAAGTCATGAAATTGTGCAAATATAGTGTACAAACAGTAATGAAAAACTGAGGGACTACAAGGATACATATGTATATAGCATATAAAGTTAAAATAAGAATAAAGGTAACAATGCAAAAATAAAAATGAAGGCAACAGAATTCATAACTAGAAATATGTATGTTTATATATACATAGGTATATATGTATTTGGACTGAAAATAGTAACTGTAATAAAACGGCCTTACATTTGTCAAATTTGTAGCGTTTTCGCCATAACAATATGATTATCGTGTGCAAGCCGCGATGAATATTTGGCACAGTAACAATGGCTGGTGATGGCGGCAGCTGGCACCAAAGGCATTTATATAATATATTTTCCACAAAAAAAAATATATATAGTAGTTTTTTCAGGAAGCACTGGCGAAAAGGCAGCATAGGGTGTGGTGAAGAATGTGTTAGCAGTAAAAGTGGGAAAGTAGAGTTTGTTGGCAGATATATATATGTATATATAGTGTATAAGTACATATTGAAATGCTAGCACGATACCATTAAGTCTAAGTTAGCGCTATTGCTTGAGCTTTTAGTTGGGCTGGCGATAGGCACTAATGTACAACGTTCATAAGGCAGCTTACCAACACAGGCAATCATTGCCCGACTGACTATCAGTCAAATCGGCTAGCTAGTCAGTTGCTAGCTGAAAATATATGGCATTGCCATGATAACGTCAAAACATGGCAAAGAAATTCAAGCCAACACACACACACACACAAGGACATGCGGCAAGGAGTCGGAAATGAATACGCAAATCAAAAGTAAGCTAGTGGAATGCTAGCGTAGGTATGTACGGCTCGTAAATTGGTTGTATAATTGTGTTTGTTATATTTTAATCGGTTTGTTGGCCTAAATTTTATAGCATGCGTAAACAGAAGTTCACTTAATTTTTATTGTATCTTTTATTTTTATGCGCCTTTAATCGTTTGCGGAGTTTCAAGTAAAAGAAAGGATGTGGTGTGTAAAAGAATGTATGTGTGTATGTGTAAGCTTTACATTCTGTCTACAGCAACCAAAATTATTTTACACTTTTTCTAGAGTTTGCAATAAAAATGCCGTGGTCAATTGGTTAACTGTGAGAAATGTCAAAGCGCGACGGGTTTATGACGAAGTTTTCGCAACTGGTTAAAGTTTGGCCACAGAAGTCGTAAAAGTGGTCGTATAAATGTATAAAAAGTAATTAAGCAACTTAGAAAGTTTTGCAACAAAAGATTACCTAACACAAAGCAGTGAAGTAAGCGAAAAAAAAAATAAGAAAATAAACAGGAAGAGATGAAGTAAATAAGCAAGTTTTGCAATGAGCCATTAGTATATACAGAATGGTGAAAATCGTAAAAGGTTGAAATTTCAGCAAATTTTCGTCAGTGCACCCAAACACATGCATACATACACAGTTACACATATAATTAAAATTGAATAAAATATAGAGAGAAAACTCGAACAAACATCACCAACATTAACGGGTATCGGCCAATGAATTTTATTTACTATTAATGTGAAAGCTGTTGATTTTCAACTAAACTGAAAAATAAAATTAAAAAAAAAAAATTAGAAAAATAAAAAATTAAAAATAAAAATAAAAATTAAAAAAAAAATATAAATACATAAAAATTAAAATTAAAAAAAAAATAATAAAAATTAAAAATTAAAAAAAAAATTTAAAAAAAAATAAAAATTAAAAAAAAAAAATTAAAAAAAAAAATATAAATGTTAAAAAAAAATTGAAATTAAAAAAAATAATAAAAATTAAAAATTTAAAAAAAAAAAAATAAAAATTAAAAAAAAAAATAAATAAAAATTAAAGAAATAAAAATAAAAATTTAAAACAAAACAAAAATTAAAAATAAAAATTAAAAATTAAAAAAAAAATAAATAAAAATTAAAAAAAAAAAAAATTAAAAATTAAAAAAAAAAGTAAAAAAAATAAATAAAAATTAAAAAAATTAAAAATAAAAATTAAAAAAAAAAAATAAAAAACAAATAAAAAAATTAAAACAAAAGAAAATAAAAATAAAAATAAAAACTTTAAAACAAAATAAAAATTAAAAATAAAAATTAAAAAAAAAAAAATTTAAAAAAAAAATTAAAAACAAAAATTAAAAAAGAAATAAATAAATTAAAATTAAAAAAATTAAAAATAAAAATTAAAAAAAAATTAAAAAGAAATAATAATAAAAAAATTAAAAAAAAAAACAATAAAAATTAAAAATAAAAATAAAACATTTAAAACAAAATAAAAATTAAAAATTAAAGTAGGAAAAATGCTTGAGCAAGCAAAAATAGTAACAGGAAATGCTTACACAAGCCAAATAGTGTGAAAGCTACAAGCACAGCATCCAACAACAACCACACAACTCTGAGAACACAAAAGACACAAGACGCTGAAAAGCGTTGCCAAGCAGCATCATCTCAGCACTTTGCTTAATTTTAATTGCAATTTCACTGCCAGAAAGCTGTGAAACGAGCTTAGGAAACGCTTTGTGTTGGCTGCTTCTGCGAATGGAATAATGTGGAGTCACTAGAACAAAGCTAAATAATGACGTGCTTTTTGTTGTTGTTCATTTTAATCGGCTAACCGTACTTTTATGCAGCTACCGTAAGGCAAAAGGCTGAACGTAAAGCAACAAGTAAGTACTGGCTGTTAATACTTCACTATAGTTTGTATAGAAAAAAGTACTGTGTATAGAAAAAAGTGGTTATCATGTGATAATCCAAAGCAGACAAAAAGTCTTATATATTCAGTGATCTAAACTCTCGTATTAGCGCAATCGCTGAAAGTCGTCAAATGAGCGATAAAACTGGTAGCTATTCAAAGCTGCTAATAAATGTATGACAATTTCCGAAAATCTGTAGTGTCATGTTTATGCTCAAACATGGATTTGTGAAATGCTTTTCAAGAAAATTGTAAGCAAAATTTTTTGAAGCGTAACCATCGATTGTGATCGCAGCACAACACAGTGGGTTTGAATCTTGGGTGAGGAACAACTGTATTTTGGAAAAAAGCGTATTTTCTTATAAAAAGTTATTTGAAAAGTCTTAGGATTAACATAGCAAATCCCATTTTTTTTTTTGGTTTTTGTTTTTTTTTTTTTTTTTGCAAAATTCGTTTTTTTTTATTTAACATAGTTCCCTTCAAGGTTAGTGTATCAACTATAGCGAACCTCAAATTTTCGATACCAATTTTGCAGTACGATTTGTCCTTTGCTTCAAAATAGGCTTCAGATTCGGCGATCATTTCTTCATTCAGGTAAAAGTCGCTGGGGGCCAGATCTGGAGAATACTATGGATGCAGAAGTAATTCGAAGCCCAATTCAAGGATTTTTGCCATCGTTTTCACTGAAGCCATTTTTCGGCGATTTCGTCCTTTAAAAGGGTTCAATAATGCTTTATAATAGACGCTGTTGATGGTCCTTTCTTTTTCAAGGTAGTCACTAAAAATAATTTCATGCGCATTTTAATATACACAATAAACTTGCCAGTTCACGGATGACTGCCGATCAGGCTTCGGAGTAGAATGTTTCATGCATTGTTATATGTATGTGACCTGGTCTACAAAAAGGGGGCTTAGGTGTCAAAAAACAAAAATATATATAAAAAAAAAATAAATAAAAAATAATAAAATAAAAAAAATAATAAAAAAAAAGAAAAAAAAAAAATGAAAAAAAAAAAATAAAAAAAAAAATAAAAATAAGAAAAAAATGAAAAAAAAAAAAATAATAATAATAAGATATACAAAAAAAAATTGATTTTTTGACACCTAAGCCCCCTTTCCGTAGACCAGGTCACGTATATCGAAAAACTCGGTTTTGTTACGATTAATCATCTCCAAACACTGCAACTAATCATCATCGTTGTTTTTGGTCAAAAATGAGTGAGCTGGCGCTTTGAACTTTGCACAGAGCTTTCTCGTATCCACATATCCGTGAATTATACGATCAGTTTATATCTTTACAGCGCCGGCTATCTCGAACAACTTCATTTTACAGTCATCAAAAATTATTTTGTGGACCTTGTTCGGTGCTCATTTCACCACGTCTAAACTTAGCATACCAATCCTTGATGGTTGATTTTCAGGGGGCAGTACATGGAAACTCGTTATCTAGCCAAGTTTTTGCTTCAACTGTATTTAAATTGTAGAAATATTTTAGGGCTAACTGAAAATCATTTGGATTTAACTCTAGTAGCGCCATCTATGTGTCAGGTCGGATTTGTTAAGTAAAATAAGCTTCATCGATTAAATAATGAAAATTATATAACTCTTTTGAGAATCTCGGTTTTGTGCTTCTATAAATTGCTTGGAATTAACGATGCGTGCTCGAAAACGAAAAACAGTGACAAACGGGAAACTGTTAAATCGTATGATCTAATACTTTCATAAGCAATTGAAATTAAAATGCAATGAAACGAAAACGAAACAAATAGGGCTAGACATTGCATTTATGATTTATAGTGACATTGAAATATTGGCAGAACCGGAATTTATAAATATAAAAATATATGTACATATGCACTTAAGTATATCAAGGTAAATAGATTAGAACCGCTTGAGCAACAGAAGAGAAGAGAGTGTATACCATATGCCGTAGACTATTTATTTACCATTTCAAGCAACTCGTTAGTTAGCACTACCAAGTAGAGAACGTTTGATATTCAAAAGTGATAAATCGATTTTCAATTTGCGTCCAAATAAAGCAAACAAATGATATAAAAGCGCACATACGCCAAAATTAATGGCCTCTGACGGGAAGTTAAACAACGTAAAAATTAAATTATAGAAAAATAAAAATTAACTTAAGAAACGTTTAAAATCGAAAGTGGCACACGCCCACATTATGTAAATATGTATGCAATTACCATATCTTTATACAATTATAAGTACCACCGGCGCGCTATTTACGCTAATTTGCGTTAAATTCTCCAAATAATTAATTATCCATTTATGTATTGAACTATGAGGAAATGTGACATGCCTGAATGACTCCGTTGATAGTGAAATGATATTTATTATTTAAATGCCTACATAATATTACCAAATATGGCAACGCTTATTTTTATTGCTCTTCAAATGCTTATGACATTGAAAGTAGATCTTCTTAATTTCTCGTGAACCAGAGACTGAAAGTGAGGTGAGAAGACAGCTGAACTTGTTTGGCGTTCAGATGACCTCATAAGGGTGTATGTCATTTATAGTACGATAAATGCGACAGGAAAAAAATTTAAACGTGGAACTGTTCAAGGATGGGCAATAGCAACTTAAATATATTTTTGTATTTTTTCAATTATGAGGAAGATATAGGAAAAATGAATAGAGCAAATTAAGTGCTGAGCATTTGAACTGAGATAAGCACCGAACTTCGAAACCTTCTGGTTTAAGGGGTTACATAAGTTTCCTCGGGTAAAAAACAGCATTTTTAAACAATTTTTTTCTCATATGAAAATGAAATATTTTATTAGAATTTTTATTGTTACAAACCTACACTATTAACATAGAAATTTTGAAATTTTTGTGAAAAAATATTTTAAACTCGGCCATTGTGACGCCATTTCCGGTGAACTCTTGGAAAAAAGATGCGCCTGCGTTAGCAGTATAACTCCTTACAGGATCAACTAATGCGAAAAAGTACGTGTTTTAGTTAAAACTTTAACTTAGAACTTGGACGAAGAAAAAAAAACTGAAAATTGGATTTTCGGCAGACATGTTTACAACAAATATGTAAATTTCAGTGAAAATTTCGTGACATTTTTTTTTTTTTTTTTTTTTCAAATAAATAGTTGTAATTGAAAAAAATACTTCGTTCAAGTCTTCAAGAATTTTGTCCCAAAGACCTGTGTAAAATTTCATGAAGTTCGGTTGAGTAGTTCCCGAGAAATCTTGCCAATCGACTTCAAAAACACACGTTTAAAGTCGGCGCTCTTAGTCTAGCTAGCCTCGAGCGCACAAGTTCTGAGGGCTGTATCACCGAAACTATTACTCGGATCAACTTGAAAATATTCTAGTGTGTTATGTTGTAGAAATTAATAAGACAATAAAAAATTTGAATTTTTGAAACCCGCAAACTCATGTAACTCCTTAAGAATATCGTCACCTGAAATGCAAAATAACGTATCATCGAAAAGTTCGAAATTGAGTGTCTTATTGATTACGCTTCACTACTTCAAATTACATACATACATAATATTACATATGCTCAACATTTTCTGGTTCTACGGTCAGATCTGGTTTATATTACCAATATTAAAATTTTGTTTCACTCATGTTCCATTTAATTTCGTGTTTCATTCATGCCATTGTAAATTTCCGAAAATGTTGTTACGTTATTTTGCATTTCAGGTGATGTTATGTATATTATGTATATATGTGACATAAAAATGATCTTTTGGGTCTTGATTTTAGCTGTATTTATAAGCAATACTTTATTCATAATATGCTCTTGAGTTTACCCTTAAAATGATATCTACACTAATATTATAGAGGAAAGATTTGTATCTATTTTTGTATGTTTGTAATGAATAGGCTCAAAAAGTACTGGGCTTATTTAAAAAATTCTTTCACCAATAGAATGCTACATTCTTCCAATTTGACATAGGCTACATTTCATTTTGAAAAAAAAAAATTAGGGATCCTTGGTAAAATTTGAACAATGTAAACGAAGGCGTAGAAAAATGAGTCTTAAAATGTCTTTCGTCGAATGCGCTGCCGAAACTATTAGCGATAGAACAAAATAATGTACAAAAATATTGAAGAACATTATAATCTCTACAAAAAAACTCCGCGGTAGCATATCTCCAACTATTGTAGTTATGTCACCACAACAACTTTTTTTCATTTTAAACATTAATAAAAATTCTAACCAAATTCAAACCATGTCATTTATGTGTTTAAGTTTCATGGACCTTGCGGACACTAAATTTCCACATCGGTTTGTTTGTCTGGCAATAAATGTATGAAACACTATCCACGTGCTTTTCTTTCGGAAACACAAACTGCAAATGATGGATATCCACTATAAATAATGAAAAAAGAACAGCATCAGGATTGAAAAAGTCTAGTGCAAATTTTCATTTTAGAAAATTTGGATTGTTCTACGATCACCAACACTCTGCCTCTGTTATAAGAATCTTCAATAGATTTTCATAAGTTTCCGAAATGTTATGAGACTAGTGCAGAACCTTTTTTCTATACAATGATTCTATAAATTACTCTCTTTTGACGACAAGTCATTTGTTGCGAACGTTGATAAAAAATGTTTCTGTGACTTGCACTTTTTAATTTAAACATTTATTTTCATGGATTGCAAGATTATTTTCACACTTTCCCCAGCAAGAAAACAAAAAAACGAAAGGCTTACGAGCGCAGCAATAACAAGAGCAATAACCCAGAAAAATTACATAAATAGCACGAATGGAAAACTATGGGCACAATCGGGTGCAATATATCGTGAGCGACAATACCAGAAGCACGAACACATATGTATAACATACATACATATGCACTTTTATATGGATATGTGTTTGTATATTGCATGTACTTACTGGATATTAAAAATAACTCAATGAAAAGTTATGTGTTCGAAAAGTGCCGACTGGTAGATGACATGCCATAAAAGTGAAAAATCGAGACAGAAAAGCCACTTAAAGCTGTGTGACTCTGCCAAGCTATTTATGAGTTTTATTTACTAAAAAAAAAAAAAAAAAAAAAAAAAAAAAATCATTGCATATGCATGTAAGTATGTATATAACAACTAAGGAAGGGAGCATTGTGTGAGTTCAGTTCGAAAATTTAAATTCCATATTTGTTGCAGCTAATTTTAGGCGAACTGTCAGCAAGCAGTCACCGAAATTTATTTTCTCACATTTAGAAGTGCCGGCTTTAAAAGCTGCTTGGCTTAGCGGTAAACAGTTAATTGCAAGAAAGATTAAGAAAATATTAGCGAGCTGCACAAACTTTATTGGCAATAAAATTGCCGAAGTGGAAAAAGATTGCCACAAGCAACAATAACAACTGGAAGTGCTATTGTTATGCCAGAATGACGAAGATTAAAGTAAGCGGTGTTGTGAGTAGTGCCACAAAGAGCCGTAATGCTGAGAATATACATAAAGAATTTCGCAAAACTTTTCTTAGAAGTTGGAAGTTTTTAAGTTTCCAGTTTTCATTTGAAAGACGAAGTTGCGGCGCGCAGGCAGCAAAGCGCAACTTGTCACCAACTCTTAGAAGTGCAGTTTATTTTTGGCGATTCGGGAATCTGAACGTGTTTGGCAGAACTGGCTGGCTAGCCGCTTAACTTGATTATTTCACCCTGGCAAATACACACACACACACATATATATATATAAATACAAAGTTCGTTGGTTGGCTGCTTAGTCAGCTCGCTCGATTATTCATGTTCCATAAAATTTGCTAAATGTACGACAGCAATAACAACTACAACAGCAACAAAATAGTAGTTACCTGGTCAAGGAAATGAAAAGAAGAAGAAGTACAGGAGAAACAACTGAAAACGATTAAAATTTAACTGCCTACACACTTGCAACATATGTATGTATGTATGTATGTGCAGACCTTTAGTCAACTATAAGCAAGATGTGGGTTCATTGAACTCGCACTTGATTTTTTCGGCTTCTTTTTTTTGCACGCTTATGTTCTGCTCCGCACAAGGAAAGTTGAAAGCAGCAAGCGGGCGAAATTTCAAAGGTGCAATGCAATAAAATGGTCAAGGAAACGTTTTCATGGCGCAAGAATGTTGGGAAAACTCATGCATACCGCGCATACTAACGGTTGATTTGAGTAAAAGCGCGAAAAACTACAAATATGCGGAGCAGGTGGGCTGCGCTCAGCTGAAGAAACATCGCTGCAATAAAAATATGCACAAAGGCTGCATACTAACTCGGTCCAAGGCGAATCTAGACATTTTCTAAAGGCAAGTAAATCAATAGCGTTAAAGCTGACTACTCACCGAACGAAGTGCAGCTGATTTGCGAATTCACTTCGTCGTTGTGGCGGCCGATTGTTTAGAATGTGGCATGTGGTACGTAAATGTGGCAAGAAAATGGCAAATGCGGCAAGAAAATCGCAAATGCGGCATTAGCAAGCCTATATATACAAACACATGTATGTACAGACATATCAAAAGTAAGCCGACCGGAAGTGAATGGACGAAGTGCTGGGAAGTCGGCAAGTTTAGCCGCTAAGTGGTTTCAGTAGAAGCAAGGATAACTTGCGACAAAGAATACCCAACGGCTTGACGCTGATTGACTACTGCAGGCGTACATATAAGTATGTAGATATGTATTTACATATATATATATGTATGTATGTATATATGTATAACAGCTCATGACGCGTTGAAGCCAAATTGTCGACAAGACAGCGCGCGCTCGTATTAAAAGTTGACGTTGAGGTTAATGCACTTTACAAGTGTGGAATTTTCAAAATTGAAAAGTCAACGAACGAAAACCCACAAACCCACCACTTATCACGTGTGTGTATGCGGCATAATTTCTGTTTCTAACGCAATGCACAAAAATCAATATTGACAGCTGGCAATAGAATAACGGTGGATGGATGTCATAATTAAGCACATACCAACAGACAAGAGGGATTGCAACAACAACAAAACGCCTTAAATATGTATGTATGTGCAAAGCAAAGTCCAAAGAGCTATCGATTTTTGTTAACAATAGTGAAAAGAACACACCCACCCACAAGTAATGCACGCTGCGTCGTCAGACAAACGGTCGCACTGTGGCGAGAAACCTTAAAAATGACTGTAGAATGCGTCACATTAGCATAACTGAAAAAGAATGACCACCCGCTGCCGGCCAGATCGCCTCGTTCATGGCTGCTCAGCACCTTCGTGACGTAACGTACCGTTAGACAAACTGTAAAACGTGTGCAACGCAAGTCGCGTGTTCCACAACATCATTTAACGTTTTGTTTTTTTTTTTTACCTATGTACCTTTGTTTCAAACACGGCTACACGCAATCTCACAATGAAGCGTCAGCTGACGTACCGGTCAAGAGTGTTTCTAAAGCTTCAAAAATTACCAAACAGCTGATGTATGCAGACTGGCATACACAAATATTTGATAGACAGTTATTTATAAGGCAAACAAAATGGCAATGTAGAACACGAGGGCTGTTGGATTAGTCTGTTTTGGTTGTCTATATAACCACTTATAAAATTGAGAATTTCAAAAACTCGCTTTTCTCAATATATCGTGTGCACTAATTACATATATTTGAGATTATACTCCGAAAATTTGAAGTTTTTACAGCAAATGGTTTATATAAGTAAGACATTTTTTAAATTTGTGAAACTGACTTCCACAACTTTACACTAGCTCTTCTCAGAGTCGGTTTAGGAACATTTCTTCTTCTGAACTGATCGACAAGAAAGTTTCACACGATCACCTCGATTATATTTTTCAGGTAATTATCGAAGAAAAAGGAGTTTTCAAGCCGCCCTGAATTTAAATTTTTTTCCACAAAAATCGACTCTTTGGCGAAATCAAAAAATGATACGAATGATTCCTTGCTAACAACCTGATCGAACCTAAGCGGAAGAGAACATACTACTGTGTCCAAAAAATAAGGTGACATTTGAGTTTAAACAGCGCGCGTCGAAGGATTTGGAGAATTATTTTTTTTAGGTTGGTAGTACTGTCAGTCACATTTATGTCAAATTTCATGTCAAAATATTCATTAGTGTTTGAGATACGTGTCGTTTTGTGAGCTGCTAAAAGTGAGTTTTTCGTTTTTTGCGATGTCGAAATTTGTTGAGCAAAGAATTTGCATTAAATTTTGTTTACGGAATCAATTTTCTGCTGCGGTTACATTAAAGATGGTGCAGAAAGCCTTTGGTGATGAGGCTATGTCTAAAAAAATGTTTACAAGTGGCATAGTGAGTTCCAAGCCAGCCGTGAACGTGTCGAAGACGAAGAGCGTCCAGAGCGACCATCAACTTCAATCGACGAAGCTCACGTTCAACAAATCAACGATTTGGTGTTGAAAAACCGTCGATCAACAATTAGAGACCTTGCTGATGAAGTTGGCATGTCGAAAGGCTTAGCCAAAACCATTTTTAAGGATGTTTTGGGCCTCAAGCGTCTCAAATCTCGACTGGTACCGAAAACATTGAATTTTTTGGAAAAAAGGCGTCGCGTTGAAGTGTGTAAAGCGATGCTTTCCGACTACCAGGGTATCATGAAATGCATTATAACTGGCGATGAGACTTGTATCTATGCTTACGACCCCGAAACAACCGATCAGTCGAGCGAATATCATGCCAAAAGAAAGCCGATACCAAAAAAAATTGCGGCAAAGTCGCTCAAAAGTCAAGGTCATGTTGACTGTTTTCTTCGATTATCGTGGTGTTGTGCATTATGAATTCCTTCAAGCCGGTCAAACAGTTAACAAGGAATATTATTTGAACGTTATGCGCCGTTTGCGTAACGCTATCCGCCTAAAAAGGCCGGAATTGTGGAAAGACAATTCTTGTTTTTTACACCACGATAATGCACCAACCCATACTGCCCTCGTAATTCGTGATCATTTCGCCAAAAACTCAACCCATATCGTTCCGCAACCACTGTATTCACCTGATCTGGCGCCGCCCGACTTCTGGCTGTTCACCAAGCTCAAAAGACCGTTCCGGGGACACCGTTTTTATACGATAGAGAAGATTCAAGCCGCAGCGAAGACGGAACTGAAGGCCATCCCGGAAAGTGACTACAACCAGTGTTTCGAAGATTGGAAAATCCGTTGGCATAAATGCATTGCATCGGGAGGGGATTAGTTTGAAGGGGATGAAATTGATTTGGAAGAATAAATAAAGAATTTTCAAAATAAATATAATGTCAGCTTATTTTTTGGGAGCATTGCATTAGTACTTTTCATATAATAACCCCGATAAAACTATGGATTAATCTGCGTTGCATATAACCTCAATTTTTTAGTTGAATAAAATAAGGATTTGAAGGAAAAGTGGAATGCTTAAGAAAGAATAATGTTCACTAAAAGATAATCCAAACCAATGTATGTAATGTAATACAAAAAAAAAATATTAAAAAGATTTCCAAGCATTTTATATTAAGCATAAATATTTAAAAATTGTCGATCTTAACACAAGAAAAAATTTTAAAAATTAAATTAAAAAAAAAAAAATAAAAAATTAAATTAGAAAAACATATAAAATAAAAAAAAATTTCGAGAAAAGCATTGGGTTTTCGTAGAAAAACTAAATTTCTTTAAAAAATATCAGGCTTATCCAACTGCACTCGTACCAAAACAAAAAAAAAAATTATATATGGTAAATCTAAAAGCCAACCCTGCATAAAAATCCGAGTGACTTGTAATCTAATTTGAGTCATTAATAAAGTTTGTATAGTTCCTACCCACTATATATAAGAATATACAAAGTTGACGTGCAACAACAAAGTCCGTTCAAAATTACAATAAGCGTGCGCGCAAACAGGGGTTGTTCGCATGTGCAACATTATAATGCATTTCATATTTGATTGATACTGAAGCGCTACACGTCCACCCACCAAAGAGGGTGCTGTTAATTCCTGCATATAAACTTAGACACAAAATTAAAAATAAATTAAAATGAGGTTGTTACTTTAAAAACTGTCGAGGGTTGACCATATGTTTTAGGAACGATACTCCCCATGCAAGTTGTATCCTAACCTCATTTCTTTGCTCGAGCACGCTTTCGTCATACTCACTACCTGCATCTACTTCGAACGGGGTCAAGTAGTGCTGGCATGTTGGTGTGCGCGTTTGCGGGGGCGAGCTGAGGCTTTCTGGCATGTGAGTGTGTATTTCTTAATGAAAGAATTTTATGGCTAAACAAAAGTGTTAACACTTTCAGTTGACTTGTGGTGTGTATGAATGTGTGTGACAGCCCGACCTGCCGTCTGACGCTGATGTGGCATGGTTCTGTGGTTTTGTGGTATTGCGAGTATTCTTGGTAAATTGCTTAGATTATATTACCGATAAATGCTAACTAATGAATGTGTTTTTAATGAGCATTCAGCAGATAGCTGATTTCATTTTGTTTACCATTAAATAGGGTGAGGTGCTGGTAGAAGAGCAATGCCGTAATGTAAAATGATTTCTAAACTTTAAAATATTTGTGAAAGTAAACTTGATTAAAGTCATGGGTTAAAAAGATTATGTATTATTTGTTACTATATTTTACTAAATCTTGAGCAATGGAGAAACGTCAAGCTGTTGAAAATCAAGACTTTAATTACTTCTTCTCCAATTTGGAAAGAATGAACAATGTGGAGCTGAGTAACAGAAAAACCGCGCAAAACCCCAATATATCTGAAACCCTTCAACAATTCTCCAAAGTTATCGAAGTTTCCATGAAAATAAAATGCAAATGAGTTTTGCGCGATCCAACAAGCAATTTTTTTGGTATTAAAGTTGTAACAGTGGAGTGTTTTAAGGAGTTGATCCAGTGAAAAGTGCGAATATAGAGTTTTTTGCGATTTATTTTGAAGTAACCTTTTTAATAATTGCAGAAAAAATTTACATTTACAAAATTTAATGCAAACTAATAGTCGACGATTATTTTTAAAATTTGTGGATGCGCTTGATCCTATAGCATATTTCCGAAAAAAAATGTGTCTGGCGGTGAGAAAGTTGTTTCAGCACAAAATTCACTTCAAAACCGTTAAAACATTGTTATTGCTATGGCTAAATACTGGTTATGATCGAAAGACTAGTTGCAATTTTAATTTTGGACATAATGTTTTGAGGACTTTCCCAAACCAAAAGAAGTCGTTTTTTGTGAAAAATATCCACAAACAAGAGTTACTTAAAAATCGAAATTATTATCAAGAATCTTATTTTTTCAATGCCTGATATCAATCAGGTCAATATATATCAATGATATCAATATATATTATATATTGGGTAGTCAAAAAGTCTTTTCGTATTTCATCAATAGATGTCGTTGCAGTCGTATAGCTCCAGTGCTACCAATCACATTGTGTCCCACCATAAAGTGTTGAAAATCAGTATTCCGAAATGAAATCGAACCATTTCTGAATCGAATAGTAAAAGGAGACGAAAAGTGGACAAAGCGTAAAAGCTCATGGTCCAAGAGTGATGAAGCTCAACAAATAGTCGCAAAGCCAGTATTGAGACCTCGAAAGGTTATGCTAAGTGTTTGTTGGGATTGGAAAGCATGTAGATTCAAGCAATCGAAAAAAAACTAGCCAGAACTGATCAACAGAAAGGGCTGCGTTTTCCATCAGAATAACGCTAGACAAGACACATCTTTGATGACGCGGCAAAAACTGGGAGAACTTGGCTGGGATGTTTTGATGTATCCAGCATATAGCCTTGACTTTGCACCATCAGACTACCATTTCTTTCATTCAAAGCAGAATTCCCTTATTGGAGTAAGGTTGGCTTCTAGAGTAGCCTTGTGAAAATTACTTGTCGCAGTTTTTCGCCAAGAAACCAGAAAAGTTTTACACTGCTGAAATAATGTCCCTAGCGGAAAAATGCCAAAAAGTGGTCGACCAAACTTGTACATATTTGATTATATAAAAATATAAGTTGAAGTTTAATTAGAAATACGAAAAGACTTTTTCCACTATCCAATATATCTTGAAAAGTTGAAAATATTAATGCCTTTCAAATAAAAAAATCAACACTGATATTGTCGACTGTTGTCTGTACTATGGAAAAGGACTCACTTTAAGTTATGCTGGAATTCTAAGCTAAAAGCAAGCTAAACAATTTATGCCTGATTCATAAAAGACATGAGACATGGGGTTTTCTATAAGCAGATTTTATGTCATTATGGAATATTTTTTTAAGTACAGAACCAACTCTAGAAAAGATAAAAACCAAGTCTGAAACCATTGGACAGCTTACCACTTGGTAGCAATAATACGACCGCATGGTAGGCATAATTAATAAAAGAAAAAAAATTTTTTGATTAAAGCAACCTTCGGATGGGAGAATAATGGGAATAGTTAATAATTTCGAAAGTTGAAAAATAAAAAAAAAATTAATTCTTTTCGACCTAAACGCTGTAGCCCCACAAATAAGTTCCTATACATTGCCCTTTAAGAAAAGTGCTCCGCCGCCTTAGCAATTTTTTTTTCCGCCATTAAGTCATCTTCTGCAATTAAGCAGTTACTTTCCGTATGGACGTATGTATGTATGTAAATATGCATGGCTTATTCCCGAAATGCCAGTAGCAAGCTAAAACACACATTGACGCTCAGTTGGCTGAACATTTTAATAGAAGCTACTGTGAGTTAGTAAATTGACGCTTAGTACGATTTTCAGCCCTTTCACTTTAATTGCCAGTTTAAAGTAGAATTGGAAAGTAACTAACTAGCCTCCTCATACAAGCTAATGAACAAGTTACATACATATGGAAAGTACATATTTATTTATTTAAGTATGGAGTTAATCGGTTTGACTCGACTACTTTTGCTTACCTCTTTTTAGTTTTGCCCACATTGTAGAGTTCAACATGTTTGAATGCAGCATATGTGGCCATTTTTGTGTTGTTTATTTTTTTTTCGTGTGTTGTAGTTATATATTATTTAAATGTTAATTGCACAATTGCAACGCTGACACGTGAAAGATCGTTGGCTTTGATGATTTCGGACTTCCTCTTGTACCCAAATTGAACAACAAAAAAACAAAGCCTCGCCGGTTGCTACGTCGTTAAGTCGGTAGATGTGGCAAGTGCTCTACTGGAAGTTTCTTTAGCTTTCTCAAGAAAGTAATCTAGAGTTGAGCACAAAGAAACAATACACGCTTGAGTGATGGCAATAAGGGAGATAGTGTCCAGGAAATTGTGAAATATTTCCAAGGATGGAGACATTATTGATTACAAAAGTTGATTAGAACTTGTAGATATCTACGCTCTGTGACATTTCATGCCGTATAATGTATTTCATATATACATACTGCGTATCCTTGTCACATGCCACCTGTCAAGGATATGTGCCGGACGTCAGTCAGCGCTGACTTTGAAAAACAGATCAAATAACTAAATAGCACAGCATAAATGCCTTTGGTACTTCACCTACACACTGAGTTGCAATTGAATTTTTCTACTACCAAAGTGCGTAAACTTTTGCAGGAAGTCGTAAAATCAATACAGCATATGGCCGGAGAGCCGAAACTTTACACACATATTATTGCGGGGTTACACAGTGGCAGGGGAGAAGAGTAAAACAAAAAAACAGTTAGAACGCAACCAAGTCAATGTGCAAAAGGACTGAAAGCTATGTGTGCATCGAAG
Organism: Bactrocera correcta; assembly: GCA_027475135.1. Lineage (NCBI taxonomy): Eukaryota > Metazoa > Arthropoda > Insecta > Diptera > Tephritidae > Bactrocera > Bactrocera correcta. The sequence continues at coordinate 81,583,939 of CM050326.1, forward strand.
AGCGTAAGTTGTATCCTTGAACAGGATGAGAGCGCAGCTTTTAGAGCCATTACATACAGCTAGTGGGATGCTGGCGGCCATTTGGCTGCACAAGTATAATGCGTAGGCCAGCTGCAACGCTGCTACAACACCCCGGCGATGCTATGAGATAATACTTTTCTATATGGTCTTGAGTCCTTTGAAATATTTCACAATTTTCCATTGCCCCTTTTTTTTGCAATTTCTTCGCATAATCTTTTTTTTTTTGTTTTTCGAAGTAAAACTCACAAAGAAACCAACACTTTATTGTTTTAACGGTTATTTCTGTAGCTGGAAACGCGGCAGGATAATACTGAATATGAGCACACTACGAAACTTTTTCGCTTTTGTTCACGTTTTCGTTTGAAAAAATAAAATTTTGTTTTTCCTTAAATTATTTTGTTGATTTGGAAGATTTTGAGAATTTCTTTAATTTATAAATATTTTATATATTTTTTTTTTATATAAATAAATAAATATTACTTTTCTTTTAATGTTCGTGCGTGAATGCGTTTTATGCGCTTTTCTTTTTTCCTCTGTTGTGAACGTCACGATTTGAAGCTTTCGACTGAACCGTAAATGGAAAAGTGGAAAACATTTTATATTATATCGATCCGCATGGCATGAAGACACTCACGAGAGCGCATACAATGCAGAGAGCCGGCGGAAAAGCGCTATGCAACACTAAAGTACACACACACACACACATACACGTTCACAAGCCGATAAGCAGCGGTGTGATTAATGTGGCAGCCAGTAAGAGCGGCAAGTAAAAGCAGAAGCAACGGGAATAAGTAAACGTGTGCTCATGAGCCGAGAAAAGTCAACAAAAGCAGCAACCACTGCAGTCAAAAAGCCGCCTGGTGGTAAACAAAACGTCTGGCGATTTTTGTTGTATGAGCGAGCGTACAAGTGAGCATTTCGTAGAGCGGTTAAAAAGTATAATCAAAAAACTCTTTTGTGGCAGTGGCTGAAGAACAAAAAACATCTAGAACAATACTTCGTTGTAACGAAATTATTCGGGGGAATAATGTGAAGCGGTAAATGTACATAGACACGGAACTTTCAGTTTAACCAAATATGAATTGACAGCTAAAGTCATAAGAAATGTTGTATATTACAGTGCGATTAACAAATTAGTCAGCTGATTTGAAGAATTTGACATATATGAGAATTTTGCCAAACTTGGCAAGAAGTTAGGGGTTTCATATAGTCTCATTTGGTCATATAACTAAATTATAATGAACCGATAATATAGCGTTTATAACTGTAATTAAGTAAACTCATCTTTGTATATAATACAACAACAATTTTTATAAGCAAGTGTAAAAGTTTATGATTTTACGATGCCTTATGACAAGTTGTGAGTCCACAAAGTATATTACTTTTTTGTGATATATATATGTGACCTGGTCTACGAAAAGGGGGCTTAGGTGTCAAAAAAAAAAATGATGTTTTGACACCTAAGCCCCCTTTTCGTAGACCAGGTCACATATAGACCAGGGCAGATAATTTTGAAACCCTTTAGAAACGTTAGATAAAGTAACAAAGAGGAAAGGAAAATAGTTTACGGACGATCTGAGGAGTCATTTAGAAAACAATTATACCGCAAAGTGGTAGGTAATAAAAATATCTAACATTTTTGTATGACCAGCTTTTGGACATAGCCTCAAAAACTATGTGGAAAATTAAATAACCAAGTTTTTTTAGATTTCTTATTTTTATTTTACATAAATTTTTATTTTACACAAAATTTTTATTTTACCTTCTTTTGTCCAAACACAATTTAGTTTTTTATGAATTTAAAATATTTATTTTTTGTTTCTTATTTTGACTTAATATTAAAAAATCATACCAATTTTCAATGAAAAATACTGACGTCAAAATATATAATTTTTTTCAATCAAAGGGTTTTTTTTTTTTTTTTTTTTTTTTTTGTAGAAATCTGTACTTTTTAAAAAATGTAAAAAAATATCCTACCAAAGGTTTAAAATTTGGGTTTTTATTTTTTTATTTCATCTACCAATAATTTTCCCAATGGAACTTTGCCCCAAATTTTTTTTTTTTTTTTAAAAAATAATAAATAAAAAAAAAAAAAAAAAAAAATAATAATAAATAAAAAAATAATAAATAAAAAAAAAAAATAATAAATAAAAAATAATAATAATATAAAAAAATAATAAATAAAAAGAATAATAAATAAAAAAAAAAAATAATAAATAAAAAAAAAAAAAATAACAAATAAAAAAAATTATATATTTAAATGACTTTTTTCAAAATCTTTGAATACTAAATTTTTCCATTATGGTTTGAACTTCCGAGTAGTATTATGCTAATGCATACTTTCATATAAAAGCATAAAATCATGGCAAATTCATTCAAATATAAAAATCACCGCATTGGCAACACCACTAAGTGCATCAACATTGCAAAGCTAAAATTTCTCCAAGAACATTATGTTGAGCAGAGCGATTACTAAAAAGCGCGCTCCCACAAGCACGAGTTCTCATCAACCAACTATACGAATGCACAGGGAGTATGTATACAAACAAAAACAAATGAAATGAGTATGCTCAGTACAACAGCAACACATACAGCTGATTTGTTGTTTGGAGCTTTGCAGCGCTTTTGTCGAAGCGGCACATATTCAGTGGAGTCAAATAACAAAAACAATAAACAAATACAACATCAACGCCGTTGCGATGCGCATTGTCTGCATTTGTTGGGCTAGGTTGTGTTAAGATACTTTTAAACGCGCATACACACATGTATGTATACAAGTCATGTTGCCGATACTGTTGAGTACACGGATGGATATGATATGCCGTTAGCAACATTTGCAGCGCGTGCCAAAATAGCTGGCAACATGTTGCTAGCGCTCACGATGACTAACATTGCGTTCAGCAGTGTTTGTTGCTGTTGCTGTTTTAAGGCATTGTAGTTCAATAACCGGAATATGGTGTCACGTTTTGTTGTCGGTTATTTTGTAAGACAATTGTTTATGTGCTTATTCGCAGATGCGTATTTGTGTGTAAAAATGTTGCGTGCGTGCGAAGCGTAGGCGCACTGCGCTTACGGTATACACACACACACACTCGGATGCAGTGTTGTTCTGCTGAGGAGCTTGCTGCAGCGCTGCAGGTGTTGATTTTTTGTAAATAGATGCACATACGATTTTTTTTTCTCGTGAAGAGCGTGAGCATTTATAAAGTGGTGGAGAAAATATCAATAAAAGCTCATGCAAATATGCAATGGAACGGAAATGAACAGTTACGAAAGATGCAAGCTATGCAAGTTAAATGTATGCAAAAGTTCTAGTAAATGCTAATTTTAAATGGTTTAAAATGTGTGTACATAACTTAATACAAAATAGAAGAACACTGCGAGCTGAAATATGTATATTTAAGACGTTGTAGTCATCTACAATGTAGAAGTTCACGCAAGTGGGAAAAGTTCTCTGATTGCCATTCAATTGGGAGTAGGCAGAAACAATTGTTTAACATATGGCTCAAGCAGCTCACGTCTTCCGGTCTTAGACCAAGTATCCTCTGGGTAGCCTAAGTCATCCGTTTGAAGGCGTGCTAAATTGAGAAGGCGAGCTAAATTGAGAAGGCGAAACATCCCCTACACAGGCTTGTGCACTGGATTTGGCACACGCCACGAAAAAAACTTCCCCAATGAAAACGAAACAACAGCCTTATACTTGGAATTTCCAATTGGCGCCAAACTGCAAAAAGGAAGCACGGCTGGCGCGCTGTTGTAAACTCGGCTATAACCGCGTAAGCGGTGTCTACGCCAATAAAGAAGAAGAAGAGTATACGTACGGTTAGGAACTATCCCAACAAAATTCATATCATATTTAATTTTTCGCCAGTATTTCTCTTTAAACTTCGAACCAGTGTAAGCAACAATTTCGACAAACAGAATTGTGATTTGGACCCTCTAAGGAAATTTGAAGGATAAAGGTGAAGTTAAACTGCAATCCAATCCAACATGCCGAACGGTTTCGGCTCTAATTCCCGCAACTCCAATACAGTTACATGGATTAGTAAGACGCTTATAAACAAGATCGAAATTTCTCGATAATTGAAGGATGCCTTTTGGTATCTCCTTAGGAGCAAGGTATACAATAATATCCTCAAGCGCCAAGTTAAGTTGCGAACTCACCTTCAAGTTGTTTTAAGTCCAAGTATCCTTGCAGTCACTGCATGCTTGAAGCCAAATCGCTTTCTAAAGATATCAAAAGGTCATTCTTACAGTATTTCAACGATATTTTATTAACATAATTTTTATCGGGTAGACCATAAATGCTGGCAGGTATTAAATATCATTCATAGAGAAGCAGGTAAGTCGTCAACAGATCTTCCGCTGTATGCCGCTCTCAGAGTTAAACCACCAACTTTTGCAGACAAATTATTCAAGTTGTCACACGAGTGAGCCTCGCTCAATTACGTACCGGATATTGTAATATATTAATCTCCTATATATCCAGAATAGGCCCTCTTAAATCTCCTAAATATTTAGGCTAGACAATATACATAAGTCCGGTATGCAAAGAGTCCTTATATAACACTAACTATATTTTTGCTTGACCTACAGCCCTTTATTCACAGTCCCCGTTGAACAGTTCGTTTTCAGCTTTAGCTGACTTCAACAACTATAACTATAAGACATTTCCGATCAACTCCAATATAAACTCGAATCAAGAGTTTAAAATAAGCTTGTATTCTGGAAAATGCATGGATTTATGAAGAATTACTAGGAGGTAAATTCAGTCACCGAGTAATAAATAACCAGCTTAAATGGCGAGACTATCATGACAATAATCTAACCTAAAAATACACATTTTGGGCAGTCTAAAACTGGATATAAAAAAAAATTGTTTTATGAATTTTCGCTCAAGTCAACATAAGTGCAACAAAAGTATTTTTAATTTCAAACTTTTATTTTTTTCTACACTCTGCAACACAGTAGTAAGAGAGATTTACATACACGTCTCAGAAGAGGTTACTCCCACATAATTATTATAAAATTTATGACCACTTTCGTGGGTAACACGGATCCAGCATACAGTAAAAGGCGTGGTAGTAAACAAGCGACAATAGCACACCGTTAATATTAACGAAAGAGAAAAAAACTAAAAAAAAAGGAAGAATACTGAAAGTTATTTCGGTGCCACCATCTTAGCCGAAGATAACGGAGGCGCAAAATCACTTTGTAGCAAATATTTTTGTGTACGCGAGGGCAGCTGTTGTATGCAACAATAACTTTTATGCGCCGAGCTTCCGTTGCAACAACAAAAACATGTCGTAAAATAAAGGAAGAAACACAAACGAAGGAGAAAAAAAAACTGTGGCACACTCGTCTGTTTTAATGTAAGTGTGTATATGCGAATATGTAAATTAAAAGCAGTTTTAGGAAACTGAAAATGCGTTTTGCATTTTACATTGCAGCGAAAAAGAAGTGCAGAAAAATGCGAAAAAGTCAAAGTGTAACAATAAAATACTGGCAACACATACACACACACATGCGTAGTTATTGCAGCATACGCAGTCAGTAGGTCGTCGACAGCGACCCAGTCAGCCATGCGCTTGTAGACTTACAACAACGCTACCCGCTTGCCCGCCCGCCCACACTACTTGCAGCACAACGCAACTGCACACCCGCATTTTCACCTTCCACGTAGCCGTTTTGCGTTGCAAGCAGTGAAAATGAGTGCATCATTTAACCCACAAAAGGCAACTGTAGATATTGAAAGTAAAATGCGCTGCTCCACACCACTCAACGCATTTATTGCCAGCCGCCCACATTGCAACTGACTTATTTACATATAAACATGTAAATATGTTTACATTTGAAAATTTGTTTGCAATTTTTGTGCCTATTTGCTGTGGCAGCACCTATTTACATACATACATACATACATATGCATATACGCGTATTGGAGGTTAGAAGACGACACAGCGGCGGGCGGCAGCTATCAACAGCAAGTGATCTCTTTGTGATTCAAAGCAACAGCGCGTGTGGCAGATAAATCACTTTCATCATCAACAAAGGCGGTGGCATGCCGCCGGCACTGGCGTTGAAGTAGTAGTAACAACAACAAAAGCAATAAAAGTGTGGCAAGCGTCTAAAATATGACAGACATAACGAAAAAGGAAAACTACATGTCAAAATCAACAACAACAAAAACTGCCACTATCTATTTATAAATGTGGCATCAACCACAAGCAAGTGTGTGACTATCTGTGGCACATTCAAATACGATTTGTATTTAATTTGCATATTTACTTTGGAAAATAATAATATTTTGGGTTAAATATTAGCATACATACATACAATTTGAAGCAGATAAGGAAATGTACTTTTGTAAAAAGAAGTTATGAAGGTTTGAAAGAGAGCCCTGGAGAATGTTACAGTTCTAAATTAAGGTTTTAACTAATACACGTATTTTTACACTTTAGATGAACCGGTACGGAGTTATCCTGACAATGCGGGTGCACCTTTTTTCCGCGGCGTCCCCGAAAAAGGCTTCGCAATGTCTGAGTTTAAAATATTTTTTAAGAACGTCTAAGAACTGGCAAGGAGCATGCCAGTTCTTTTGCAGAATATGGTCGGACGAAGCAGGGTCGTAGATTGGAACCTAAATTTGCTCTGCCCAAACCATAAAAAGTGGGAGCCTAAAGTTTGCGCCAATAGGACCCTACCGAGCTATGTGAGAGATTAATTGGCCAAGAACTCATTGGACATTATCATTGTGGCTTTAGATACCTTACCTAATCCATCTAAGTCCTGGAAAATAATCGGTACATTCTATCGAACTAAATCCAAACTCTACAAATCGGACATTACTTCCATCCTGCTATAGGGTGGGGAAGAGTAGAGTTAACATCGACCGATCCGTTGAGACGGTACTAGGAATTTTTGAGAGAAAGTTAGAGAATGTATGGTTCCTTGAACATCGGTGAGGGAAATACAACAATGTAAAGTGTTTTACGTAGGATCCTACTGTTAAACAGTTTAATTTTACGGTGCTCAGAAGCACAACGGATCAATAGAGTAGTGCGTCGATTGGCGCCATGAAAACTGGGTAAACATTTTCAGTACCAATCGGCAGTGTGGCATGGACACACTAACCACCTTGGTAGGGTTCGAGGCCCATGTAAAACCTCTACCGTACTATGTGCACGGCGCCAGGTTGCAATGCAACTCCACATTTGAACTGACAAAGTCAGTTCTTCCCGCGATTTGGGTTTTAACCACAGCCACTACGAATCTCCACAAAGGGCCAAACCCAATGAGCAGATTGGAGTTACCTCCAAGGGCTACTGCTCCCCGTGGTACCAGGTTAAAGTCTTTAGGATGACCTTGTAACCGAAGTTACTAACAGTTGAGTTTCCACACAACTCTGGACTGGCGGCCAGGATCTTAGTCGCCTCTTACGACAGGCATGCCTTACCGCGGGTATATTCGGTTTCCAACCCAACCCTGAAGCTAAAGTGATATAATCCCTTTCAGTTTGATATCCACAGCTTATCATGTGTTGTAATACGCTTTATAAATCTAGAGTATGCAACATTCTCAATTTGTGGTCTAGTAACCTCATCGTCCTTCCTTAGTTGTAGGGTTATTAATTGTCTCAAGCAGTCCAAGTGCGATCTCTATCTTGGGAATCAGGTATAGCACTTACCCTAGTCTAAAAAAATAGAAGAAATATTCCAAATTGTTGTTAAAAACTTAGTTTTAATTTCATATTGACCTTTAATTAAATCAAATCTATGTATAAATCCCAGGACGAAAAAAGGTGTGCCTTCGTATCAAAAAAAAAAGTTGTGAAGAAATGTTGACTTACTATTATAATAAATGCTTTATGAATGAAAAAATTTTAACGGATTTATTGTCAAGTCTACAAAAAAGTCAACATAAATCTGTAAACACTATAAAACGGGTGGGCCATCTAACGTTTTCAATTTGAATAATCTATATTTCGACATTGGAAACGTCAAATACCATTCAGAAAGTGACAGATATTCAGTAAAAAGTCTAAAATTTACGAAATGGCTCGCTATTCACTAGAAGAAAAGAAAAGAAAAAAAGATTGAAAACTTTTTTCCAAAGTGGTGAGTCTAGTGGATGGTCAATTTTACCAAAAAATCATCTTTTCTGACGAGGCTCATTGCCACCTCGATGGTTACGTTAGCAAGCAGAATAGTCACATTTGGGGCACAGAAAAACTCGCACGTAATCGTCGTAACGCCAACGAATCACTGTATGGTGCGGATTTTGGTCTGGTGGAATCATCGGCCCATTTTTCTTCGAATGTGAAGAAAGGAACCGCCGTAACCATCAATGGTGCGCGATATCGCGCAATGTTAACCGAATTTTTCTTCAAGCAAATTGAAGAGGAAGACTTGGACAACATTTGGTTCCAGCAGGACGGCCCTACGTGCCATGCAGCAAACGCTACACTCAATCCTTTACGCCCTATCTTCGAAAATCGCATAACCAGCAAAAGAGGTGATGTGAATTGGCCTCCCAGAAGCTGCGATTTAACACCGTTGGACTATTTTCTGTGGGAAGTTGTTAAAGATAAATAATACGCCAATCATCCAGAAATAATTCAAGATCTAAAGTACGAGATTCAAGCTGCTGTAGCTGCCATAAGCCCTGAAACTATCGAGAAAGTACTCCAAAATTGGGTGGATCGGATAAGTTACTGTAAACTCAGCCGTGTTGGTCATTTGTCCGAAATTGTTTTCCACAAATAAATTTCATAAAACAACCTTTTAAATAAATGTTAGACCTTTGAAAAATATCAAGCCGTTTTTTTTTATTGACATTTTAAATTTAAAATTTTATATGACCCACCCTCTGTAAGTAGATATGCTGCATATTAAATGCAAGTACAATTAATTAGTGTATGTTTTTGTTGTCGCTTTTCATTGTTCTCGCATTCGTATGCAACTTGACACCAAAAAGGCGTACGAGGAAAATGACAAAGGCGCATGTAAATGTAAGCACACACGAGTGTAAAGCCGTTCATACCCACGAGTAACAGCATCATATGCAGAGTGTCCTACGCCAGAGCTATAATTAGAGTTAGCGAAGTGACAAACTAGTGGTGAAAAATTAAAACAAACGGCGAGTGGGGAGCGAAAATTTGAAAAATGCCAGAAATTGTCATGTTGACAGTTGAAAAAGCGAAAAAGCAGCGCACTAAGTGTGAGGCGGCAAGTGCCAACGCAATATATGGGTTGCTGGCAGCCAGGCGCAACATACAACTATTTGTTGCCACTGTCGCCCCGCAATTTTGTTTTTGTGCTTTGACGGAATCGGCAGCAAAGCCCCAAAGCCCGCCGAACAAGAACAAGTGTCTTTCTCCACGAGTGGTGAATGCGTAAAGAAGTGCGACACATGCGTAGACATGGTGGCACTCCGCATATAGACAGGTGATTGCATCATAGGTGCTACAGAGTGCAAATAGCGTTGTAGAAATACGCATGGTTGCGAGGCTTTCGACAAGTGACAGCCGACGTTACTTTGTTGGCGACAGCAACACAAACGGCACACTGCCTCTGAGCTGCACTGCGACAAAAAAAAAAGAGGAACAGTGCGTTAACACTTTATGAGTGGGTGACATGCAACTTGAGGGGAGGGGTTAGGAGGTACCTGTGGGTTTGCAGCAGAAGTGGGCAGCATTGTGACACTGCGTGGCGCATGCGAGAACGAGTGTGCGGAGTCTTGCGTGTCAAGTGGCCGCAGTATGTGTCTAATCTCCTTAGCATCCATGAAGTTTATATTCTACATACAGCCATATATTTATATTTATGTATTCACACATTATGCTCGTCACTTTGCAGAGACATCGATATTCAGTTTATTTATAAATGCGTCGGCATGTGTTGTTGTAGCATCTCATTAACCGCTAATGAACTTTTCAGACGTTTGAATCTAATGTGATGTTTCTATTGGGTAGCCACAACTGTCGAGTAAGTCGTGTAAGCCGAGGGTTAAATTATCAGTAGAAGAAGCACTATAAACCGGATTGAAAAAACTTTCTGAAATGAAGAGCTTTGCTTATCCATGTGCTCTTTGAAGTCTTAACTAAAAAGAAACTCCAGAAAGTAAGAACGCCTAGAAAGCGACCTGGAAAAATAAGGTTTTCAAACTCTCTTCTTTAAGTTGCAGTAAATTTTCGCCTTATGCATGAGAACCCCCCTGAAGAACACCTGCAGACCATAAAAGGAACGCCCATGTACTTATATAACAAGAGGAGACACCCTTGGCTTAACATTTGTTTTATGTTTTTAAAAACTATTACAAACTCAGGTCAGGATCCAGAGGCCTTATGCATTTATTCTGCAACTTTGTAAATTATCTTAGATGCGGGTCTTTGAAGTTAAAGTAGATGATCTCTTCAGTCAAGCACTACGTTTGTAATGGAGACCATACTGAAATACGGTAGAGCGATAGAGATACAAAAAATGTGTCTCAAATTTTTATTAGTAACCAAATTTCTTGTGCGGAATCGTTGAAAATATTGAAAAAGGCTTACGGTGAATCAGTTTTATCAAAAGCCCAATCCTACAAGTGGTACAAAGCCTTCGAGACAAATACGGTCGACAGATCGTTGAAGACATGCCTCGTTTTGAATGACCTTCGACCTCCTCAACTGATGAAAATATTAAAACAGTTAAGGATATGGTGCTTGCAAATCGTCAGACAAATGTTAAAAACATGGCAAAAGAGCTCGACAAACATCTCTCATGAGTTCGTTCGAATGATATTGGTGGATATTTTGGATATGAAATGAGTTCTTGCTCGACTCGTCCCGATAAAGTTGATGTTTTTTCCAAAATAGTACCGTAAACATGTCTCTTTAGACATGCTTGATTGGGTGAATTGCATTCATGAAGAGCATTATAACTGCCGATAAGTCAAGGATTTATGAGTTTGACATGCAAACAAGTCTACGAGGTATATATATATATGCTATATATATTTGCTATATATATTTGCTATATATATTTTCCATTTATTGACCATGACAATGCGCCAGCCAGCGCCTTTTTGACCGGCCAAAACGTCGAATTGATGGATCATCCGCCGTACAGCCCTGACTTGGCACCCAATGACTTCTTTTTATTCCCACACATCAAGAAAATAATGCGTGGTCAACGATTTTCGTCGCCAGAAGATGCTGTTGAAGCATTCAAAAACCATGTTTTGGAGGTGTCTCAATCGGAGTAAAAAAAGTGCTTCGAAAATTGGTTTGAGCGCATGCAAAAGTGTATAAATCTTGATGGAGAATATTTTGAAAAACAATAAAACCATTTTCGTTGATAAATATTCCTATTTTCATTATTAGACCAGAAATATATATAGCAGCCCTCGTACAATCATCGGAATGGAGGGGAAAAAACGAGCCGAAGCGTAAAACAAAACCGCCAAAGCCGCTCAAAAATCATGTTTTTTTTCGATATTCGTGATTTAGTGCATCATGAATTCTACACCATGGCAATGTACCTTACATCGACCTACTATTGTGAAGCCAAAAACGCAATGAATACCAACGATCAACCACCGTATTGACCAGATTTGGCTAAGTGTGATTTTTTTCTTTTTCCCCGAACCTGAAATTGCCGCTCCGTGGCACCCGTTTTCAGTGATATCCTGGCCAACCTTAAAATACTGGTCTGCTTACTAATTACCTCTAACGCTATAAAGCATAAACTAGTTGTTTTTGATGTTGAGATACAAACACATTTCTTGTAAGGCTTCCAAACTCAAAATGGCGTAAATAGAAATTTCATGAGTTTAATAAAAAATCAGGTTCACGAGATATAAAAAGGAAGCAGCGTATATAAGCTTCCTTGGTACAGTTTATAGAGTTAGCTCTGTGTTAATTGAAATCGATCCTTTGCGAGGCGAGTTAAAATACTCCATCTACAATATTAAGACAGGGTTCATTGATGTATTCACGAATAAAATTGATGCTAATTTTATAGTGATTAATCTTTTATGCAATTTCTCATTTTCTAATGTAAATGCAACAACAATACATTGCATAAATTTAATTACAACACAATAGCAATAATGATAACCACTGCGGTCATGGAGAGATCAACACACACCAACTGTATGTTACGACGACAGCGTCAAGTGGAAGCTAAATTGACGGCGGCGCTTTCTGTGATTTGTTGCCACTTGGCGGTAGGCGCATTGCCAACAGCGCTAGATAAAGTTGCAATATCAAAGAGGAAAAGAAATTTGTAAAAACTAAAATTATTGCTCACCGAAACACAAACAACTTCCGAGTCGTCAGTCAATACAATTAAGACCAATGCAAAAGAAAAAAAATGTATATATAAATTGCAACAACAAATTAGCAGCAAATCAAGCGCAGCAATTGGCAGCCAGCGAGACACCGCACAAACGGTCGAGGGAATACCACAATAAAATTGTAGCGCAAAAGTGTTGTAATTATGGTCATTGTCGTGGTTAATCAGTAATTACTTTTCCACGTAACGCCCGGTTGGCAACACAGAAGCCGACAGACACTGCGCTCAAACTAGGTGGAGTAGCCAACGCCCGTACCAACGCCACCACGGTCACTGCCACTGTCATTGTCGCCGACATTGGCAATTCAGCCGATTGAATTGGCCGTCCAGGCCGGAGCCACTGCGCCAACAACTGATGCCTGATATGCCACACTTCAATGTTCGCGTGCGTTCTTCCTGCAACCATTTTTGGTTGAGGTGCTTTTCCTTTTGCAGGCAATCCTTTAAACCAAAACAAAAAAAGAGTGCGTTAAAAAGAAAAGTGCCAATGAAGTGTGCCTCCTACATTAAGGCGTCTCTTACTGCTGTACTCCCTCCTTTGGTCTAGCTACTGACGCTGCCTTGTCTTTGACTTTTGTTTTTCTTTCCACTTCATTGACGATTTTCTACGCTGGAATGTTTGCAATTACCCGGTTTTTATATATACATTTTTTTTCGTATTTTCTTTCGATACATGAGCCATAAGTATCGCCACTAAGTCTTGCATAAAGATTTATCTGCACGTTGATATCTAAATTATTGATTGAAAATTGTATGCAGTGTGTTTTTGCTTTTCGAATTTGTTTGCAATTTGCAGATTTTACTGCTGATTGAGCGGAAAATGAACACAAAAAATATTGAGAAAAGCTAAATAGAAACTAAGAAATAAAAATAGCCTAAACAAGGTTGAGAAACCAACATAGTTGGTTGCAAAATAATCATAATTGAAATCACTCAAGGTTGAAACGAAAAAAAAGATAAAGAACAACTTTAGAGTAATAATTGAAAATTCAGAGCTGGCAGATGTTTATACAATAAAAAGCAAATATTTTAGCGAAACTTTTTATAAATATTTTCTGGCGGGTAAAATAAAGTAATCTCAAAAATGGCTTGTCGGCTGAGATATTCAAATTCGAAGAACGGACAAAGTGTATGCAGCCGCTTCTTTACAGGATATGGTCGGACTAGAGCATGCGCGACGATTGGAACCTAAGTGTGCTCTGTCAAATCCACAAAAGGCGTAACAAACAATCTGCGTGAATTACCGTTATAAAAGGCGTATGAGCTTGCCTGTACAGGCACTTCAGTCCCAATAACAGCGAAATGGGAACGGGTAGCAATTCGCTTGGATTGCTGTGGCTCACTAATGGACTGTGCAGTCGCAAGGTCCTTCTAAGCCAGGGTAAATTGCAGGAGATTCAGGAAATTTTTCGCTTCGCTTTTGGTCCGCCTTTCAGTGGTTGAAAGAGAGTTCTGACTGGTTCCTGTCCAATCGGAATTTAAGCAGTAAGTTTGAATCTCTTACCGGATGCTAGTTGCAACAGCTATTTGGAAGAAGTTGAGATAGATTCATTCACAATACTGTCTCCCCGAAAGCCCGCCCGCTCTTGTGCAGATCAAGACAAACATATTCTTCTTCTTCTTTACTGCCGTAGGCACCGCTTATGCGATTATAGCCGAGTCAACAACAACGCGCCACTCGTTTCTTCTCTTCGCCAAGTGGCGCCAATTGGATATTCCAAGCGAAGCCAGGTCCTTCTCCACTTGGTCCTTTTAACGGAGTCTGCTTCCCGCGGCGGGTACTGCGTCGAATACTTTCAGAGCTGGAGTGTTTTCATCCATCCGGACAACATGACCTAGCCAGCGTAGCCGCTGTCTTTTAATTCGCTGAACTATGTCAATGTCGTCGTACATCTCGTACAGCTCATCGTTCCATCGAATGCGATATTCACCGTGGCCAATGCGCAAAGGACCATAAATCTTCCGCAGAACCTTTCTCTCGAAAACTCTTAAGGTCGACTCATCGGTCCTTGTCATCGTCCAAGCCTCTGCACCGTATAGCAGGACGGCAATTATGAGCGACTTATAGAGTTTGGCTTTTGTTCGTCGAGAGAGGACTTTACTTTTCAATTGCCTACTCAGTCCGAAGTAGCACCTGTTGGCAAGAGTAATCCTGCGTTGGACTTCCAGGCTGACATTGTTGGTGGTGTTTACGCTGGTTCCAAGATAGACGAAATTATCTACAACTTCAAAGTTATGATTGTCAACAGTGACGTGGGAGCCAAGTCGCGAGTGCGACGACTGTTTGTTTGATGACAGGAGATATTTCGTCTTGCCCTTGTTCACTGCCAGACCTATTTACGTTGCTTCCTTGTTAAGTCTGGTATTTTTATTGAATCAATTCGTGTGGCACCCATACATCGAGCTTCTTAATGACTCCAAGCTTCTTCAAATGGTTTATAACGGTTTGATGACTACTATGCCGGTCTCTTTCGACCAATTCAGCGATTTTATCGCAATTTTCGACGACAGGCCTTCCGGAGCGTGACGCATCTTCGACCACCTCTACACCAGAACGAAAAAGTTGAAACCATTGTTGTGCGGTCGAAATGGAAACTGTATCGGATCCATAAACTGCACAAATTTTATTGGCGGCTTTGGATGCATTTTTTGCCTTTATCGTAGTAGTACTGTGAAATATGCCGTATTTTCTCTTTATTTTGCTCCATGTCTGCGACGCTATAACTCAGGAACGACTTAAAAGAAACGAAAATCAATCAAACACGTGTTAGCGCGTGAAATGAGCTTTCTAAAAATATAGCATGCCCCATGCGACGCATAAAACTAGAACTATGCGCTTTCAGCGCCATCTAGCGAAAATACCGCAAAACTTTTTTGACAAGCTAATAGTTCCGTGAATCAAGAAGCAACGGCTACGCCAGCTAAGTCATGTTATCCGGCTGGAGAAGTACACTCCAGCTTTCAAAGTCATCGATGCACTAGGAGCAGAAGAAGAGCTTTACGCCGTTGGAAAGGTCAAGTCCTTTGGAAGGTCAAAGGGACTTGGTTGCACATGGCATGGCAACAAACCCTTCTGGACTATTGAAACCAAATTTTTATGAGAAACTAAATAAACTCAATAAAAGAAAAAAATCTCAAACAAAAACTCAACAAATTTCTCATAGTAAAGTTATGTAAACCCCGAAGTCTACATTTTAGTTAGCATATTACTAAAATATTAAGCGCTCATATGTTTTTCTAATTACCAAGCATTCACGCTACATTCTCCAACTTTCGAAAACGAAAATCAATCACTTTCATTTTCAACAAGCTTTCAGCAGTACGAGTATTTTAAATGCTACACATCCAAAGCTGACTTATCATTAATAATAGCAACGGCCTAGCAACCATAGGTACCATAATAGACAACATTTTCTACGCTTTTCTTAAGCATAACCAATCGTAAAAGCCCATCAAAGCGATTTACAAAAACATTAACAAACAATATTATTTACAATTATCATCACCGCCGACATATCAGATTATGATAAGGTCTTAAAGAAGTCATAACGAGCGTCAAAGCCAAATGGACACATTCACGGTTAGTATATGAATGTTTATATGTATTTATATATGTATGTATGGGTATGTGAAAACGATGATTAATGATGATGAGATTGCTTGCGTGCGATGTTGGTTTTGGTATTGGCTTTGTGAATCGGAAGTCTGCAGCTGGAACAGTGCTTATCATTGTTGTTGTTGCTTTGTAGACAGAAATTTCATAATCACAAAAACAATTTGTATGTCTGCGCTCATTTAGATCGATATGCAGTTTCGCTTTCGGGCGTTGGAAGCAGAATGTTCAACCCACAAATAGCACCGAGATTGCAACGGCTGGTCATCATTGTCTGGTCGATGCTTAAGGGCTGCTCTCTTTCTATATACATATACCACATATAGTACATACATATATAATGGTGTACGAGTTATCTCGCGCACACTGAATTTGATCTCGCAGTCTCTATGCACATGGACGCATATTTCTAAGCAATTTGCTGAACGCTTATGGACCACAGATAAATGGAGTTGCTTGTAGTGCTTAGCATCTTTCTGCCGCTGGTCGAAGCTCATTATTGCTGCGGTTTAAATTTTTTTCGATTGGCTTTTTGTGGCAAGCTGGTCAATAGGCGCTTTCAACGAACTGCTGCGGCCGGAATTTCATGGCACATTGCTTGATGTTTTGTTGTTTTTAATGTTTGTTGCTCTGAAGAAGTATTAACAAGCAGTAAAATTAGCCACAGTTTGCTGGGAAAACGAAAGTCATTGCATAAGTGCACTTTATATGGCTATAACATTAAAAAAGTAGAGTAGCTTTTGAACTATTAAATCCGAAATGAGGCCGTGTATTTGTAATGGTGATTTTACAAGCAACTCATTGTTTAAAATAAGTGGAAAGCCTTTTGTTTAATGGCCCATAAGTATTCTCTACAATTTGTTTTATGCTTTCTGTTCAAGTTAATAAATTTTTGACAGTTAATTAATTGTTGTATTTTAATTAAACATTTTGTTTATAGCAATAACTCAGTGCCCCACTTGTTCAATGTTGGCATTGGAGTCTAGGTAATTTTACATTTTCTTTATGGTAACCATGAGTTTCTTAATTTTAAATATAAAATAATATTACACTTGATTTTGATAGTTCAGTTTATGTGGCAGCTATATGCTATAGTCGCTCGATCCGAACAATCCAAGCCAAATTTCTTGAAGACAACTCGTCAAATGAAAAAGTTTTCCTTGTAAGCATTTGGTTAGCATTGATATTATTGGTTTCGATAAATGAGCAGCTCCTTGGGGAGATCAATAGACAGACGGGCAATGCTAAAACGAGTCAGCACGTCATGCTGATCCTTTATATAATGGGTTGCCAAAAAAGTCTTGCGGTATTTTTATTGAATTAATTCGTCTGGCACCCATACCCAAGTACAGGTACTTTTTTCAATGACACGAGTCGTGTCAATCTGTTATTTTTGTTCAGTAATGTTTGGCATTTCATCATGGAAAGACTAACGCTTAAACAACATTTACAAACCGTCCTACTGAGCGCAATATTCGCAACACCATCACCCACCTTGACCCTGCATTCATTATTGGATAATATCCGATCGAACGCAATGCAGAAAATAAAGCAGTCGTAGCTGAGAGTTTACACGAAGACCGTGATGAGTCGATCCGGCACCATCCCCAGCATTTCGGACTGAACGACTTGGTGCACCTTACGTCGAGATTTGAATTGAAAGCGTACAAAATACAGCTTTTACAAAAACTAACCTTTCCAAACGACATCGCTACGCTCTATGGGCTCTTGAAAAGTTTCAAGATGATCCCAAGTTTTCGAACCAAATTTTGTTTAGCGACGAGGCCCATTTCTGGCTCAATGGGTATGTAAACAAGCAAAATCGACGCTTTTGGTACGAATAGCAATCTGAAGAGATTCAAGAGCTGCCATTTCATCTAGAAAAAACAACGGTTTGGTGTAATTTGTGCGCCGGCGGACACATCACTTCATATCTCCTGGAAAATTATGCCGCTGAAAAGAACCGACTATTTGATGACATTGGGTTTCCACAAGATCATCGCATCAATCAATGGATTTATGACAGAACACCTCGGTGAGCAGATAATTTCTCGTTTTGGCCGGTCGATTATCCCAAGATCGTGTGATATCACACCGTTAGACTTTTTCCTGTGGGGATATGTAAAGCCTCAAGTCTATGGAGACACTCCCGCTTCAAGTTACCAGTCGTAATGCTCGATCGAATATTTGGCTTAACGGATGGAACATTTTACACGTAACCACGGCCAAGATTTGAAAGATATAACCTTCGAAAAATGAAATGGATCAGCTCCTATATTTTATTCGACTCCTTCTGGGTATGACAGTAGCAAAGTAAATATACTCTGCTCTGGGCATAAAAATTTTAAATCCAAGGGTTATGAGTTTGAAAACCTTTTTCGACTTACAAAAGCAGCTTGTGCTCTGAAAATATTGCGAACATTTCAAGTAAAGAACTCGAGTTTATTCACCAATTTGCTCCACAGAAAAAACAGGAGTTTATTGAACATTTTACATTTACCAACAACAAATATTGAGTTTACTATAAAAAAAAATTCGCTTAACACGACTTATAGACAATTTTAGGGAGTTTAGTAATATACAATCCAAAAACTTGGTCAATCTTTCGTAAAATTTGGTCGCACTATGAAAGTTTCTTGCAAAAAATGTCAATTTGAGATCTCAAATTTGATGATCATCCTAAATAGTTGTTTATAAAACTTAAACTCGAGTTTTTGGCCTCCTCAAGAAAGTTAACATTAATATGGTTTTTAAACGATGTAAAGTCAATTTTTTTTGGTTTAAAAATGCATTTTTTTGTTTTCAATCTGCGAAAAATTGTTGAATTTTTCACTTTTTGTTGAATTTTCTTGGTTCACCTTGAAATTGCACTATTGAAAATTAAAAATTTATTTTGTTTTGTTTCAGATAGAAATTGCGACCTGCATCTTGCCCGCCACACACAAACTGCACACTCGAGGCGTCTCCGTAAATGTCGTCAAACATGAATATTATCTCATGTAAAATAATAAAAAAATTTGAGAAGACTTTTTAAGTATATACAAATAAATCCTAAAAGTTTCATTTCAGTCACACATTTCTTTCCTTTACAAAAAAATCCTTGAAAATATAGATTTTTTGACGCCTCTAAAGCAGGCTCCCCCCTTAAATAACAATCAAAGTGTTGGATAAATAAAAATCATAACTAATGAGACAATCTCTACAGCAATTTTAGTCATATTGCAAAACGTACGACATGAAATTCAAATTACAACTAAAAACGTTTTCGAAAAAAAAATATTATTTATGTAAATTTTCGTATAAAACGCCATGTGTTAAATCTTCCATAAACTTGAACAAACTCGACTTTAAGTACAAAAGTGGCACTGCTTTTTTCGATTTCACAAAATTTAATCAATAATTATGTGTAATTGTGTTTGTTCAATTGTCTTAATCGCGTTTCTTTTTGTACGAAACAAAGTACAGGCATTTCAGTTATTTGGCAAATAATCACCACTATGATTGTTTACTCATATTTTCACTTTCGATTTCGTTATTGAGTTATCAGGCCATTGCACTGACACTGGCGCTGGCACTTGTTGCATGTGTATGAGGTGAGGATGACCCCGCGACAGGGAGTGAAACACAACAGCACAGCAGCTGTGATTGCGGTTGGAAATCAACGAAATTTTTCATTTCTCAACACAAACCGCGAAGTAATTCGCTGAAAGCCTTTGAAGTGCTATTTTAGTGGTGTGGCGCACCCACGGTCGCTGGTGGGAGTGGCATTGATTATCGTTATTGTTGTTGTTGTCACATTGAGGGGTCAATAAATACATGCACATATGAATTGATAAGGTGCTCATGCCTAGGTACATTCAGGCGTATATGCAAACATACATACATATGTATGTTTGTACACGCCGGTAAATATTTATTGAAAGAGAGTTAAAATTGTTATCGAAGCGGCGCACATAAAAGCATTTTATTTTAAAATTGTATTGTCATTTTACAATATATTGTAAATATATAAATGTGAAATCAGCAATGCGGAAATATAATTTGCAATACATTTCGATTTTTTTTTTACATTCCATTTTTAGAATGGTTGGTAATAATCGCTAACAAAGAAACAACGCTAAATTCGGTTGCATCGAAGCTGTAATACCCTTCACAAATACAAAAGAAAAGAAAAGAAGAAAAGACAGTCGATCTGAACGATTTCTTCGGAGATTACGGATTAGAAAATAATATATACCAAATTTCGTGAATATATCTTGTCAAATGTGAAAGTTGTCCATATAAGAACCTGATTCCGATTGTTCAGTTTGTATGGCAGCTATATGTTATAGTTAACCGATCTGAACAATTTTTTCGGAGATTACATTGTTGCCTTAGAAAATAATATATACCAAATTTCGTGAATATATCTTGTCAAATGTGAAAGTTTTCCATACAAGCCCTTGACTCTGATCGCTCAGTTTGTATGGTAGCTATATGCTATAGTTAACCGATCTGAACAATTTTCTCGGAGATTACATTTTTGTCCAAGAAAATAATCTATACCAAATTTGGTGAAGATACATTTTCAAATTTGAAAGTTTTCCATATAAGAACTTGATTCCGATCGTTCAGTTTATATGGCAGCTATATGCTATGGTTGACCGATCTGAACAATTTCTTCAGAGATTACATTGTTGCCTTAGAAAATAATATATACCAAATTTCGTGAATATATCTTGTCAAATGTGAAAGTTTTCCATACAAGCCCTTGACTCTGATCGCTCAGTTTGTATGGTAGCTATATGCTATAGTTAACCGATCTGAACAATTTTCTCGGAGATTACATTTTTGCCCAAGAAAATAATCTATACCAAATTTGGTGAAGATACATTTTCAAATGTGAAAGTTGTCCATACAAGAACTTGATTCCGATCGTTCAGTTTATATGGCAGCTATATGTTATAGTGGTCCGAAATCGGCCGTTCCGACAAATGAGCAGCTTCTTGAAGAAAAAATGACGTTTGCAAAATTTCAAAAGGATATCTTTAAAACTGAGGGACTAGTTCGTATATATACAGACAGACAGACAGACGGACATGGCTAAATCGACTCAGCTCAACATACTGATTTTTTATATATATACTTTATAGGGTCTCCGACGCTTCCTTCTGGGTGTTAGAAACATCGTGACAAACTTAATATACCCTGTTCAGGGTATAAAAAGGGACTTCTTCGCATATATACAGAAATACAGACGGACACGATGATCATTTAAGTATACTATAAATTGCATATGGTCTTCGACGAAAAAGCGATAATGCCAAGAATATCATATACAAGTAAGATATTATAGAACGAACCTTCAAGTTTATATTTTTGTTCACGTGATTTTTTAGATAGATTTGAATTGTTTATAAATTTTAGAACTGAAGTCATTGAAGTAAATCTATAACAAGTCTAGTCGTAAGGGTTAAGATATGAGAGCACGAGACCGAGACTTGTTGGTTGCTGTATTGGTTGATATATCTCGAAGGATATCCCGGAAAGTAGCAGAAAGTTCTGCAATCAGAATAAAGGAATTAGAAGGTTGGAATTGAAAGGTTTATAGTAGATAGGGCGCCCTCCTGAATCAGACAAACCTAAGTAAATCAGACTATATGATTCCAAGGTTAGATTTCAAAAGTGACTTTCGGCTGAGGTTACCCTACATACGTGAAAGGAGAAGAGGTGTAGTAGAAGAGGTAGTGTAGGGAAGGAGGGTAAAATATCTATATATAACAACGGGTCCTGAATGGACCTCGGAGTAGGGGGGAGACTATACTCCAATGTTCTTGATATTTCTCTAATATTTCTCTAACACACTCAGACATCTTCCAAGTGGAAGCACTTGGCAAAGAAAAGGCATGTTGGGTTCTATTGAATAACTATGACAGGATACAGAAAGCTACGAAATACATTGCTCGCATTATCGACGCCACAGATTAGTTTATTCATTTAGATTCTCGATCACAGGAGCATTTTCGGCATCGAATAGACACACCAGTTGTCAAAGCTAGGGGCCTCTTAAGACGAATCCGAACATTTTGAACAAATAATTCCGAACAGATGGAAATCAATAAAAAAAGTTGCAAGAAAAGAAAGCAGTTATGGCCCATGTTTGATAGGAATAGAACCAAGCCTATTAAATAAGTTCAAAAATAATATACATATATACAGCCTTAGGGTACTATAACGTGTTTTTTTTGCAGGGCCTGCCTGCAGGCTAGAGGGGAATACGGAAACTGTTTTCCGCTTTATTTATGAATGCCAAGCTCTATCACAAACCTAGCAATAATTGGAACCCATCAGGCACTTAACCTTGAATGACTGGCAACAAAACGCATAACGGGTTATAAGTAGTTTCAATGGTCGAGTGGTTTCAGCGCAAAGATCGAACGGGATAGCAAGAATATAAGGTTCCATAATAATGTATTCCCCTAGTAGTAGTACTCCTACCCACCTACGTACCTATCTACATTGATAACAAAATACATATTTCTTGCCAGTTAAAATAAAAGAATGTCAGAAAATTTAACAATCTGAATATCATAATATTATATTTCCGAAATCTCCTAAAGGCGCAACTTTCGCCGTTTATTTTTTATTTAAATAAAATGCATATCATCACACGGTTGAAATACTCATAATAAAAAAAAATAATAATTTGTCAGAAATTACACTGAAAGCCTGGGAATTAATGGAAAAAATATTTACATTGCATTCATCATTAAGTTGCATTGCAGCTTTGACTCAAACTTTTAGTTTAGTTTTGTGTACGAGACACAAAGTTAGCACTGCGTATGAGTAGTTTACGTCTACGTTACGAGTATGGGCAAGCAGTTTATGTCGGTCGGTGAATTTCTTTTGAAGTGCGCACAAGCAAGACAGTGCAAGGTAGACTACACAGCAAAGAAAAATACTAAACAAAAAATACTAAACAAAAAATATAAAAAAAAGTAAAT
Organism: Bactrocera correcta; assembly: GCA_027475135.1. Lineage (NCBI taxonomy): Eukaryota > Metazoa > Arthropoda > Insecta > Diptera > Tephritidae > Bactrocera > Bactrocera correcta. Next base: position 81,606,894 of record CM050326.1, read on the forward strand.
ATTTAAACAGCCACGTAAAAAATATATAAAGTACTATTAAAAATCAAACAAATACGCAACCAATACAAATAACTGCATTGCATTCAAAATAGCTCCACCAAATTTCGACTAAACGTAACTTCAATGGCTGACTGTTTAACTGCCTGCACGTTTACTATTTTTCCCCAAATTAGCTGACGAGAAATTTTCAATTCTTATGCCATGATAGTAACATTAGATTTTGATTTCTTTCACTCAACCGAGCGGCATAAATCACGACTTTTTAATATTAAACACAATGCAGCGGCGCAAAAAATGGGTGAAAAGGAGGAGCGCGCATTGAGAGAAAGCAAATTAACCCAACAAGCTGACTCTTAAAAATGCATTTCGTTCATAGCACTAAATTATTATTACATTTTTTTGGGGAACTTTCGTTATTGCAGTCAATTAACTGACGTTCTCCGCAGATCGGTATCGATTTACTCAAATCAACTTCGGCCGCTTTTCGACAATTTTTCAAAGCGTGTGCTTTGTAATTTGATATTTTTAAACATTTAATGTCAGTCTATTAGTGAAGGTAATAAATTTAAACTTTTCAATTGCAATTACTCATAACTGTAATTAAATGTGATTTGTAAATGAATCGCTTAAAAGCATTTGTGGCAGTCATAAGGGGTTGCCAGTTGAGTGAGAAGATTCATAATTAATTGTGTACATAAATTAATTTAACCGTTTGCTTTATTTATGCACTTTTGACAGGCTACAATTGCATGGTCATTTACTCATATATACTTACAACAAATATTTATATATACATCGGTGCAACTTTGGTGGTAGTATTTATTAGAACGTAGAACTTACCTAAAAAGAGAATAAAAAAACATACATATTAGAATATTGCAACAGAGAAGAAATATTTAATATTCAGTAAAACAAGAAAAAAATGTTAACTTCTGTTGCTCCGAAGATATAATAATAACCTTCAGAGCACTTGACTCCGATCATTCAATTTGTAAGGAACGCTCTAAAAGTAGACCGATAGAGACAAAAACAATTTATGGTCCTCATAATCGTCCTGTCAGACGTACAATTGAGCATCTAGTGGAAAAATTTGAAACCACAGGCACAGTACAATATGTACCTGTGCCAGTGAGACAAACAAGTGCCTATAGTGTCAATGGGAATCGCTACCGCTCCATAACCGAAAAATTTTGGCCCGTATTTGATGATAATATTGACTTGGACAATACGAGGTTTGACAATTAAGTAATGAGACTGATTTTATTGCCGCGCTTGTGGTAAACCTGTGACCTTGAAATTCCCTTTATCTTTTTCCGGCATGCCTTGCCTCTTCATTGATATATGTACCATCATCTAGTTTCTTTAGTTCGCCTGCTGCGTCAAGTTGAGTAGACGTGTGTTTGTACTGCTCGTCACGAAAATGGAAAAAGGAAATCAAGAGCAACGCGTCGCGATAAAATTTTGCGCCAGATTGGGCAAAACAGCTTCGGAAACGTACGCTAAAATTGTAAGAGTGTGTGGTGATAGTGCTCTACAACCCGGAAACCAAACGCCAAAGCTCACAATGGTTGTCTCCGCGCGTCCCCCGCCCGAAAAAAGCTCGCATGAGCAAGTCGAAGGTGAAAACGATGATTTTTGATGGCCGTGGAATCGTCCACAATGAATTCGTTCAACCGGGGAATACTGTGAATCAAGTCTACTATTGCCAAGTACTCGAAAGATTGCGAAAACGAGTCAACAGGGTGCGCCGAGACAACGATCCGTGCCACACCGCCCTCAGCGTGTCTCAGTATTTGACTTCTAAAGGGATCGCCGTGTTGCAACAGCCGCTTTATTTGCCCGACATGTCACCCTGTGACTTTTTTTGTTTTCTAAAACAAAATCGGTGGTAAAAGGAACCCATTTTGAGTCGGACATCCAGGCGGCCGTGACGAGGCACTTGCGGACATCCCAGTCGAAGCACGGAAAACGCGCTGGAATCGGGGGGGAAAGGGGACTATTTTGAAGGAGATGGCAGAGTTGTAGAATAATTTTCAAAAATACCGTTTTTGTGGTATCAGTCTCATTACTTAATTGTCATACCTTGTATGGTTCCAAGAGGACGGCGCAGCTTGTGACACAATGAATGTCAAAATCGAAAACCAAGTTTGGTGAACGTGTTATCTCACGAAATGGCCAGGTCAATTGGCCGCCTCGTCGTGCGATTTGACGCTGTTAGGCAAGTCTATGGTCTATGCTAACAAGCCAAAGACGATTGGTGAACTTCGTACGAACATCGAACGTAAAATTGCAGGAATATTGGCTGATTTATGCTTGCAAACCGTTGAAAATTGGATTCAGCGGCTGTACTTCTGCAAACGTGCCCTTGGCGGCCATGCAAAAGAATTCGAATTCTATACATAATGGCATCAAATGTACTTTCACAGGAATAAAAAAGTTTATTTATATCCCAAATCGTTTTTTCTTATTTAAAAAAAATTTGTAGCGCTGTTATTAAAAATAACAGATTTTTATAATAACTAAATTTAAAAAAATTAAATTTAAATAATTGTTCACTAGTAGCAAATTATTCGGAAATACATTTTTTTAATTTTTAATCTTATATGATTGTTTTTTTTTTTTTTGTTTTTTTTGTTTTTTTTTTTTTTTTTTTTTTTTTGGTTGTGTATTTTTGAAAATTATTAAGAAATTTGTATGTCCATATTTTATATGAAGAATTATTTGTTTCCAACATTAAAAAGTGCTGCGTCATAATTCATAAAAACAAAAATTACTTGAACACATACATATGTATGTAGCCAACTAACAAATAATTAAGTAATTACTCCAAACAATAATAACAACGGTAAAAGAAAAACTCAATATTAGCCTTTCGTAAACAGAAAAGCCATTGACTCACATAAATCTTACGAAGACTCTATAGTCTGTAGACGAAAAAAATTTACAACAAAAGCCGTTACGGTTAAATGACTGACACGATTGTCAGGCTACAATAAATTTTCGTAAGAAAATCAACGTACTGAACCAGAGAGTAGAAATCGCTTAAAATAAGAGCCAGTGTGAGTGTCAAAGTAACAAATCTGGAGAAACCAGCTGTGGCGTAGAGTTCGAGAAAGTTAGGTTCAACATGCGAACTAAACGCCCAACTAAATACACAACAACAACATACAGACAAGCAACCTAAACGTGTAAAGAACTAAAATGTCTAATAAACCATTAAATTGTCGTACACTATATCTATCTACGTATATTATATATATATATGTATATACATATATAAAGGGTGATTTTTTAAGAGCTTGATAACTTTTTTTAAAAAAAAAACGCATAAAATTTGCAAAATCTCATCGGTTCTTTATTTGAAACGTTAGATTGGTTCATGACATTTACTTTTTGAAGATAATTTCATTTAAATGTTGACCGCGGCTGCGTCTTAGGTGGTCCATTCGGAAAGTCCAATTTTGGGCAACTTTTTCGAGCATTTCGGCCGGAATAGCCCGAATTTCTTCGGAAATGTTGTCTTCCAAAGCTGGAATAGTTGCTGGCTTATTTCTGTAGACTTTAGACTTGACGTAGCCCCACAAAAAATAGTCTAAAGGCGTTAAATCGCATGATCTTGGTGGCCAACTTACGGGTCCATTTCTTGAGATGAATTGTTGTCCGAAGTTTTCCCTCAAAATGGCAATAGAATCGCGAGCTGTGTGGCATGTAGCGCCATCTTGTTGAAACCACATGTCAACCAAGTTCAGTTCTTCCATTTTTGGCAACAAAAAGTTTGTTAGCATCGAACGATAGCGATCGCCATTCACCGTAACGTTGCGTCCAACAGCATCTTTGAAAAAATACGGTCCAATGATTCCACCAGCGTACAAACCACACCAAACAGTGCATTTTTCGGGATGCATGGGCAGTTCTTGAACGGCTTCTGGTTGCTCTTCACCCCAAATGCGGCAATTTTGCTTATTTACGTAGCCATTCAACCAGAAATGAGCCTCATCGCTGAACAAAATTTGTCGATAAAACACATTTCGAACCGAACACTGATTTTGGTAATAAAATTCAATGATTTGCAAGCGTTGCTCGTTAGTAAGTCTATTCATGATGAAATGTCAAAGCATACTGAGCATCTTTCTCTTTGACACCATGTCTGAAATCCCACGTAATCTGTCAAATACTAATGCATGAAAATCCTAACCTCAAAAAAATCACCCGTTATGATTTTTTATGTACACTCAAACATTTCACCTGCCACCGGATGGTCAACACAGCGTGTAAAGTGGCGCATATCGAACAAAAACATAGTTAAGGGCCACACGGCAGCGGCACACGAATTATGTTACATACGACCAGACCAGACAGTTGGACAGACGGTTGGTAGCAGTTCAGCATTTTAATGGGCGGACAGCGACTGCAACGCAGCGGAACTTTCAAGTTGAGCAAATCAATCATTATAATGACGACCCGCAAAGGGTTAGTGTAAACATTTTGACATTAAAGTGCGCGTTAAGCGACAAATAGTGGACGAATGAAGTATATATTGTGCGACAGGCTGTGAAATTTTGTGACTATATTATACGGGAACATAATACCTATTAATTTATATTTAAGTTTGGTTAGAAATCAGATTATGTTATTTACGGTCTCAACCCGACGATAATAATTATTTGGTCCCAAGGTTAGCTTAGGTTTGGCCGATAAGTCACGCATAGACCAGTTTAGTACTTTGCAATACCAGGCGGAGTTCATTTGCTAAGTCCAAGAGACGCGAATTTTAACAGACTTTGCAGCCTCACTATCGATACCTCCTCCAGTGTATCATACTCTGGGGACCCCAGAAGATTACAGCTTAAGTCTTGCCAATACAGGACAAGTACAGAAGAGATGCTCCATTGTTTCCCTGGTGGTCTGCTTTAGTTTTGCAGTCTTCTCGACCTGTCGGTACCATATTGCAGACGTGTGTCGCCACCACACTGTGACCACTTAGTATTCCCATCATGTTCTTAGTCTCTTCTATCGAGGGCCAATAGCACTTTTTTGTATTTCCGATCTACCGTTTTGCACATGACTTTTGCAGTTTTGCACCCAGCAAAATCATGTTATCTTGGAAATCTCGTCCATTATTTTATTGACTCAATGCCTTTGTGGCCTGGCACCCAGTAGAAGTGAAGTTGCTTACTTCTGGCAACACTTTACACTGCTGCCCTGCTTCCCAAGACACTTCTGGTCGATCTGCGATACGAGGTTTCTGCCTTGATTGCTCGCAATAGCAAAGACCTTTGGTTCCAAACTCCGAGTATATTTTAAAAATAGTGAGGGAAACCCAGAAAAAAACTGAAACTGGAATGGTCGAATTTTGGCTTGTTATGGATTCATAACAGCAAAGAATTTTTTTTTTTTTGGTTTGATAAATATAACTCAAAATTAGGGTCTTCCCGGATTGGGTATTTTGCAGTTTTGTAAAATCCAGAAGGAATATATACATATAAATGATCAGCATAACGATCTAAGTCGATTTAGCCATATTCATCTGTCTGTATATATGTGAACTAATCCCTTAGTTTTTGAGATATCGACCTGAACACTTTTGTCTTCTCCACAAAATTCAACACAGACTATTATCCAAGATGCAATCTCCGAACAAATTGTTATGATAGGTCCACTTTAGCATATAACTCTCACACAAACGATCGGAATTGAGTGCCTGTATGGAAGACTTTTGCATTAGATGATATATCTTCACGAAATTTCGCATATGTGACCTGGTCTACGAAAAGGGGGCTTAGGTGTCAAAAAATCAGTTTTTTTTAATTTTATTTTATTTTTTTATTTTTATTTTTTAATTTTATTTTATTTTTTTTAATTTTATTTTTTTTTATTTTTTTTTTTATTTTTATTTTTTTTAATTTTTTATTTTTTTTATTTTTATTTTATTTTTTTTTTTTTGACACCTAAGCCCCCTTTTCGTAGACCGAAGAAATTCTTCAGAAAGGATCTCAATAGCATATAAGTAGCTGCCGTTCAAGCTGACCAGTGAAAATCAAGTTCTTTGAAGAGCCTTTTGATCAGTTAACATCGTCAGAACGTGATCTAACAAATGTTTAAATTGTTGAAACGCTTGAGGCCGGGCGCATTCAAGTTATAATGCCAAAATTTATTAACTATCATCAGTTAAAGTTGGCTTCAATCCTCGGTTAGCAGATGAAGACTTACAGCACAAATATGTAACAAACCAGCAACAGCTCACCAAATACAATCTTATAGGAATAGAAAAATATAGCGTAACTAGATAGAAAATACTTCAAATACCTTTCCAATTAAAAATAGCGCTTTTCATAGCTCAAAAGCGCAAACGAAGAAGCTTCCATCGACACAAGGGATTACCAGCAACACATTATTTAGCTATATAGATTAGAACACACAAGTATGTAGATAAAGTCTTAAATTCGTTTCCTATGTGCAACGAGTAGAGCAAAGATATTAATTTCCAAGTGAGCAGACGCGTCATAACTTTTAAAGCGATATCTACACATTAATTATGAGCTGTGGAATGCAGTCAGAGTAGAGCAATTGCTGCAATACTAGCTACCCGAAGCCTAGAGGCCAAAAATGTGGCTATCAAAAACGATAATGAAGAAAAATGATTTATAACTGACGCTTAGTGTGAGTTTTCTTCGTAGAGAAGTGCAGTAACTGCATGTGGACCACAGTTGTGCTTGATGATGCACTGGCGCGGCTGCTGCTTGCAAGACGACATAATACTCCGCCACAAATAAAAACAAACAGCGAAGACAGCGAGCTTTTAATGCTGCTTATCTTTCGTTCAATTAAAGTAAGTCGCTTTTATTGTTTCGAAATGCCGAAATGTGAGCAAAAAAGTGCTTAAAAAGGTTAACTATTTATTCATAGTTTTTTATTTCTTTACTATAATTATTAGTGTATTAGGTTTTAGTGTCTTGGTACAAGAGCTTTGGCAGGCGGTTTTGGTTTAATGTGGCTTTATAAAGCTTTTTATTTGTACAATAATTTTTTTTAATGCTTACACACGTCGAAATTATGGGTTGTTTGGAGCGGTCTCAACTCTTTTCACAAAGCAAAATACACCAAAACAGTTAATATACGTGACGTATCTACATAGATACATACATATGTCCCAGTAAACATTTTGGAACACATTGGTTGTTAGAAAAAAGCTTTCGCAAACTTTAATTGCAAATTCTTAACAGCATTTCCTTTAGCATTCTATTATTCAACTGACAAGGCAACTATAAAAGCAACTTTAAAGACAACTTTAAATACAACTTTTTACATAAAGAAAACCCTGGTAATCAATTTGAAAAACCAAATCTCAAAAACACTGTACTTAAAAGACAACTTTTTGTTTATAGAATGACAAGATTATTGAGTTGAGTAATTATTAAATCTCAACAACATCTCGACAAGTAGACTATAGTGTTTTCCACATGAAAGGCAACTTTAAAGACAACTTTTGGTATAAAGAAAAGCTTGGTAATCAATTTGAGAAACCAAATCTCAAAAACACTTTACTTGAAAGATAACTTTTTGTTTATAGAATGACGAGATTATTGAGTTGAGCAATTATTAAATCTCAACAACATCTCGACAAGTGGACTATAGTGTCTTCAACTTGAAAGGCAACTTTAAAGACAACTTTTTATATTAAAAATTGCAGGGAACCAAGTTGAGAAATTACTCAATTACAACAGAATACTTACTTAAAAGACAACTTCTTTGAAGTATTACACGATTATTGGGTTGGAAAATTGTTACATCTCAACAAAGGAGCATTAAAGATAACTTCTTACATCAAGAATTGCTTCGTGACCAACTTTTTTTATAAAGGGTTACAATATTATTCGGCTGAAAAGCTATTAAATCTCAACAACATTTTCAAAATGATTGTTCAATGTTTTTCAACTTCAAAAACAACCTTAAAGATAACCATCATACTTAAAAAATTGGTTGAAGCCAAAGTTAAGATGTCACTGAATCTCAACAGAATATCAATAGTTTCATTATGGAATTCTCATTTTAAAGGCAATGTTATTATCTGATGAATTGTTAAAATTTCTTCTTGACAAATTGCTAAAACTCAGCTCTACCTCAAATATGTCAATAATTTCTCAAATCGACTTGACTTACGTGTAATTTGAGAGATATGGCTGGAGAAAAGTGTCAGACAAGTTTAAGAATTTTATAAACTATAATCGGATCCGGACTATATAAACCGACGCTGCTGAAGCCCATTGACATCCAGGGAGATGAACTCGAGCGTTTATATCAGTTATCAAGGAGAGAAACAAGAGTACTAAAATGTGGCAGGAGCAGTGGAATTCCTCACCCAAAGGGCGCTGGACCCATCGACTTATACCGGACATCCACTCGTGGATAGACACGACGACATGGGGACTTAGATTTCTATCTGACCCAAATACTTAGTGGACATGGATGCTTTAGAAGCTACCTTTTCCGATTCCACAATGACATTAGTCCGAACTGTCCGACGTGTACAGAGTATATAGAAGACTCTGAACATGTATTATTTCATTGCCCTCGATTTTCGAATACAAGGGAACAGCTAAAAACCACACTCGGTGGTAGTTTTACGGTCGATAACTTGACGACACTCATGTGTCAGACGACTGATAAATGGAAAGCTGTCAGCGAAGCGTCAGCATTCATAATGACCAAACTGAGATCTTTTCAACAGACTAGGCGTCCGTCAGTCCGCGCAATAGATGAGACCTAAATGTCTTGTCCCTCCCACGAAGTAATACCTAGCCGGTGGTTCCGTGGGAGAGACCTGAGGTGGGAGTAGGTTAGTTTTAGCGGATTAAAGTTCCGCACTTCGGCTTTCGATGCTTCCCCCTACTATAAAAAAAAAAGAAAAAATATTCGAATGCGACTTGCTCAGCAATATTTAGAGTGTTTTGAAAAGTATAAAGTACATTTTGTGCGTCGATTCATCACTATGGGTGGGACTTGGGTCTATCACCATGATCCTGAATCAAAACAAGAGGCTAAAGTGTGGTCTGAGCTTGGTTGCTTGGCTTCGAAACGAGTTCGTGTCCGTGTGTTTTTAATTATAAAATTGTGATGTTCTTATCAAACGACAAAACTTATGGACAATTCTAATTAAGGACAGTCCTACCAAAATACATTTATTTGAAATATCATTTACCCGGGGAATTTACAAATAACAATTTTGGTTCCAATATAATGGTTTGTCAAAAAAGTCTTGCGGTATTTTTATTGAATCAATTCGTGTGGCACCCATACATCGAGCTTCTTAGTGACTCCAAGCTTCTTCAAATGGTTTATAACAGTTCGATGACTACTATGCCGGTCTCTTTCGACCAATTCAGCGATTTTATCGCAATTTTCGACGACAGGCCTACCGGAGCGTGGCGCATCTTCGACCACCTCTACACCAGAACGAAAACGTTGATAATGAGCAACACAATCGACCGTGTGTAAACCCAGACTAAGTAAAAACAATCTTTAGGGAGAAAGGTCTTATCAAGCGTTCTCAATTGTTTGCTGGGATACGCTTACTTATGTATATATTTCAATGCAAGCTTAACTAATATGCATTTCGGTTGATAAAACGCACATTAGTCATTTTTTTGTTGTTAATAAAGAGGAAAATACTTAACAACGAAGAAAGCTACAAACAAAAACGTATAAAAAATCACAAAAACAACAATATAGGAATGAATGCTTCGTTGTAGTGAAAATAAAAGTTTCAAATTGCTCACATCACACAGGCCACGCCTGCTCAATGTTCAGCGGTTCTGTGGTAAAGAAAATTTTTACTTTTTGTGTATAATCACTTACAACAGTAACTTTTTGTGATGAGAAAGAATCAGACAACAACAAAATATGTGGAGTTGAAGTTAATGTAACTTTGGCAGGCTGCCAGCCCCAAAATCTGACCTGATTGTCTGGCTGTTTTCTTTTTTTTTTTTTGCTGTTTGTTTGGGTTGCATTTAAAAATAACTAAAATGGTGAGTGCTTGGATTTAGTGTTAGTATGAGCTTTGTAAATAAACACAAAGCTATATTAATATACGTAAGTATATTTACTTAGATGTAGCGCGATGCTGCTTATGTGATTACTGTCAGTTTTTGGTTAAAATTTTCAGCTCAAATTTTGTAGATAATTAAGTCACAACAGCAACAACATTTAAGTAAATCTCACAAATGCCAGAGTTTGAACATTCCTTTTTATTATTGTAAGCGTTTCATTTATGTGCAAGTAAAAGTTAATTTTTGAAATTAAGCGCAAATTGCTGGATGTGCGCAAATTATGTTTAATTGGTTTTCCACATTTTAAAATAATTACTTTTTTTTCACGTGATTTAATATGTGTGAGTGACTATATTAAATCAAATTAGCAAGCTTGTGTTGCAAGAGGATTCGAAAAGTACTGGGTGTTAAGCACTTTTGTGATGCCCTCAAAACAATTATGTAACTTTTCAAAAAAAAAAAAAAATATTATAATTGGACTCGGTGATGCGTCAGTAAGTGTCCGCTTTCCCATATTTTACTCAACATGGGGCATATTAATAATACACAGATAAATATAAATTCCGATGCCATTTTCTTCTTTTCATTGGTAGGGTTTTACACGTGGCGGGTACAAACCCAGCGTCTTCTCACCTTAGCAAACGAATGGTTTTTGGCTACCCAGCGGATACTTGGTCTAAGATCGGAAGTCATCAACTACTTGAGCCATATATAAAATAATAGTTTCTGGCCAAGTGATAGATACGGAGGCCCAAGTGATAGATACCGAGAGTTGAAGAGAGAAGTGAGACGCATTTGCAGACAATATAAGAGGGGTCGAAATGCGTGAGTATAAAGAGATTGACAAGCTGGCCAATAGGGGTGGTTAAGCTCGAAAATCCTACGAAAAAATGCGGCGGCTAACAGAAGGTCTCAAGACCGGAGCATACTCTTGTAGAACCACCAGAGCTGATGTACTAACCGATGTCCAGATCATACCAAAATATACTCTTGTAGAACCACCGGAGGTGATGTACTAACCGATGTCCAGATCATACCAAAATTAAAACACTTTCCAGCCTGCTGAATGGCAGTGAAAGCATAGCACCGGGTGATGGCGAACCCGATTCCCTAATCGATGACGATGGAGCAGACGCACCATTGCCCGACCATGAAGAAGTTCGAATAACAATTACCCGTCTGAAGAACAGCAAAGCGGCGGGGGCGATGGATTGCCGGCCGAGCTATTCAAAAACGGTGGTGAAGAACTTATATCCCCGCAAAACTAATACGGCTGTGTAAACTGACGTTGAGCAATACCAAAAGTACCGTCTGAATCGGAAAGGACCTCTCCAAACCGTTCGATACTGGAGAATATAATTCGAGGTACAGGGCTTAGTGGAGAGGGTAGAATCTTCTATAAGAGCGTACAACTGCTGGCATACACCGATGATATTGATATCATTGGCCTCAACATCCGCGTCGTTAGTTCTGTACGACGACATTGATATACATAGTGCAGCATATTAAGAGACAGTAAACATGGAAATACTACAGTTCTGAGAGTATTCGAGGCAGTACCCGATGGGGAAAGTAGGGGAGACCAGATGGAGAAGGAACTGGCTATACTTGGAATCCACAATTGTAACCAAACAGCGAAAAGGAAGAACGATGGAACGATGAACGCTGTTGTAAACTCGGCTGTCAGCGCGAAACCGGGGTCTACGGAAATAAAGAAGAAACAATTTTAGAGATTATTAGAACTGTCTTCCTTTCTTCCATAGCAATAATTTTAGGTTTTCAAACGAAAACTTCCAAAACTGAAAATAATTTTGAAAAAACTGAAATCAAGTTTCAGCTGTTCTCCAAAAATCAATTAAATGGTAAATGCAAAAATTATATGCTAAATGCACAAAGTTCGTGGAAAGGAGAACAATATATAAAAAAATAATAACTTTTGGAAGCCAAATTCAACGAAGAATAGTTTATTTACCTTTGGCGTATTTTTTGCAACAATCTAGAGACAATGTTTATCAACAAATGCCGCCTAAGTGGGGCACATTTGTTATTGGTGGCGAAGCGCGGCTGCGAGGTAGTGGAGACGTATTTTCGAAGCAGCGGAGAATGCAGTAAAAATCAGATTTTGCACAAAGTGTCTAAATACTGCTAAGAAAAGTAAGCATAGATTTGTTTGTGTGTATATTTTTGCAATTAATTTCCACAGCTGCCTGTCATCATTTATGCGAATAACTGGCAGAAGTTAAACTTGTGCATACAAAGAACACAGGAAGATGCCACGTAGAGTAAACTTGTTGGCTACTTCGGCTGTTGCTGATGTTGATATGTAGCGGTTGTCGCACATACTTAAGTACATATGTAAAAATTGCATTTATTGCCCGCTTGTTGTTGTTGCATACTTGTATTAATTTTAATTTTTCCCATTTGGACAATAGTCGGACAAGTCTGAAGTGTTGATGACTATTAAATGTTATGACATTTAGGTTTATTGTCTGCAATTAAATTAGCTCGCCGCTGGAGCTCTCAGAACTGGCGGAAGCTCGCATTAAAATTTTTGTACCGACTGAATTGAGTGCAAATAATATTTGCTTTTTTGTGTCTGAAGATATACATATGTGTGTGTCGTATTTAGGACACATATGTAGTTGCGAATGTCAATAGCCGATTAGTATAAATACATAAAAAAAAATATATATATAGACAAGTTTTTTAGAGATTACATTGTTGCTCTAGAAAATAATATATACCAAATTTCGTGAATATATCCTGTCAAATGTGAAAGTTGTTCATACAAGAACTTGGTTCCGATTGTTCAATTTGTATGTCAGCTATATGTGATAGTTAACCGATCTGAACAATTTTCTCGGAGATTACATTGTTGCCTTAGAAAATAATATATACCAAATTTCGGGAATATATCTTGTCAAATGTGAAAGTTTTCTATATAAGAACTTGATTCCGATCGTTCAGTTTATATGACAGCTATATGTTATAGTAGTCCGATATCGGCCGTTCCGACAAATGAGCAGCTTCTTGAAGAAAAAATGACGTTTGCAAAATTTCAAAAGGATATCTTAAAAACTGAGGGACTAGTTTATATACAGACAGACGGACATGGCTAAATCGACTCAGCTCAACATACTGATCATTTATATATATACTTTATAGGGTCTCCGACGCTTCCTTCTGGGTGTTACAAACATCGTGACAAACTTAATATACCCTGTTCAGGGTATAAAAATATAATAATAAAATTTTTCTAAAATTCATAATTTTTCACAAGTGGTAATTTTGGAATCGAAACATTTCCAGACATAAACTGGCAAAATGGGAAAGAAGTCACGATAGTCGTTTATAGTTAGAACGAACAATAAAAAGTATAATATAAAGCAAGAAAGAATAGATAGATTGAACTCTTAACAAATTGATCTCCCCAAATCCCTCAACGAAAAGGAATTTTCAGCGTATCGGACAAAATCTCGATTTTTAAGTTTTTATGCATCTACGGTTTGAGAAATTCTGAGCTTCTTTTTACATTCTTTTCGCAGCAGCTTTTTCATTGATGAAACGAAGTTAAGAAAAAGAGTAGGTGGCGGAGTCTTCTGTCAGGAGCTCTCCATCAATTTTTGTTTCAGACCACCAAACCACTTAGCGTGTTTCAAGCAAAGGTGACTGCCATCAACCTCATTAATAATTTTAAGGTGCTTTCATATGTATATATGTGGCTTATGCAACTCCGAGATCATTCTGGCTCAGAGTGAACCACTGCGAACAATTCGCTCTTACCCGCAATTATAGATGTCCTGACCGGACACTGTCCAATAGCTTTACGCGCGGTGCGGCTAAATATTCTGCCCGACGCTCTTTGTCTCTTGTCATTTTTTCTCTATTGCCTGCCTTTTGCCAGACTGAGATGAAAAATCTCGAAAATTTCTTGGTAGACAGAGCTTTAGCGAACCTAGCGAAGTGGCTAGGGTTTATATAAACCGCTTTAATAAATCTGTGCTAAGTTCAAAACGCTTCGAATCGAAAAAATCTATGAAGATCTGGTGATCCATTCTTAAGAGTTTTTGGGTATCACAAAGGACGAATATCTGTCCATGTGGGATCCACCAAACTTGGATTAACCGCACCATCTAACCTAACCTAGTGTCTAAGTAAAGTTATATTATATTGGGTAGTCGTCTTTTTGTATTTTGTCATTAGATATCGTTGCAGTCGTATATCTCCATTACTACCAACCACATTGTGTCATAAATCCGCAGAAGGTGAAAAAAGTTACAGCTGTTGAAAAATGAATGCAAATAATGAAGAAATTCGCTATATTTTGAAATTTTTTGTATAAAAAAGGGAAGAATGCCACGCAAGCCAGCAATGAAATTTGTGAAGTTTACGGAGACGATGCTGAATCAATTCGTGTAGCACAACAATGGTTTGCTCGCTTCCGCCCTGGAAATTTCTAGTCGACCTATCGCGGAAAAAGTCGTTGAAATTATGGAAAATATTGACCAAGGTCGTCACATAAGCAGCCATGACATCGCCAAGGAACTTAACATTCATCATCAAACGGGTTTGAACCATTTAAAAAGGCTGGCAACAAAAAGAAGCCCGATGTTTGGGTACAACCATAAATTATCTATGAAAATTAAATGACCGATATAACATCTGCGATTCTTTGCTCAAACGAAATGAAATCGAACCATTTCTGAATCGAATGGTAAAAGGAGACGAAAAGTGGATCAAATACAACATTAATGTGCGTAAAAGATCATGGTCCAAGAGTGATGAAGCTCAACAAATGGTCGCAAAGCCAGGATTAAGACCTCGAAAGGTTATGCTAAGTGTTTGTTGGGATTGGAAAGGATGTAGAACCAAGCAATCGAAAAAAAAAACTAGCCAGAACTGATCAACAGAAAGGGCTGCGTTTTCCATCAGAACAACGCTAGACAACACACATCTTTGATGACTCGGCAAAAACTGGGAGAGCTTGGCTGGGATGTTTTGATGCATCCACCATATAGCCTTGACTTTGCACCATCAGACTACCATTTCTTTCAGTCAAAGCAGAATTCCCTTATTGGAGTAAGGTTGGCTTCAAGAGTAGCCTTGTGAAAATTACTTGTCGCAGTTTTTCGCCAAGAAACCAGAAAAGTTTTACACTGCTGGAATAATATCTCTAGCGGAAAAATGGCAAAAAGTGGTCGACCAAAATGTTACATATTTGGTCCATTAAAGTTCATCATAAATATAAAATAAAAATAAGTTTAAGTTTGAAGAAGTGACTACCCCATAGTTTTTGTATAGTGAGCTCAATGTTTATAAGTAGGATTAAATGATAAGCACCAAAGTGATTTATAAATACGAGTTTAAGGCGAAATATGGACGTTTCACCTTACAGCTCGCTCTTATCGGCATATAGCCACTAAGTGACTTTAGAAATTCCCGATCACTTCTTAGTAAATTCGTTCGGGGAATCTATATCAGAAATCTGAAAAACAACCTATTGAATTAAACAAACGTGTAAAACGATACGGATTTGATTAAAATACACACAAATACACGTACACATTCAATAAACGTGAACTTAATTGCCGCACTTTGGCCTAGATCCCGACGTGAACATCTGCAGCAACCTGCTTACAGACACCTGTGACAAATTGCCGCATAAAACCTAATCGCTTTAATTTTTCTGCTTTTCTACACCTTTCAACGGGAATTTTTCTACGTACACCACCATTACCTACACCTTCTGCCGCTTTCATTAGTGGAAAATTAGACAACGCTGCAGCTCACAGCTGCACCGAAGAGCAGTTGCATTCGCCTCGCCATGTTGCACTATCTAGCGGCTTGTGACTCTAAAATGCCGCTTGAGCTGGAAAGCCAATTGCTACAGAGCTGTCCATCAGCGCAGTCACGTTGTACGAAATGGTGATCGCCACAAAACCGAAACTTCGAGGGAGACACAAGAGAAGAACAATAATAGTAAGCGCTTTCTGTCTAGTCTCACTTATGGGTCGTCTTAGTGGAACGGTGTAATCATGACTTCTGGGTTGGGTATCATTTCATGCACTTTTTATTGTTGTTACTGTAATTATTTGAACCAAACTGTGCCGTTATCTGCAAAGTAAAGCTAAATTAACACCTGCAAAGAGGTTGGCAACACATTTTGACTGATGAGATGAACCTTTTAGGAAAGGAAACTGCTCGCTCGTCACACTTTTCACACCTTCCAACAGCAAAGCAGCAACACAACAACAACACAAATTCAATTACCGCTTCAACGCTTGGGACTTGAAGGATGCATGAATAGCGAGAACAAAATAATCAAAACAATTAAATATTGGAAATAAAAAAAACTTTTTTCTTTTTTTATTTGTCTTTATAAGCGAAAAGAACAAAGCGGCGGCCGAAAAGTGAACGATTGCGGCACAGTGAGAGATGAGCTTGCTTTCGAATAAAGCTGAATAATTGATTTTGGTGCGCTTTCTTTAATTGGTCACGCCTTTCTCGTTCTCACACATACATACATACATACATATGAGTGTGTTGTGTTTGGCTGTTCGTAGCTTTTGTGTGTCGAAATGATGAAAGTACTTTGGCCAGAAAAACTCGATTGTAACATTCGAGAATGTCATGAGTAATTAAAAAATTTAATTCGTATGAGAAATGAGCTTCGGAAACGAATGATGTAAAAGGAAATGCAATGACGGGAAATAGAAGATATGTTTAATTGTTTATCAGGTATATAAGTTAAAATATTGAAGGTTGTATTAAAAAAAATATAATGATTATAGAAGAATATAGAATTAAATAAATAAAACATACCTAAAAAAATTAATATGTGACCTGGTCTACGAAAAGGGGGCTTAGGTGTCAAAAAAAAAAAATTGATTTTTTTGACACCTAAGTCCCCTTTTCGTAGACCAGGTCACATATACATAAGTAAATATATGTATTTGTCACTAAAAAAAAATTCATAAAACTGAATAAATAATAAAAAGTTATTGCTGGTTTAGTTCTTCGTTCTTTAGTCGCTATCAAATCTAGTCTTTAGGAAAGATTTACTGATATAATAAAATTCCGATAGATGGCGCAGCAAGTATATTTATACCTAAAATTGTTTCTAAGGATCAATTGGCTCATATTTCCCCAATATAGATCTATTTACATGACTTCGGATCAACAGATGCAACTGGCTCCGTCGAATGTAAGGTATGATTTAGAGCATAAAAATCATAGACACCCATATTTCAGTAAGAAAAATTTTGACAAAGGACACTGCACGCGATCTCATTTTCTTTTTTCTCGTTTTCGGACCAAATTTTGATGAGAGAGCGATGAGACTCATTTCTGGCTCAATGCCATATTTTAAACGAAAGGGAACCTAAAGAGTTGCCATTTCATCGAGAAAAAAAAACAACGGTTTGATATGGTTTGTGGGCCAGTGGATGATGGCAGTAGGGCGGTGGATTTATGAAGAGAACACTTTAGTAAGCAGATAATTTCACGTTTTGGCCGATGGATTGACCTCCAAGATCGTAAGATAACAAACCGTTAGACTTTTTCCTGTGGGGATATGTAAAGTCTAAATCTCATCTATGCGTACAATCCGCTTTGATTCAGGCCTTAGAACGAAACAACACGCGTCGACTCGCAGGAAGAGCGAATTTTAGACATCTGAGCTGTAGCAGTGGCCCACATTTGAAAGAGAAAATCTTAAAAAAATAAATGCCAAAGAATGTGCATGACATTAACCATGACCCATTATTTCTTTAAAAAAGTAGGTGCTTGCAAAAAGATCACATTTTGTATTATTTTTGTTTGTTTAGTAAATAAAATGTCTCCGCAAACAAAAAATTCCAGAAATCTCGGTTTGTTTTTTAACTTGTAGTGAATATAATCTCTTAATTCGAGGAAAATACAACTTCAGAGAAAAGATGTATTTAACATTTTTATAAACAATCTTTAAATTTCAATAATTAATAATAACAACTATTAAATAAAAATATGGCTTTAAATATATAAAAAAAAAGTTTGATATTGAATCTTTCATAAGTTTAGCAAAGAAATATTTTTACAGCAAAAAAAAGTATGTAAATACAGATTTTATAACAAATTAATAATATTTCATCTTAAAAAATAATTATAATTATAACTTTTACATTCTGTTAAATAAAAACTTTAAGAAATTATTATTAACTTTTAAGCAAAATGACTTGTCATAAACACTTTTAATATAATTAATAATAACAATTTCTTTATTACTTTCAGTTTTCATCAACATTTTGCGCTAATACGAGGGCTGCTACATATATATATTTCTGGCCTAGGCAACACTAAGTGTTGCCAGGTGCAATTTGACATTTCCATTGGAAAGTTTGACATTTTTTAGCATAGCATCACTCAGAACGTTTTGTCATTTAATCGTGATTTGTTTTATTTACAGGGAATTAAAAAATTCATCTCGGCCAAAAAATGGAATTAACTCGTGAACATTTTCGTGCGATCATTTTTCACAACTTTCGACGTGGATTATCACGACAAAAGTGCATCGATGAACTAAAATCTTTGTATGGCTATGAAGCACCATCCTATAGCACTGTGAAAAATTGGTATAACGAATTCAATCGTGGCCGACGCTCGCTCAAAGACGAATTCCGTGAAGGTCGTCCAAAAACAGAAAACATCGATGCCGTACGTGAACTGATAATGCAAGACCGTCATGTGACATACCTTCAGATAGAGGCATGCCTATGCATTTCTCCCACCAGCATACATTCGATATTGCATGAACACCTGGCCGTAAAAAAGGTTTGTTCTCGTTAGATCCCGCACAATTTGACAATCGCTCAAAAAAAGGCTTGTGTGGATTGGTGTAAAGAAATGCTGAAAAAATACGATCGCGGTGCTTCAAAAGACGTTTATAAGATCGTCACAGGTGACGAATCATGGATCTATGCGTATGAGCCCGAAACAAAACAGCAATCGACCGTGTGGGTCTTCCAAGACGAGCCAAATCCAACGAAAGTTGTTCGTGGAAGAAGCACTTCGAAGCAAATGGTCGCCTGTTTCTTCGGCAAAACTGGTCATGTAGCGACTGTTCCGCTTGAGCAACGTAGGACGGTCAATTTTGAGTTTTTCACCACCATTTGTTTGCCTGAAGTCTTCGGAGAAATTCGAAAAACGAACAAGAGAAGACGAATCATTGTGCACCGTGACAATGCGAGCTCACACACATCGACTCAAACCAGCGCCTTTTTGACCGGCCAAAACGTCGAATTGATGGGTCACCCGCCGTACAGCCCTGACTTGGCACCCAATGACTTCTTTTTATTTGCAAACATCAAGAAAATATTGCGTGGTCAACGATTTTCGTCGCCAGAAGATGCTGTTGAAGCATTCAAAAACCATGTTTTGGAGGTGTCTCAATCGGAGTGGAAAAAGTGCTTCGAAAATTGCTTTGAGCGCATGCAAAAGTGTATAAATCTTGATGGAGAATATTTTGAAAAACAATAAAACCATTTTCGTTGATAAAAATTCCTATTTTCATTATTAGGCCAGAAATATACATATGTATATAGCAGCCCTCGTATTATGTTGTACTCATATTCATTGTAAATTACTCTTTTCGCCAATTTAAGTTTGTTGCTTTTTCCTAATTTCCTAAGCAAAACTACAAAGCATCTAATGACTTTAATGACTTCATTTTCATACGCAATTTAAGCGTTTCTAGTTTTTATTCGCACTTCGCTTGAAATTCGGCCAGAGCAGATATTGAAGCGCTGTTTTTGTGTTTCTGTGTATTTTAGCTTTTTTTGTTTTGTTTGAAAATAATAAATTGTCCCAAAGAAATGAGCGAGTTTTAGACAAACTCATTTAGGTGGAGTGAGATGTTGTTACCATTGCCAAAAAACGAATGCGAAAATTTAATTACAAACCGTTAAAGAATTAACTAGAAAAAGGGGACCAAATAAATTTATAAATAAACTTAAACCAAATCTCAAATTAAGTAATGAAATAAAATAAGATTAGATTAACAAAGATGAACATAATTTTGTTGAAGAACGTTGAATAAACTCGAGTTTAACTGTTTGTATTCATAAAGTGTTATCAAATGCCCAGGAAACTCTACCAAATACATTATATGTGACCTGGTCTACGAAAAGGGGGTTTAGGTCGTCAAAAAATCGATTTATTATCATTATTACTATTATTATTATTATTATTATTTTTTTTTTTGTTTTGTTTTTTTTTTTTGACACCTAAGCTTAAACACAAATGGTAGATCATAAATTTTGTTCAACCTAATTTTTTTCCCATTTACTGAGAATGACAAAAGCCGCTGATACTCGTATCTAATGAAAATTTAATGGAGTTCAATTCTTCTTCTTTTTATAAGTGGAGTTCAAGTAACCCTCAAAAACACACCTAAAAAAATCGAAAAGCGCAATTAAACCTTCGCGACGCAAAAAACATAATAAACCATCCATTAGTAGAACTTCGGTAACGGTGTTTCTTAACACCAACACAAACATTTAATTGATCTACTACAGTATTGGACAAAACTAAAGCACCCCCTACCCTGGTTCAGCTCGAACTTAGCTGTTTTCAGACAATAAAAATAAATAAATATAAAATGTTGACGTTTTTCAATGGGTTACTTATTAATTTTTATTAAAATAAAGCTTTTCTTTTTCAGTTTTCAAAATTAAATAAGTTAAAACAACAAAAATATTTATGGTTTAAAAATTAATTGGACAAAACTAAAGCACCCCTTTCATCGGTTTGAAAATAATATCTGAAAATCAAAAAATAGCAGCAAATCCTTTATTTTGGGTAACTGAAACGCATATTTTAGGCATGGAAGAAATTAAATTATTTACCATATATCATGTGGTATGCCATTCCAAGCAATTTTTTCAGGTTCTAAAGGTTGATCCTTGGTTTTACAATTTCCCCTATTTATTTTGGAATTAACGATCTCCCATAAGTTCTCGATGGATTTGACATCGAGTGATTACACCAGCAAATCTAAAACATCAACTCTGTAACTTCACAACCAAATTTTTCAATGCCTAGAGTTATGCTTAGAATCATTGTCCTGCTGGAACCACCATTATCGTTGAATATCCTTTTCAGCATACGGTAGCATCCCGTTGTTTTAAATGTCGGTGTAAACAAATCGCTTATTCCATTTATAATATGAATAGGTCCAATCCCGAGCCCAGAGTAAGAGCTCCAGACCATAACATTACCACGGCCATATTTAATGGTCGCAATATAATACTTAGGTCCTTGTACTTTTGGCCGTCTCAGACATCTAATGTAATTCGATTTTTTAGTATTATATTTCGATTCGTCTGAGAATAAAATGGTATTCCAATTACTGAATGCTCAAATCGAGATGAGCTGTCGCAAATATGAGTTTGGACACTCAATTTTTTGCTGAAGTAAAAGACTTTCTAGCGGGACGCCAACAAAACAACCCGCCCACTACAGCTCGTCTTCTAATTGTTCGTGCATTAATAAGTAAACAAAAGTGTTTCTGTATTTAATTGGAAAAGCCTTTGTGATAAATTTGGGTAACCTTTTTGATCAATGAATCGTCTATTTATGTAGTTTTTTGGTGTCTTCCTCAGCTGTGCCGAGTTAGTAGATCGCCCGTTTGCGGAAATTTATTTATTAATCGGCGGAACCACTGATCTGTTCACCGAATATTTTTAACTAATTTTATGTTGAAATAAACTGTTTAGCCAATCACTTATCATTTCATTTGTAAAGTCTGCTGAATAAGTATTTTCCGTCAAATTTTGATTCTTAAACTCTAAATCGCAACTAAACAGTGACTACGTGAAAAATCTCTTTACTTCAATAGTACTCGTATTTGTAACGGTTTATTGATATTGTTTTCAAAGAATAACTTACTTTTTCATTAGCTTGGTACTATTTTTTCTAACAAATATTAGGGGGTGCTTAAGTTTTGTCCACCCAGATTTATACTTTTGAAAAGTTTTTTGTTTAAAATTTTGTATCTCGAAAGAATATATGTGACCTGGTCTACGAAAAGGGGGCTTGGCTTAGGTGTCAAAAAATCAATTTTATTTATTTATTTATTTTTTTTTTTACATTTTTTTTTTTTATTTTTTTTTTTTTTTTTTTGACACCTAAGCCCCCTTTTCGTAGACCAGGTCACATATAACTAAAGTTATATTTTTTATGAATTAATATATGTACATAATTGTAACCTAAAATAATTGTCCAACTAGTTCTGTTATATTTTTAAAAAGTTTAGACATAAAAAAAAACACAGCAGGGGGTGCTTTAGTTTTATCCAATACTGTATATATCTCATTGATTAATTTTGTATGAGCCCCGCATAGTACGACTAAAAATCTTCATTCATAAAAAGTATTTCCTTTTTTCTTGCTAATTACCGAACTTCAATGTTGATTACCTATTGTAAGGAAAATTAAAAACTATTTTACATAATACAAAGTGGAGAAAGGCAAAGAGCGCTAATGTCGAAGCAAATATGATTGATAGCTTAAGAGCACAAAATGTGCAGCGAATAAATCGTATAAAGCGAGTTTAAGTTGAGTGTACACAAAACAAAACAAAACAAAAACGCAGTTTCATTTAAAATGCAGAAACGAAGAGTGTCACTACCTCTTGACTATCCTCAATTTCTTCCGGCAAGCCGCTAAAGATGAAAATAAAAATGTAAATACATATGAACCTGGAAGCGTTTGTTGAGGTGTGTGAAAATTAAATTAACTTAACCCCAAGGTTGGAAAATTAATGATGGGGACCTCACCCTCACAGCGTTGTAATTGTACAGGTCAACACATTTCGATATTTAAATATATAAATATGTGCGTATATGTACACCACAGTGCAGCATAAATAATTTATACTCTTGCAACTTGCAGGAATCAAAGACAGGAAAATCCAAGCAATTTTATGTATACATACATATACGACCAAATAACTCGTACACTGATCGACATTTTCGGTATAAGATTTGTTAGAAAAACGAAAATCATTATATGTGTTATTATTTATATGTGAGCTAGGTCAAGTTTTCGCTCAATTTTATCCATTTAAAGCATACAGATAAACTGTTATGAGTAAAAACGCTCTCTCATTTTCATTAAGATTCGAAAAAATTTATATTTGTTATAAGGATGTTCGGAGAAGTATTGAACGATTCAACACATTTCTGATACACAAAGATACTATTATCAGAAAAGAATGCTCTCTGAGTTTCATAAAGTGCTCTCCTATAATCTTGTTATTGTTATATAGGCAGTGAGCGAGTGAGTGTAAAATAAACTTATTATGGGCGGTGCCACCCCACTTTTTCGAAATGTTTCTTCACAGGTACCCCTTGCTACTGCGATTCCCTGTGCGGAATTATAGTTCTAAATGTGACCTGGTCTACGGTCTACGAATAATATATATATATATATATATATATATATATATATATATATATATATATATATATATATATATATATATATATATATATATATATATATATATATATATATAATATATATATTTTTTTTTTATTTTTATTTATTTATTTTTTATTTATTAATTTTTTTTTTATTTATTTATTTATATATATATGTATATATATATATATATATATATATATAAATAAAAAAAATTGAGTTTTTGACACCTAAGCCCCCTTTTCGTAGACCAGGTCACATATATTAATTTAGTGCTTAGTTATGGCACTCGGTTTCAACTCGTCAGATTTCAACTCGTCTCGCCATCATTATGATTTATACAAGGCCTGTCGCAAAAGAAACAGGAATGTTAAAAAAAAATAACAAAAAATTAATATTTTTCAAAAGTTATATTTTTTTATTGAAAGTAGTTTCCTTGTGCGTCGGTACAGCGTTTAGCCCAGTCAATTAGCATTTTAAATGAGTGTTTATGGTAATTTTTCGGAATGCTCTTGAAAGTATCGGTCGTCACCTTTTGGATAGCTGAAATGTCCTGAAACTAGTGTCCTTTCATGGGCAAATGAAGTTTTCCAAATAGGTAAAAATCACAGGGTGCCAAATCAGGTGAGTAGGGTGAGTGATTAATGGTTAATATGGAGTTTTTTGTCAAAAGGATCAGTGACAAGCGTCGACCGATGACACGGCTCATTATCGTGCAACAGGCGCCAGGACCCTGCAAAAGACGCTTCATAACACCAAGGTAAAACACAGCATTAATCGTTTGGCCAGGTGGGGTGAACTCCCGCTTTCAATACAATACGATTGGAATCGTAAAAACAAATCAGCATTGTCTTTAGTTTTTACTTCTGAAGACGACTTTTTTTCGGTGAGTTCTGATCGTCATAGAGGTCCTCAAGACCTGCTTGGAATCGCTTAAACCACTCATGCGTATACTACGCGATAGGCACTGATCACCATAAACTTTTTTATCATTCGAAATGTTTCAGTAAACGTTTTCCCAAGTTTAAAACAAAATTTAATATTTGCTCTTTTTTCAAAATGCATTTTACGACCGATGACCAAAAGCTGCTGTCACTTTTTGAACGATAAAATCGATTGTAGTTATCCAATTGTCTTAAAATGTTTACGAAATGTCAACAAGAGATCAAACTTTTTATTTCATTTACCCAGCAATAGGTGACGCCACCAGAAATAGTTATATTTAAAAAGTTCTGTTTCTTTTGCGACAGACCTTGTATATATGTATATCACACAGTATCTATCTCGCTAAGATTTAGTTAATCCTTACAACGTTTGGGTGAACAAAACTATTAAACTCTGTAGCAACATGTTGCAAGAGTATAAAAATAATCTTCTCTCTTGTAGCCACAATAAATGTACAAATATGTGCATGAAGTTACGTATGTATGTACATCGATGCATTTATTACATCATTTCTGGAAATCAATGAAAAATATTGAATATCTTGTAACCATACATAGCTGTCAAGGCTTAGTAATTAATTGATTTCCATCCACATAAACTCGGCGAATATAAACATAAAATCTGCACATTTTACGATTTTCAAATTAATTACGAAATAGTGACAAGATGATGCATTGAATGGGGTTTCTTCTGGTAGTAGTTAGATAATTCTGCGTTAAACAATTTCCGCAAATTACAGCAAAAGCACTGAGTTTACACAATTTATACAAATGTACGGTTATATAATTTTTTTTTTTCAAATTATGAGGGCTTCACTAAATATTTCAAAATTGTACAAGATTTTAGTAGGTGGTTCACTTTTTTTTATATTTTTTGTGTAATAGAAGCACAATACTTTGACGTACACGTATCCTTCACCACTGTCAGAGTTGCTACAATGCCTTCCTTCGATTAGAGAGTAGCGAAACGAACAAGCAAGTGGCATAACGCCAGCTAGCATAAGTATAGAGGGAAAAACTGTCGATTTAAGACACTTCATTTCAACGTTTAAGTTCAACAAGTAAAGACATGATGAATCCAAGCTAACTGGCATGTATAGCAATTGTGGTGCAGGTTTAGAATTAACCTAAAAAAAATATTATTCCTCCGAATTTTTTTAAGGTTAAACTCTTTAACGATACCTTTTCACTCATAAAAATATTGGAAATTAAAAATACCGCCTTCATAATTGCAGTTAGAGCAGAAGTCACATCACCCACCTCCGAAACGGTAGATAAGCTTGTTGTTGTATTGACAACAAACTAGCTAAATAAGCAACGATATTGGAACTGGCACATAGTGAAGACAACTCAGTAGAGACTTGTGTTGAAAACATAGAGCCAGCAGAGCTTCTTCATTACTTGTTGCCTGCAATACAGCTCATCCATGTGGCAGCAATATCAATTTTATTTATCTTTCCCAAAAGATGTGTCTTGTGAGTTCATATTTATCTACATATATAAACATATGCATGCATGGATTATATGCAACAAAAACTAGTTTGGATTAGCTGCCGGCACTACTAGTTTCGATTGCCGCTGGCGTACCGAAAAAAGCAAAAATGTGGCGCCACTAAATTGAATTTACTCTACAAGTTTCCTGCTATTGATTGCTTTTGGATTTTTTTGCCAACATTATTTTATAGATTCATTGCTTGAGTGAGCAAATAATACTGGTGAATTGGTTAACCGCAGAATAAATTTGCGGCAGATGATGGATGAGTCCTTTTTTTAACCAAAAAAAATCCAAATAAAAAAATGCAAGCAAAAAAAAATGTTTATTTAAAGATTGAAACTAAAAATAATATAAGGAATAAACAAAAAAAAAAAAAACGTAGGTAAAATAAAATAAAAACAAATATATATTATATGTAACCTGGTCTACGAAAAGGGTAAAAAATAAAAAATAAAAAAAAAATAAAAAAAAAAAAAAAAAAAAATAAAAATAAAAAAAAAATAATAAAAAATTGAAAAAAAAAAAATAAAAATAAAAATAAAAAAATAATATAAAAAAAAAAAAATTAAAAAAAAAAAAAAAATAATAAAAAAATGATTTTTTGACACCTAAGCCCCCTTTTTATAGACCAGGTCACATAAATAAATAAATAAAAAACCGGTCAGGAAAAGCAACTTGGTTCGGGTGTAGCCGAACATTTCATACTCTTGCCAATTGCTAGGACCACAGTCAATATACATACATATATGGAGTACAGGCAGCTAGATGTTTGAAAGTCTAGGTATAGGGCAAGTTGTCGCTCTCTTATTTGAAAAATAGGTGCTCTCAATTTCATTAAAATAACTCCCACATTGGCCAATATATGAAGTACGTAGTGTATTTAGGATATGTTCTTAGTGAATTTCATTTAGAAGAAACATATGTACATTATACCTTATAGAGGACGGGAACACAGCCCTTTTTAAGGGGGGAGCCTGCTTTAGAAGCTTCAAAAAATCGATTATTATTTTTTTTTTTCTGCTCAAATCTCTTTAAAAATAATCTAAGAATATACCCCCAAAGTTTTAAAGTGGAATTCGAAATATTTGCGAAGCTAGAAGGGAAATAGTGACCGAGCGTCTAGCGGATATATGAGCGATTGGGCAGAAAGCGAAAACTTTGACGCGCGATTTTCCGGGTTTTTTATTTTTTCGATTTTTTTTAATTGGCGGGTAGGATAGAAAAAAAGTAAGCGTCCTATCGAAACGAATCAAAATGCGTTGTATTTGCAATTATATTCTCCCCTAGGTGAATCTCAAGAAAGTTAACATTAATCCGGTTTTTTAAAAGATTTAAAGTCAATTTTTTTTGGCTTAAAAATGCATTTTTTTGTTTTCAATCTGCGAAAAATTGTTAAAATTTTTTACTTTTTGTTGTATTTTCTTGGTTCACCTAGGAATTAAAATATTGAAAATTAAAAAATTTTGTTTGCTTTTTTTTTTCAGATGAAAATTGCGACCTGCATCTTGCCCGCCATACTCAAGCTGCACACTCGAGGCGCCTCCGTAAATGCCGTCAAACATGAAGAATATCTCATGTAAAATAATGAAAAAAATTGAGAAGACTATTCAATTATATACAAATAAATCCTAAAAGTTTCATTTCATTCAAAAATTTCTTTCCTTTACAAAAAAATTCTTGAAAATATAGATTTTTTGACGCCTCTAAAGTAACTCATACTAATGAAATCCTTTGTATCAAATTACAGTTTTATAATGACTAATGACTTTTTGTGGGTGTGGCAATGTGGTGTAAATATGAAAAACATATTTCGTGCAAAAATATTTTATATAAAATCGCATGCCTGCATCTTTTAAACAGTACCTATTATAATATAATAGTTCTCTCGATATTTTTGCATTTTTGATTTTTCTCGAGACCTTCAAAATAATTAATAAGAATTTAAATGAATTATCATCAATTATTATTTATGGTTGTCATTAATCAATTTTCTAAAGTTTTCGGCATGGTTCAGAGCACAATTTACCCACACATACACACATACCATCTCACATAAGCATTCGCCACACACAGCGCTTGGCGAGAGATAACAAATTAATTTTTATCGCTTTTTAACAAGCTAATAAATATTTCTGCATCATAACAGTTATTTATTTTCGTCTTTTTCTTTTTTTAAACCCACGAATGACATTTAAGGCAGCGAAACAGGCGTGACAACAACACAAATTCACTACTATTTACCGCTAAATACAATAGTAATAACAACACTTGTTGCCAGCAGCCGTGTACAATCTAACAACTAACCATTTGAGGTTATGTAGCATGAAAATTTATCGCTTCCAACGCCCACTCACAATCTACTGAACTCGGAAAAGAAAACAAAAACAATAGGAGAGATAAATATATATTTGGCTACATACTAGCAACAATGTTGGCCAAACCTTAATGCTTTTGGGCTGCCACAATAATTTTAGCTTATGAAAAAAAACAAACATTGAACACCGAAAAAATATGGCTGAATTTAATTTATGTTGCTCGTAAACAATTAATTAATTTAAATCATTTAGCTACTTTAACACTTATGGATTAGTATTTACTGGCGCCCACGTGCATTTTAAATTTAATGTGTGGCATTCGTTAAGTATTCCCACGAACACGAAAAGTAACTGAAATAGTAATAAATTAACTTATAAATTTAAAAAGAGACAGAAAACACATTTGTACGCCGATATTACGCTTATATAAGTATGAGGAATAAAAATATTTGTGTTTTGTTAAAAATTGCGAAGATTCGCAATTTCGTGAAATTTAAAAAAAAAAAACATATATAGAAATTAAATAAATGAAAATTAACAAGAAAAAACGTTAACTTCGGTTGCACCGAAGCTAAATATCCTTCACAGGTGCATTTCTGTTAGTAACTATGTGTCCAGTTTCTATGGCAGCTATATGCTATAGTTAACCGATCTGAACAATTTCTTTGGAGATTACATTGTTGCCTTCGAAAATAATATATACCAAATTTCGTGAATATATCTTGTCAAATCTAAAAGTTGTCCATACAAGAACTTGATTCCGATCGTTCAGTTTGTATGGTAGCTATATGCTATAGTTAACCAATCTGAACAATTTCTTCGGAAATTACATTGTTGCTTTAGAAAATAATATATAACAAATTTCGTGAATATAACTTGTCAAATGTGAAAGTTTTCCATACAAGCCCTTGACTCCGATCGCTCAGTTTATATGGTAGCTATATGCTATAGTTAACCGATCTGAACAATTTTCTCGGAGATTACATTTTTGCCTAAGAAAATAATCTATACCAAATTTGGTGAAGATACATTGTCAAATGTGAAAGTTTTCCATATAAGAGCTTGATTCCGATCGTTCAGTTTATATGGCAGCTATATGTTATAGTGGTCCGATATCGGCCTTTCCCGACAAATGAGCAGCTTCTTGAAGAGAAAATGACGTTTGCAAAATTTCAAAAGGATATCTCAAAAACTGAGGGACTAGTTCGAATATATACAGACAGACAGACGGATATGGCTAAATCGACTCATCTCAACATACTGATCATTTATATATATACTTTATAGCGTATCCGACGCTTCCTTCCGGGTGTTACAAACATCGTGACAAACTTAATATACCCTGTTCAGGGTATAATAATAAAATAATAATTTAAAACATTACATTATATAAAAATAAGTGTTAATAGTGTTCCGATCTAAAAACAAATTTATTCGGATATTGTAGCGTTGACTTGGATAATATTTCATGCCAAATTTCGTGAAGATATCTCGTCAATTTCCCATCTGAAGAACAACAAAGCGGCGGGGCCGATGGATTGCCGGCCGACAAAGAGCTTGCATCAGCTTCTTTGTAGAATATGGTCAAACATGCTCGACGATTAGAATTTTAGTGTGCTCTGCCCAATCCAAAAAGGGAGACCCCACATCTGCGCTGTGGCATGAGCCTCAGTAACATCACATATAAGATTCTTTCGAGTGTAGTGCGTAAAACTTAAAGCCCACCATTAACCTTGTCAAAATTACTTCAACCCTAGCCACCTCTTCGTCGATTATAAAGCAGCCTTTAAGCCGCTATGTCTAATATTGATATCCGCGCAAAACTAATACGGCTGTGTAAAGTGACTTTGAGCGATATCAAAAGCTCCGTCAGGATCGGGAAGGACCTTTCGGAACCTTTCGAAACCATACGAAGTTTCAGACAAGGCGACTCCCTATCGTGCGACTTTTTCAATCTACTCTTGGAGAAAATAATTCGAACTGCAGTGCTGGTACAGTTTTCTAAACAAGTGTACAACTGCTGGCGTATGCCGATGACATCGATATCATTGGCCATAACAACCGCTACGTTAGTTCTGCATTCTCCAGGTTAGACAAAGACGCAAAGCAAATGGGTCTGGTAGTGAACGACAAACAAAGACCAAACTCAATAAGTCACTCATTATTTCCATCCTTCTAAATCGTGCAGAGACATAGACGATGAAAATATCTGATAAGCCCACATATATTTCGAGAGAAAGGTTCTGCGGAAGATTTACAGTTCTTTGCGCATTGGAAACGGCGAATATCGCATTCGATGAAACGATGAGCTGTATGAGATACATATAAGATGACATTAAATTAGTTCAGCGAATTAAGAGACAACGGCTCCGCTAGCTAGGTCATCTCGTCCAAATGGATGAAAACACTCCAACTCTAAAAGCAATCGACTCAGTACTCATCGGGGAAGCAGAGGAAGAGGAAAACCTTCACTTCGTTGGAAAGACCAAGTAGAGAAGGACCTGGCCAATTGGCTGTTGTAAACTCGGTTATATTTGCGTAAGCGGTGTCTACGCCAATAAAGAAGATCTCGTCGAATACAAAAGATTTCCATACAAACATTTTTTTTTTTGTGATTATAATAATTTAATTTGGATGACAGCTTTATGCTACAGTGGTCCGATATCAGCGATTCCGGCCAGCTTCCTCGGGAGAAAAGGCCGTACTCAAAATTTCAGATGAGATATTGAGATATCTTAAAAACTGATAGAGTAGTTGCCGTATATACAGACTAACAGATCGACAGATAGACGGGCATGGCTAAATCGGCCTATCTCGTCACGTCGATCATCTAAATATGTACATATTTTCTATGATCTCTGACATTACGAACTTCATGAAAAATTTAATATACCCTGTTTAGGATAGAAATAGACAAAGAAGTCTAAAAAGAGGTCCTTTTGGCCTCCCCAGGAGAGACAGGGAATGTTATAAAAGTTTCTTGGATTATTTTATATAAAATAAGTGTTAATTTCCTAAGTCGTATTACTCACTCGTTAACATTTTTTTAGGAGAAATATAATGGACGTAGATTCGACTTACCTGAAAAAATACAAAAAAATATATACAATTAAAATTTTATGTTTACGAAAGCAATTAAAGAAATAACTAAATAATACAGAAT
This sequence comes from Bactrocera correcta, assembly GCA_027475135.1. Lineage (NCBI taxonomy): Eukaryota > Metazoa > Arthropoda > Insecta > Diptera > Tephritidae > Bactrocera > Bactrocera correcta. Next base: position 81,638,314 of record CM050326.1, read on the forward strand.
ATATTCAAATATTTGCTTATTGATTTGAATAATTTCATTATATGATTTATTTATTGTTATGTATATATTTTTATATTAGTTTATAATACCTTCAATAATATGTTTAAAAAAAGATTTCTCAAGAATCAAATTAACATTCAGAGATATATGTAGGTATTTTGTTGTAGGTATTTTTGAGCATTCAAAGTTGTTCAACCAGAACTGAAACTTTAAACGGTTTTTAATCTTTTTAAAAACGACACACACGATTTCTCAGGTTCTACTCGACCGATTTACCCGACATTTTTTAAATTCTAACGCTTTTTACTACACTTCAAAAGTAACCTGAAATGCATCTAGACAAGAATACCCTCTTAAGAGGTTCATTCCGTGTGACAATTTCAATTCAATCTAGAGCATTCATAGAAGTTACCGGAGTGATACAGTAAGGAATTTAGAGCCCGTGGCCGAAACAACTTAATTTTCAAACATTTTTTTCTCAAGAATTAGTTTTTTAAACTGACGCCCAAAACGGTTCCATCGACTGACAGATCCCAGTTCTGACTATAGGTTAGCCGAACTGCAGGATTAAAGGAAGCGATTTGCGACACTTGGGATCATCTTAAACAGAACCATACTTGGTTGTTTATTTGATAGAAAATATTTTTTAACTAAGTAAATCTTTTAATGTCCCTTAGAATCCATCATTTTTAATATTTATACCCTGAACTGGGTATATTAAGTTTGTCACGATGTTTGTAACACCCAGAAGGAAGCGTCGGAGACCCTGTGAAGTGTATACATATATAAATGATCAGTACGTTGAGCTGAGTCGATTAAGCCATGTCCGTCTGTCTGTGCGTCCGTCTGTCTGTCAGTCTGTATATATACGAACTAGTCCCTCAGTTTTTAAGATATCCTTTTGAAATTTTGCAAACGTCATTTTCTTTTCAAGAAGCTGCTCATTTGTCGGAACGGCCGATATCGGATCACTATAACATATAGCTGCCATATAAACTGAACGATCGGAATCAAGTTCTTATATGGAAAACTTTCACATTTGACAATGTATCTTCACCAAATTTGGTATAGATTATTTTCTAGGGCAAAACTGTAATCTCCGAGAAAATTGTTCAGATCGGTTAACTATAGCATATAGCTACCATACAAACTGAGCGATAGGAGTCAAGGGCTTGTATGGAAAACTTTCGCATTTGACAAGATATATTCACGAAATTTGGTATATATTATTTTCTAAGGCAACAATGTAATCTCCGAAGAAATTGTTCAGATCGGTTAACTCTAGTATATAGCTACCATACAAACTGAGCGATCGGAGTCAAGTTCTTATATGGAAAACTTTCACATTTGACAATGCATCTTCACCAAATTTGGTATAGATTATTTTCTAGGGCAAAACTGTAATATCCGAGAAAATTGTTCAGATCGGTTAACTATAGCATCTAGTTTCCATACAAACTGAGTGATCGGAATCAAGTTCTTGTATGGAAAACTTTCGCATTTGACAATGTATCTTCACCAAATTTGGTATATATTATTTTCTAAGGCAACAATGTAATCTCCGAAGAAATTGTTCAGATCGGTTAACTCTAGTATATAGCTACCATACAAACTGAGCGATCGGAGTCAAGTTCTTATATGGAAAACTTTCACATTTGACAATGCATCTTCACCAAATTTGGTATAGATTATTTTCTAGGGCAAAACTGTAATCTCCGAGAAAATTGTTCAGATCGGTTAACTATAGCATATAGCTACCATACAAACGGGACACATAGTTACTAACAGAAATGCACCTGTGAAGGGTAGTTAGTTTCGGGGCAACCGAAGTTAACGTTTTTTCTTGATTATATCTTATGTTTGCGAAATCGAAAATGTTACTTTGCATTGAAAACTGCAATGATTAAATTACATTTATGCATTTTATATTTATTTTCATTTTTACACCGGAACTTTCTGATAACGCAAGCAAATTTGCACAAAACAGCCACCGTTGCAACAGCGGCGGCGCTTAGCGAAATCTTCGTTGCAACTCTTCGTTTCGTCAAACACATTGACATTTTGGCATTTACGATGACAGCTGGTAATCCACCACAGTATTACACCGACAGCTGACATGCAAAATTGTTTAGCGAAAAATACAAATACACACACACACACACACGCACACACACATACACAAACAGTGGCAGGGCAAAGAGGCAAGCAAAATGCAAACGCACTTGCTTTTGCACAAATCCACCGGCGATGTGTGACCGATCAATTGCAAGGTACACACTTGTGCACAATTATGCATACATATGTAAGTAGTCACGTAAGTGATCATGTACATATGTAAGTACATACATATAAATAAATTGAGAAAAGTGAGTGTGAATAAACAGCGTTTAGCAGTGGTTTTCAGTTTTAACTCGATTTTTTCCTAGTTGTTGTTGTTTGTGAGGAAAAAATGTAAACAGCCGGCAAACAAATTTGCAACAAACGCTATTTTTGCATTTAAAAAGGCGTGCTGCTACAAATATAATGCTGTATGTGCATGTTTGTGGCAAGTGTGGCATTGTTGCGCCTTGCTGTTGGCACTGACATATTTACAATGACACACCCGATTTTTTTTGGGGGTAAAAGTGTAAATTGCCAAACACTTTACCGGGCACTGGACCTTGCTAAGTAACGAAGGCCTGAGAGGCTGCAAATCTTTTGGTGTGCGATATTTAACCATGACTTTTTTTTGTAAATGAAAAATGCTTTTAAAGAAAAATCTCAAAATCTCCAGACTTTCCGTTGTTTGGGAAAAAAAGGCGGCTGGAGTGAAAAAAGTAATAAATAATCCGCGACAAGCTAAATGCTTTTCTCTTTTTGCATTTTTTGACGCTGCGATGGCAAGTTGCAGCGCGGCATTTGTCACACGGCACACAATTTATTAAAATGTAACTGAAGAGACAGCAACATATACAATAAATATAAAAAATACCTGCAACAGCAACAGCCGAGTAACAAAGTCAACTGAAAATTCGCTCCAATAGTATTTGCATTTTAACTTTGTCGTCGCACTTCAGTTGCAACACAACAAATGTGAGCAATAAATGCACTAACAATGACAACTAAGCACCTAAATGTCAAATGTAAACCGTTGCTGCCACCAGCGTTTGCTGCTTCTTCATTTACTCCTTTGTTATGTGCCGTTTCCACGGTTTCTTTATTCGTTCAGTTTTTATTATTTTTTTTTAGTTTTTCAGTCGGTCATGTCGTCACCTCCGACGAGTTAGTGGTACACCACTTTTGCCACCTAATTGTTTTTGTTGTTATTGCGTTGTACTTTTCACTGTTGCTGCTGACATTATTGCTGTGGCTTTTTTATTTTCTGCTTACTGTCACAACACTTGCCTTGGAGGCACTACGCGCAACTTGCAGTTGGAAGTTGAAAAATGTTACTGGGTTGCAAGTTGTTTGCACATTTTTTTTTTTTAGTGGCACCCTTGTCTCAATTCTTTCACCTTGAATTAAGTGAAGACGATGTGCTTTAAATTGTAAGCTGTTTTTGGGTTGTCTTATATGTATGTGTCACATATACACACGAAAAGGGGGCTTAGGTGTCAAAAAATCATTTTTTTTTTAAAATTTTGTTTTTTTTTTTTTATTTATTTTTTTTTTTTTTATTTTTTTTTTTATTTTTTTTTTTTTTATTTATTTTTATTTATTTTTATTTATTTTTTTATTTTATTTTTTTTATTTTTTTTTTTTATTTTTTTTTATTTTTTTTTTTTTTTTTAATTTTTTTTTTTTTTTTTTTTGACACCTAAGCCCCCTTTTTCGTAGACCAAGGGGGGCTTAGGTGTCAACAAATCAAGTTTCTTATTTTTTTTTTTTTTTCAATTTTTTTTCTTCTTTTTTTTTTGTTTTTTTTTTTTGTTTTTTTTTTTTTTTTTTTTTTTTTTTGACACCTAAGCCCCCCTTTCACAAAATTTAAAGATAAACAAATGAGGAAGGGCTATGCTCAGGTGCAACCGAACATTTTATACTAGTGCAACTTGCAGGTATAAAATTTCAAAGAAATACCAAAAAAATGTCAAGCAGAGGATCGAAGTTCAAGCAATTTTATATAACTCATACACTGACCGACATATTCGACATAAGGTTTGTTAGAAAAACGAAAATCATATGTAGTGTATGGGAGTTGGGGTAATATTGACCCAATTTTTTCTATAATTTATTATAATGCTATATACAAACAAGTAAGGAAGGGCTAAGTTTATTTTATACTCTCGCATGATAAAGTGATAATCGAGATTTCATTATCTGTCATTTACATATTTTTTTTTATTTTGCTATAAAATTAACTAGATTAGTTCCCGAGATATGGTTTTTGGTCCATAAGTGGACGACGCCACGCCCATTTTCAATTAAAAAAAAAAAAAACCTGGGTGCAGCTTCCTTCTGCCATTTCTTCCGTAAAATTTAGTGTTTCTGACGTTTTTTGTTAGTCGGTTAACGAACTTTTAGTGATTTTCAACTTAACCTTTGTAAGAGAGGTGGGCGTGGTTATTATCCGATTTCTTCCATTTTTCAACTGTATATAGAAATGCCTGAAGGAAACGACTCTATAGAGTTTGGTTGACATAGCTATAGTAGATTCCGAGATATGTACAAAAAACTTAGTAGGGGGCGGGGCCCCGGCCACTTTTCCAAAAAAATTACGTCCAAATATGCCCCTCCCTAATGCGATCCCTTGTGCCTAATTTCACTTTAATATATTTATTTATGGCTTAGTTATGACACTTTATAGGTTTTCGGTTTTCGTCATTTTGTGGGCGTGGCAGTGTGCCGATTTTGCCCATCTACGAACTTAACCTTCTTATGGAGCCAAGAAATACGTGTACCAAGTTTCATCATGATATCTCAATTTTTACTCAAGGTACAGCTTGCACGGACGGACGGACAGACAGACATCCGGATTTCAACTCTACTCGTCACTTTGGTATATATAACCCTATATCTGACTCTTTTAGTTTTAGGACTTACAAATAACCGTTATGTGAACAAAACTATAATATTTCCTTAGCAACTTTGTTGCGAGAGTATAAAAAAAGGTTCTCTGGGTTTCAATAAGGTACCTCACTTACACTCACCAATCACAAGGAGTAAAGTCAGCCGGATGTTCGAAAATCCTGATATTAGTTATATGGGGACTAGGTCAAGCTTTCGCTCAATTTTATCTATTTTAGACACAACAGTATACTGTTTTTGGCTAAAAAAAATCGGTATAAAATCTCCCGAAATTTTCAAAATCTTTGTATTAAATTTAGTCGAAAGCGGTCGAGCGGGTCCCGAGGCATTTCACTGCCCAGCTTTAGGCGAAATCCTCAACTTCAGAAACTACTTGACCGATTTCAATCAAATTTGGTGCGTGAGATTACTCAAATATTTCTGTGAAGATGGGCGAAATTCGATAACAACCTCGCCTACTTCCCACATAAAAAATTTTTAAAATTCATCACTTTTCAAAATACAAATTAGTGTGGTTGGTATTCGATTAATCGGATTAACCGCATAAGGCATTATTCGAACAATAATGTTCGGCTTGCAGTGTCCGGATAGTCGGAAGTCGTCGTCTATTCGACTAACCGTTCGTTTTCGACATTCGAATATTAAGCGTTCAGCCTCTACAAATTTTTTCTACGTACATATAGAAGTTTATAGAACAGCACGCACGATTGGATTTCAAACAATTTTCACTCATTCCAATAATCGCAGTAGAACAACCATTCGAATTGTATTAATCGGTTAATATTCATACGAATGGTTACAAACCAAGGTTTTCAGGTTATTCGAATAATTTTAATAGTCCTAACACAAATCAATTATCAATTAAGTTGTTTGAATAAAACTTTGCCCCAATTTTCAAAGATACCTCCGCAAAATATGTGATTTTTGCCAAACATATCAGTAAATCTGGCAAATCTAATACTGAAATTCGAGGAAAATATTTTGGTTTTTACAACATGTTCTTGGTCCAAAATCGGGACAATACTTCCCTAGTTTCCAAATACCTATTACAACTATTTTCAAACTTCCTGTGGACTTTACAGCGCATCTATTAGTCAATATGAATGAAAACGGAATGAAATTCAGAAAAAATCTTTCTCAAATAACAGTGTATCTTCTTGCATAAAATGGATAAAAAAGGGGGAGCAAAAAAGTGGAGAAACATCTTATGGATTGATGAAACGAAAATGAATTTGTTTGGAAACGATTGTGAGAGAAATGTACGTGGTCAAAAAGGAAAGGAGTTTCACGTTCGATTCAAACAAAAAAAAAACTGAAGCATGGAGGTGGAAACTTATAGTGTGGGGATGTTTTTCTTGGTATGGTGTAAGTCATTTATACCGGACAACTAACAAAATGACATCGTCGGAGTACAAGGATACACTTGAAAATGTTATGATACCCTAAGCTGAAAAAAACTTATCATTACGTTGGGTATATCAGCAAGATAATGGCCCAAAACATACCGCCAAACTGGTTAAGAAATATGTTAGGACAATAATGTTAACGTTTTGAAGTGGCCAAGCCAATCTCCGGATGTGAATCCAATAGAAAACCTATGGGGAAACAAAAAAAAAAATTTGGCGAGTCAATCTTTCTCTAACAAAGACCAGTTATAGGAGTGCATACAAAAAACTTGGTATGAGATACCTAAAGAAACCTGTCAGGCTTTAATCGGTAGTATGCCAAAACGAATAAATAAAGTAATCCAGAATAATGGTGGTTAAACTAGCTATTAACTAAGTAATGTTAAATATACAACAAAACCGTTTCATCATAATTTGTTTTTCCAAAATAATTGTCTTATTAAAAGTGTACCTATTTTTTTGAGCAAGTTTATTTTAGGTATGAAATGTTTTTGGATTTACATTTATTTGTGTTGCTATTTTTTAAAGGAAGTTTATTTAATTTAGCTTGTAAATATTTGAAAAATATAAGTACGTTTGCGTTTTTCTTAAAATTTAAATAAAACTTTTTACTGATGAGCTTTACTTGAAAAAGTATTTTGTAACTATTATTTTGAGCAGGTGTGTACATACACACACACTAAGTAAATAGAATTGCAATGGCATACGAGATTGGCAATAAAAACAATGCAAAATGTCTTTTCCTTTCTCTTTACGAAGTTATTTTTTTGTACCTTGGAAAACTAAATTATCTTAAACAATAATTTTCTTGCAACAAATAGACTTATTGTAATAGATTTCTCAATTTAATGTGATTTCCATAACAAAGCAACAACATTATAATACAATACAATACATACGTAGATATATAGATACATATGTCTGTTTTCATGCGATTTGATGGATTGTCTTGTCTGGGATTAACGTTAAATCGCTGCTCCGCAAAACCACTGCAATAATAAGCAAGCAAAGCGGAGAAGAGTCGCAACAAAAAAAAAAAAAAAAAAATGAGGACAAAGCGGACGACATGGTTGAACAATCTAGTAAACATACAAACAGACGTATAGTTGAGTCAGTACATTCGTCACACTGCGCGCCTAGCAACCAAAGCAGTCAGCCAAAGGAGGCGGGTTAGAAGAGCCGGCCGAACAGCAAGCGCGAAATGAGAAATTACATTTGGAATTGCAATTTTGCACAAAAACGGGTCTTTTTCACCGACTTTCTTCACGCTTCGCACCCTCTTGCCGTGTCGCCTCCGATACCCGCTTCCCCCGACACTAAATATCCCACCACTCCTTGCCATTCGTTTTAATTCATTTCTTTGATTCACGCGTTTTTCTGAATTTTCAATTAAAATGCAGCGTGCGGCTTGCCTTTTACAGCTTTTACGGAAGAATGCATTTTTCTTGCAACATTGGCTGGCTGACAACGCCCCTCCAGCTTTAATTATTCATGAAAGAAATTGAACGAAATCACTAATATACAAATAAATACGAAAAAAAAAAAATTTGGTAAGTGCAATAATTGAATTGAATCGAAGAAAAATTGCAGAAAGCATTGCGGTAAGTACAGTTATTACTGCCAATACGTTGCGGTATGCTGACATTTTGCTGTTGACACTGACAGTCAATTTGACAGCTGCAATTCGCAGCGTTGCATACAAATGTCACTCAAAATTGCACACATGCGCACTTACAATGGCATACACTTATGCTATGTACATATGTTCAAGGAGATATTGAATGCATAAATACTTTCATTGAGTTGACAAATATGTCATTGGGGATTATTAGAAAATTGAAAAGTCAGCCATTAATGTGGTTAAGCGGAGAATGGGTGGGATTAAATCGATTAAGTCAAATCTGAGTATGGTGTGTATGTATATACACACTGCGATATGTGATTTAATAATTTTTACGCTTATTGTGTGTTAATATGGTAGCACCAACCAGTTTTATTATCGCTTTGTTTTGTTATTTGACATTTTTGAAGACTAGTAAAATAAAAAATAGGCTAAAAAAAATAATAAGAAAAAGTAATATATAAAATAGTATAAAAGAAATGTTTTTAGAGACTTGATTTCAAATTTAAATTAAAACGAGGTTGCCACACAGGAAAAAAAAATAATAAAATATAAAAACTAAATAATAAAGATTTCTAGATTCTAGATTTTTTATAATAATTTAATTTTTTATATTGAAATTAATGTTATGGCATTAAATGGCAACACTTTTTATAAATATTTAAAATGCGGATTTTCTTAATAAATAAAAAAACGTAAAGCAATATTTTATTTGTATCATAAATTTTATTGAAAAAGGTGGCAACTCTCAAAAATGTTCGGTTCCTTTCTAAGGTTCTTATCTAAAATATATAATATCCATTTTTTTTAGGTTTTTTTTTTGTAATTGAAATCGACTTCAATTTTTGAAAAAAGTGGCAACCCTCTTTTTTATTTTTTTACCATACTTTCCACATGAAGATGCTATTTTCAAAAGCAAGTCACGTCTTTTTCAAAGCGGTTACGGAGGCAAAGGGAAGTCGACAATTATTTTTTCTACCGAACTGACAAACCAAATATGCGATTCGCTGACGACTAATTCCCAAGTAACAATGAGAGAATGAAAATTTATCGAAATAATAGATCGACCTTGCAACATTGGTCAATGGATTTATCTTGAGACAATATAGAATTCACATTAAAAAAATTCCATGAAATAAAAAACAGCATTTATAAATCGATAATATAATAAAGCGTTTCATAGTATAATATGTAAATTTATCGATTAAAATATCACATTAGCAAAAGAAAAATTTCGATGAATCAGAAAAATATCGATTTTTAAATTAATTAATATGTTTAATGAGCAAACTATAGATTTATCGAGAGTTAATATAAAACTAGCGTGAAAATATTTCGATAAAATAAAGAAAGTATCGATTTATAAATTAAAAAATATTTATAAATTTAAAATAAAAAAATTTTAATTTTTAAATTAAAAAAAATTTTTAAATTTAAAAAAATAAAATTTTTATTTATAAATTAAAAAAATTTATAAATTTATATAATAATAAAAGTAAGACAATATTTCGATGATTCAGTAAAATTATCGACTTATAACTTACGTAACATTTTTAATGTGCAAATTTAGATTTATCGAGAGAAAATATCGAGCTATCGTGCAATTATTTTGATAAAATAAATGAAATCTCGATTTATAAATTAGTAAATAATGTCAGGGAATAAAAATATTTCGTTGAATGAGTAAAAGTATCGATTTATAAATTAATTAAGGGGATATTCTACGCTAGAATTTTGAAAAATCCGATTTTTTTCTTGATATATTTAAAGTTTAGACCCTTAACAACATATCCTCTAAAAGATTTTTAAAAATTAAAATTATTTTAAGAGCTCCAGTTACTTTAGTGACGCAGTACCTAGCCCGGTTCGGTTTGACTCACTTTTTAAACGCGTTTTTCTTGAAACTATTTTTTCCCACACGGTACCGGCATTTTCTCAAGTTCTATACAACCGATTTACTTGAAATTTTATGTGAACCTTCCTTATATAATCCTTTATCGTTGCTACCAGCATCAAAATTTTTGTTTTTAATATTTAAAAAAAAATTTAGGAATTTCAAAACAAAAAAAAAGCGAAAAAAATGATTTTTATTTTCAGGTAGTCGCCATTTTTCAAAAAAAAAATAAAAAATAAAAATTTCGTGTTCCCTGAGGTAGGGACTATAACAGCATCATTACTGATTAAGAATTTCTTTAGATTTTTTTCCAGACCACCAGGAGAGTCAGGATCAATGTCACCAGGATGCGTTTTTTTACACCTGTCTCTCCCCCCCCTCCCCCCTCTAATTTTTTTAATTTTTTAATATTTTTTTGTAAAATTTTTTTTCTGTCTTCTTAAGATATAAAAAAAAAACACCATCAAAAAATAGTAAAAATTTTTTTTTGTTTTTTTTTTTTAAATAAAATTCAAAAAACTGCCCAAAAATTTAATTCTTGTGGGTGATTTATCGAGAGAATATCGAAGAATGCTGAAAATTTTTTTAAGAAATCCTTTAATGGAATTAAGACTAAGAAAATATTTTGATAGATCAGTAAAGTTATCGATTTTAAATTAATTAACCTTTTGAATTAGTAAAATTATCGCTAAAAATATCGAACTATCGTGACAAAATGTCGATAAAGCATACAAAAACTGTAAATAATAATCTAAGTAATTATGTCTCTTAATTTTTGCATAACAGTGTAATATTTTTTTATGTGACCTGGTCTAGGAAAAGGGGGCTTTTAGGTGTCAGAAAAAAAAAAAAAAAAAAAAAATAAAAAAAAATAAAAATAAAAAAAATAAAAAAATTGGAAAAAAAAATAAAAAAAAATCGGTTTTTTGACACCTAAGCCCCCTTTTCTTAGACCAGGTCACATAAATATATTTTCTAATACTCTCACATCTCAAGCTATAAATCTCTATAATTCATAGAAGTTAAAAACAATTTACCTACAAAGCAGCTTCTTTTTTTAACTTTATCGCCATCTTTTATCTTCACAGAAAAAATACGAATGTTTTGTGCGCATGCGCACAATTCATTTTTAACGGACAGCACAGTTCAACGCTCAGTTATTCCAATCAGTCGGCCAGCCGGCCAACTAACTGGTAATTCACACCCGATTCGTTCTGTTGATAGGCTATTTCAAGCACACAAATCTTCTACGGAACAGCTGTGTGTCGACAGTTTATCGCCTAGCAGTGACTCTGTTGGCATTCTCCTATGTGATGCTGCATCTTCAAACGTGATTTCATTTTATTTGCGGCAACGCGCCACTCACACTCAGAAAATTCTTCGGAGTTTCTTTCTCCTTTAACATTTAACTAATTGCAATTTGAATGCCTCTTAGATCGTTTCCTCGTAGCTGTTCTCATCAGTCACTTACACTTCATCATTTTCACCCGCCTCACCACGTATCATGTGCTCCGATCTCACGCAAAATACAGCTGAGTCATTGTCTTCTATGTCTCTGTATCATTTCGTTTTGGGAAGTTCATGCATTCATCATTGGGTGTTGCGTCTTCCACGTATTCTTTATTTTGAGCGCGTCATCATTACCAGTGGTGGGCAGTACTGCGCTTGTAAAAATGTTCCTGCCTACATACGATCATGTGTACGACGGTGTATGCCGTAACATTTGTTTGTGGAGTCTTACAACTCCACTGTTCCACATATGTCTGTGTGTGGTTAATCATAATTTATAATTAAAAAATTCTTATCTAGGCGGTCTGTAGGCGAAAATCTCATTTCCACCACTGATGTTTGTTTTGACATAAACAAAATGGGAAGCCTTACACAGTTAGTGTGGAAAAATAGTGGAAATGTGTTCATGTAGGGTAAGTAAAGAGAACTCTTGTCTAAATGTGTCTGAGGAAATTACTAATCTAGTTTTTAATGGGAAATATCAATGGATTCAGTTTGTAAGTGACCCAGCTTTTCATCAGTCCTTTGTGGTCATGTACATATAATAAGTATATACATATGTACAAGTAGTTATGTAGTGGTATATTATTACATAAATTACCTTAACATGAATATAATTACAAATTTAAAAGTTAAACATTACAAATTGATTTTAAGATCGTTTAGACGATGAGTAGCAGAATCCTTAGTTGAAAGATAAAAAATAAAAATTCGACAGATACAGAATACTGGACTATCTTACCGATAAGATAAAGCAACGAAAACTAAAAAGCCAAATTATCCATGCAACCAGTAAACATATATGAGTGTCATTATCAAGAATAGCAGTTTTATCGATCAAAATATAAAAAAAAAAATTAAGAAAAATTGTCGATCTATAAATTATAAAATCATTTTCTCGATTGAAATGTAGATTTTTCAAACGAAAACATTGAATTATCGTGAAAAACTATCGATCAAACAAAAAAATATCGATTTTTTAATTAAATAATCGTTTTATCGATTAAAAAATAGATGTATCAAATTTATAAAAAAATGAAAAAAAAAAATCGATTTATAAAGCAATAGGGTGAAAAACTGTCGACCAAACAAAAAAAAAATCGATTTTTTAAATTAAATAATCGTTTTATCGATTAAAAAATAGATGTATCAAATGAACACATCAAATACTCATGCAAACAAACAAATATTAATTTATAAAAAAATGAAAAAAAAATCGATTTATAAAGCAATAGGGTGAAAAACTATCGATCAAACAAAAAAATATCGATTTTTTAATTAAATAATCGTTTTATCGATTAAAAAATAGATGTATCAAATGAACACATCAAATACTCATGCAAACAAACAAATATTAATTTATAAAAAAATGTAAAAAAAATCGATTTATAAAGCCTATTGCTTTTCCCCCTGAGCAACATATTGATTTATTGAGAATATGTATCGATAAAACTAAAAATATTATCGATTTATTAAATAGAGTATCGTGGAAAATAGCGAAGTATTGAAAGTTTTGACTTAACAAAAAGATATAACCCATTTGAAAGCCCCACACAAAATTAGCAGACAATAAAATTAAAAAATTAAATTAAATTAATAAAAAAATACTAAAAACAAATAGTATATTAAAGTATCAATATTTCTATAATTTTACACAATACTACGAATATAAAATAAAAAATGTTTAAAAATTATAGATTTCATGATTAGACGAAAGGGAAAAAATCTGTAATATCTTCTGATCAAATTTGACTCGAACTGGTTAATTTAAACTGCCTGCGCAAACCGAATCAATACACAATTTCTTAAATTGGGATAACCTTTTTTAAGTTTCTGTAAAGTTTGATCTCTATACATATATCCATTATTGTATCTCTGACAGCTTTTTGTTTACGACGATTTTTATGGCGATTTTTAAACTTGAACAACGAGTTTAGTTGAAATTTTGTGTTACCTTGAAAATGCTAACAAAAGTGTTTTGGGCAGTCTGGTTTAGAACGAACATAAGTATTTGGGTGCTACGAAACTCTCAAAAAAGGTCGTGAAATCAGCGAAAACTTGCCTTTCTACCTTTCTTATAATAATTAATATCTGAAAAAGTTAAAGAAACAGTGCTTGAAAATGGTCTTGGTTTCATCAGAGAGATAGCAAAGGATCTCAATATCATTCAGAAGTGACATTGTGCGACAAGGGGCAGGGGGGGTCAAAAGCTTTGTGAGATCACATTTCAAAAGACAACGACGTTAAGTTTGCTCCATCATTACCACAGATATTGTTAAATCTCCAAGCGTCATCCCATCTGAAACAAGTTCCATATGATAGTTATTGCCCTAGTGTCGAGTCATACTTATTTAAAACATCGTATAGCATATGTAGCCTACATTTCTCTTCATATAAAGCCACCAATCAACACAAACAATCACATAAAAAACAAGAGCTGTTACCTATCGAAGAAAATTTGTCCTCAAAGAATTGCGGCTAGACGTGCCCAAGAGACTCTCTGTTTAATGAATGATGGCGATGCTTTATGGATGGAAGAAGACGATGTTGATACGAAATACATATGTTCCTGACATCCAAATTCAGAACGAAAATGAAGTGCCTGATTTACCAGTAATCTATACTAATATTATAAAGAGGAAAGATTTGTACCCATTTTTGTATGTTTGTAATGAATAGGCTCAAAAAGTACTGGACCGATTTAAAAGAATCTTTCACCAATAGAATGCTACATTCTTCCAATTTGACATAGGCTACATTTCATTTTGAAAAAAATTATGAATCCTTGGTAAAATTTGAACAATGTAACCGAAGGAGTAGAAAAATCAGTCTTAAAATGTCTTTCGTCGAATGCGCTGCCGAAAATATTAGCGATAGAACAAAATAATGTACAACAATATTGAAGAACATCATAATGTCTACAAAAAACTCCGCGGTAGCATATGTCCAACTATTGTAAGTAGTTTTGACACTACAACAACTTTTTTCATTTTAAGCATTAACGAAAATGCTAATCACATTCAAACCATGCTATTTATGTGTTTATATTATTCCTTATCCAAATAAATTATTTTATGGTGAAGACCATTTAACTACCTATATAATTACTTTTAATTATAATTTATAATTTATTTATTATTTTTAAATTATTTAAATTGGACTTTCCATTCAAAAGATATTACGAATTAAAATTTCAAAAAGTAAACAAAACCGCCACAGCGCCGTCACCGTTGTTTGCGATGCATTCTGAAAAGCGCGCCGGGTCAGAGAATGTTAAGTATAGAGAAGTTGCAAATTGAATTCTGTATGATGTTCGATTTGGCGGCTAACAGAGCCGATATAATCAAAGTAAGGAATTCGACGTTGCCGCTGCTATTTAGCAGAATTGAGCACGTGCAGAGCCAAAAATATATGTAAAACGACTGAATTCATTATTTATTACTGTTATTTTAAGTTTTTGATTATTATTATTTTTATTTTTTAATTTTTCAAAAGTGCCCGCCACTTAAACCATCAAAGAAATTGAACATAAATAGACTTACATACAAATATAACTGTGGAAATTTTTTTAATACAATTAAAAATATTTGTGAAAAAAGTGTTTTATATCCAAATTTCCAAAAATAAATAATTGTCTAGCCCATGCGATGCTGGGACGGGCTGCTAGTAAACGATATAAAGGAGTGGGTCAAGAGTTCATGGACACAAGATGATTAAGTTTTGTATTTTTAATTAGAATAATTAAGTATCTATTATTTCTTGACTAGTCATTCGTTGTTTCTGTACTTTAATATATAACTAAATGTTGATTTTTATTAAATATTGGGCCTAATCATTGAATCCGCAACGAATTCGATTTCGATACGATACAGATTTTCGATCGAAAATTTTCATGCAATCATTCATTCCGTCGATAAACTGCTTTATCAAAAAACACAAATGTCAAACTACATTATCGATTCAATTCGCCTGGTGCTCTTTGCGAAAATCCTTTCGCTATGTCGGGGTGCAGCTTCATTTCACTTACTAACACTTCAAATTGTTTTTTGTTGGTGTGTTTTTGTCTCTTATCTCTAAAATATCAATTTAAAATATAAATGATTGCGTCATTAGCAATTGTTTTTAAAAATACTTACAAATTATCCATTTTTGTAAGAATTCCGCAACGCACTCACCAACGGATTGATTTCGACACAAATTTTCGATATTGCGGTATCAATGATTTCGAAATTAGCGACATCTATGTGCCGCGGAAAGCATTTTATCAAGTCGGTAAGTGAGTTAACTTCGATCGAAAATTTTATTTTCGATACGGTTTCAATGATTTCAACGCAAATTTTTTCGATCATATCGAACCATATTTCGATCGAAACGGATTCAATGATAAGGCCCATTATTCAAAAAATATAAGAATAAATAGAATAACTTGTTTTTTTTTTTTTGTTTTTTAATAAATCCATAAAATTGAAAAATTTGTGACGTCACGACAGGGGGGGGTGGAGTTCAAAATGTGACAACTTGTGACAAGGACGGGGGGAGGTGTTAAAAAGTCCTTAAATTCGTGTGACGTAATTTATGGATGGAGCTTAAGTGCTGTTTAACTTAACTAAAACTCCTTCTTTCGGTGAAGCACCGTAGCAGACATTGAGAAAACGGTTCTTAATATTAGAAAGGCAATCGATGTCCAAATTAAATTGCAAAAAATATCAGTTTGTAAATATGTATTTACTAAAATAAACAACGAGTATAAAAATTCTGCACTTTAAATGAGAATCTCCCCCTCATTCTTGTACTTGCTCTACTTGAGCGCGAGCACATCAAAGTAGCAAATGGAAATTCCTACTGCAGTATGAGACATCTTTCTTAGAAATCGCAATAAAGGGTCATATGTTGTGGCCCTCCCTTCAGTGACCAATAGAAGAAAAGGCAAATTAAAACTAACGAGCATCTGTAGCAAAATGCTGAAGCAAATTAATTTTATTTTTATGGGGAGCATATACATATGTACATATGTATGTATGTATGTGTGTGGAGCCACACTTGCAGTCTGATACGCAGGGGCAAAATATTCAAAATTATCAACTATTTTAAGTACCGCATTCACGCATTTGCACATGGCACTGGAGCACTGCCCACTCGCGATTTACTAGCGCTGGCCGCTGGCGACGAGAATGCGACATGGCACATGCCACTTGCTACTTAATGTTTGCTATTTGCTACTTGCCACATGCCGCATGCAATGCGATATTCAGAAACTGTTTTTTCTTCACATCTTTTTCTACCGATTCTTTT
This sequence comes from Bactrocera correcta, assembly GCA_027475135.1. Taxonomy (NCBI): domain Eukaryota; kingdom Metazoa; phylum Arthropoda; class Insecta; order Diptera; family Tephritidae; genus Bactrocera; species Bactrocera correcta. Next base: position 81,655,040 of record CM050326.1, read on the forward strand.
GCGGTTGTCTTGTGTGTGGCTATGTATTTGCGGCAGCGAATTACGACCACTAATTCCATTCGGTCGCCACTTGGTCGTCATTGCCAGCGGCGTTTTCGTTATACATGCTAGATATTTGTACGCACATACATACATACATACGAACTGTAGCTGAATTTATAGAAACACGCGTACTTACTAAATGTAGATACAATTTAGCAAGAAATGCATGTTTATTTTCAGAATATTTTTTTTTTTTGTGTTTGAAAACGCGTTTAGCGCATGTTGCAGCAACACTAGTTGGCAGCATCCACTGCCATCGTTGCCGCATCTTCCACTCATTTAATATTCATACACGCATAGACATGCATACACATATAATGTAAATGTGTGTTGTTGTTGTTATTATTGTAATTGCTACTGCACCAAAGATAGCAGAAACGATGCACATTTTGGCCATTTGTCCATCAGCGCACTGTGGGCCACTTGTACGAAATATTAAGCAATTTTTAAATATTTGCTGCAAAAATGATGTAAATATAACCAGTTCTGACGTATCGAAGAATAACGAAGACTTTAAAATTGTCAACTTGTAAAAATGTTGGAAGAAATTCGGAGTGCTCCAGACCGCGATAATCGAAAAAAACTGTCATAACCTTGACTTTTGTCTGGCTTTGACGTGGTTTTTTTCGCTTTGTCTCACCTTTGCGGTATTCGGTCGATTGATCGTTTGTTTCCGGGTCGTAAGCATATATCCGAGACTCATCGTCAGTAATAAAACGTTTCATGACATCCTGGTATCAGAATGCACTTTTATACTCTCGCAACAAAGTTGCTAAGGAGTTTTGTTCACATAACGGTTGTTTGTAAGTCCTAAAACTAAAAGAATCAGATAAAGGGTTATATATACCAAAGTGATCTGTCCGTCCATGCAAGCTGTAACTTGAGTAAAAAATTGAGATATCATGATGAAACTTGGTACACGTATTTCTTGGCTCCATAAGAAGGTTAAGTTCAAAGATGGCAAAATCGGCGCACTGCCACGCCCACAAAATGGCGAAAATCGAAAACCTATAAAGTGTCAACTAAGCCATTAATTAAGACATTAAAGTGAAATTTGGCAGAAAGGATCGCATTAGGGAGGGGCATATTTGGACGTAATTTTTTTGGAAAAGTGGGCGTGGCCCCGCCCTCTAATAAGTTTTTTGTACATATCTCGGAAACTACTATAGCTATGTCAACCAAACTCTATGGAGTCGTTTCCTTCAGGCATTTCTATATACAGTTCAAAAATGGAAGAAATCGGATAATAACCACGCCCACCTGCCATACAAAGGTTATGTTGAAAATCACTAAAAGTGCGTTAACCAACTAACAAAAAACGTCAGAAACACTAAATTTTACAGAAGAAATGGCAGAAGGAAGCTGCACCCAAGCTTGTTTTAAAAATTGAAAATGGGCGTGGCGTCGCCCACTTATGGACCAAAAACCATATCTCAGGAACTACTCGACCGATTTCATTGAAATTCGGTATATAATATTTTCTTAACACCTTGATGACATGTACGAAATATGGGTGAAATCGGTTCACAACCACGCCTTCTTCCAATATTACGCTAGTTTGAATTCCATCTGATGCCTTGTCTGTATAATTCATACATATAAATAAAAATACAATTCAATACTCAAGTACACAAATTGATCTAATCTAATTAATTTTATAGCAAAATAAAAAAAATATGTAAATGATGGATAATGAAATCTCGATTATCAGTTTATCATGCGAGAGTATATATGTAGCTCTTCCTTACTAGTTTCACATGAATTTTTTCAATGTTTTTCGAAAAAATTTAGTGAATTTCCTATTTTCTCCCAAAGTAGTATGTATTCCGGAAGAAATTGAAAAGTGCTATTTATGAAAGTGAGCTTTTTTGAAATCCTTACCTTCCTATTACCCCAAAAAATATCGAATTTCGTCGGGTAGCACTAGAGGAGTAAGTGTCGCTTTTATTGAGAGTTATTGTTGTTGTTGTGGTGGTAGAAAATATTCCCCAAAATAATTTTTAGCAATTCAATATTACATTTGAAACCCCAATTTGAACCACTGTACTTCGCCGCCTCCGGTACTCTGTGTCAATATTGGTTGGCCCGCTGCACTGCCTTGGCCTGTGCCGCACAAGTCAAGCTAAAATGTGTACGCAGCAGCGTAGAGCGCACGCAATGGTGGCATGCAACTGTTCGTGCGTTGTCTTCCGTGTTCGTCCAGAGGCCATTTTACGCCTAATTTTCCTACACTTCAATGCCTGCAGTAATTTTGTAGCCAAGAACACTGCATATGCACCACTCACTACGTTATGTAGACATAAATGAATGTGTTTGGTTTAAAGAATTTTCAGAAACGTTTATTTTTAGAGATTGTGTCTTGTGTTGCAAGAGATTTGTTTGAATTTGTTTTGACATTTCTTCAAAAATGGTTCGTGCAACTTCTGCTATATATTCATGCGAGTACATAACGTTACAGCTTACATTTACTATTTCACCTATTTATTTTTCGTTTATGTATTTTGCACAAATATGTGTGTGGTCCCGTATTTGCGTTTTGAGGGTAAAAAAGGAGTGTCAGCAGTAATTCGTTTTGATTAACATTGGTCATAACGTCATGAGTTATCGGTGCCGGGTTGTTAGCACTACGAGTTATAGGCTTTAAAAATCAAGATAATTTTTAAGATGATTATGTTTTTTTTTATTCTCAAGGCTTCGGCATTCTACTCCTAAGAACTGTTACAACTTCTGTAAGAGTTTTCATGAAAAAAGAGCAAAGCATTTACCAAGGTTAAGTTTGTGGAGGTTAAAACACTAATTTGATAAATATTTTCGACTAACTCCGGCACAAATAACTTTGTTTTGAGAGCCGAAAATGCATTTGTATCCTACAAACCTTAATGCTCATAGAACAAATATTTCCCATGGACGGATAATTTATTAGAGCGGGTCGATTTTTTTCGGGAAATGTTCTACGGATCGTTTCAAATAATTTTGCCTAAGAGACTATTGGTCTGAAACTGGAACGGTGAGCTTTTTTACGGATGGGTAAAAACTTGAACGGAAAATTTGTGAAAGGGTTTAGTGTGGGGAGCTCTCTATCAACTTCAGCAGCAGACTTCCTGACTATTGAAGTTTTTTCCAAGCCGAGGTTGCAGCCATTAAGGTAGCAGTAGATTTACTGACCAACCACTGAGATAGCCGGGCGACGATACTAGCCTCGAACTCATTAACAGTGCGTTCAGGGTTGGCCAAGGAGCGCCTAACCTCGCTATCAATAGCATCGAGTGTCTTTACGATAAGACTGGTATGGGTGCCAAGCCAAAGTGGAATCGCAGGAAGTAGAATGGGAATGTTCTACTACTAAATAGCTTCGCGAAAGCTTGGCCAGCACTGGGCCACCATTGGGAACATGCGCTGCCGCAAAAGCCTTTTGGCCGAAAATTGATCATAAGAGATCTAGTCCCTAGTTGTGGGGCTTTCAACATGGCATCCATGATATTAGGCTGGGAATCTTACCAGACGCCATCTGCAGAAAGCTGTATGGAAGCAGATGAAGTGGAAACAACTAAACACTTCCTTCCTGATTGTCTCACGTTTGGGAGGACAAGACTTAAACACTTGGGAGCGCATACCTTCAGACATCCCACCAGACTGGCGGGAAAGGAAATTAAAAGCCTGTGGAAATTTGTATAGACTCAAAGGGTTTTTTAATTCATATATTCAAACACAGGAGTTCGTCTTCTGCATAACCACGTGCAGCAGTCCACGTGTGATCTCTCTAGAACAGGCTCCCAACTATACTTAACGGTCACTTAGGCAAATTACATATATAGGGTGGGTCATCTAACGTTTTAAATTTGAATTATCTATATTTCGACATTGGAAACGTCAAACACCAATCGGAAAGTGACAGATATTCAGTAAAAAGTTTAAAATTTACGAAACGAGTCGCTATTCACTAGAAGAAAACTGGGAAATATTGAAAACTTTTTTCCAAAGTTCGTTTGACCGAGGATGGTAAATTTTACCGAAAAATCATCTTTTCGGACGAGCCTCATTTCCACCTCGATGGTTACGTTAACAAGCAGAATTGTCTGGGGCACAGAAAACCCGCACGTAATCGTCGTGAAGCCAATGCTCCCAACACGAATCACTGTATGGTGCGGTTTTTGGTCTGGTGGAACCATCAGCCCATTTTTCTTCGAAAATGAAGAAGGAACCGCAACCATCAATGGTGCGCGATATCGCGCAATGTTAACCGAATTTTTCTTCAAGCAAATTGAAGAGGAGGACTTGGACAACATTTCGTTCCAGCAGGACGGCGCTACGTGCCATACAGCAAACGCTGCACTCAATCTTTTACGCCCTATCTTCGAATTTAAAATTTTATATGGCCCATGGCTATATAAATTTTCAAAGGACGAGGAAATAAAATTTCAAAATGTTAAACTATCTTAAAAATTAAAGAAAAAATTAAAATTATGCAATGGAATTTGCCTTATTACACGCCAATTACGGTCATGCATCCAAAACCCTAATTCAAACTGCTAATTTATTCTGGTCAGCCCAAAAACCAGCCACAGGCGGGCACGAAACTTTCTTTTACTCGGCGAAACGCGGAAATGACACATTATTATAAAAAAAAATGAAAAAAAAAAACAGATTTTAATATTATTTATTTCTAGTCGGTGCAAGTGTGGTAGCTGCCAAAATGTTACAAGAAATGCAATCATGCATTGAGCAATAAGGAATAACGGGAAATTTGCATTGGTTTCACACCTTTGCCAAACACATTCCGTGAATTGGCTTCAATTTTGTGGTAAACGCTGAATTTTAATTATTTATTTGGTAGGGAAATTGGCCGACGCAAATGGGTAATGAGTAAATACTCGATAAATATTTACAGGTATTTAAAGTTACGGCAGTGTGCAAGCGCAACGACAAGTGATCAATGCAAAATCGTATGCGTAATAAATAAAGTGTCAGTTGTCACAGTTATACAGTTGCATGATTATTTATATGAAATGTTACAAGCTGTATATATATTATATGGTATCGTATGTATGTGTCAATGTTTGAAAAATAAACAAAATTTTAAATTATCAGTGAAAACATAAATTTGCATTTTTAATTTCTTTTTTTTCGTAAATTCATAATATTATTTTTTTACTCACGAAATTCTTTCATATGTCAATGGCATAGGGCTTAAGAGTTACTCAACTTACCTGAAAAGATAGAAAAAATATATATATTATAGTAATGGTCTAACATGAGATTATTTAATTACACTGTGATGCAAAATTGGGTCATGCAAATTAGGGTGATTCAAAAAAAATTTTTTTTTTTTCGTTTCGTACGCGATAAAATAGGTTCCTAGACACCTCTAAGAATGCATGAGTTCTTAATTGTAATCGAAAACTGCATATAGGAGGACCTTCCCGTTACAATTAAGAACTCATGCCTGGAGAGGCTTTCTTAGAGGTATTTTTCTGCGTAAAAAAAATTTTTTTTGAATCACCCTATTGTACATATGTGACCTGGTCTACGAAAAGGGGGCTTAGGTGTAAAAAAAAATAAAAAAAAATAAATAAATAAAAAAATAAAAAAAAATAAATAAATAAAAAAAATAAAAAAAAATTAAAAAGAAAATAAAAAAAAAATAAAATAAAATTAAAAAATTAAAAAAAAAAAATTACTTTTTGACACCTAAGCCCCCTTTTCGTAGACCAGGTCACATATATGTATTTAATAATATCTAAAGAAAATTAATCTTAAAACTCACATCCTAAAAAGATATTTAGCGAATAAATACTCCATTCAGAGCCTACAAGAAGTTTTGGTTATTTAAATAGGCTGATTTCTTGTGAGATCACAAATAACCCCACTTGGACAGCTTGAACGCTTGCCCAGAACCTCTAGATATGAATTCAAATTCAAAGACCCGCGCAATATCGACAAAACGCCTGGAGCCTGTCACAAAGTTGTTGAGACGGCTAGTATCAATTCCAGCCAATTCGCCGGGTTCGTAGGAAGTATGGCAACCGAGATGATTCAGTTAAATCTGGCGAAAGGTGGACATTGGGGGAGAAATTGTCTAAATCTTTGCTCCTCATCTTCCTCATTTCAAGTTTGATAAGTTGCGTCCTACAAAATCAGTAGCCTCACCGCGTGGGGGCCAATGGGACATGTCCAGTTGGGACTCCTATCATTGCAGCAATGTGAGTCTTGCTAAGTACCAATAGTTCAATGGATCTTTTATGATCACACCCTTTCTCAAATCTACAGGTACAGTGTGCACAAAGACAGCTTGCTTGCTCCCAACCTGATGGAATTTGGGTATGGCTGCATTTCTTGCAAGCTCAACAGCTTTACAGTTTCCAACGATTCCGCTGTGACCAAGCAAATTTAATATGAAAGTTACTACTGCTAATGAGGTCATGCACTCCTTGATTAGCTTTGAGCTCACTGTCACCGAACTCAAGGCCTGTTTAGCAGCTCTGCTATTGGAGTGAATGCATACTTTTTTAAAAGAAACCGAACATCTGAGAAGTGTGTCTGCTGCTACTTTGATGACTGCCACTTGCTGCTTGAAACACACCAAAGCGATCAGTCAGTCTGACACAAGAGTTGATTGAAAGCTCTCGACAGAAGACTCTCCCAGGAACCTTCTCCTTGAGCTTCGATCCTTACGTGAAAAGGCTCACTGCGCCTCTTTTCCAGCGATTCCGCCCCAACCACATATCTCGCGGAAAAGATGTCGCTTGGAGTAGGCTTCGTACCAATTGGTCCACAAGTACAAAAGTTTCCATATAATAACTTGATTTTGATTAGTCAGTTTACATGACAGCTATGTACTTGTATATGGTATACTAGTCCGATCTGGACAATTTGTCCAATAGGACAATAATCCATGCTAACTAAAATGCATCGGATTTGGTCTAGTGGTTACTGGAAGAATTAAAATGATTAAATCTCATAAAAAAAAACTAAAAAATAAGTAATACGGATTTCAATATACATACAATATATAATTACTCCATTTCCTCAATAAATCACTCTGCACCTCTTCAAGAAGACAATATGAAATTAATTACGCTATTTCAATAAGAACTTCAACATCGCGCTTTAGACAGTCTAATTTGAAGTGCAACGAAATTCGGTTAGGGTTCTGTCAGTTCTTGTATAAGTGGCTCCCATTTCGATACATTGTTTCCTAATTATACCAAGCATTAAGCAAACATTTATACACACATATAGATCAATATTCAGGAAAGACATTTGAAGAAGCACACATCAATCAACAAAAAAGCAATTTAAATTTTCAAATAGCTTTTCTTTTGGAACTTTCAACTCTGCGCATACCGTAATTGGTGGTATAGAACGTTTTTGAATTGGTTTTTAATTTCAAGTGTTTGATGAGTTTTTCAAATAGCTGAAGTTTCTAATGCAATGCAATTGAAATGCATTATGATGGGCGGTGTATGGAGTTAAAAACGTGGAGTAGAATAATATTATATATTCAGTATTTGATTCACCGCGCGCAAACAGTTAAAAAGATGTAGAAAAGAAATAGATTGTAGCATTTCAAGAAGTTACGCAATACTAGCTAGAATAATACAATAAAGAGGAAAGATTTTATTGTTTGCTTGTAAGAATTGAATAGGCTCCGACATTACTTAACGGATTTGAAAAATTGTTTCACCAATGGAAAGATACACCATCTCCTGTGATCAAAAATACCAAAATAGGATAAGGATAAGGATTTTCAAACAATATGTGGAGGCATCTCAATGAAACTTAAGAGAAAATTTTTGTTAGTATTTTATTAAAATCAACTGGATAACTTTGTTGCTAATATTATGTGAACCTTTCTTTACAAGAGCGCTGTAATTAAGCATAACAAGTGTTTCGAAGACAGAGATATTAACCTTAGAAGCGGTACTCGTTTGTTATGCAATTCTCTATTTCACCAGATTTAAAAAAGAAGCCGCAACCTATCAACTACGGTTAAACTTCAATAACGCGAAGTCCTCCATAAGTCGAACTCTTGATTTGGCAATAGAAGACAAATTCATTCAAATTTCCTTCCATAACTCGAAGTCACTCTAAATCGAAGTTTTTTTTATGGATTATGGGGATTCGGATTAGGGAAGTTCAACTGTATTTCTCTTTTTAAAATTTGGAAATACTAAAAAAAATATAGGGCGAAGGACGTCTTTGGTCTTAATTACCTTTGCAGACATTCGATTGAATCGGAACCGCCCACTAGGAATATCAAAAATGGTTTCCTTCAATAACTGATAGAGAGAATGATGGCATACCGTCACGAAAAAGAGACAAAGCTTTAGAGCATTCGACACAAGTGCGCTCTTGAATTCACTACTGAAGAGTGGATTTAAATAGCAGTTGATTTTTACATTAAGGGGCACACCAAGCGTGAAATTTTCAAAAAATCGATTTTTATTTTTTTTTTTTCATATTTCGATAGGTTATACCTTTAAAAATAACATACTAAAATTTCAAATCGATATCTGAAACAGTTTTTGAGTTACAGCCATATAAAAGAGTAGCCGCTCGGCAGTTAGATAACGATCATTTTATCTTTAAACGCGTTTTTCTCGAAACAGCATTTTCCGAATTTGTTGCAGTGATTACTCAAACGCAAATGATCTGATCACTATCGAATTTTTTTTTTACATGTTCTATATATACCTCTCCGTACAATGACCTATCGATTTTAGATTTGATCAAAAAATCGAATTTTGGCAGGCCAAAAACAACCAAAATTTTGGGTAAAATTCGACTTTTTTTTAAACGCCACCATATTGTCAATTTTTGATTTTTTTTTATCGTAGGTCATTGTACAGACAATATTATCTAGTTTAACGAGAATTTTTGTTTTTTTAGATAGACCGGAATCACTGCAGCAGTGAAGGACCTTTGGAGATCGACTATAACTTAAAAAATATTTAATTTTTTTCTTCAAAGATTTCACTGTATATTCTTGAAACATGTACATATATATATTCTTAAAATTTTGAAATAATTAATAAAGTATGTTTTTTAATAAAAGTTTCCAAAAATGCCCTTTTTTAAGGACATTACACTAGATGTGCGCCTTAAATCTCAAAATTCCTAAAAAAAAAATATTTTAAGAATTTTTCCAATATCCAGATAAATTTATATAAAAAAAAAAATAAAATAAAAGAAAAATAAAAAAACGATAAAAAATAAAATAAAAATAAAAATAAAATAAAATAAAAAAAAAATAATATAAAAAAAAAATAAAATAAAAAATAAAAAAAAAATAAAAGAAAATAAAAAAAAAATAAAATAAAAAAAAAATAAAATAAAAAAAAAAATAAAATAAAAAAAAAAATAAAATAAAAAAAAATAAAATAAAAAATAAAATAAAATAAAATAAAATAAAAAATAAAAAAAAAATAAAATAAAATAAAATAAAAAAAAAAATAAATAAAAAAAAAAAATAAAATAAAAAATAAAAAATCATCCTCCACAGAGGATGTTATGTACATATGCTTTTTAATATCACGAAGAAAAAATTTATTTGTTTGTATGATAATTGTATATGAAATATAACACAATAATCATATAATATATAAATAAGTAACTTTTTTCAAGCCTCAAGCCTTTTAATTAAAATATTCTCTATAAAAGCTCTTCTATATTTACGGTATAAACACAAATACGTTCTCTGTCTATCATATACGGTCTCTGCGCCAACTCCATGTGCCATTCACAATGAACTTGCCACAAACAACCCAAATAGACAACATTCACATATTACATAGTATTGCCTGCTTTTAGGCGCGTGTATTTAGCTGATGCACAAACCAAATACATGTCAGTTTATGTAAAGCTTCACCACCACAAAGCTTCAATGACGAATTCGACATTGCTGCAGTCTGGCGTAACCAAATGGACGCCACTGTAGGAATAAACTGCCATATAAAAGTGCGTTTAATTCAATTGCAGATTTTTTATGAGCTGCCGGATTTAAATGGTCGTTATGTTACTTTTAAATTTATGGGTGTTATTAATAAAATTAAATTATTAAATAATACGGTTTAACAACAAAATTTTTTGTAGGGAATTTTAATATTGCAAGGCAAATAACATGAATACATTGGCGATTTTAAAATATTTAAATAAAAATACATAATTTTTGCTATTGCTCTAAGATCGTTATGGTCAGACTATTTTGACGATTTATTAAGAAAAAAAAAATTAGTGATCACATTGGTTTTTTAACAAGTTGCTTTGAGAATTTGTATTATTATCAATTATTATACATAACTTATTTTACGACTAAACAAGAATTTATCAGCCTAAATTGGTTCGCAATTAAAAACAAAAAAGTAGAAATTATTACAAAATAATTAAATGCATTTAAATCTTATACTTTATTAATATTGAATTACTAATTGACAGCTGTCAATAAGAGCACATGTAAATATGTACATACATACATACATATATACATATGTGGTGTTAAATGAACAAACGCCAAATAAACAACAAATGAAGTTTGGAAAAGTTAAGTAAATCGAACAATAATGAATATGTAGTAATTGAAAAGTGAGTTAAAGAGGAGTAAATGCCACGCCTTGCAAGAGATTTCAGTACGAAATTGTTGAAACAAGCTGTAACGAATTTCCAAATGGTGACAATAACACAAGACTCTTTTGTATGTATGTATGCTTGTGTGTAGAAAGAAATTGAATAATTGAATTTTTATTATAAAGAAGCAAATAATGTATGTGTTGCTTTAGTAAATGTACACTTTCAGAGTTTCCATAGTGTAATACCGCATTTGTAAGTGCATTGTAATTTTCAATTGGCTTTTCTACAAATAAGCGATATTATTATGTCAGCCAAAGAAGAAAGGTCCGTGCTGCTGTCTAGCAATCGTAAAAGAAAATTAATGATGCCAGAACACGCAAACATGTACTTACATACTGGTACAGATGTACATAAGTACATATGTATATACTAATAAATAACTTTACCAATGTCAGTGGCTGTTTAGCACTGACAGTTACATGTCAGTGCCAATTCCTAATTTTGGTCGAGTAAACAAAGTTTTTTGACTTAGAAAGTTAGTTAATCACCCATTTGGTCACGTTTGATAACTGTTAACACTTGTCTACTCAATTAGTTTAAGATTCGCGCAATCTGTCTTTATATTATTATTAATATACATATGTAGTAACGGAGTATCCAAGTAGAGGGATTTTTGTTCAATAGCCTTATTTTTAAGATCACGCGTGAGTCGTGTCAAGCTGTCATGTTATACAGGGTGGCTGATGAAAGCCGCTACCGAAAAAAAATTAAATAACTTTTTTGCTATTTAATGAATCTGGTTAATTTTTTTTATTTTGCAGATTGACTTTTACATTTAACAAAAATGGATCGCTATCACGCACTGGAATAATCCGTAGTTTCGTTTCAAAGAGAGTATAGGCGTACGTTTGGCGGCAATCCTCCGAGCAGATGGACCACAATGAGACTTGTAAAGCATGGGACAGTCAACAGAAGACCTTACCATCGAAACCCTTCAGTTCGAACGGAGGAAAAAATCGCTGCTGTAGCTGCTGCCATACAAAAAAATCCACGTGTTTCGACAAGAAGCTTATCTGCTCAAATGTGTGTAAGCAGTCAGTCATTACAGTCAATTATGCACAAAGATTTGGACTTATTCCCATATAAAATTCAAATGGCCAACAAACTGAACGCTGCAGACTTGCCGATTCGCTTGGAATTTTGCCAGAAGATGCTGCAAATGGTGGAAGAGGATGGAAACATGTTGAACTATCTTTTCATGTCTGACGACGCTCATTTCGATTTAAACGGCAACATAAATAAACAAAATTGTCGAATATGAAGTGCTTCCATCCCACAGATACTCCATGAGACGGAATTGCATCCACTTCGTGTCACAGTGTGGTATGCAGTTTCATCAAGCTGCATTGTCGGGCCCTACTTCTTCGAAGAAAACGGTCACACCGTTATGTTTACTGGAGACCGTTACTTGATCATGCTGAGAGAGTTTTTCTATCCAGAATTACGCCGAATGATTTCTTTCAACTCTGTGTGGTTTCAGCAAAAAGGTGCAGCTCCTCACATAGCCCAATCTGTTATGACAGAATTGCGACGAAAATTTCCCAATAAGCTGATATCCAGAAACTCCACATTCCGTTAGCCACCCAGGTCGCCTGACCGTACTGCTCCTGACTTTTTCTTGTGGGGTTATTGCAAACAGGAAGACTACAGAGCAAAACCAACAAATTTGAATGAACTAAGGCAATCCATTCGAGAAACAATTGCGGCTATTCCTGTCTCAACTCTCCAAGCAGTAATGAACAACTTTTTGGTAAGATGCCGCACATGCATCAACGAGCAGGGGGCCATTTAAATTTCATTATTTTTAAAGCTAATTAAGCTTTATTTAATAGAATTGAATGAGCTTTAACATGAATAAAAGAAAAATGAATTCCATACACTGAAAAAAAAATTATTTGAGTTTCTTAATGTAGCAAAATTCATCAGCCACCCTGTATTTGTATTATTTGGCATTTCCTTTTGGAAAGACTTACGCCTTAACAACCTTTACAAATCGTCAACTTCGTTCAATTGTGATCAACGTAATGGACTTAGTGAGCGTACTATTCGCAATACCATCACTCATCCTGAGGGCTAGCATTCATTATTCGACAATATTCGGCACCGTTCGCAGCAACTCGGATTGACTTATGGAACGCCATGGCGCATTTTACGTCCAGATCTTAAATTGAAAGCGTTCAAAATACATCTTTCGCAAGAATTGAAACCGCCCGACCTTCCCAAGCGACATCGCTTCGCTCTAAGGGCTCTTCAAAAGTTCCAAGAAGATCCGACGTTTTCGAGTCAAATTTTGTTCAGCGAAGAGATCAATTTCTGGCTCAATGGGTATGTAAACACACTTCCCACACATCGCATCCATCAATGGATTTATTGAGAGAAGACTTCGCTGAGCAGATAATTTCACGTTTTGAGCCGGTTGATCGACCACCAAGATCATGTGATATCACACCGTTAAACATTTTCCTGTAGGGATATGTAAAGTTTATAGTCTATGCGGACAAATCCACTCTGATTCAGGCCTTGGAGCAAAACATCACGCGTGTCATTCGCCAGTTACCAGTCGAAATGCTCGAACGAGTCATCGAAATGCTTGAACGAATCATCGAAAATTGCACTCAACGGATGGAACATCTGAAACGTAGCCGCGGCCAATATTTGAAAGATATAATCTTCCAAAAATAAATGCCAAGGCATATTCTTTCGAATGATAATAAACATTCTCCAATTAATTTGAAGTTTCGGCGTTTTTTTCTTAAAAAAAAAATAAGGAACCACGAAATGAATCACCCTTTATATAAAAAAAAATGAGCAACTTCTTTAATTAATGTCGTATAAGGAAGTACGATTAATTTACACAAACTGTATAAAGAAACTTTTTAAATAAAGCCAACGACTTCTTGAACTCTCCAAATACATGGGAATGATGCGATAAAGAGTTCTCAGCTGTTCAGTGAACTCAAAAAAAAAAGAAATATTCAAAGTGCAATTTTTGGATTTAAGTTTAATTAACGTTGATTGAACGAAATATGAAGTGAAGCAGAAGTAAAGAAAAAGTGAACAAGAGGCAGTTCAATCAATGGTGATTTTTGACCACTGACTATTCAAACATATGTTATAAATGTCAAAAAAAAAAAAAAAGAAAAAATAAAATAAAATAAATACGATAACACAATTTCAGAAACGCAGATTCAAAATAAAAAAAATTCACTACTGATAAGCCACAAAATCATTTCCACTTAATTGGCTGTATTAAAACCACACATATGTAAATTCTAAAGAGACCGAGGCGAAGCGTGGGCAAAATCAAAAAAGGAGATTTCCTGCGCCATAAACATCAGCAATAACATATTTGAGAATTAATGCCTGAAGCTTATCTGCTCATCAGCAGGTCAAATGCAATTAGATCGCACATAAATGATGCAACACGCAGCACGCAGCACGCATGCTGGTCGAAGCATAAGCAGAGAAAATACAATTTATTTTATGAAGATCACTTGCATATAATCCACTGAAATGTAGCGGTTAATTGTGGCAATTGACAGCGAAGCGCTCGCATGCAATCGTAAAGCAATAACTTCCACTTAAAATGCAATGCAAGTAAGTCATAAATTAATTTATGCCGTCATTATAAATACATTTGCCAGTCTGTTGTGGTGAAGTGTTGTTGCCGATAATGATAACCCAAGTATTACTACGGACAGTGCCGAAAAAGGGTGCCGGATTGTACATAATACATACTTATGTATTCATCGAATCATTATTGGCATTGCCAATGGCAATTATCAATACAAAAACAACATGGAAGCACCACTAGCGGATGTGGTACGGGAAGTAAGTGTTGGCTTACCTGCTTAACACGTCACAAACAGTGGAAAAGTAACTGATTTATTGGAATCCATACAATGTAAAGGCGTTAGTTAAAGGTCAAGTGACAGATGACCGCACAGTGAGTTTAGAGAGAGATGCAACTAAGCAGCCATTAAAATAATTAGGGTATAGGGTGCCCAAGTGGCAGTACCATGCTGTGCGATTATTGGTATCTATTGTGAGTGACAAGCAGTCAATAGACTATTGATTCAGCTGCTTATTAATGCAACTGGGCTGCATTTCCTTTCTTCATTTTACAGCTGTTATCGGCTTCGATTGCTCTTTCAAAGGTCTAACAGTCAAATACCATACTTGTATAATGCCCGCACTTGTATATAAAATTTCTGATTTATTATGTTGGTGCATTCTGGTAAATAGAATGAAACCTTTGACACATTACTTTATTTATGCAATTATAGTTAGCAGAGTTTTCAATTGAAACCCGATGTTATGGAGGGAAGCAACGGCCCATACATGCCATCGACCGTTTATTGAAAATTGTGTGCGGTTTAATTAAAATCAATTGTATGAAACATACATATGCGAAGAGAGTTTTGGAATTGAGGTCTCAACTGCATACGTAGGTTGCTATATATATTTCTGGACTAGGCAAGACTAAGTGTTGCCAGGTGCAATCTGACATTTCCATTGGAACGTTTTGTCATTTAATCGTGAATTGTTTTATTTACAGGGAATTGAAAAATTCACCTCGGCCAAAAAATGGAATTAACTCGTGAACATTTTCGTGCGATTATTTTTCATAACTTTCGACGTGGATTATCACGACAAGAGTGCATCGATGAACTAAAACCTTTGTATGGCTATGAAGCACCATCCTATAGCACTGAAAAAAACTGGTACAACGAATTCAATCGTGACCGACGCTCGCTCAAAGACGAATTCCGTGAAGATCGTCCAAAAACAGCCGTTGTGCCAGAAAACATCGATGCCGTACGTGAACTGATAATGCAAGACTGTCATGTAACATACCTTCAGATAGAGGCATGCCTTTGCATTTCTCCCAACAGCATACATTCGATATTGCATGAACACCTGGCCGTAAAAAAGGTTTGTTCTCGTTGGATCCCGGGGAAATCCACCTACCGGAAGTCAATGGAAAGGATTGAGAGGCTCGCTGTGCGGTGCATGACAGGAGCTTTAAGAACTCCAGCGGCGGTTCTTGAACTGGTACTAAACCTGCCTCATATAAACCTCATCGCTGAGAACTGTGCAGAAAATCGGCGGGACGAGTACTGGCTGCAGGAGAATTTACATATAGACCATCGGACATAGCTCGGCACGTAATGGCGGCTGTGCAAACACCGACTACAGGATCCCACTTTTCAATTGGGAAAGAAGATTGAAAGTAAACATAGAAAAAGATGGCTGTAAATGTCAGATGGTCGTAAATGTACAAGACTCTAAACATCTATACGGTTGGCTCGAAAATGAACGATCGAGTTGGTGCGGGAATATTCTGTCCAGAATTAGGGAACCGGGTTTTAAGTTGCCGGACCACTGCCGTATACATATTTCAAGCTGAGGTCTTTGCTATTGCCAAAGCCGCGGAGCTAGCCTCTAATGCACCTGCAGGCAATTCCAGAGTCAAGATCTAAGTAGATGCTTGGCTGTCAAGCAATCAAGGCAGTAACGAACGAAGGCAGTCAAATGTATAAAAAAAAACTTAATAATAAGTTGACCAAAATGCCTTTAATACCTAGTGGAGTATGCTCGTAATCGAATAACTTCTTTTAATCGGTCAGGAATGAAGTTAATCATTTTTTTGTGTAATCTGAACTGATATTTTGCCATTCCACTTGGAGCAAGCTTTTAAGTTGATTTTTTGAAGGTTTCCTAAGACAGTTTTGCAAATGATCCCATAAATGCACGATGGAATTAAGATCTGGACTCTGTGAAGGTGTTAATCAAAAATGGGGTACCTTGTGTATTATTAACCACATCTTCATTATTTGTGCAATATGTTTGAGTTCGTTGTCCTGCTGGATATAAAATCCGCCAGACAGTCCCATTTTTTCCGCACTTTTTAATAAATTTTCTTGAAGAACTTTCAAATATACTTCTTTTGTCATAATTTCATTGATAAAAATAAGGTTGCCAACACCAGATGTGTGGACATGTAGTCCCATTGTCAGTCACATTTATGTCAAATTTCGTACAAAAATATTCATTAGTGTTTAAGATACTTGTCGTTTTGTGAGCTGCTAAAAGTGAGTTTTTCGTTTTTTGCGATGTCGAAATTTGTTGAGCAAAGAATTTGCATTAAATTTTGTTTGCGGAATCAATTTTCTGCTGCGGATACGTTGAGGATGGTGCAGAAAGCCTTTGGTGATGAGGCTATGTCTAAAAAAAATGTTTACAAGTGGTATAGTGAGTTCCAAGCCGGCCGTGAACGTGTCGAAGACGAAGAGCGTCCTTGGCGACCATCAACCTCAACCGACGAAAAGCTCACGTTCAACAAATCAAAGATTTCGTGTTGAAAACCCGTCGATTAACAATTAAAGACCTTGCTGATGAAGTTGGCATATCGAAAGGCTCAGCCAATACTATTTTGAAGGATGTTTTGGGCCTCAGGCGCGTCAAATCTCGACTGGTGCCGAAAACATTGAATTTTTTTGGCAAAAAGGCGTCGCGTTGAAGTGTGTGAGCATCGACTAGCAGGGTGTCATGAAACGCATTATAAGTGGCGATGAGACTTGGATCTATGCTTACGACCCCGAAACAACCGATCAATCGAGCGAATATTGTGCCAAAAGAGAGCCGAAACCAAAAAAAATCGCGCCATAGTAGCTGAAAAATCAATTTGGAAGAATAAATAAAGAATTTTCAAAAAAATACAATGTCACCTTATTTTTTGGGCACCGACCCAAAACCGACCGTCCAAAAATTCTGGTGTGGAAACTTTTTATTTGTGAAGGGTATTACAGCTTTTTAGTTACTAGTAAAAACGACATAAATTTTACAAAGAACTTAACTTCAAACAAGCTTATTTCCTTCCATACTCTGCATTACTAATCAACACACTCGCCTCTCATTAGAAGAATCAACTGATGCGCACGAGTACGAGTTCATCATGTGTCACCGTTCAACACTTGAGTGCAGAAAAAGCCGGCCGGCAAGTGCAACAGTATCTAATCTAATACTATGACCTATTGTGTTGATAAGGTTGCGAAAATCAATAATTACAAAAATAAAAGAAAATGCAAGTCGTCACAGTGTGACAAAACTGATTAAAAGCAGCAAATGCCACAGAAAAAAAAAACAGCTGCGTTAGAAAAGAAAAAAAAAACAGCACATAACTACACTTCTATATAATGTAAGAAGCAATTGAGGTTAGCTTTAAATTGAAGGGAGAGGAAAAGAGAAGAACAAAATTCATTGCCATTACTAATGTGTTAAGAAAAAAAATTAAATTTTCCGCATACCGAAAAAGTCATTAACTTTGATTTATAACGAGTAACGCAAAAAAGTTCAAGTTTTCTTTGTTATTTCGCGAGTTTTTGCGCCTTTCTTTTGCTCCAAGTGCCAAGTGACAAGGCGCAACGCGGCGACACTGTTGACCCAGCATGGCGAGCGACCTAAATAAAATCAAGCAGCCACAACCCAATAATTACCACACATATGCATCGAAGAAAAGCATTCACGACGGAGAAGAGGCTACAATGCTTTGCTGCAAGAGGTTTTTTTTTATTATTCAAACACGCATGCCAGTGGTAAGATCGAGAAAGAAACGCAGAAATTATAACTGCAAAACTATAAAAGTATACATGCAGACACACACACATATGGGAAAGTTTGAAACAAAAAAGCAAAAATATTACAAAGAAAACTCATCAATAGCGACAAGAACAACATGCCAAGGTGACACACAATGTGGACGTTTGACGCTTGACGTCCAAAGCTCAGGACGGCAAGCGTGCAGTCAGTCAGTCAGTCGCTTATGTACGCGTATCACAGGCAACCACGATAAAAGTTCATTAACATTCGACACTGAAACGAATTGCATGATTTTTTTTTTTTTTTTTTTTGTTTTTGACACAACAACTACAGTAATGTTAATAATAACATAAAATATGCGTAAAAGCCATAATTAATAAAGAATACGAAAGCAAAACATGAAATGTGCGTAGAGTGCGGATCAGAGTTGTAACACTTCTCTAAAAGACATGGAACTGAAACGAATCGAAACAAAGCTTGTATTAGTTTTGACATAGAAACAATGATTGAAAGATGACAAATGACATGATTTACTCGAACAAACTTCAAAGGCCAAACACACGTAAGTATATTTATGTACGCAAGTAGGCAAGAGCTCGTAGCACAGACAGAGTGGCTGTCTTTGATATAGTAAGTAGTAAAAGAAACTGTGTTCCACTGAATTCCAGCTGTTGCAGCATGCGCCACAGGTGAACAGGTGAAGTTCGCAACAACGCAAGTCACAATGACAGCTCTCACTATTTATAAACATTTATTTACGCAAGTATGGAGCAGCAGGCTGATATATTGACGAACTTTATTCATACTTAGCATCTTGTACTTTTTTCCTTTTTCTCTTTTCATTTTTCTTTTTTTTTTTTTGGTGCTACAAGGTAAATATGTATTTAAACTGCTGCATTGTTAATGTTTTTGTTGACATTAAAATAAAGAGTTGGCAACAGAAAGAAGAAATATGCCATCATATGTTAATGTCAGAAGTAGTAGGAAACTTTTCACAGAAAATTTACTATTCTCAGTAGTTACAAATATTTTTTCAAGTTTAAAGCCGAAATTTTAAAAATTACATTAAAAACAACAACATAATTATATATTAACACAAAAGAAATATTATGTTCTTTAAATGATTAAAATTCTTCTAAATATATTTTTTATTGAGGAAAATGTCAAAAAGTGCAGTTCAAGCCTAAAAAAAATATTTACATTAAAAATATACACAAAAGTGTGTAAAACAAGAAAAAAACGTTAACTTCGGTTGCACCGAAGCTAAATACCCTTCACAGTTACATTTCTGTTAGTAACTATGTATTCAGTTTATCTGGAAGCTATATGCTATAGTAATCCGATCTGAACAATTTCTTTGGAGATTACATTTAATATATATAATAATATACACCAAATTTCGTGAATATATCTTGTCAAATATGAAAGTTGTCCATACAAGAACTTGATTCCAATCGTTCAGTTTGTATGGCAGCTATATGCTATAGTTAACCGATCCGAACAATTTCTTCGGAGATTACATTGTGACCTTAGAAAATAATATATACCAAATTTCGTGAAGATACATTATCAAATGTGAAAGTTTTCCACATGAAAACTTGATTCCGATTGTTCAGTTTATATGGCAGCTATATGTTATAGTGGTCCGATATCGGCCGTTCTGACAAATGAGCAGCTTCTTGAAGAGAAAATGACGTTTGCAAAATTTCAAAAGGATATCTTAAAAACTGAGGGACTAGTTCGTATATATACAGACAGACAGACAGACGGACGGACAGACAGACGGACATGGCTAAATCGACTCAGCTCAACATACTGATCATTTATATATATACTTTATAGGGTCTCCGACGCTTCCTTCTGGGTGTTACAAACATCGTGACAAACTTAATATACCCTGTTCAGGGTATAAAGATCTTCATCTAAATTTTGATCGGTCAATTTGTATTATGATAGCTGTATATAGTATTATAGTCCGTTCGAATGATTTTGGTGGATATTTTGGTTATAAAACACGATCTTGCTCGACTCGACCCTGAATTTTTTTCAAAAATAGTACCGTTGCATGCTTGATCGTGCGAATTTCGATCTCACATTCAGGTAGAGCATTCTAACTGCCGACTAGACATGAGTTTTTAAGTTTGACATGTAAAAAAAGTGAACAATCAGCGGAATAGAGGAAAAAGCCAAAAACATCATGAGTCCCATATTTTTGAACATTGATTCTTATGTAAAATTCAATTTTGAAAAACAAAAAAAAAAAAAAAATTGGTGGAAAAGCAAAGAAAACTGTTTTTAGAAAAAAAAAAATTTATTTTTTTTTGTATTTTGAAATTTTTTTTGGATTACAAAAATATTTTTATCAGAAAGCTGAAAAGTTTTTACATAAAATTTTATAACCTTAAAATTTTTTGCTCTAAATTTTCAGGTCGTTAAAAATAAAAGAAATAGTAATTCATTGTTTAATCGAAATACGGGTACAAAACGACGTCGCCGTCACCAATTGATGGAATGGGGCTCATATGGAAGTTAAATGAAGTAGTGGTTGACCAAAGGTTTTACTAACCGAAATTTTGGAAAATAACTCTTCTGAAGCCGACATTTTGTAAATTAAAAAATGCTTCTCTCAGACATTAAATTATCAACACTAATACATACATATTATAAAGAGGAAAGATTTGTACCTATTTTTGTTAGTTTGTATGTTTGTAATGAATAGGCTCAAAAAGTATTAGGCCGATTTAAAAAATTCTTTCACCAATAGAATGCTACATTCTTCCAATTTGACATAGGCTACATTTCATTTTGAAAAAAAAATTAAGGATGCTTGGTAAAATTTGAACAATGTAACCGAAGGTGTAGAAAAATGAGTTTTAAAATGTCTTTCGTCGAATGCGCTGCCGAAACTATTAGCGATAGAACAAAATAATGTACAACAATATCGAAGAACATCATAATGTCTACAAAAAAACTCCGCGGTAGCATATGTATGTAAATTTAACTTTCTTTTCATTCCAAAACACATAATTTCACGCAGGGCAACGGCTGCGGGGTCAGCTAGTCTATCAATAAAAAAAAATTTTTGTCGAAGCAAAGAGCTTCGATTGGAACGGGATCAACACAAACAACCAACTTTTACTGCTGTAAAAGATGGTCTCTTCAAATTTGTCGATTAAGTTACATTTGTTTTTAAATGCTTAGCTATTAAAATCGTACACTTTTTCCCTGATAAGTCTTTAGACCCCATGTTGTACCTAGAAACTATGAAAAAAATATACACTCTCTGTACAATGTATAGCAGACTGCAGACTTCAAGTCGATTAATTTTGTTCGCTGTCATTTATATGAATGAAACCGCACAAAACAAGCCACAAAACCATTTTATTAACGGTATATAATACAATGTATGAGTAGTCGCATTATCTTTTTGTATGTCCGCAGCAAGAAAGGTCTGGAAAAAATTGTGTTGTTACCGATTGCTCTGGCTGACTAACACAACATACGAATTTCCATTCATTTTTTTGCGCTGTTGTTGTGGCAACTGTTGCCGCCTCCGACTGATCAATTGATCAACTACAACAGCGATCGAACGAAGCGCACACAAAGCGTAAGCAACCAGGTTGTTGCTGTTTGACGCTGTCACAGTGCCGTACATTAAAAATAACAGCTTTAAGGGACAACAATAACAATGGAAGGGGGGGAAATAAAAACAACTATTGACTTGTCGAGGCGGTGATGGTTGGTTGTAGTGATGGTGGTGATGATGATGATGATGCAGAACAGGTTCAATCACCGCATTTGCAAAAGAAATTTTCGCAAACAAAGCGGTTGGTAAAAAAAAAGCAGAACAACAACAACGATAAGACGGCAACAGCTACATAGAAAGCTTTAAGTTAGCAGCAAAGAAGCAAACAGCCATCGCTTGGGACACACTGCGATGCCAAGAATGTAAGCGCGTTGAAGAATTTTAGTGTGAAGCATACAGGCGGCACAGCAAACGAACGCGTAGCAAGATGATTTGGTGGCAACTGTTGCGCAAGCGCAGAACATTGTTGCTGCTGCTGTCGATAAATAATCGCTCAGTGCGGTTTGACGCAATCAACGGCAGCAACATAGGTATGCGCTCTTAAGCATTATTGCTGTTGTTGGCGTTATTGTAAACTATGTATGTTTGTATGTATGCAAGCATAGTGTTTGCTTGTGTGTTGTATTTCGCACAAAATTCGCAGCATCATTTTGCAAAATGAACACTTTGTAATCGGCCAATTTATTGACTCGCTCGATGGATAATTTTTTATGGCATAACCGCCGAGTCCGCAGTTTTACTTGCATGAAGACAAGTGTATGTGTGCAAAAACCTACATACATATATGTATGCACTTATAGCAATGCGCGGTATTTCTTGCGCTTACGTAAATTATTTTTTGCCAAAGTAGAAATGAAATTGCTCGGATAAATTGAAAAAATATGGGTGGCCTAATCAGCTAGCCGTTGCGCGCTGCTCTGCTACCGCTTTACTGGTGGGAAAGCAAACTGGCCACTCTTTTGGCGTCAACGCAAATGGATGGATCAACTATGCACGTTCTTGTTTACATAAATATGCTCAATTGATGAGGGTCAAACTAAGTAGATATAAAAGTTGTGCTCTCTAAATATCAGCCCTGATAACCAGGTGAACGGATTCTCAACAAGTGTAACATTACCTCCTTTTTATTTCAACTGATAGATTTTATTTAGGGGGGGCCTCGATTATTATTTTTTTTTGCTTAAATCTCTTTAAAAATAATCTAAGAATATGCCCCCAAAGTTTTAAAGTGGAATTCGAAATATTTGCGAAGCTAGAAGGGAAATAGTGACCGAGCGTCTAGCGGATATATGAGCGATTGGGCAGAAAGCGAAAACTTTGACGCGCGATTTCTCGGTTTTTCATTTTTACGATTTTTCTCAAGAAAAAAAGTAAATGTCCTATCGAAACGAATCAAAATGCGTTGTATTTGGAATTAAATTCTCTCCTAGGTGAACCTAAAATACCTCAAGAAAGTTAACATTAATCCGGTTTTTAAACGATTTAAAGTCAATTTTTTTTTTTGGTTTAAAAATACATTTTTTTTTTTCAATCTGCGAAAAATTGTTGAATTTTTCACTTTTTTTTTGAATTTTCATGGTTCACCTTGGAATTACACTATTGAAACTTAAAAATTTCTTTTGTTTCATGTATTTATTAGTGTTTGAGATACTTGTCGTTTTGTGAGCTGCTAAACGTGAGTTTTTCGTTTTTTGCTATATCGAAATTTGTTGAGCAAAGAATTTGCATTAAATTTTGTTTACAGAATTTTCTGCTGCGGATACGTTGAGGATGGTGCAGAAAGCCTTTGGTGATGAGGCTTTGTCTAAAAAAAAATGTTTACAAGTGGTATAGTGAGTTCCAAGCCGGCCGTGAACGTGTCGAAGACGAAGAGCGTCCAGGGCGACCATCAACCTCAACCGACGAAGCTCACGTTCAACAAATCAAAGATTTTGTTTTGAAAAACCGTCGATCAACAATTAGAGACCTTGCTGATGAAGTTGGCATGTCGAAAGGCTTAGCCAAAACCATTTTGAAGGATGTTTTGGGCCTCAAGCGTCTCAAATCTCGACTGGTACCGAAAACATTGAATTTTTTGGAAAAAAGGCGTCGCGTTGAAGTGTGTGGAACGATGCTTTCCGACTACCAGGGTATCATGAAATGCATTATAACTGGCGATGAGACTTGGATCTATGCTTACGACCCCGAAACAACCGATCAATCGAGCGAATATCGTGCCAAAAGAGAGCCGAGATCAAAAAAATCGCACCAAAGTCGCTCAAAAGTCAAGATCATGTTGACGGTTTTCTTCGATTATCGTGGTGTTATGCATTATGAATTCCTTCCAACCGGTCAAACAGTCAACAAGGAATATTATTTGAACGTTATGCGTCGTTAGCGTAACGCTATCCGCCTAAAAAGGCCGGAATTGTGGAAAGACAATTCTTGGTTTTTACACCACAATAATGCACCATCCCATACTACCCTCGTAATTTGTGATCATTTCGCCAAAAACTCAGCCCATAACGTTCCGCAACCACCGCATTCCCCGGATCTGGCGCCGTGCGACTTCTGGCTGTTCACCAATTCCTTCACCAAGCACAAAAAACCGCTCCGGGGACACCGTTTTTATACGATAGAGGAGATTCAAGCCGCAGCGAAGACGGAACTGAAGGCCATCCCGGAAAGTGACTACAATCAGTGTTTCGAAGATTAGAAAATCCGTTGGCATAAGTGCATTGCCTCGGTAGGGGATTACTTCGAAGGGGATGAAATTGATTTGGAAGAATAAATAAAGAATTTTCAAAATAAATGCAATGTCTATATTTTTTTGGGCACAGTAGTATGTTGAGAGTAAGTATAAAATGTATGTAATATAGCGTTTTTCTAAGACTTTGAGGTATTTACCTCTAACCGAAACCGCCAAATCTTCAGCGCCACAACATGTACCTCCTTTCTAGATCTAACATTTTATTGCAGTGAATTAACTTAACGTTATTATATAAAAACAATTCAACTGTTTATACTCACATACATATGTACACATTTCAAAGAATTTCAGGAGTTCGTGATATTAATGATAACTTACCTGAAAAAGGAAGAAGTATTGGAATTAGATATGTACTGTTATAATAAAATTAAATGATTTGTGTTAAAGAAGAAGATAAATTTAAATATATATAATATGCAATAGTTAAACAATTTGTTAGTGCAGAAATTAGTTGCAATAAAAATCTTATAAATGGAAAAGAAACGTTTCTTCAACAAAAAATTCAATTAAATGAGGACTGGTCGTTAACACAAAAACAACAAGTTATGAAAAGACGTTGAACTCAAAATGTCAAAATCAGCGGTTTTGCTTTATTTTTATTATGAGAAATATGTTTCTTAAATAT
The DNA here is from genome assembly GCA_027475135.1 of Bactrocera correcta. NCBI lineage: Eukaryota > Metazoa > Arthropoda > Insecta > Diptera > Tephritidae > Bactrocera > Bactrocera correcta. Next base: position 81,680,270 of record CM050326.1, read on the forward strand.
TTTATCCAATAAAACTTTTTTTAAATAATATCTGAATAAGAATTGTTATTTTTCTACGCTTTATTTTTATATCAAACACGTTTTAATCTGCTTATAAATTCACACAAAAATATATGCGATAAATTCGAAAACAATTAAAAAACCGGCTAATTTATATTATAAAATTTTTTTGTACACTTTTTGAATACTTTATGGATATTTCTTCCTTTACTTTCAAATTTCGTGTTATTAAATTCGAACAGTCTAGACACTGCCAGCATTTTTTCGAACATAGTAGCGATAATTATAGGCAAAAATTGTAGAAGGAAGGTAAGAGCTCAACAAGTGTGTCCCTGAGAGGCGTGAAACCACTAAAAAAAAGATATAAAATATAAAAAACCATAAACTATACAAACAATAAAACACCTCCTGTGAAGTGCCGATAATCACTGAACTACTTGGTATATCGGCAAAAATCAAAAATAAAACAAAACAATGAAAACAGCTGGCCAGATAAAAGTCAAAGTCAAAAGAAGAACTATTAAAATTTTGTGGTAAAAAACAGGCTTAATGCTATTTTTTATTTACGATGCGGTTTAGCTTTCAAAAACCAAGTGAAAAGATTTGCCGAGAAAATGCTACAAACAAGTTAAAATATAAACAAAGAAAGAGTAACAACAAACAATAATTATGAATAATATCGAGTGCTGAAATAAAAAGAAGACACACAAAAAGAACGCAAAATTGTGCTAAAAAACACCTCAGCAAAGCAAAAAATAAACTAATAAAACACATTTGTTTGCAAATTAACAATAAACAGTTTCGCAATTAATTAATAGATTTGCAAATTGATGAATAGAACGCGAATGTGTTGATGTAGAAAAAATTAAGAATACAATATAAAACAAAAAAAAAAAAAAAATAATAAAAAGTAAGCTGCCGTCTAGAACATTGTTAGATGGGAACTTCATTGAAAGAAGAAAGATTATTTTTTTTGTTAAAAGATGCAGATTTTTTTCGTTTTAGAGCCAAACACAACTTTTCAAGAAGATTCTTACAGATTTGGGGTATTCACTTATGGATGAATTTAATGTATACCTTTAACAGGAGACCCTATAAAGTATATGAAGTAAAAAGTAGCCATATCTGTTTGTACATAAACAAATTACTCCCCCAGTTTTAGAGATGTCGCTAATCACTTGTCGAAACTGCCAATATCCGACTACTGTAGCATATGCTGTCATTCAAACTGTTCGATCAAAATAGTTCGTGTAAGGAAAACCTTTTATTTGACATGATACCAACGTCAAATATGACGTCATACCAACTGACCGATTAAAATTAATGAAAACTCAATAAAAAAAACTTTTTTCTGCATTAAGTAACTTGAAGGTTGTTTTTCGATTTAGATACAAATAGTTGCTTTTAGGGGTTACATACGTTTAGAATTTAAAACAAATCGATTTTGTTTTTTTTTTTTTAGGTTATTATTCTTTATAGTTTTAGGCGGATTTATGTGAAAGTCGATTGTAAAAATTCCCCATAGATACAAAGTTATGGTAGAGAATCAGACCGCCCGACGAGAGTTTAATGCAGACAGATGAAAGTTTAAACGCGTTTTTCTCGAACCTACTTTTCCCGGCACGGTCTGCATGATAACTCGTACAGTTTTTAACATTTTTTGATGCAATTTTTTTTAAATATTCAAAAATGTTTTCTCTATAGTCTGTCGAGCCGGATTTTCGATATTTTTATTTAAAAATTTTATAAACATAATTAAAGTGCGACATTTATGACGTAAAACGCATACTTTTTTCTAAATTCCGTAAATTGGAAAATTTTTCGAAATTAAAAAATTCAGATAGAACGACAGAACATTTTGACATTTAATCGTGAACTGTTTTATTTACAGGGAGTTAAAAAATTCATCTCGGCCATCTGCGATAATTTTTCACAACTTTCGACGTGGATTATCACGACAAGAGTGCATCGAGGAACTAAAATCTTTGTGTGGCTAAGAAGCACCATCCTATAGCACTGTGAAAAACTGGTACAACGAATTCAATCGTGGCCGACGCTCGCTCAAAGACGAATTCCGTGAAGGTCGTCCAAAAACAGCATTTGTGCCAGAAAACATCAATGCTCGTGTGGATTGGTGTAAAGAAATGCTGAAAAAATACGATCGCGGTGTTTTAAAAGACGTTTATAAGATCGTCACAGGTGACGAATCAAGGATCTATGCGTATGAGCCCGAAACAAAACAGCAATCGACTGTGTGGGTCTTCCAAGACGAGCCAAATCCAACGAAAGTTGTTCGTGGAAGAAGCACTTCGAAGCAAATGGTCGCCTGTTTCTTCGGCAAAACTGGTCATGTGGCGACTGTTCCGCTTGAGCAAAGTAGGACGGTCAATTCTGAGGGGTACACCACCATTTGTTTGCCTGAAGTCTTCGCAGAAATTCGAAAAAACGAACAAGAGAAGACGAATCATTGTGCACCATGACAATGCGAGCTCTCACACATCGGCTCAAACCAGCGCCTTTTTGACCGGCCAAAACGTCGAATTGATGGGACATCCGCCGTACAGCCCTGACTTGGCACCCAATGACTTCTTTTTATTCCCACACATCAAGAAAATAATGCGTGGTCAACGATTTTCGTCGCCAGAAGATGCTGTTGAAGCATTCAAAAACCCATGTTTTGGAGGTGTCTCAATCGGAGTGGAAAAAGTGCTTCGAAAATTGGTTTGAGCGCATGCAAAAGTGTATAAATCTTGATGGAGAATATTTTGAAAAACAATGAAACCATTTTCGTTGATAAATATTCCTATTTTTATTATTAGGCCAGAAATATATATAGCAGCCTACGTATTCAGCGCTTTACATTATCGATTACGGATTTAAATACACAAGCAACACGTCACCCAACTGGATTAAGCATAAAGGAGCACAATAAAAGACAACATAAAAATGCGAGTAATTGCATTAAAACCGCATTAACATAGTATTTGAATGTTGTTGTAAATGAAAACCAAAACAACTGCTCGACGGCGTCTGTAGCACGAAGAGCTTTAGAGAGAGTGCTTCTGTTGTGATATGCTACAGAAGAACATAAAGTAAAATAAATGAAAAATAATAATAAATAAAAACGCTAAAAAATAAAAGGAAATAAGCATGTTTGCTAAAAGGAAACTGAAGAGCATAAGGAAGCAGAGAAGCCTGTAAAGTCGCCGAGCACAATGACGTGGTCAATGATCGTTGATAAAGAGAAGTCAAATGTTTTTAATTTCATTTAATTTTTTATGTTTCATGACTTTTTTGAAGCACTGTCTCAGTTCAAAACAAAATGTATTGAGCGAGCGAATAATGTGCCAACTAAAGAACTTAGAGAGAAAATGTCATATCAAACAGGAAATTGTAAAATTCGAGGAAATGTTATTATTTACATAACTGCAAAAACAACAAAAAAAAACTGCAAAAACAACAAAAAAAAAACTGCAAAAACAACAAAAATAAAGAGTAAAGTAAAGCAAGAAATCTGAGAGTGTAAAACGATCACTTACTTCAATGTGATTCTTTATTTATAACAGTTACGCTAAGCGGCAGCGAAAACGAGATTCGTTGCATGCAAGATTAGAGTTGCCAAGTGTCATTAGCATACCAGAAAATAATATCAAAAAAATGGGAAATAAAAATTGTAGATGCCTATATATAATATGTAAATAACAACACAATGAGAGCACGTAAAACTGACCACTTGGAAGCCGGTTCGCTGCCGCCGTGCAAAATGCTATTATATTACGGTAAATACGTGTAAGCCGAGGATTTACGAATAGCTAGCCTTTACTTAGACGGCTAGTAAGTTGCGAATGCAACGAATACAGAGTAAACGACACGGAAGAGCAAATGCCTGCAGCAAGTGAGGTAGGAGGGAGGTAAGCAGATGACAACTCCATTGCATTGATACTGAGCGTATTGCAAGAAAAAAAAGAAAAAACCAAATAAAATAAAATGGCAAGTATTTAGCTTAAGCTGGTTTGGTATGCAATCAAGCCGCTAGGCATAAAATCCGCACTAGCCACTCCACATACATACATACATAGTACATATGAATCTACTATCTTGGCTATCCTACAAAGCCAAGTAAATATATGAATGAAAAAAAGAAAAAATGCAGAATTGAAAATTAGCAAAGCTATGCGAACAACTGAAGTAAAAAAAGCAAGACAAGGCATTCTCAGCAAAAGAGGAGCAAAACGTAAAACAAAAGTTTAAAGAACGGAAAGTAAAAGTCGACACTACTTCCATATTTACGCATCCAGTCCATAACACTGCTCTTTGTTGTCAATTTATCCCTGAACAACGAGGAATCGAACGTCTTCTTACGAGCATTGCCACAACCCTTCCATTGTATTTACGCAATAACTTTGCACTTGTGGTTTCATGTACTCAAGAATTGTGCAAAAGTTGAAATTAAAAACGGAAAACAGCAGAAATGAAAAATTTTCTTCGGAACCGTGCTTGCACAAGGGCACCAAACAAGTCAGTGAAGTCGTTCTAAAATTGAAAAAAAAGTATTGCAGAGTTATATGCAAACAAGTTGTGCCGAATGCCAATTGAATGGCACAAAGAACACTTTAGAGTGATATTGAACAGTTGACGATCAATTGTACGTCATATGAATGTTGGTGTATGCGCGAGATCACTGCAGAATTGCATTTTGTAACAAAGGAAGACATGGATGAACGCTGTGCCATAACATATGGTAAAGAAAAAAATACAATTATATCTTCTTCTTTATTGCCATAGACACCGCTTACACGATTATAGCCGAGATTGAAACAACGCGACAGTTGTTTTTTCTTTTCGCTGCTTGGCGCTACTAGGAGATTCCAAGCAAAGCCAGGTACTTCTCCACTTGGTCCTTCCATCGGAGTGGAGGTCTTCCTCTTCCTCTGCTTCCCACGGCGAGTACTGCGTCGAATACTTTCAGAACTAGAGTGTTTTCATCCATTCGGACGACATGACCGCTGACATACTCGTGCAGCTCATCGTTTCATCGAATTCGACATACGCCCTGGCCAAAGGACCATAGATCTTCCGCAAAACCTTTCTCTCAAAAACTCGTAAGGCGCTCGGAGAAGTTCTGCCCGATCCTGACGGAGCTTCTGGTATTATGGATATGTAATTATATACCCATTTGTAAGAGGTATGGTTCAAAATTGTCATATGAACGAAGTGTCAAAGCTATCTACGATAACCAAACTTTAGAGAGTTGTGAATAGAACAAACAACTGGCGTAAATTGCAGATTAAACATTCATCAATCAATTGCATATACATATTTGTTGTTGCCTTCAAGTGTAATTTTTGCTTGAAGATAGCAGAGATCAAATAGAAGGTACAGATATGCGGCGGATTTAAAAACAGATTGTACTGTTAAAATAAAGACTATATACCTTTTGGGTTTAAATCGAAAATCGTTTTTTTATAACAAACTACTACTGCCACGGAAGACCACCATTTTCTAGGATTCACGAAGTACTACTTATAGCGAGGTTTTGGCCCGACATGAAGGAAAAACGATCCCATGCGACGAAGATTAACTTCTTCTTGTTTTTAAACTTGTGAAAGTCACGCGACAAACAGAAACTTGAGTAGAATAAAAGGATTATCTTCTAGTACTTCGTGCACGCCAAGAAAGCTTATTATCTTTCAGACAGGTTAATAAAGTTGAAGTACCGTTGGGTCAGGCATATCAGAAATGAATTACCATTTTCCCCAACACTTTCGTGATTCTTTTAAAAGTTGCGTACTTACGGGTTGTGGTCAGGTATCCAATACAGTCTAATCCTTAAGTCACTTGATGAATAATGGAGAGATAAGGAATCTAGACAGCACTTCACCCCAGTCTTGAGCGCACAATCAGCGAACTGAAGGCTAATAACACTGCACTACTATCGAAGTGGATAGTCATCACTGTGAAGGACCTTGCGCAATGCAGCAGTAGATCTGCTGCTACTTTTATGGCAGTTAACTTCGCTTGGTAGACGCTGCAATGGGCGGGAACCTTAAAACTGAAGTTGATGAAAAGTTCCCGACAATGTACTCCTCCACCAACCCTTCAATGGTCGGGAACTTTAAAGTTGAAGTTGATGAAAACTTCCCGACAATGTACTCCTCCACCAACCCTTTCCGCAAGCTCTGCTCCAACCGTAAAAAGTTTCACCGCACCTCTCCTCCAGCGAATCCTCACCTCCCTTGACACCAGCGAAGTTATATGAGCAGAGACGCGACAGCTAGGTCTAGGTTCGGCGAGCTGGTAATCCAAGTAACGTAGAATGCAATGAAAGTGTGCTCAGCCTCGCAGTCAGTTAAGAAAACATATCCTCTGAGTCTGAGGATAGTTTTAGTGACCACACACCTTGCAGATACTGATGAGAGAAGCTCATTGAACACTCGCCAAATTTAATTTTTCCCCAGAATATTAAAGGCTTGTAGCCTAGCAGTAAAACTTAACTGGTATCAGACAAAACACAATTGAGTGTCTACTTAGCCCCATATGAAAGTGCCAGCTTCTACAGCACACTACAGCGAATTAGAAGTCTAATGGTGCTTAGCAACAAACCAAGCGCAACAACAAAGTTTATGAAATGCCGTTTTTAAGGGGTCATATAGCGGACACGAAAAAACTAGAAAAATAGCACTTAAAAGGTCAAATAGAAAGTGAAATGGAATAAAAAAAAAAACAAAATTGCAATGCAAGCAGAAAGGGTACTCAAACGTAGAATAGCAAATAAAAGGCCTGTGAAAAAACATAAACCAAAAATATATTATGCAAAAAGCTGTTAGATTACAGAGCACCGATGATTGAAATCGCAGGTAAACGCAATAAAAATATTTAAAACAAAAAATGCGAAAATCAAATTAAAAAGGGAATGACGAAGCGGTGACGTTAATGTGAAAAGGGTTGATATGGGCGCAGACGAAAATGGTGGCTTAACAGGATTTATTTCAAGTTTTTATTATTTACGTTTTGGAAGCATGATTTTCTAGTGGAAAAATTAAAGGCCACATAAGAGCAAAAGCGGTGCAGCGATGCAAATATCCTGCTGACTGGACAAACAAAGCACTGGCTGGCTGGCTGACTGGTTGGTGGGCAGACGAGTACGCTTGATGAGCCTTGAGGCTTATGGCGGTGTATAGTATGTGCAACCCTTTCATTTCGCACAACTGCAAAAATTTCGCTGCAGTTGGGGGTGCTCACAACCGAAAATTTTATTTATAGCGTGCAGTGTTGCATGCACAAAATAAGCAAGACTCGCGTCTGGGGGTAGTTATGGCGTCAAGGGCATTGCTGCAATGAGCAGCAAGCGAGCCGATGTGGTGGGCCGACGTCTGCTCGATTGAAAGTATTATGTTTTTTGCAATGCCGAGGAGGGAGGAAGACAAAAATATGCTGGTGCAGTGTTGAATGTGATGACGTTGTAGCAGTAATGCGAAAAAATCCCCTGAGTCTCGAATTGCAGACACTTTCTCACACCCAACTACGAGAAAATCCTTCGAGCGGCACTTTCCCTTTCAAAACTTTGTGTGTTTACGTGTGTTTGTAGTGCGAATGAGTAGAAAAACAACAAAAATATAACAGACAGAAACAAACAAAATTATATATGTATGTAGTATATCAAGGACAACAATGTTAGTTGTGCAAGGGCTTGAAAAGTGAGAGCAATTATGAACGCATAAGAACGGCATGCTTTATCCTTTCCACCACTCAATATGCTGGATAAAATCTCGACACCGACAAGTGTTGGTTGTCTCGAGTATGTCAATAATGAATAAATTTTTGCATGTATTTGTTATTGTTTTGATGTTAGGAAATTTATCTTAAAATTTAAATATATACATAAGTAAATATAAAATATTATAAATATGTGTGCGTAGATATGCAATATTTGTAAGTATGTATTTGTAGACAACTTTAGGGCGATACAACTATTTTTATTGTTTTGAGGAGAAATTATTGCCAAATTTTATTTTCTTTAATCAATTGGAACACACTCTTAAACGCACTACTCAAATGTTTAGCCGCCAACATTATAGTCCTCAGACATATTAAAAGCGAAAGCAGTCAGCAACCAATATTTTTCGCGCGAAAAGGAAGCGAGTTGCCATATTATTTGCACAACTCTTGCATATGCGTGTCGAAACAAAAGCAATGCAAACCTCTCCCCAACTCAATGCAGACTTGATGCATGGACACACGTCTTTATCTATGTCTCATGCAATGAGTGCTCTTAATCCCCAACGAAAGCCATGTAATTATGTCTTTGGTGCTTGCGGCGATAAATTTGCATTTTGCCAAAAATGTAGCATGAATGACAGTTTCCGTACACGGAGTGGCTTTCAATTGGGCTTCAGCGCAACCCCATTTAAATGAATGCGATCTGTATACAGCACGTGTGTATATGTATATTTGATTTGTTTAATCTCAGTGTCTTTCAGTTCGAATCAATGACGGAAATTAATGCCATTGCAATTGTGTTGTAAGTGTGTAAGTATGATTTATTGCCCGCAGTATTGCTGCAATCGATTCGGCTGCACATACTGGTGTATATATATATGTATTTATCGTGTCATATAATTATATCTAAACATACTCCACCACTTACATCCATATTTCTGCGCAAAAAACCGACACGTGGCAAATGATGTGTGAATTGGCTCAATTATTGGCAATGGGTGTAATACAAATATACGGAATAATATACTCATATATGTATGTATGTTATATATGTATGTACATATATATTTTCAAAATGATTGTTAGCTAATTTGCAAAATAATTTACGCATATGTAAGTACAAGACTGTCCTGCACTGTCGCTTTATGGGCACTATTAAATGAAATACATATTTGAATCGATAAAAAGCTTGGAATTTCGATTAAAAAGTAATTATATTGATTTTGTTTTAAGTGGAGTATTGTAAATGTATAAAAAGTAAAATATAAAAATTGTCCGTTTGAGAACTGAAAGGCAAGATTTATGAGCAAAAATCTCGACTTTTATAATTGATCTACAATATTGTGTTATCGTGGTTGATGGAATTTCTCTTCGATGCCACTGTTCTACATTCATGCTTGATAAATGCTTTTTCTTCGTAAAATTACAAAATTTTTAAAATTTCCATCAAACTTTATACAACATTGTGACATAAAAGTACTCGGAAACTGTTAATAAACCGCAAAATATTTAGTTATTCATCAATATTTATTTTGCAGCCTTTAAAGTAATCCCCACCAAATGTAATACACTTATGATGACAGCGATGTTTCCAGACCTCGAAACACTTTTCATAAGCACTTTTTTGTGATGATCTTCAGCTCATTCATCGAATTTTGTTTTATCTCTTCGATCGACTGAAAACGGGTACCATTCCGATGATGGTTGACTTGTTTGTATGTCAATGTCATAATCCCATGTCTCATTGGCAGTTATAATGTTCCCCATGAATGTGGGTTAGGACACACGATCAAGCATTTCAAAAGAAACTTGTACTCTCATTGAAAAAAATCAGTTTTATCGGGACAAGTTGAGCAAGAACGCGTTTCATATCCAAAATATGCACCAAAATCATTCAAACAGATTAGCGAGAGATTTCGAGTTCCCTTGTTATCTCGCCAATCCTTCTATCCTTCTATACTTTTTTAATATTTCCATCAATTGAAGAGGTCGAAGGTGGTCCAGAACAAGACATGTCTTCAACGATCTCTCGACCAACTTTGTACAATGGGTGGGCTTGTGTTTTTGATAAAACTGAATCACCGTAAGCCTTTTCTAACCTTCGAAACGATTTCGCACACAAAATTTGGTTAGAAATAAATAAATAAATTATTTGTTCGACACGGAAATATAGCATTTTATGAGATCTTTTGTGGTCAAGGTGGTGGTTAACTTCTGCTTATGACCACGTAGCTACGCAAAACTTTGCTACCAATAATGCGAGTCGGTGCTAAAAATATATGTATGTGTTCTATGTATATTAACCGCAGATTACTCATCGTAAGGATATGTATTTTACACAGTCTACTACACAGAGACCATGTAGAAGCACTCCTTTGTCTATCAACCCACAGAATTTAAATTGTATGTATGTATTGTCATATCTGAACAAAGAAAGACCATGTTGCCAGGCTAATGCACTGTATAAAGTTGAAGGCTCACACAGACAATTTGTTTCCTTTTTTGCCAACTTAATAAATCAATTATTAAGCACAGCCATAATTTGAGGCGGCGAACACACTTCTGTATGTGGGAATGCATGGCATGAATCATGGCCAAGAAATGTCAGACGTAATAATAATAATAAAAGTAAGCACAAAATGTGCACACAGCAGATCAAAAAAAAGTGTTGAAAAAATTAAACTTGGAAACATAGAAGTCAAAACTCGAATAAAGTGAAGCCTACAAAGCAACTGTATAAATATTTTTTGCACATACATAAGTACATACAGACTGGTGATCGCTGACAGCGCACGGATACAGGCTAGAGGTGGGCGCGGGCCTGTATTTTGAGGCCCGGGCGCGCACGAAAACAAACTCTTTTTTGAGAGGCCCGGCCCGGCCGAACACGAAACTTTTTCACCATGGCCCGGGCCCGGCCCGGCCCGGCACGAAACTTACACATATAAGGAAATTTAAAAGACATGAAATTTATACATATGTATGTATATATATAAGTCCACATTTATTAAGGTATATTAAATATTGTTATGTATTAAAAAAAAAACGAACTAAGTCATATTTTTATTTAAAAATAAAATTTTTTCTAAATTTGTGCTTTTTAGCCTAGTGCGTTTTTCATTTAAAACATGGCCCGATGTTGAAAAAAGCCTTTCGCTCGTAGACGAACTGGCTGGAATAGCCAGAATGGTCCGAGCTAATTTGGGAAGGTATTTTAAGTCCCTGGCATTTTTCCAGAATTCTAAAATATGTGTGCCATGAGCTACTGGAGTGGCCAAGTATTTATCAAGCTCTATGTCGATAGCGTTTTTCTCAACTTTTCGTTTTTTTACATAACTTAAGTCTGAAAATTCAGCAAACATTCCATTTTCGGAATTATTTGGGCTTATTTTATTAGTTATGTCATCAAAGCTACTATTTTCATGATCTCCTATAAATTCGGAGAGCATTGCTTTTACCGTAGCTAACACATTTTCTCTTTTTTCCTCTGAGAGGAAATTCATCTCTTTATAAGGAGGGTTCAAGAAAAGCCCAACCAAATGAGCGATTGCCGGAAGAAACCTGACTTCTAATGCGCTTAGGGTCATTGTTTTAAACTCAGTTATTATTTGGGAATCAAGTGTGCTAGTTCTGCAAAGTTTACATAATTTTTCAGACCACAATGCAAATATTTGCATTGTTGGTTCCTTGTCAGAGCTAAGTGCTTCAGAGCAGTCCTTAAAAGGTTTTAAGAAGCATAAAATGTTTTCAAGTAATGAAAAATCTAAATTACTAATTCGTTGTAGCTCATCCTTTTTAAGTAAAAGAGTTTTTATTTCCTCTTTTACATCAAATATACTCAAAAGCATAAAAAATGTAGAGTTCCAGCGTGTTTTAACTTGCTGTTTCAGCGTTTTTGAGAGCTTACTGTTAAGCTGAGAATGTTTAAAATATTTGACTAATGATTTGCAGCAATCTATTAAAGCCTTCACTTCCGCAAGAGGATTTTTCTCAATGACGTCATCCATGACAAGGTTCAGATTATGACAAGCACAAGATAGGCGCTTGAAACTTTTAAATGCCGCAACGACATTTGCACCATTGTCCGTAACGAACACAGCTCGATCCATAGTTTCAAGAGTGTTGAAATCCTGCAAAATGTCTTGAACATTTTTGAGAATATTTTCTCCAGTTTTCTTCTCGTCCAAGAACTCCCTGATGCCTGTAAAAGATACATAAGTAAGTTAAATGATTCATAAACATTAATAAATAAATATGTAAATATGTATGTATGAACATGTACATTATATGTAATCGTACACACAAATATATTATAAAAATTGATTTATATTAGTACCTAAAAGAGCGACGTTCAGTTGAAAGCTATCATCCACATAGTGAGCAGTCAGCGATATAAAATTTCGCTGCGTGTAGTCGTCACTCCACATGTCGGTCGTGTATGCCAGTTGTTGGTCTTTCAAACTTAAGATAAGTTGAGTCTTCAACGTTTCGTACTCTTTCTCCATGATGGTAGTGCTTAACACTTTACGGGATATAACCAAATCATCGAAAGACTGACTTCCAAATTCTGCTCCTATGTTGAGAAGCGCTTGGCTATATTCACGGAAGCCGCTACCTACCAATTCACAAAAAAAGAGTCAATCAATGAATGCAATGGGAATAGAACTTACCTTCGGTAATATTGAAAGGGTGCAAGTCTTTTACAACTAAGGCTAGCTGCTTTCGAGCAAACGAATCCCGAAATCGCGTCGAAACAACTTTTTTGGCAAACATGCCCAATTTGGGCTGTGACTTAAGCGCATCTTGTTGAGACATGCACTTATGGCGACTGAGGGTGCCCGTGCCTTGTTTTGAATTATACACCAGCACATGCTTACAGCTCCGGCAGCACACAAAATCGACATTATTGCCATTATAATTAACGCAATCGAACAGCTTCCACACGTCACTCCTGCCCTTTTCATTTTGTATTAGCTTTACACATTCACTTTTTTTATTCACAGCGTCCTGAATGGTTTGTCGCGACATATTTTATACATATTTCAAAGTTTATCAATTTCACAATAGGACGCCAATTTTGAATTAGTGGTGTGCAAACAAGTAAAATATTGTATAACCAAATCGATAGTAGTATCGATAACGGGGCATCTCGACAGGATAGAATTTATAGAATACTAGCTGACAAACGAATTGCTATTACCATTGCCAAATCTGTATGTGGGCATTCGTCGGTATATATACGTAAATGAGAGGTAGGTAGCTTAAATCTTTTATGTGGAAAATAAAAAAAGGATTAAGATCCTTTTTTTACAAATGTACTTCTGGGAAAAAGAAGAATTCATATTTTTGGACTATTATATAATAATTGCGGCATAAATTTTATATACCAATTGAAATAATGATTTATGCTTGTATAAGTTTATTACATAAATTTAAGACTTCGCTCATTCCCAACCCAATTTGCATAATTTTTCTGTAAATTAACAATATTAAACTAAATATTAATTTTTTGAAAAAATGTTATTTTGAACATGTACTTTATTTTTATAATATAACACAACCGTCTAAATACTCGCTCTTCTAAATTTCATATTGCCAAATTGAAAATGCCGTTGGCATATGTGCAAATGGGATATGTTGAAATGAAAACTGCGCAGTCAAACTGCTGAAGCTTACTATACATGGCAAACTAGATAGTATTCTATATCTAGTAAGCTATGAGCAATGTGGAGTCTCCACAGCTATGTGCCCGGCAATGCAGCTAGTATTCTATAAATTCTATCGTGTCGAGATGAACCTTAAGCAAATAAAATGCGATAAATGGCGGTTCTAATTCGAGAATAAAAAAAAATAACGCGATCAAATCAAAATTGTTTTCAGGGCTATTTCGGGCTTTTACGGGCCTATTTCGGGTTTTTACGGGCCGGGCCTTTTTGCTAAGGCCCGGGCCCGCACGAAGCCCGCACGAATTTTAATTTTAGGGCCCGGGCCCGCTCCGGGCCTGTGTAAGCCCGCGGACCACGAAAAAAAGCCCGGCCCGTACCCACCTCTAATACAGGCACTGACAGACAACAAAGTGCAACGCCACGACAAGTAAGTAGACGTTTCGCTTTGTTGTTGTTGGTTTGGAGTTCAGTATCCTCTGCTCTGTGTGGGGACACGCCTAGCGCTGTGGATGACAGGAAATAGCGGCACATGCGCAGGCGCATATCGCACGTAAACATCACCGCGCGGAGTGTGGCAAAGAAAGAAAGCCACACGAATGCAGCTACACTGCTTACTTGCTGCCTTTGTGCGCCAAATTAAATCATATCGAAGCAAAAATGATTTTCTTACTTTTTTTCATAAGTATGAAATTATTATTTCTCTTTTTTTTTTGTTTTTGTTTGCGAAATATACTTGGGACTATTCGTTGGCGTGGCAGATCTTGCAAAATTTCTCTCTTCATACAGTTTTAAGTATTTTCTATTATTACTCTTGATAATCGGCTATTAAACCTACACAAAGCGGTTAATGTTATTATTGTTGTTGCAATGCGATCGTTGCAATTCATTGGGATTATGGCAAGATACCATATTGGCGTTGGCAATGCGAGGCACATGCACGGTACTTGGCATACGCAGGCACTCAACTGGAAATTGGCAAAACAGAAATAAAAATCCATCATGTCAAGAAGTTGCGTGCGTATACACACATACATATGTATGTACATACACATGTATGCTTTACAATTTGCTACACTTCAATGTCAAGTGGGCATGTACCACAGAAAATACTATTCGTGTGCTAGGCGAGGGGGACTAGACTAAATACAATTTGCAAAGCCAACTTCACTTGGTAATCAAATCAGCGTTGGCTAATGATGCGTGGGCTGTTCTGGGTACTACAGCGCATATTCGTAGGTATGTATTAACGTGAACAAACGAAACATACAAACTTAACCAAGTCTGTATAACATTTTCTTTCCGATTACACCTCAGCATATTTGTCAAGTGATCCAATATATTAATATTTCCACCGTTAAAATCATTAACAAAACTTAACACGAAAAAAAACGTTAATTATAATAACTTCACAAGAAAATTCCCATACAAAAACAAGTTTTGATCGTTGAAACTTATGGAATATGGCAACAACGTATGTATTGTACGAGGGCTGCTATATATATTTCTAGCCTAGGCAACACTAAGTGTTGCTAGGTGCAATCTGACATTTCCATTGGAAAGTTTGACATTTTTTAGCATAACATCACTCAGAACATTTTGTCATTTAATCGTGAATTGTTTTATTTACAGGGAATTAAAAAATTCATCTCGGCCAAAAAATGGAATTAACTCGTGAACATTTTCGTGCGATCATTTTCCACAACTTTCGACGTGGATTATCACGACAAGAGTGCATCGATGAACTAAAGTCTTTGTATGGCTATGAAGCACCATCCTATAGCACTGTGAAAAACTGGTACAACGAATTCAATCGTGGCCGACGCTCGCTCAAAGACGAATTCCGTGAAGGTCGTCCAAAAACAGCCGTTGTGCCAGAAAACATCGATGCCGTACGTGAACTGATAATGCAAGACCGTCATGTAACATACCTTCAGATAGAGGCATGCCTTGGTGTAAAAGAAATGCTGAAAAAATACGATCGCGGTGCTTCAAAAGACGTTTATAAGATCGTCACAGGTGACGAATCATGGATCTATGCGTATGAGCCCGAAACAAAACAGCAATCGACCGTGTGGGTCTTCTAAGACGAGTCAAATCTAACGAAAGTTGTTCGTGGAAGAAGTACTTCGAAGCAAATAGTCGCCTGTTTCTTCGGCAAAACTGGTCATGCGGCGACTGTTGCGCTTGAGCAACGTAGGACGGTCAATTCTGAGTGGTACACCACCATTTGTTTGCCTGAAGTCTTCGAAAAAATTCGAAAAACGAACAAGAGAAGAAGAATCATTGTGCACCATGACAATGCGAGCTCTCACACATCGACTCAAACCAGCATCTTTTTGACCGGCCAAAACGTCGAATTGATGGGTCATCCGCCGTACAGCCTTGACTTGGCACCCAATGACTTCTTTTTATTACCACACATCAAGAAAATAATGCGTGGTCAACGATTTTCGTCGCCAGAAGATGCTGTTGAAGCATTCAAAAACCATGTTTTGGAGGTGTCTCAATCGATGTGGAAAAAGTGCTTCGAAAATTGGTTTGAGCGCGTGCAAAAGTGTATAAATCTTGATGGAGAATATTTTGTAAAACAATAAAACCATTTTCGTTGATAAATATTCCTATTTTCATTATTAGGCCAGAAATATATACAGCAACCCTCGTATATGCTCTAATGATCCGACATCAATGATCCGATATTAACGATCTGACAAAAGAGCAGCGGTATGCAAAATTTCAAAGTGATATCTCATAAAATAAAGACTAGGGTACAAAAGTAACTCTATGCTTACTGAGTGTACAATATCTGAATTGGCTATCAAAGCAGAGCTGGTCCAAAAACAATATATGTGACCTGGTCTACGAAAAAGGGGCTTAGGTGTCAAAAAAAAAAAAAAATAAAATAAAATAAAATAAAAAAAAAAAATAAAATAAAATAAAATAAAAATAAAATAAAATAAAAAATAAAATAAAATAAAAAACAAAAATTTTTTGACACCTAAGCCCCCTTTTAGTAGACCAGGTCACATATATGAGGGGTCGCCTTTTATGTTCCGGGATTAAAGAAAAAAAAAACCAAACATGGAACCATCGAAAACTACTTTATGGTTTTTCAAAATATTCTCATTCATTCTTTGGGATCCACACATTTTTGCTTTGTCTTCAGGTGTCGAAAAATTTGGCCGCTTAGTTTGTTTTTTACGAACAGTAAGAACTATACGCTAGATGACTCATCATATCGATGTTTAGAGGGGTTGACATCGGCGGTTGGTTTTCCTGATTTCTTGAAAGACAACTGGCACAAAAATGGTAGCTTACCACTCAGAGCTTACCATTCTGCGTTTCTGTTGTTGTTTTGTTGTTGTTTTAACGGGATACTAATCCCCGTTAGGGTGGTAAATGTCATTTGTGTTGTCGCCGACGTCATCTAACGGTAGGCCCAAGAAACGCGATGTTTGGACGGGGTCGGACCAGAGGGAGGGGGGTGTTAGATGTGTAGGGTTTGTAGGGCATGTAAAGAGGTGGTCAATGTCAAGCGGAGACTCGTTGCATGCAGGACATACATTAGGTATGTCACGACTGCCGGTTCTACGTACCGGAATTGACTCGGATTTCATCCGACCAAGGGCAGTCCTTTCGGCGATCTAACCCCGTTTGGATCGGTAAGTGTTAATTTGTGTTAATTCTGCGTTCCTCTCGTGGAATGGTTGCGACAAGTCCACTTTTTCCACACAAAAACAGGCAACCATTTGCTTGAAAGTGCGTCGTGTCTGAACAGCTTTTGATGGATTCGGCTCATCTGTCATACAGTCGTGACATTTCTTTTACAGTAAAATGTTCGTGCAATATGGAATGTGGATATGCTGGTCCCACTTATGCTAATTGTTGTCTCAATCACATGAAAGGCCAAAGGACGATCTTTCAATATCAGTTTGCGCACAGCCCTAATAGTTTCCGGAACAACAACTGATTTTGGTCGACATTTACGGAATTCGCCTTGGAGTAATATACGACCTCGATTGAATTCGCCATTACATCGATAAACACTGATCCTTGATGGAGCTTCATTGCCGAATATTGTTTAAAGTTCATCGACGCAATGTTACCGAGTTAATCCATGTCAGAATTATAAAAAAAAAACGGGAAATGTTTATATTCTATTTTTTGGCCGAAATGTATATTTTAAGTTACTGTAAACGAGACAAATTGCGCTCATATGTATGTCAAAACCTTCTGAGTGTGTACAACATCAAATATGTCAAACTTAACAATCAAGTTGCGAATTGCCAGATTGTCACACTAGGATTGCCAAAATATTAAAAGCAATCATGTAAAAAATATGATCGTAGTAATCTAAAAAAAATTTGAAATACATTTTTTCGATACAAATTTAACCTTTTTTGCAAGTCCGCTCACGACGTATACAAGTATATTTTACCAGCAAGTTTCAAGATGTACGAGTTCTTAGGATCATCACGGCTTGTCGACGCCTTATTGAAAATGGTGATTCCGAGATAAAACTTGAAAGAAGAAAATTCGATCCCCATTTCCCCACTCCCGTAATTCATTAAAAATATTCCGTGTTTAGAGCTCTAGACTGGCCCAACTGTTTAATTATCCATCGACATAACTGATAATGTTGTGAGAAGTGAAGGGGGAGGAGATGATTTCTCAGCTCGGTGCTCTACAACGATTTTTGCTGATTTTTATACCCTGAACAGTGTATAATAAGTTTGTCACGATGTTTGTAACACCCAGAAGGAAGCGTCGAAGACCCTATAAAGTATATATATAAATGATCAGTATGTTGAGCTGAGTCGATTTAGCCATGTCCGTCTGTCTGTCCGTCTGTCTGTATATATACGAACTAGTCCCTCAGTTTTTAAGATATCCTTTTGAAATTTTGAAAACGTCATTTTCTCTTCAAGAAGCTGCTCATTTGTCGGAACGGCCGATATCGGACCACTATAACATATAGCTGCCATATAAACTGAGTTCAAGTTCTTGTATGGACAACTTTCACATTTGACAAGATATATTCACCAAATTTGGTATAGATTATTTTCTAAGGCAACAATGTAATCTCCGAAGAAATTGTTCAGATCGGTTAACTATAGCATATAGCTGCCATACAAACTGGACACATAGTTACTAACAGAAATGCACCTGTGAAGGGTATTTAGCTTCGGTGCAACCGAAGTTAACGTTTTTTCTTGTTTCTCCAACAAATCCCTACGACCTTCACCGGACTCCGACATTGTTTGTGAAAAGCTCTTTTGTGCCTACTCGCGAAGTGTACATAATTTTCAATTTTGCCATATTCGGTACTTAAATCCTGAGCCGCAAGATTCAAAGTAATATTCGTCTAAAACTACTTACATATATTGATTTGCATATTTACTTTTACTGTCGCCATGAGCCCCTTTGTTTATCATCAACATTCGTATTGTTTACAAAAGCAAATTCCAAAGGGTGCCAATATGCAGCAATTTATTTAATGCATCGTTGGCCTTATAAAACAATTTATTAACTCCACAAATGAAGACGAAGTCAAACAAATAATTCCTTTAGGCGCCACATAATGAGTCACTGAAACATTTTGTATTCAAATTGTTTAGACATAGGAACATGCTATGTGCGTCTTTATCTGCCATAAATTATAGTCACTTTTGATAGAAATATTTACATTTATACACACATGCATTAGTCCGCTTTGCATCCACTTAAATAGAGATAACACTTTCGACAGGAGTACGTATTTCTATGTACTCGAAAATGCGTTGAAGCGCATGCACGCGCTAAGCGGCGCGTCTAACCGTCATCAATTAAAGATAATTGCGGACAAAAGTGTTTGAAATAAGGTGCACAGTGTTGAAAATTGTACACACAGACATGTATGTATGTAAATCCATTACCTACTCATTTGTGAGTAATTGAAAATTTTCGCAAGAAATAATAAATTTGCGTTTGCTCTTGTCAAACAACTCAAAACTTCAATTGTTTTTTTCTCGTTATCTTCGCGCGTTTGCTGGTGTTGCCATTTTTGGCAACAAAATTCAAATTCACTTTCGTTCAGTTGACTGTCGACTTGACTTTTTCACATGCACTTACTCACATACAGTTGTACAATTATGTAATTTTTTGTGCTTTTATAAGCGCGACTTGTTTGGCGTTGATTTTGTGTTTACTTAGAAATTTATTTTGCTTTATACTTGTTTTATTTGGTGCTTTTGTAGTTGGTAACCATAACAAATATGGTTATGCGGATTATTTGCCGGCATGTAACTCGCAGCACCGAGTGGAGTTGTACACATATACACTTACATACGAATGTACATATACAAGTATGTAGGAAAAAAGTAGAGTAACCAATTTGGTTAACGGCAACTACATACACACATATACTACTGTGCCCAAAAAATAAGGTGACATTGTATTTATCATGAAAATTCTTTATTTATTCTTCCAAATCTATTTCATCCTCTTCAAAGTAATCCCCTCCCGATGCAATGCACTTATGCCAACGGATTTTTCAATCTTCGAAACACTGGTTGTAGTCAGTTCCGTCTTCGCTGCGGCTTGAATCTCCTCTATCGTATATAAACGGTGTCCCCGGAGCGGTCTTTTGAGCCTGCTGAACAGCCAGAAGTCGCACGGCGCCAGATCAGGTGATTACGGTGGTTGCGAAACGAAATGGATTGAGTTTTTGGCGAAATGATCACGAATTACGAGGGCAGTATGGGATGGTGCATTATCGTGGTGTAAAAACCAAGAAGTGTCTTTCCACAATTCCGGCCTTTTTAGGTGGATAGCGTTACGCAAACGACGCATAACGTTCAAATAATATTCCTTGTTGACTGTTTGCACGGTTGGAAGGAATTCATAATGCACAACACCACGATAATCGAAGAAAACAGTCAACATGACCTTGATTTTTGAACGACTTTGGTGCGATTTTTTTGGTCTCGCCTCTCTTTTGACGCAACATTCGCTCGATTGATCGGTTGTTTCGGGGTCGTAAGCATAGATCCAAGTCACTTCGCCAGTTATAATGCATTTAATGACACCCTGGTAGTCGGAAAGCATCGCTTCACACACTTCAACACGACGCCTTTTTTTCCAAAAGATTCAATGTTTTCAGTACCAGTAGAGATTTGACGCGCTTGAGGCCCAAAACATTCTTCAAAATGGTATTGGCTGAGCCTTACGATATGCCAACTTCAACAGCAAGGTCTCTAATTGTTAATCGACGGTTTTTCAACACAAAATCTTTGATTTGTTGAACGTGAGCTTCGTCGGTTGAGGTTGGTGGTCGCAATGGACGCTCTTCGTCTTCGACACGTTCACGGCCGGCTTGGAACTCACTATACCAGTTGTAGACATGTTTTTAGACATAGCCTCATCACCAAAGGCTTTCTGCACCATCCTCAACGTATCCGCAGCAGAAAATTGATTCCGTAAACAAAATTTAATGCAAATTCTTTGCTCAACAAATTTCGACATCGCAAAAAACAAAAAACTCACTTTTAGCAGCTCACAAAACGACACGTATCTCAAACACTAATGAATATTTTGAAATGAAATTTGACATAAATGTGACTGACAGTACTACGAACCTAAAAAAAAATAATTCTCCACATCCTTCGACGCGCGCAGTTTAAATTCAAATGTCACCTTATTTTTTGGGTACTTTGGGTATGTATGGTAAGTATACCTTTTCCCATATTAAAATCTTTGGCAATGCAATTAGCGTCACTATACGTTGATTATCTACATAGTACATATGTACATACATATTTCTTCTGCAGTTGACTTACATACATTCACTCACACGAAATTTATCAATTCGGGTTTTTAACGTGAGACAAAATTTGAATTGCAAGCAGTTAATCTGCTAATTAAGGTAATGAATTTTCGCTGGCGGTTTGCCAAAGAAGTTATTTCTCAGGCATGGGCGGCTATCATTAAAACGATTTCAATTTTTATACAATAGAAAAAATCTTATAAAAATTAAGCAATCTGGATATATAGTATTAAAAGCGAATTTACATATAAAATGAACTTGTCACAGTATAATCTGGGATAATAATGTTGATTTATGTATATACTTTTTTGATTTTATTTATATATTGATGGAGAGAAAGGAATTGAATTCTGTTTTTATGACAGCCAGTTCGTTTCAAATGCGAATATACACAAACATAGTAAATGATAGATAGTAAATATTTTTTCCGTATAGTCTTCAGTCCAGTACAATTTATCGATACTGACCATTTCCCTCACATGCATCGAAAAAATATTTCTTTTCAATTATTTTGTGAAATAAAATTTGAATTTAATACCATGTATGTTCAGACCGACACTTAATCACAAGATTTCGGCTGTTGAATGGATTATCCCACTAATCTTAAAAATTTATGAAGATTTCGCCATATAAAAATGACAGTTCCAAATCAATTCATTGAAATGATTTGAAACTGATCCATGCTAAATCTCTCTGTGCGACTCTGATTTTTCGCAATCAACTTGTCAGCACTGGAAATCTGTTACATTATCACAGCTGATTTAGACACTACAAAGGGAAAAAAATGTGAACAAACAAATTTTTTTTAAAGCAATGAATCTAATTTCACCTGAAAATCGACTTAACAAATGAAAAAATAATCCATTATTTCTATTATATGGAAAATATTTGAAAAAAGACTGCTTTTATTTCAAAATACTACATATATGACAATCTTTTCTTTTGATAAATATTAAGCGATGTGACTTCATGAATGACAATAACAGCTGTTTTTTGATCTTTCTAACGGCAGTGAGAACACTTTTGGGTTATGAAATGCTTAAATGTAATCTAATCTTTTAAATTTTCGGTCTGAACATTGTATAAGTTGATAACCATAGGTTTATTTACTTGAGAACTATATTTTTCTAAGTTTTCTCAAACTGAAGACCATACTTTTCTCCAGATTTCTGAAAATGAGGATTAATGCTGGGTTTTCCAAAGGGATGATATGATTTCTAAGTGTTGTTTCATTTTTAATATGCCATGATTTGTAATTTTTTCCATTGTATTCAGTAATTGTTACAATTTCATCAGGGAAAAGCATACGCAAGAACAGTTTTCCAATTGCAACTTTTCATGCACTTTTGTCCTTTTATCGTATATTTTCCTTACATAATGTTCAAATGTGAAAACACTCGAGCACTGAAAGTATTCGACGCAGTACCCGCCGCGGGAAGCAGAGGAAGAGGAAGACCTCCACTCCGTTGGAAGGACCAAGTGGAGAAGGACCTGGCCTCGCTTGGAATATCCAATTGGCGCCACGTAGCGAAGAGCAGAAACGACTGGCGCACTGTTGTTGACTCGGCTATAATCGCGTAAGCGGTGTCTACGCTAGTAAAGAAGAAGAAGAATGTTCAAAGAAGACGAAAAACCGCCCGAAGTAATGAAAATATTGCTGCCTTTCCCAAAAGTGTTGCTGAAGACCACAATTTGTAATGCCAAGAAGTTCTCAAGAATTGGGTCTGTCTCAAATCACAACTTGGCGAATTTTGAGAAAGGTTTTGGGTTTGCATTGTTCTTACTCAAGAACTGAAATCATTGGACCACCGTAAAAGCCGTGAAATTGCTGATTTTGTCTTGGATCAAGCTGAAAACGATAACGATTTTTAAATATTTTCATGGAGCTGATGACTACATTACTGTCAGTGGAGAGCGGGCTAGATCGATGATAACCAATTTTTTATGGCCTCAACAGGAAGAAGCTGATCTTGGCAACACACAGCGCGTGAAACAACGGAATTATTGCGAGAAAAGTTGAGAGTTTCGATTATTTCAAGAAATTGTGACAATGAATGGCTTCCAAGAAGTTGTGATTTAACATCGTTAGACTACTTCATGTGGGGTTTTTAGAAGTCATTAGCAATAACCAGACTCTATTAAAAAAAATTATAATAAAAACAAAAAAAAAAAATTTTTGTGGTTTTAAAAATATATTAAAAGTCAGCTAGATTTCTAACTAAACTCAAGTCTAAAATATTTATTAGATTACACTTAATCATCAAAGTACAGCGTACCACAATTTCGTTTTATCGTAAACAAATAATTTGTTTTTCTTTCTGTGGTTCTTATCAAAATCACTTTGTAAATGAGAACAAACATATAGAAGGAATAATGCAATAGAAACAACGAGAAGTTATTGTAAGTATTCAAATAAATTGTAAACACTTGTGGGTTGCACTGTTGGCGGAAAAGTTTCTTTTTCTATTCTGTGTATTATTCACAAAAGAGTTTATAATCATATACACTGAATAGTACAATAGCCTTTTAAGGCGCGATAAGTAGCGGGCAGCAAGAACACAAGTCTTATATAATGCGCTGAGGAAGCAGGGAAGGAACGATAAACAGAAGCAGTAATTAACCCTTATGTTGAACCACAACCGAGAAAATTTTATAGCTAAATAGTAAGTAGCAAAAATAAACTGAATAAAGTGAGCGATTATTGTTGTAATTTTATAAATCCTGTTGTTGTTGATGTAGCGGCAGAATTCTGCCGAGTTGACAGGTCTTGGCCGGATAAAAATCCGGGTCCGTTCCGGTTACGTAGACCCGACTACCGTGGGAAGGACATTAATGTCATTTTTAGCGGTTGAAATCTATATACATAAATATGTAATGTAAAGAAGCTCCCTTGAGTGGTACATTTTCAGAGGATACTATTCAATGTTATTACTACAGGTTAAGAGAAAATATTTTTGTTAAATCTGGAAATTGACTTCCACGATCTTTTATTCGACGTAACTTTAATTATTAATACTTTTTACAGGATTGATAAATAAAAAGATCCAAATGTAAGAGGACTAAAGTATATTTTTTTTAAGTTCTCTTTTAATCTCTGCATAGAGTTTTCGCTTCTATAAAATAATGTCCACCAGAGGAAACACCTCTGAAAAAACTGTTCCGAAACTTGTATTTTACTGACCTTCTCAACTATTATCCAAGGTTATATTTTTGTCAAAATGTCAGTGTTACATGTTTATAAATGAACTTTTATATTTTATTTTTTTTTTATATTGAAACTCCTTTATAGCAATGAAACCTTAGGACTCTGTATGGATTTGTAGTAAAGTGGTAATTTGGACAAGGTTTTAAACCCTGGACATTACGTTTGTACCACACAGAAGGAACTGTCGGAGATCCTCATAGACTATATACATACTTCGTCCCCCCGGTAAAGGATATTTAAAAAAATGTATTTTCTAAGTGTGTAGGGCTGCCCTTAATTATTTTGCCAAATATGAATGCGAGCTGGAAACCACTTTTTTTACAGCAACTGCTGAAGTTGGTACACCTCATTAGTGCGTTGGGATTTTGACAATGGATTAAAATATCGAACTAAGAATTTGTATCAAATTTTGTATTTCTAATCAAATTTCATGTACGGAATCGTTACGAATATTGGAAAAGGCTTACGGTAATTCAGTTTTATCAAAAACGCAAATCTACAAGTGGTACAAAGCGCTCAAAGCCGAGACATCGTTAAAGACATGATTCTGGACGACCTTCGACCTCTTCAACCGATGAAAATGTCCAAAAAGTGCTTGAAAATCCTTAGAAAAATGGTAAAGAGATGACAAGAGAGCTCGACATATCACGCGAGTCCGTTCGAATGATTTTGGTTACTTTGGGTATAAAATACGTTCTTGCTCGACTCGTCCCGAGAAAGCTGAATTTTTTAAACGTAAACTGGTGTCTTTGGACCTACTTGATCGAACGAGTTCCGATCCCACATTCATGGATAACCGATGTGGATGTATGAGTTTGACAAGCAAACAAGGAAACAATCATCGGAATGAAGTCGATCGAAGAGATAAAACAAAATTCGCTGAAGGAGATGGAAACCATCTGAAAAAGTGCTTATGACAAGTGTTTCGAAAATTGGAAAAACCGTTAGGATAAGTGTATTACATCTGGTGGGGACTGCTTTGAAGGCGACAAAATAAGTACGGATGAATAATGCGGGTAGTTTCTTGTCACAATGCATGTTTTATTGTCCAAGTCAGCGCTATAATCTCCATACAAATTGTTGAGAGCCGACCTCCCCATCATATATGTAGCTGCCTCAAAAACAGACCGATAAAAATCAATATATGTATGTACATATATAAATATTTTGCATACCCATTTGTGCTATAAAAAATACGAGGGTTGCTATATATATTTCTGGTCTAGGCAACACGTAAGTGTCGCCAGGTGCAATCTGACATTCCCATTGGAAAGTTTGACATTTTTTAGCATAACATCACTCAGAACATTTTGTCATTTAATCGTGAATTGTTTTATTTACAGGGAATTAAAAAATTCATCTCGGCCAAAAAATGGAATTAACTCGTGAACATTTTCGTGCGATCATTTTTCACAACTTTCGACGTGGATTATCACGACAAGAGTGCATCGGTGAACTAAAATCTTTGTATGGCTATGAAGCACCATCCTATAGCACTGTGAAAAACTGGTACAACGAATTCAATCGTGGCCGACACTCGCTCAAAGACGAATTCCGTGAAGGTCGTCCAAAAACAGACGTTGTGCCAGAAACCATCGATGCCGCACGTGAACTGATAATGCAAGACCGTCATGTAACATACCTTCAGATGCAGGCATGCCTATGCATTTCTCTCACCAGCATACATTCGATATTGCATGAACACCTGGCCGTAAAAAAGGTTTGTTCTCGTTGGATCCCGCACAATTTGACAATCGCTCAAAAAAGGCTCGTGTGGATTGGTGTAAAGAAATGCTGAAAAAATACGATCGCGGTGCTTCAAAAGACGAATTAAAAAGAAGAATTAATAAAAAAAGTTTATAAGATCGTCACAGGTGACGAGTCAAGGATCTATGCGTATGAGCCCGAAACAAAACAGCAATCGACCGTATGGGTCTTCCAAGACTAGTCAAATCCAACGAAAGTTGTTCGTGGAAGAAGTACTTCGAAGCAAATGGTCGCCTGTTTCTTCGTCAAAACTGGTCATGTGGCGACTGTTCCACTTGAGCAACGTAGGACGGTCAATTCTGAGTGGTACGCCACCATTTGTTTGCCTGAAGTCTTCGGAGAAATTCGAAAAACGAACAAGAGAAGACGAATCATTGTGCACAATGACAATGCGAGCTCTCACACATCGGCTCAAACCAGCGCCATTTTGATCGGCCAAAACGTCGAATTGATAGGTCATCCGCCGTACAACTTGGCACCCAATGACTTCTTTTTATTCCCACACAACAAGAAAATAATGCGTGGTCAACGATTTTCGTCGCCAGAAGATGCTGTTGAAGCATTCAAAAACCATGTTTTGAGGAGGGGAAAAAAAGTACTTCGAAAATTGGTTTGAGCGCATGCAAAAGTGTATAAATCTTGATGGAGAATATTTTGAAAAACAATAAAACCATTTTCGTTGATAAATATTCATATTTTCATTATTAAGCCAGAAATATATATAGCAGCCTACGTACATCACTGAAGTGTATGATGACTTCGTGCAACCAAAGTTAATTTTTTCGTTTTTTTTTTTTGTTTCTTTGTAATGAGTTGTTTTGTAATTGGAGCGCTGGAATGACATGTACATATGTACATATGTATAAATAAAATATGATGTCGCCACATAAATGTTTACATTCCATCAAACCAAATGTTACGCTGGTTGGTAGTTAAGTTTTTTTTTTTTTTAATATTCGAAACACGTAATGGCGGCAGTTGCAGCTATAAATCGCTCCAACACCGCTTTGCGATCAAATAGTTGAAAGCTGTAATATATATTTTTCTCAGATTTTATACATTCTTGCTGCAAGCGCTACAATAATTGTTTAGTTGCAAAATGATTGACAAATTGTTAATGCCAATTGAAGCATTGTAGAGCGAAAAATTCCATTGAAAAGCAGAAATTGATTTGCGCCCAATTGAAGGCACATACTATATACACCACATAGTTGGTATTTCAAAGAAGCGTTTCCTCATTGTTGGAAAGGGCAGTGGCCGCTGCAATGAACCTCGCCAGCCAGTGTATTTGCATCCAAGCGACAGCGTTACGTCGCCACTGCCTTGGCATTTTGTAATCATTCAACCTGCGACTGAACAACCATTCTAGGTGCTGCCACTAAGCATATGTAAAAAAGTATGTATATGTGTGCGTGTATGTGCTAGCTATTCAAGTGTGTATTTATGCATTACTATTACCTTGTATAAACATTTATTCACATGTGGACACATTGCAGTCAATTAATGTGTTTGCTAGCATTTTAATTTGCAATTACTGAGGCGCGAGCGCACTTTTGAATACAGCGATTTTAACGTGTCGCCGTGCAACCGTCTGCTACTCGTATCATCAGCAGCATACCACCGCTAGCTCTACAGCTGTACGGCCGGCTATCAACACTGTGGCTTTATTGCATTCTATGTACTTTTAATTGCATTTGACTGCATTAAAATAAAAAAAAGGATAATATGAAGCAAATAAAAAATAAGCACAAAAAAATAGAATTTATGCATCAATGCGTTTATTCACCTCGCCAGGCCCGAGGTTGCCGACAACTGCAACGCTTCCCTGAGGCGTACTAGCGCTACCAACAACACCGCCGTTGCAGCCGCCGGTGGCTGCCATGTTGCAGCTTGCTACTTGCAGCACTTTCACTTTTTTCTCACTTTTCTTCGCTCAGTCCCAGCGTTCTTTTGTGCTTTAGGCTTTGGGATGAGGAGGCACAGCACCGCTTTCTGACGCGCCGTCGGCCACATCGTTAGAATGAATGTGTAAATAAACGCTTGACATGACGTGTACAAGTGCCTATAATTATACTCTTTTGTTGCCAAACAAACACACAAACTTGCGCGCGCATACTCACACACACACACACATGTGCAGTGTATGCTGCTTTGGCGTTGCCTTGCAACCTCGAAATCCTCACGGCCTTACAACCTCCATGGCCTCCAACGGCATTTCTTCCGCTACCGCAATGGCATGGCAATGAAACTCTTCTAAATTATATGCTGAGAAGATGTCTGAAGTGACTTTCATGCATACACTGCACTTCGTTGTGTAGACAGTGGTGGTCTTTAAGGAGTGCGAGTGACGCGGTAAGCTGCGTCGCATTACTGTTGTTGTCGACGTGCAGTGAAGTGTAATGCAAAAATAAACACTCGAGGAATTCATGCAACGCAATTTGTTTTTGATCATGTAGGAGTATTTCTCTTGGCAAGTTGTTTGTCTAATAAAATGTTTTAAATAATGGGTGGGAAAAATATACCCACTTCGGTTAGATTGTGATAAGTACACATGTAGATAATTTTACATAAGAAAATCCTATTTATTTGCAGTAGCATTTACAAGAGCACTAGGGTTGTCCAAAGAAATGATTTTATATATATTTTTTAATTCTTTTGCGGTTTTTTTTTACAAATCACTGTGAATATCGAAAAAGGAATTGGTTAAAGTACCACACAGGATCTACTATATTTATGCGTTTCCTGATAATTAGTTCCTCAATCTGTTCAGCAAAAAACGCACGCCAACAAACACAAGGAAGGTTCGACGTTGAGAAGCTGCAATCACAACAGACAGCCGAACGATTTTCTACTCGGCTTGCACTCCTGCTCTCTCGAGAGCTCTCGTCAACAACTCGGTATAAGGGAACTGTGGGACGGCATTTCAAACTCCTTACGTACAGCTGCAACCGAGACCATTGGTTTTCGGAAAGTGCAAAAGAACCGCTGGTACGACGAGGAGTGCCGTGTCGCAGCGGAGAGAAAACAGGCTGCCTATCTCGCAACGTTACGATCGACCACAACACGTGCGGGATGGGATAGATACCGAGAGTTGAAGAGAGAAGCGAGACTCATTTGTAGACAGAAAAAGAAAGAGGCCGAAATGCGTGAGTACAAAGAGCTTGATAAGCAATGCTCGAAAATTCTACGAAAAGATGCGGCGACTTTCAGAAGGTTTTAAGACCGGAGCATATTCTTGTAGAACCCCCAAAGTGATCTAGTCACCGATGCCCAAAGCATACTTAAAATATGGAGGGAACACTTCTCCAGCCTGCTGAACGGCAGTGAACGTACAACACCAGGAGAAGGCGAACCCGATTCCCCAATCGATGACGATGGAGCAGACTGCCAACAAAGCGGCAGTGACCGACGGATTGTCGGCCGAGCTATTCAAACACGGCGGCGAAGAATTGATAAGGAGCATGCATCGGTTTCTTTGCAAAATATGGTCGGACGAAAGCATGCCCAACGATTGGAATTTAAGTGTGCTATGCCCAATCCTTAAAAAATGAGACCCCACAATCTGCGCCAACTACCGTGGGATAAGCCTCCTCAACATCGCGTACAAGAACCTTTGACAACACACCTTTATACAATCCCGCTTCGTTTCAGGTCTTGGAGCAAAAGATGCGCATGTCAATCGCCAGTTACCACCAATCGAAATGCGCGAACGAGTTATCGAAAATTGAACTCAATGAATGGACCATCTGGGAAGTAGCCGCGGCCAACATTTGAAAAAGATAATCTTCAAAAAATAAATGCCAAAGAATGTTCTACCCAATGATAATGAACATTTCCCATTACATTTGAAGTTTCTTTTTATTTAAAGAAGGGAACCTCGAAATGGATAAAAAATTAAAAAAAGTTAAACTTACTTAAAATTGAAATGAAAAATTCAGAATGAAAATAAAAACCCTACCAAATTTAAACTATTAGTAAAAAATGCTTCAAATAGAGTCTCGCCATTTCTCTCCTTGCTATCCTTCAGCGGTGCTCGCTTGTCAAAAATTGTACATGTAGAAACAATAATAAATTGAATTGATAGAGCCTGCGGATACCTAATTTTTCTTCTTCTTAATTGGCGTTTACGCGATTATAGCCGAGTCAACAACAGCGCGCCAGTCTTTTCTTCTTTTCGCTACGTGGCTCTAATTGGATATTCAAAGCAAAGCCAGGTCCTTTTCCACTTGGTCCTTTCAACGGAGTGGAGGTCTTCCTCTTTCTATGCTTCCCCCGGCGGGTACAGCGTCGAATACTTTCAGAGCTGGAGTGTTTTCGTCCATCCGGGCAACATGACCTAACCAGCGTAGGCGCTGTCTTTTAATTCGCTGAACTATTTCAATGTCGTCGTACATCTCGTACAGCTCATCGTTCCATCGAATGCGATATTCGCCGTGGCCAATTCGCAAAGGACCGTAAATCTTTCGCAGAACCTTTCTCTCGAAAACTCTTAAGGTCGACTCATCGGTTGTTGTCATCGTCCAAGCCTCTGCCTCTCATCCGAGGCTATTGTTTATTTTTCACTAGGGGGGTTTTATACATGGCGGGTCCCAAACCCAGCGCACAACCCTATGCAGGGGATGTTTCGCCTTCTCACTTTAGCTCGACTTCAAACGGATGTTCTAAGGCTACCCAGAGGATACTTGGTCAAAGACCGGAAGTCGTGAGCTGCTTGAGTCATATGTAAAAGAATCGTTCCTGGCCACTCCCAAGTGAATGGCGATCAGAGAACTTTCCTCACTTGCGTGAACTTCTACACATGACTCCATTGGCGAATTCCTCTTAAAAATGTAAATTTTTTTCTAGAGACTTTCAACACTCAAGGCTTGAAATAAATTAATTTGCCCTCAAACTCCGCCTTTTAATGCATTTAAACGCTACTCAGATTAATGTTGGCTTACTATATAAAAAAGTCATTAACTCGTCTTAAACGTCGTTGGATCATATTTCTCAACACATTTTCAAAATCGCACGAAATCACTTCAGGGAGAACTAAAGCGCTTTGTTTCTTTCAAATTTTTTTGCTTTTATACTTTGGTAACCTTAAACCTTTAGAAATCTAGTAATTATTTGAAATAAAAGGATATTTTTTTTTTGTATTTCAGCTTGAAGCGTAATTGAAGAAAAATATTCCGATCACACAATAATCCTTTCTTACCGGTAAATAATTAATTGAAGTAGTTACTGCGCCGAAGAAATGGTTTTCACATACTATAATAGTTGAAAGACTTACCTAGAAAGAAAGAGAAGTAAAATAATATGATTAGAAATTTGTAGATATAAAATATAAAGAACAAATAACAAAACAATTATTTACACAAAATCATATCAGATGATAAAAAGCGCAGAAGAAGAACAATACAAATTCAAAGCTGCTTCCAAGTAAAATAAAATGGAAGGAGATTAAATCGAGAGGTTTGAAAGACAGTAGAGGCAAAAAAAAAAAGAAAAAGCCATCATTTTTGTGATGTCCATGTTTTTTCCAGTGGATATTTTGGTCTAGAAATTAAAAAAAAAAAAGATTTTTTCCAGAGGATATTCTGGTCTAGAAATTAAAAAAAAATCGATTTTTTTTCAAAATTTCACTATTCAATAATATGTCCGCATGAGGATTTTTCAAAATTCAAATTATTTATGGAGTATACGTATTTTGCTGACCAGGCATCCACACTGGTTCGACCGGTATTGAAACTGTAAACCCGTTTTTCTCAAAACTATCATTTTCAAAACGATACCCACGATGTCTCAGGTTATACTGGACCGATTTACCTGGAAATTTTACCGTGTCTTTATTGACTTATCTATGTCTGACTAGCCATATCTACAAATTTCACTACTTCGTGGAAAAATGCGCGCGCGTTGGCAGGATAACTCCTTACAGGATCATCTTAAGTGACAAAAATGAGTTAAAATCTTAACTTAGAACTTGGACGAAGGAGAAAAAACTGAAAATTGGATGGGATTTTTGGCAGACATTTTTACCAAAAAATTAAAATTTGTGTGTTTCAAATAGTTCTTACCGAAAAAAATCCTTGGTCCAAGCCTTTTAAAAAAAAAATAAAAATTGGATGGGGTTTTTGGCAGACATTTTTGCAAAAAAATTAAAATTTTAGTGAATATTTGAGTTTTGAAAAAGTTTTTACCGAAAAAAATCCTTGGTCCAAGTCTTTAAGAATTGCATCTTAAAGGCCTGTGTAAAATTTCATAAAGATCGGTTGAGTAGTTCTCAAGAAATCTTGCCAATTGACTTTAAAAACACAGATTCGAGAAAAACGCGTTTAAACGGCGTCTTTAGGCTAGCCAGCCTAGAGCACACAAGTTCTCAAGGATGTATCTCCGAAACTATTACTCGGATCAACTTGAAAATTTAAAACAATGTTCTAGAGGTTATAGAATTTAATAAAACAATAAAAAAATCGTTTTTTTGAAACCCGTATACCCATATAACCCCTTAAATAACCATCAAATACTAGCAAAATATTTTAAAATGAAAATATAAATCGATTGCAAAGACACTTGAATATAATAAGATAAGAACTGACACTAACAATATAATACAAGCATTGGGCGACCATATAAAATACTCCATTTATGTCACTCCACAAGCATTTATTGTTGAGGTTATGTCTTATTTTTGATTCCTAGGTATTTGCTAAGTATTAATATATACACAAGTATGTATATATGTACATATAATCGCAAATAAGTTAATGGCAATAATACTCACAATGAGTAATCGTTTAAAAATAGAACCGTGCTAGGAATTGGCAACTTTACTCTAATACATACTCTAATTACTGAAATAGCGTGATGTGCACAGGCAAGGAAGACTTTAGAAAGCTACGAACTAATCACCGGAGTTGGTGATGACTGATGTTGTATGGAGTACATATGTTGTATAGTATATCAACTACATTACATTGCACCAGTTTGTTCGAGAAGCCAAACAGGCGCAAGAAGATAGTTAAGACACAACAGTGACGAACAAGTGAAGTCACTACGACAAGCGATCGGCTATACGATTGTATGTATGTGACTGATAGTATGTATGTAGTTCAGCACATAACCTTACTGTGACTTTGTTGTAAGTGCAGTAAACTGAGAAGTTCTTCACTTAAATACTGAGGATGAAGCAAAAAGGTTATGCATGTTGACTAAATGACTAAGCAGCTAACAGTTTTGCTACCCTCTTCTTAGTCTGCTATGAACGACATGTACATAATATGTTTGCAAACAACGAGACTTCAGTCTACGACGAATTATTTTTTTGTTTTTGCACAAATAGCGTTCACCTTGGTTAATCGCTTGTTTCTCAAATGTTTTTACTTTTTATTGCTAGGGGTTTTGCTACTTTTTTGCTTTCAAAGTGTATTTCAAGGCAATGTACTCATATACCTAAATTTGCTCGCAGAAAGTCTGCCTACGACATTTTGAACGACAAATGTGTGGCTACTGTTTTATTGGTGACTTCTTTGTCACCTTTTTGATTTGCGGATATCCCAGCATTGTGTGTTGGCGTCGATATAATAAAACAAAAACTTAGTGAACTTAGTTATGCCAAAGCAGTTGTTTCCTCTTCATTAAAGTGGTTTCTGCGTGGCGGGTCCCAAACCCAGCGCACAACAAGGGTTACCTACGTTTCCAGGGTGCGCGGTGAGGACGCAAGAGTAGGAATTGGGTATAGTCCTACAACTACCTACACACCTTGAAGTCCAACGCATAATCACTCTTGCCAACGCATGCTATTTTGGACTGAATAGGCAATTGAAAAGTAAAGTCCTCTCCCGATGAGCTGTACATCTCGTACGGCAACGTTGACATACGAGTATGTAGTTCAGTGAATCAAGAGACAGGAGCTGCGCTGGCTAGGTCATGTTATCTGGGTGGAAGAGAACACACCAGTTTTCAGGGCTTTTGATTCGATTCAACGTGCGCCAATAGAAGGAAGGAAATCAGGTGGAGAAGGATTTGGCTGCACTAGGTAGCTCGAATTGACGCCATATATCGAAAGAAGAAATGATTGGCTTCTCCAATTAGATAACACTACTCAAGAAATTTGAAGGAAAATTTGCGACTAATGAGATCTTCTTCTTTACTGGCGTAGGCAGCGCTTGCGCGATTATAGCCGAGTCAACAACAGCGCGCCACTCGTTTCTTCTCTTCGCTACGTGGCGCCAATTGGATATTCCAAGCGAAGCCAGGTCCTTCTCCACTTGGTCCTTCCAACGGAGTAGAGGTCTTCCTCTTCCTCTGCTTCCCGCGGCGGCTACTGCGTCGAATACTTTTAGAGCTGGAGTGTTTTCATCCATCCGGACAACATGACCTAGCCAGCGTCATGTCAATGTCATCGTATATATCGTGTAGCTCATCGTTCCATCGAATGCGATATTCGCCGTGGCCAATCCGCAAAGGACCATAAATCTTTCGCAGAACCTTTCTCTGGAAAACTCTTAAGGTCGACTCATCGGTTGTTGTCATCGTCCAAGCCTCTGTACCATATAGCAGGACGAGAATTATGAGCGACTTATAGAGTTTGGTTTTTGTTCGTCGAGAGAGGACCTTACTTTTCAATTGCCTACTCAGTCCGAAGTAGCACCTGTTGGCAAGAGTAATCCTGCGTTGGATTTCCAGGCTGACTAATGAGATCTGGTATTTCGTTATTTGAGGTGCCTTGATTATGAATTTGAGTTCAAAAATGTTCCTCAAGTACAGCTATTTTTGTCATTTTAGTAAATTAGGTTTGACTCCTAATCCCCTTGATTACAATACAAAAAATCCTACGTGTTCTGAAATTTTTGCTATAACTTTCGGTTTTAGCAACCCAAAATTAGCACAATCGCAAAATGACTGTAAACTAGTATAATTTTTTCAAAGGCAATAAATTTTCCTGAATCACCATATAATTAGTGCATAAATCTCAGAAACCGACAAAATAAATAAAATATTTTTTATTCACATTTTTCACAACTAAATAGAGTCATAAAACGAGTACTAATCTCGCTGGCAATTTGCAAAATATCGCAAATGAATGGAGATAATAAAAAAAAATGCTGCAAATAAAGTAAAAATTATTATGCAATTGTGCATTTTCACATTTCCAGCAGCGACCGACATCACACAAAGCGTTTGTCCATTTGTTATTGGCACGAATCGAGTTCAGTGGCCCGAGTGCCAGGGCCGTAGTAAAGCGTTCGGCATGTGTGTGTATTAAATTTTAGGAAATGTGATGTATAATTATTTGTATGTACTCGTATGTATGTAAATACTAATAGGTGAACCAAGTAAAGCTGCAAATACAAATCAAAAATAAAATCGGTGAATCGCGTGCCACATATCACATGCCACAAAAACGTCATTATAGCAGTTATACTGGTGCATATGCTGCTAGATACAAATGTGTACACACGATGCAATATTTGTGTGTTTTTGTTAAGGTGTTATGGGGTCGATATTGTTGCCGCAGCGTATGGTACAGTAGTGCACCGCTTATTAGAACTGTATAAACTTTTTTGTTAATTATTTGTTTTTTAATAAAATATTAAGAATACTGGGAATACCAAAAAATCTCATAAAACCACATAAATGAACTTTTTAAACGAGTTCACCGAAAAACAAAAAAATACAAATTTTCATATACTTTATATATACAATATGCATATGTATACTTAGACATCGGTAAAACCCGAAAAATCGGCCAAAACAATTGAAAATTTTTCATTGGAATAATGGCATTAAAATGCTGCTTTACGAACGAAGTTTTTTCGCTAAAACTAAGTTTTTGAAGTATCAATGTACAAGCATATATGTACATAGGTTGCTATATATGTCAGATGCAATCTGACATTTCCATTGGATAGTTTGACATTTTTTAGCATAACATCACTCAGAAGGTTTTGTCATTTAATCGTGAATGGTTTTATCTACAGGAAATTAAAAAATTCATCTCGGCCAAAAAATGGAACTAACTCGTGAACATTTTCGTGCGATCATTTTTCACAACTTTCGACGTGGATTATCACGATAAGAGTGCATCGATGAACTAAAATCTTTGTATGACTATGAAGCACCATCCTATAGCACTGTGAAAAACTGGTACAACGAATTCAATCGTGGCCGACGCTCGCTCAAAGACGAATTCCGTGAAGGTCGTCCAAAAACAGCCGTTGTGTCAGAAAACATCGATGCCGTACGTGAACTGATAATGCAAGACCGTCATGTAACATACCTTCAGATAGAGGCATGCCTACGCATTTCTCCCACCAGCATACGTTCGATATTGCATGAACACCTGACCGTAAAAAAGGTTTGTTCTCGTTGGATCCCGCACAATTTGACAATCACTCAAAAAAAGGCTCGTGTGGATTGGTGTAAAGAAATGCTGAAAAAATACGATCGCGGTGCTTCAAAAGACGTTTATAAGATCGTCACAGGTGACGAATCATGGATCTATGCGTATGAGCCCGAAACGAAACAGCAGTCGACCGTGTGGGTCTTCCAAGACGAGCCAAATCCAACGAAAGTTGTTCGTGGAAGAAGTACTTCGAAGCAAATGGTCGCCTGTTTTTTCGGCAAAACTGGTCATGTGGCGACTGTTCCGCTTAAGCAACGTAGGACGGTCAATTCTGAGTGGTACCCGTACACCACCATTTGTTTGCCTGAAGTCTTCGGAGAAATTCGAAAAACGAACAAGAGAAGACAAATCATTGTGCACCATGACAATGCGAGCTCTCACACATCGGCTCAAACCAGCGCCATTTTGATCGGCCAAAACGTCGAATTGATGGGTCATCCGGCGTACAGCCCTGACTTGGCACCAAATGACTTCTTTTTATTCCCACACATCAAGAAAATAATGCGTGGTCAACGATTTTCGTCGCCAGAAGATGTTGTTGAAGCATTCAAAAACCATGTTTTGGATGTGTCTCAATCGGAGTGGAAAAAGTGCTTTGAAAATTGGTTTGAGCGCATGCAAAAGTTTATAAATCTTGATGGAGAATAATTTGAAAAACAATAAAACCATTTTCGTTGATAAATATTCGTATTTTCATTATTAG
Source organism: Bactrocera correcta (assembly GCA_027475135.1). NCBI lineage: Eukaryota > Metazoa > Arthropoda > Insecta > Diptera > Tephritidae > Bactrocera > Bactrocera correcta. The sequence goes on from CM050326.1 coordinate 81,717,521, forward strand.
GCCAGAAATATATACAGCAGCCTTGTATATAAATGTTTGAGCACTTTGTATTTAAGCAGGGAATACTGTACATACATCGGTACTAAACAAATATATGCTATGCAGTTAATGGTTGGTCCGAAAAACCACTGTGAAGAAAAAAATTGCCGACATCAAGTTAATTTCATGGCGGAAGGAAAAATTTATAAGCTATTACCAGGCGTGAAGTAAGAAATTCAAAAGTGATGTACGGCAACAAAAACCTTGAAAAGTAAGTTTTATACCGCGAGCTTTCTCGACTCAAATTACATGTGCTCAAAAGTTTTAAACAATAAAAAATTTTGGCAGAGCAATTTCATAATTCAGGGCCTTGCAAACTTTTTTCCACATCAAAGAGGTCCTTTAATCAATTTTTTAAAGGAGTAAGATAGGTTCCTGCGAATATTAAACTAAACTATTTTAAAGAAAAACTACAAAAAATTCAAATTTAATGGGCAATGTTTATAGTCATTCGAAAAAACTTTCTTTGGTTCATCGGTTGAATCCAGTTTTCGATGACTCGTTCGAACATTTCGACTGGTAATTGGCGAATGACACGCGTAATGTTTCACTCCATGTCGTTTTGTTAGTTTTTTTTCTGGATGAAATGGCAGCTCTTAAATCTCTTTAGGTACTCTTCGTTCCAAATGCTGCAATTTTGCTTATTTACACACCCATTGAGCCAAAAATGGGCATCATCGCTGAACAAAATTCTTTTCAAAAGCTCATCGAACGAAGCGATTTCGAGGTAAATTGCGCCAAGTCGTTCCAGTCCGAGTTGCTCGTACGTCGTCGAATCGACTTTACACGGTCTTCGTGTACATTCTCAGCTACGGCTGCTATACTTTCTTCCCTGCATGCTGGACGTGGTCTATCCGGTCGAATATTATCCAATAATAAGGTCTTGAGATGGGTGATGTTATTATTAGCAACACACGACGCAACGCACAGATACTCAGTAAGCCGATTATGCTGACCACAAGGTGAGCAAAATCCACGAAGCACATTCTTTACAGAACATGAATTTTCGTAATAAAGTTGAACGATTTGTGAACGTTGTTCAGACTAAAGTCTTTCCACGATGAAATGCTAAACAATACTGTACAAAAATAATAATCTGTTACAAAAAAAAACTATTGAAAAAAGTACCTCTACTTGGATCAGCCGTTATAACTAGAAAAAAAGGGAGTAGCAATCTATTTCTATTCTATTCCAGTTCCAATGTGTAATTTAAAGAATGACAACGGATTTATTGCCAACTGTCAGGTAGCTACGAAAATGCAATTCAGTTCAGAACAGGCACTGACAACTATCATTACTTTCAATATAATGCAACATAACATGTTGCCACTGACATATGCGCTTGCAGACAGACATACTTCTAAATATACATACGTACATAATCACCAAAGGGCGTGTCACGCACATGTAATTAAACAACAACAATAGGAAGGCAACTGAAAATGCATTTATCCCGTGATTCTTCCACGAAAGACAAGTTGCGTTGTCCTTTCTCTACGCCGTTCAACTTGTAGTGACTTTATCATTCTCGAAAATCGGCAAAACAATTAATGTTCCCTTTTCACCATATCACATACATATGTATGTATGTATATACAGCATATAGAACACATCGGTGTAGAGCAATTGTTGTAAGTGGTATAACAAAAAGAAGAAGAAAAAACAACAATGCCAATATGATCGGCTGCGCGTTGGCATCATTATTTTATGCACCGAAGTTGTAAAATGAAAGCAATTTTTGGCATGCGCGCCTCTCTCGCACGCAAACACGCACGGCAAGGGCGTGTGTGCAAAGTAGCAGGGAGAAAATACTCGCAGATTTTGCAAGTCTCCAGGGCATACATTATATAAATGTGTATGACTGCTGGGGATTGTTCCAGTTGAGTTTTGTTGGCCACCCGCTGTTTCAAAATTGCCAAACTATGTATACATGGACATATGTACATACATATGTATGTATGTACAGGGTAGGCCATTTAAAGTTGACCCATTTGTTTGTTTGCCAAAATTAAGGCGTCGCGGATAATCAGCTGGGTTTAGTTTTTGTGCCATTTGAATTTTATATGGAAACATCTTCAAATCTTTATGAATTATGCGTCGGAGAGTGGTGCGAGAGATGTCTAATTCCTGAGAGCGGCGATAACTCGATGTCGATGGAGTCTCCTCAATACTGGCTCGTACAGCTTCGATATTTTCATCAGAACGTCTTGTGCGTTGTCTGGATGCATGACTGGCATTACTGAGATTACCGGTGTTCACAAATTTTGCGTATAAAGACTTAATTGTGTTCTTAACTGGAGCACTTTTCACTTTATTTTTTTTGCGAAACGCACGTTGAGTTAACACAGTTGAAAAGTTATTTTGAATATAAAGCTGAACAATTTCAGCGCGTTCTTTTGGAGTGTACTGTTCCATGGTATAAATTGTCTTCGAATGACGCTTCTAACGCGGTATGACATTAGCCGATTTGTCAGCGCTGTTAAAAGTTACAGCGTTGCCAGATGGGTCAACTTTAAATGGCCTACCCTGTATATGTGTGACGTTCGAATAAATAATAGAAAGGTTTATATTGAAAAGGAAATTGGTATTGAAATTAAAATTGGAAAAAGGCTCATTTTAAAATATATTAAGTGCATGCAGCAATGGGAATTGCGTGCTGAGGTTGCTCATTAACTCTGGACTACACACAAATATAATGTGCTTTTGCGTCACTTAAATTTAAAGGATATGTGATACGACATTTGGAAATCAATTGTGTCCAGAAGTCAACTTTACACTTTAACTTAAGCACTCAAAAATGCCCAAAATTAACATTTCTCCGGAAAAATCGGCTTGCGGAAAATGTTCTACGGATCAATCAGAACAAATTTGTTTGAGAGACTATAGACCTAAAACCATTCCCGACCCACCAGTTTTATATATCTGAAGCTATAACATTTTTCCTATTTCAGGTAATTCGCGAATCTCATCCGAAAAGATCTCCGCCGGCTAGACAAGAATGAACCAAGCCAAATTTTAGTACACTATTCTGATGTGAACCGTAATCCAGTGAGCGCATTTTGCATCGAAAGGACCAAATGGTGATCAGAAGGTATAAAGTTTGGGCTATAATGCAGGTGAGGCAAAACCAACCCAGCCGACTTAGGAGTCGGAAAATGAATGCATTGTGTCTCGACACAAATTCTAGGCGTTTTTCGACCAAAGGTCGTTTTAGTTTGATAATGGTTGCCCGTTTACTCGGTTTTAGAAGCTCCTAATACAGCGCACCCTTCTGATCCTACATACAGAGTATTACCTTGGTCTCATGGATATTTGACCAGGTTTAATTTTTGCCTTTATCATTGGCGTAATTGACCCATTTTTCTTTGCCAGTTACAATTCGACGCAAAAACGACTTCTGACTGACATGAAAAGTCTTTCAACGTTTCTTGACACCCAATTTCCGGGCACTTGTATGTATCCGGCGGTTTTAAATTATTTTATGCACCGAACGTTCTGTCGGTTTTTAAACGTTCTGAAATTTGCTGCTTACAATCTTCATCGAGTAATGCTTTCCCCATCTTGAAACTTTCGTGGCCGCTCTGAAAGTTCTTCGTCTAACAAGCGACAATCCACCACTTTTAAATCGTGTAAACTACTTTTGGCGCGTTCGGTCAGCTATAGAAAGTTCCCCGTATACTTTCAGCGAAATAAGCATGTTTTCAATTATTTTCTTCTTTACTGGCGTAGACACCGCTTACGCGATTATAGCCGAGTCAACAACAGCGCGCCAGTCGTTTCTTCTCTTTTTTACGTGGCGCCAATTGGATATTCCAAGCGAGGCCAGGTCCTTCTCCACTTGGTCCTTCCAACGGGGTGGAGGTCTTCCTCTTTCTCTGCTTCCCCCGGCGGGTACTGCTTCGAATACTTTCAGAGCTGGAGTGTTTTCATCCATCCGGACAACATGACCTAGCCAGCGTAGCCGCTGTTTTTTAATTCGCTGAACTATGTAAATGTCGTCGTATATCTCGTACAGCTCATCGTTCCATCGAATGCGATATTCGCCGTGGCCAACCCGCAAAGGACCATAAACCTTTCGCAGAACCTTTCTCTCGAAAACTCGCAACGTCGACTCATCCGTTGTTGACATCGTCCAAGCCTCTGCACCAATTTCTCAATTATGGAACAATATAATAACAATCAAGTTACGTCATCTATTGGCAAAGTATAGAAATAATCATAGGCCAAATAGATCAATGTCGAGTAAATATAGCCTTTTACTTGTAAATATTGACAGAGCAGCTACATATTTCACCGACCGTGTAAATTTAATCAAATTTGCAGCAAACAAAACTATTAACTTTTATTTTTGATATACTGCTCTTTAAGAGTCATTAATATGAGTACTCAATTCAACACTCTTTTGCATTTCAACAAAAGTAAAAAGTCAAAACAAAATGTGTTTAACATTATCTATCAAATGATCTTATCTACTCAGCTGTTATTTGCAAAGCTATTGAAAACTTAAGCCGCCCCACACTCTGGGACCAGCTGCCTTGAATTTTGCCAAACGCACTGCAAGCACTTGAGGAACAGAAATGACAGCAACAAACTGCTAAAATTATAGTAAAACTTGCGGTAGTGAAATATATGTGTGTGTGTATGTATAAAAATAAACAATAAAGCAAGCAGAAAAAAATAGGCAAAGGTAGAGCGAGGTATGAGGCATCAGCAGCGGCAGGCCACAAACAGCTGTGCCCACATGCCTGCAAAAATTTTTAGCGCTGTTGCCACCTCCAGACGCCGACGGTCATCAACGAAACCACCAATATTCAGCATCCGACAGTTAGCATATATTTATATAAGCATTATGCACATTTATGTATGCGTTTGTGTATTTATATATACATACATACACACATATGTATGTAGATAACAGCGATTTTGAAGGCTGCAGCAGCAAACGGGGAACTTAACTCGCTTAGAATTTGCATTGTTTGCCCACACAAGTTATATATACATTTGCATTGTCATTTGTGCATGCAAACAGCCGTTCAATAACCTAAAACCAACAGTCAACCGCCAGCAGTCAGCGCAGCCGTCAATGCCCGTTAAAAAGGTGGCAAGCAAGCGTTTAGCACTTCCATGAGGCTGGAGTCAATGTCGCGCTGGCGTCTTAAGCGCAAATAAATGATGTGGTTACACACATACATACATACATATGTCCATACACATGCGCTTAGCAACGTGTATGTGTGTAAATGCGTTCCTCAATTTTATGCTCTTAAAAATTGTTTGCTGACTAGTCATAAACAAATTCAGTCATCTATTTCTTCGTGCATTCATGCCTGCTGCTTACAGTTAGTTTTGGATTTATTTACTTGGGTGTTAGTTAGCGTGCAGCCGTTCCAAGTCTTTGACATGAGTATATGGTAAGTAGGTATATGATACATAAGTAGGTACTTATGTACATACATAAAAATATAATATATTTTATTTTTATTTATTTTGACATTTTTGATGTTGTGCATACTCTGAACGTTTTGACATATGAGCGCAATTTGTGTTGTTTACAGTAACTTAAAATATTCATCGCGACCAAAAATTAAATTAAATTACGAATATTTTTAGCCAATTATTTTTTACAACTTTCGATACAACTCAGCAATTGTGCATCGATGAGCATAATTTAATTTTTGGCAATGAAGCTCCATCAAGGACCAGTGTTTATCGATGGTATAGGGAATTCAATCGAGGACGTAGATCACCGTTTCCACGACAGTTGGGTCTACATAACCCAGATTTTTAATCCGGCCAAGGACTGTCCACTTCGCAAAATTTTGCCGCTACAACAGCAACAGTACGTAGATCACCTTAAAACGAACTTCGCAAAAGTCGGCCAAAATCACACAAACTGATGGAGCAAGATCATCATATGACCTATCGTACGATTTACTATATAGGCAATAGTGTGACTAGCATACATCCAATATTGCATGAACAATTAACTGAAAAAAAAAAATGTACACATTGCATCCCATACAAGGCTTGTGTCGATTGGCCGAGAGAAAAAATACTATAGCGGTGCTTCGAAACACGTCTATGACATCTTGACATCTGATGAATTGTAGATTTACAATGTGAACAACAGCAGACTGTATCGAGTGTTTCCAGCTGCCTGCTAATGGTTTCCTGTTTTTTCTTTTTTTTTGTTTTTGAAAACTAGAACAAAGCAGAACTGTATAATTCTGAATGGTATACAACCATTTATTTGACATTTTCTCTTTTAAGAATTCAGGATAACTAACTCACTGACTTATTGGCTGAAAAACCAGAATTTTTGAGCACTGAAAACATTGATGTGATGAGTCATAATACCGACTTGACACCAAATTACTTCTTTTTATTTCTGTAATGTTTTTCGACACCTGAAGAGGCGGATTAGGCGTTCAGAATGAATTTAATATTTTGAAAAACAACAAAGCAATTTTCGATGCTAAATTTTTGTTTTTGTTCTCTAATCTCAACCCTGACATTATTTGACAATATAAATTCAGAACAATAATTCACATAAATGTCACAATTTTCTAAAATATTGCTGCTGACGGATCTCAATATAAGTTAACGTTTTTAGTTGCTTTTTTATGCCAAATTATTATTTTAAGTTGACTGAAAGTAATGGCTCTAAAGATAAAAGCATCAACAAGTTTAGTGATAGAAGAAAAAAAAACTTTCGAAACAGTTGATGTTTTTTGAACCTTAAAAACTCAACATAACCTCAAGTTTAGACAAATTTATTGTTACACTAAATATATCAAATGAAATTACATTACAAGCTTCACTCAATGCCTGGTGCCACTCAAATCCTTGTGGTTGTGATAAAGTAGACCTAGCAAAAAACTCCTGCAAGACTTTCAACGATTCAATATTTCCAGCAAACTCCTTACAATTTTTTTTTACTTTTCGTGTCGTAAACATAATAGTTCGTGTCAAAAATAAAAAGTATTTTTAATGATAAAATATAAAAAAAAATTAAAACCGTTTTTATTTTTAAATTACACTTTTTATTTAAGATTAAAGCACGTTTAATAGCATTAAAAAACAAATAAATTTATTACATACAAAGAACATACTTTATTTAATATGAATACAGAACATAACTTGTCATCGTCCGCTTTGCTACGCCTGCGTATTAGGCCCAAATCGGGGAAAGGCCAAATATAAACTGCAATGCGACGCACAATTGGTCTGCCGCAACGCATATTTCAATACCACATTATCATACGTCACCATCATGGGTGCATCGGTGACGTTAACATATTGCCACACGAAGCAAACAAAGTCCAAGTATTCCATTACTAAGTGCGTTTATAGCATAAGTAATGAGTTAAGTTAAATAAGCTGCCGCATGAGCATATTATTATTATTATTGTTGCTGCCATTTTCATAAAACAATGGCATGACCATTTGTAATTTTCTATGCACATACACACACGCACATTTTATACGCCAACTAAGGCAGCTTTTGAGTGCATGTTAAGGTTGGTAAGGAATTGCACGCGTGCATACGCTCACGCAACTCACGTGTAAGAAATATGCATTCGCTGCACAACAACAACGAAAAGTGTGCGTATGTTTGGTGGCTTGGCAATGGGTGTGTTTCTCATATTTATAGCCGGATTGCATTCGAAAGCATAGCACCAAGAATTATATGCAAGTGCTTCGATTATTTTCTAATTTATTTTATTGCGTTCTGGAATTGTGTAAAGATTTTTTAAGTGAAAAATTTTTTTATTAAAATGAATGCTTGTGAATCCTTGTTAATTTTTGCATTTTGTTTAGTATATATTTATGTAATCTTCACTGTTCATTTTTCTTTTTTGTGGCCCACATTTAAGTTGCTTTGGCAGCACTCATCACTACTCGCTATCAAACTTCAATTTTTGCTCGCCTTCATTCATTATTTTTAATTGTTATCAACACAAGCGCATCGCTTCCTGGTATGCGCGGCTGCCATAGACCCTTTTTACTGCATTTTTAATTCTTAAATAATGATTTTCTGCAGTTTAAACGCTGGTTTATTCTGAAGTCAGCATTCCTTTTGCCGCAAAACTAATTTGTAATATTTTATGATTATTTTGCAGTTAACAGCGTCGGATGTTGCTTTTTCCATTTTTTTTTATGTTCATTCTAACAGCAGCTCCACGATCACAACAACCACACATTATTAAGAGCAGCGGCGCGTGATTCTTATCACGTGATGAGCGTAGTTTATAATATAATTTATTGAGTGCACCGACTCGGCATTTTCTAGCGATTTGCAATTCAATGAATTTTTTATTTTAGCGAGTGTTCTTCTGTCGTGCACTTACAAAAGCACGGAATAAATGTAAAATCTTTTTAATTTAAAATTGTTTAGTTTTTTGTTTGCGTGATCATATTAATTTTATTTCGAAGTTTTAAATTTTAAAATATTTTTAAAAAATTTATTGAAAAAGTTTATTTAATATTTTTTATTTTTAATAACCTGAGCAGGGTATTTTGAGAAAAGGAATGTGGCGGCATTATTGCGTAGATGGATAGAAGCCGAACTGCGCACAAGGGTTGCTGAGACCACAGTAGGTGATAGCAGAATTCGTCTCGGCACAACAAGAGGCTGCCCACAGGGGGTGCCTTATCACCCCTGCTATGGAGTCTGGTCGTAGACGACCTGCTAACACTGCTAACAGACAATGAGATCCGCTGCCAAGGGTATGCGGACATTGTAATTATGGCAAAAGGCAAATATGAAGACACTCTCTGTGACTTGATCCAAAGAGGTCTCAACCTAGCGAAAGGGTGGTGTAGGGAGGTTGAACTGAATATCAACCCCTCCAAGACGTCAGTAATCCCGTTTACGAGACGCAGGACCCTACCCGGTCTTAGGAATCTCTCACTAAGGGGCAGTAAGATAGGGATGACCAACAGTGTCAAATACCTCGGGTTGAAGCTAGACTCCACTTTGAGGTGGAAGCAGCACGTAAACCTGACCTTGGTCAAGGCGAAAAAGGCCTTAATGGTGTGCAATCGGCTGGCAGGAAGGTCCTGGGGTAGTAAGCTAAGGTTAGTTAGGTGATTGTACATCATGATAGTGAGACCGATAATCACATATGAGGCGGTAGCTTGGGCCTCAGTAGCGTCTCAAACATCGGTAAAGACTAAGCTACTGAAGCTACAGCGGCTGGCCTGTGTCTGCATGACGGGCGCAGCAATGCGCACCTGTCCAACGGCAGTACTGGAGGTTCTTCTTGAACTTACTTCATTTGGTCATCGGTCAGGTAGCCAAACACACCCTTCTGCAAATAACGGCAGAGGGGTGTGGAAAAGGCAAGGTAGTCTCATCCCAGAGGATGGAAAAGATAAGTGGCAATTTACCATTGGCCCTCCTCCCGAGGGATAGTGCTACCAAAAAGGTTGACCTCAGGAAAAAGTTTAAGGTTACCCTCGGCAGCAAAGACGATTGGAACGACTCCAACCTCGAGCTGTTGTTGAGGAACAGTACTATGAGATGGTACACCGATGGCTCAAAAATGTCGGAGGGAATCGGCGCAGGGATTGTGGGCCACGCACTAGGCTCCCCATACCCAAGGGTGAGTTCCCGAGCATTTTCCAGGCAGAATTGTATGCCATAAGCCGGTGTATAGAAATAAGCCTCCATCGCAACTATCGCAATGAGCGAATAGCCATTCTCAGCGATAGTCAAGCGGCGCTAAAGGCGATCTCCTCTTACGAGATCAAATCGCTTCTAGTGCAGGAGTTTAGGGATAGGCTGAATAGCCTTGCGGAAAGAAATTATGTAGGTACACCTGATCTGGGTGCCTGGTAACAAAGGTATAGCCGGCAACGAACTGGCGGTCGAGCTCGCCTGCTTAGCAGCCTCCACCAAGATGGTAGGACCCGAAACCTTTACGAGTGTGGGTCCCCATACCATGAAGGAGCTGCTCCGTAAAGAGGCAGGGAGGAGCATTGGCGACAAGCTCATGGTGTGAGACACGCCAAGCTGCTAATGGGAGGATACAACTTGAAAAGGTTCAAAATTGCAATAAATCTCCCCGAGAACAAACTCAGGCTGCTAGTCGCATGGTATACTGGTCAATGCTAGCTAAATAGGCATCTGCACAGCATGGGCCTATCATATTGCGCCAACTGCCGTTTCTGCGCAGGGAGCCTGAAACCCCGGTGCATCTGTTGATTGACTGCACAGCAGTCTGTAGACGCAGATCCAAGGCCCTTGGAGTGTTGTTAGAGATATCATATTCGAAATCAAGTTCTTTTGTGGAAAACTTTGTATCTGATGAGGTATCTTCTTGAATTTCGACACGGATTATTGTCCAAGACAATGCCTGTGATCCTCAAAGAAACTGTTCAGATCGGAGCACTAAAGTATATAGCTGCTATATGAACTAAACTGCAGTGCTTGTTGGAAATTTTTTTTCATTTTCCGAGATATATTCACCAAAATTGACCTGGGTAAGTCTCCGAAGAGATTTTTTATCCGGTTTTTAGATCAGACTATAGCGTACACATAGTTGTCATGCAAACTGACCGATCGAAATCAAATTTTTATAAGGCATATTTTGTATTTTACTTTTATATGAAAGCAATTATAGCTTCGTCAGGCGCAAGCCTTTTAAGTGAACATTAAAGTTATAACGTTTACTAATTTAAAATTTAAAATGAAATATAACTCGTGAAATACGCGACAAACTGTCAATCATTTCCTTTAAATACGTGCATTTATGAAATTCCAGTAATTAATCAGGTGCATAAAGTCACATAAAGGAAACGAAGTTGCCTTGCATATTAAATTTGAATATTTGCCTTAAAACCCAAAATTATGCGCTCAGCGTAGACTGGGTAGCATAAAAAATAAGGTATGGGTAGTACGAGACACTCATTATGTATCGACAGCAGTCGATCACCAGATAACAAACATAAGCGTAAACCACCCTTAAAACAGCACAGTGTGCACTTAATGTGGTTAATGAATTTTTTAGGTAGCGAATTATGCAGGAAAGAAGGTGAGACATGTCGATACTTTGTCATTTTGGGAAAGGTATGGCTTCAGTAGTGTCTCGTATAATTTTTTTAGGAAACATAAAATGGACAAATTGTTAGTTTGAAACTGAAAGCTGTTGTGTACATACATATGTATGTAAGTACATAATACATATACATATTTACCGACATATCAATATGTTTTATGTGTATGCATTTACTATGTTCATTTGTCCGGCAAAGTGTCAATAGTAAGGTGATGGTAACTACCCTTCGATAGACTAGTAGGTAGCTGGGTAGGAAGTGGAAAAGTAAGTTTCGTTGCATGACTAACGTCTGACAAATATGTATTTAGGTTATTAACCTCATTTCGGTCGAACACAACAATTAACGCGGGACTAGCTACACGGCAAAAGTTCTGAGAATTTTTACAACGTTTTTTAGTAGATCAATATAGCTATTTTTCCTACAAAATTTGTTTTTTCTTGAATTTAAATATGATTTTTTTACATTAAGTTTGTCACGTTGTTTGTAGCACTCAGAAGAAAATTAGGAGGCCTTTAAAATATAAAAAATATATACCTAATGATCCGCGTGACGTGCTGCGATGTTTTAGCTATTTCCATGTGTCTGTCTATCGGTTTGCCTATTTTTCAGAGTCTCGGTTTCTGGTTTGTCGGAACCGTCGATGTCTGACCATTACAGCGTATCTGCCATACAAACTGAAGGGAATCAAGAGCTTAATGCCTATTTTTCAGAGTCTCGGTTTCTGATTTGTCGGAACCGTCGATGTCGGACCATTACAGCGTATAGCTGCCATACAAACTGAAGGGAATCAAGAGCTTAATGCCTATTTGTCAGAGTCTCGGTTTCCGATTTGTCGGAACCGTCAATGTCGGACCATTACAGCGTATAGCTGCCATACAAACTGAAGGGAATCAAGAGCTTAATGCCTATTTTTCAGAGCCTCGGTTTCTGATTTGTCGGAGCCGTCGATGTGGGACCATTACAGCGTATAGCTGCCATACAAACTAAAGGGAATCAAGAGCTTAATGCCTATTTTTCAGAGTCTCGGTTTCTGATTTGTCGGAAGGAACGGTCGATGTCGGACCATTACAGCGTATAGCTGCCATACAAACTGAAGGGAATCAAGAGCTTAATGCCTATTTTTCAGAGTCTCGGTTTCTGATTTGTCGGAACCGTCGATTCCGGACCATTACAGCGTATAGCTGCCATACAAACTGAAGGGAATCTAGAGCTTGTATGGAAAACTTTTTCATTTAACTATGTAGATATCTTCCCAAAATTTTGCCTTGGATTATTATCTGTTGCAATATTGCAATCTCCGAAGTGATGGTCTAGATCGGATAACACATAGCTGCGTTACAAACTGAATGATTAGAATTGAGTGTTTGTGTGGAAAACTTTTGCATTTGACGAGATATCTTCACAAAATTTAACCTAAATATAACCAGCTTGCGCAGCTTCGTTCTAGATACTGTAGCAGGTTAAACTCTTACTAATACAGAATAGATCTTCCTCATATATGTACATATGTCCTGCGTGCGAAGAGTCTCCGCGTGACACTGGCCACCTCTTTGCATGCCCCACCAACCCCACTCATCTAGCACCCATCTCTGGTCCGACTCCGTCGAAACAGCACGTTTCACGACAACCAGGCTAACCCTTATCATCCCAACGGGGACTACGTACCCGTTATAACAACCACATGTGGAAAAAAACCATGCATTGCAGTGGCGAGATTGCACTGGCTCTGTACAGGGCACTGCAGGCTCAGGAAGCACATGTCTAACATGGGCACAGTCTCTTGCGCAAACTGCCGGTTCTGCGACCGGATGGATGGATTGCCCAGCAATTTGCAGAAGCAGGCTCAAGCGCCTTGGATCAATCATAGGAACAGAGTTCCCATCACCTCAGTCACGCCTAACAGGCTCTTGAATTGTTCAGAATGCTGGACCTTTCTGACCATATGTGATATAGGGGAGGACACAATAGACCATAGGTCACAGTGCAAAGCCTCAATTTTCCTACGCTGCCATAAACACTGAACGATCGAAATCAAGTTTTTGTAACAATTTTATCGTTTAAGTTAACCTTTTTTCTTGCTCTTTCAAAATTTCAACGAGCTTAGGTTATCATTTTTGATTCGAGGATTTACAATTTATTAGCGTAATTGGCTGTTTATATGCAATTTTGTAACAGACTGTTGAATTAATTAATTTTGATTGCCTTCGAGTTATGGTTTAGAAGTCACTACTCGTGCAAACCGGCTTATTTTTAAAACATTAATTGATATAAAATTATAATAATTTTCACCGAATAATAAACGAGTAGTTTCAATTGGCAACCCACTTGAATGAATGTACTTCCTGTAGGAGAAAAAAATTTAAGCAAATGTGTCGCATATCCTTTTTCAATAGGGCTACACTAGCAGGAAACCAAACGGAAACTTATGAAGACTTATAAAATCGATTACCCAAATGGCACTTCAATAAGAAATAAACAAACCAAAGCGATGAAATACAATACATTTTTACATACATATGAATGCAAATACATACATACATATGTACTTATTATACAATTCATTATGCACTCTTGCACTTATTTACCTGTCCACATTAGGTACACATTCGAAAAGAGGAACTGCCACGCGACGCACATGCAAATCCTGTAAAGCCATTTTGGGTGAAAAATAACGAAACTTATGTTTAAGAAAGACGAAAATATAAGCGAAAGCACCACCGCCGAGTTTTATGTGTTTTTCGTTGGAAAAAATATACAAAACTGTACGGAAATTAACAAGACGGAAAGCAGTAATGAATTAATAGGCCAGCCAACTCGGCACACCGGCAATCGCTGACGAGCCGAACCATTTTAGGGAAGTAATGAGAAACAAACAGCCGAACAGGCGGATAAGTGAGTAGGGGCATAGCGGTGAGGGTCGTCGTGTGGTGGGAAGGTGGAAAAAATTTGAATTCAGTGCATAAACAGTGAGGCAATGATGCGTAAACGGGTAGGTAAAAGTAAATATGAGCGTATGGCATGACAGCGCAAGAGATCGACACAAGATGATGACAGCCGTCCTTGACAATGATCGCATTTTGTTCTGTTCATGTAGACATAAAAGTACTAAGCACGATAAACGTACATATTTGGAAAATCGGCATATGGGATCATATTTGAAAAGCAAAGTGACTCACTTATTACACATTAGAAGCAAATTCAGTAAATTAAACTGCTTTTCCGCACCATTAAGTTCAAATGTGAAAATAATATGAATATACGACTGGAAAATTTATGTGTATATTCCGCATGGGAGAGTCATAATTAAATATTAAATAAAAAAGTAAATAAATGAGACGCCAAGCATATGTAATCTTAATTGCAGTCTTCAAGGAGTGTACTCACAACAAACAATGCCGCCACTAATCGGTTGAAGAGAGGTTGGGCAAATACACACTAAAAAGTCCAAATACAACATAGATCGCATGCAATTATCGCAAAATAAAGCCAGAGCTATAAATTTTGCATATGCACATACATACATACATATATACAATATGTATGTATATGTAGATGTACTTGCCACAAATGGAAATTCTGCAACTACGCAAATTCGAAAAGCATGTCACTCAATCATGCGATCAATAAATCGCAATCAAAATATAAAAAAAAAAATAAATATAACAATAACAATAAAAAATTTCTTAGTAAAAAGAATGAAGCAAAATGTAAGAATATGCCGCACGTCTAATGTCACCCAATACGCACACCCACAGCAATCGCATTTGAGGTTAAGTCGTCGGCACGCTTGCTATCGTCCCCCGGTTCGATGTGGGAAAGGTCAAGAAGAGACTTTCGTTGCGCCATGGCACATGCCAAACGTAATACGTAATGTTATTGTTATAGTAATAGCCTACTACCGCATTGTACGCAGTCCCCTTACTGCTTTGTGATTTTCTTACGTCCATGTAGGACCTTACAGTGTCAACAACGCTTTACATTGATTTTTTAAGTGCAGAAAATGCTTCCAGTTACATATGTATGCCCATAAGTATGTGTGCATTCTCTATATACAGAACTTATTGCCTTGACTGAAATAATTGACAAACAGTAATAGATATTAGTGACGCCAATTTGCAAAGAAGAAAGTAAATCAACTTTAAAACAGACAGTTTCACATATGTATGTACATATGTATGTATGTATGTGCAACATCAAGGATAGCACTTTTCCTGAAAATAAATATGAAGAAAATGCTAGAAAATAAAATACGAAGAGGCAAGAATTTCTTCTAATATTGGTTTTAGATGCCGCAGTCAGAAGCTGTCACAGAACTATACGCAATAACAACTGTGAAAAAATATAAGTAAACCATCATTCAATGGTGGAAAGGGTTCAATTTCGAAATAAAATTCAATATATGTGACCTGGTCTACGAAAAGGGGGCTTAGGTGTCAAAAAAAAAAAAAAAAAAAATAAAAAAAAATAAAAAAAATAAAAAAAATAAAAATAAAAAAATAAAAAATAAAAAAATAAAATAAAAAAAAAATAAAAAAAATTGCAAAAAAAAAATAAAAAAAATTGATTTTTTGACACCTAAGCCCCCTTTTCGTAGACCAGGTCACATATACAAAAGTACGTAAATAAATACAAAACGGGTGCTTTTTTGAACATGTGGTTTTCAATGATAAAATACTTTTTTGGATTTGGCACTTTTGACAGCTGTCACTTGAGTTTAATTTGCCATTTCAGAATGAACTTCGGAGCTACTGATATGAAGCAGAGTATCGAAGAAGACTCGAATAAGTCCAATCACCATCACATGCAACAATTGAAACTGCCCATATGACTTTATGAAAGATTTTACGAGCGATCTACAGGATCGCAGACTTACAAAATCCAACTTGTGCAAGAATTGAAGCCGAACGAGCATGAAGGGTATCGCACGTTGTTGTTGTTGTAACGATTATCTATTTCCCGTTAGGGTGTCAGGTTCAGTTAAATAGTCATTGAGGTCATCCAACGGTAGGACCAGGAAATGTGCTGTTTCGACGGGGTCAAAATGATGTGTAGGGTTGGTTCGGCATGCAAAGAGGTGTTTAGAATCTTGCGGGGACTTGTTACATTCAAAATTGTCTCAGTAGAAGTGATTATAATCCCCAAAGCATAGTTGCCGTTACATACTCAAAAAGTCACTTATAAAGACTCGGCGTTACCTCTGACATACTGTCCCGATTGGTGCAAAAAGTTGTCGAAATTTGGGCCTCTCGACTAGAATTTATTCGAGCAATTTTTATATTTAATATAAAGCTGTATTCTCGGCCTTCTTGAAAACCTTATGACTAAAAAACACCCTTTATAAATATGTATGTATGTATATGAAAATTTATTTGAGACATGTTCTATAGAATTATATAATAATACTAGCGTTATAAATTCGAAGTAAAAAAATTGTCTTCATAAAAATAATTATCAGCTGATTCATCAGTTAAACATTTACAATAAAAGTTTTATCGTCTGCTGTTAAGTGGATGAATCAGTTCCGCAACTTGAAATTGAACTTCCATCAGATGGGCATAATTCAAAAGGAACGTGCGAGAAATTAGTGCAAATACATACATACATAAGTATGCATGTATGTATGTATGCACATATGTAACTTTGAGCCAACCAAGTGGCGCTATAAATTGCATTTGGCTGGGTGGCACTGTGTAATTCATTATTTTTTTAAACGTATTTCTCTTTGTTCTTTAACCAAAATGAATATAATTCAGTGGAAGTGATGAGTTAGCACACGCGATGATGAAAATAAAAACAATTAAAAAAATAAAGAATAAAATAATAATATAAAAGTAGGACAAATTTTTGTAGCTAGAGAAAGCAATTAAAGCAAACTAAAACGCGATGAAAGTTAACAATAACATATAATTAATTCATTTAATGCTTGTATTAAGTGTTTGAATTAATTTCAAACATCATACATATTTACATAAGTATGTACTTAACGATTTAGAGACTTCTTTAATTTCTAATGAGCATACAGTATCCGACAAAACATATTGCACTCATACATCTTATATACAGTTGCGAGCATTGAAATAGTAGTGCCTATTGGCCAATGGAGTTTTGCTTTAAATTTGGTTTATTTTATGATATTGTCGTTGATCGTTATTTTAGTTATATTCTCTGAAGTATAACGGTCCTGTTATACACAACAATGAGTGTAAAACACTTACCGTTACTTTTTTAGAGCCAATTTTATTGGGATATCTGTTTATGAGCGAGCAATAGAATAGTAGTGAACGGTGAGCTGATTGCAAACAGATAATTTTTACTAAAAAAACTTAATTTTATCAAACAAAAAGTAAGTTTCCTGATCTTTTATTTATTATTCAATGCAAAAAGCAAAAAAATATGATTTTGCACCTTTTATTGGGCCGCGGGAAGCACTGTAGTGAAGAAAAACGAGAATGGATTCAATCTGTCATAAACAACAGTAAATCCTACAAGCGAGTGGAAAGATTTGTAGGGTGTTAAGCCACAACGGTTCGCAATGCAATTTGTATATAAAAAAAAAAAAAAAACGAAAAAAGGGGCGCAAGACGGATTTTTCTGAGAATTTTACACGAATAGTTGTAAGATGTGCCAAGACACGACCTAGAATGACAGCTATAGAGATTCGGAAAGAACTGAACCTGGCTTGCGGTGTTCAAACAGTGAGAAGATTTCCGCTTCTCAGAGATCTATTTTCCTTATATTTATCATAATGAAGGTAATTTGGAGTATACGAGATGTTTTTAGCGTTCATAACCAAAAGTCCAATATGTTTTGACCGATACTGTATATACAGAGCTTTACAAAAACCAAATAGAGTCGATTTACTTTACGTCTTTCGCGGAAGTGATATAACGGAGCTCATTAAGTGTTTCGAACATGAAAAAGTATAACAATTAATGAAGCTTGACAATTATACTATATGAAACAAAATTAAAAAAAAAATCGTAATGGAATATAAAAACTGGAGGTCGAGAACTTAAATATTCTTACAGCCAAATCTTTTTTTTTACATTTCTTTTGTTTCACTTTTTTTTATCTAAATCAACAAATCAAAAAATCGACAAAACTTCTTTTGCTATCTATTCATATGTACATATGTACATTTATATATTAAGTACACATATACATAAATATAGTATGTATGAGTGTTCATATGTACGCATACTACGCAAGCTTTTACCGGCACATGTGAAGTATTCATGACTCACAAGATTGTGCTTTAAAGTCCATGGAATAAAGACCTCCTCCACGAGGTGACAAGCACCGATATCGGCAACAACTAACAAAACTTATTGCTAACAATCCACGATAGAGTATGGAAGTAATAAAACTAGGTACCTACTTATTTCTCGGCAGCTGGCAAGTAGGCAAACAAAAAATACGAAAATGTGACAGGGAGAAACCCCACATGTCGAGTACATATGTACATCTTTACGACAAAAACAAAAACACCACAACAAATTTGAGATGAATAAAAGATTGGCTACCAATTTGGATAATATTGTATGGCAAAATTCAGTTGCTGAGTGAGGCCGATATTACGTGCAATATATAAATTATATTTGTATGTACTTACTACTTATGTACATTTATATATAAAAGTATGTGTATATCAAAGCGAAGTATTGAGAATTATAAAAATTGCGCTATATGACACCCACTGCTTGCCCATATGCAAAAGCTCCAACGAACGTTATTTTGAATTGGTGTGAAAATTGGCGACGAGCAGTATAAAAAAAAAAACAGAGAGCAACAGCCGCGAAAAAAGTAGCCGGTGATCCGCATGTACATACATGTGTATCAGAGAACGTACGTCTGCATTCAATACGCGAAAGTTTTAGGAAGTCAAAGTAATAACGAGCCAGCACAAATTGTGACGGCGATAAGACTTGTATTTTTCGAAAAAAGATAAGCATTCATTTGTATGCATACTTACAAACATGAGTTTGAGTTTGTCATATAATAAATTTATTTGTTTTAATTTTTCAAAAAGTTCTAACGGTCAATTCAGCGCTACATAGAATTCAAAAAATAAATCAGCAGTTTGTTTGTCGAAAAAAGTATGCGTGTTGGTCCATGAAATCATGAAGTCAGATAACACATGTCTTACAATAACAATAGAAAAGTAATAATAACAATAATATCAGCTGCTCGTCAATCCACTTATCGCTTCTCACGTTATTCACGCACAAGTCGAAAAGGAAAACAATTAGTAATTGGACCGCAGCAGAACGCTCTATATTCTTCGAATTTAGCGATAAGAGCAACAAACTGCATGGTATAGTATATGTACATATAGAATATTTGAAAAAATATTGTAATACATACATACATATTAATACGGGCGGGGAGAATGACGCGATTAACCATTTTAAACTACTAAGCTAATAAAATTCAGAATAAAAATTATTTTATTGACTTTCTAAAATTTGAAGGGAGATAATAATTCAGGATTTGTAATTATTACAAATTAATGTAAAAAATATATATATTGTAATTTTATTAATTGTACAATGTAGCGGAAGTACAGAAACCAAAATTGCCCAAAAAAAAAAAAAACGTTCTACTTTTATAATTCATAAACAAAATGCCAAATGTTGTCCAAATTATATATTATATATATACATATATATTATACATGGCCCTTAGATAGATTTTTCATATATTAAGTAATATATTATAAATTTAATATACATATTTAAAATTAAAATTACTCTGTCGTTACAAGTTGAAGTTTGAATTTAGCAATGTTTTCTATGAAACTATACTATACAAGTATATATGTACATATACATATGTATGTATATATATAGTAAATTAACTGAAATTGTAAGTTGTATAGCAAATGGTACACAGGTCCAATTTTAATAGAGATATTTTTACATAAGTACAAAAACGTAAATTTATCTTCTAATAATGTCCATCAGGGAATGCTTTGTCCTTGTATCTTTAGCTCACACTCTCATTTATTGGCATTCCTTTTTGTCGCACAATTTCGAAGGGTATTTATGGCAAATATACCAGAAGTAAGCTGCGCAGCCGTAGACATCTTTTATTTATCATGTTTCTCTTTTCTACGCGCACATGTGTTCGCAAATGCAACACAAAAGGATACAGAAAACATGACTTGAAAATATGATCAAGTGCATCTATGCGGATTATGTATACCAAATATTATTTGAACTATAAAATTTTCACAAAAACATAGCCAAATTTCTGCACTCAAATATACATGTACACATTGATGTATGCACTTACTTGCTAGTGGGCTTGTTGTTATCGGTGATGCCGGCGAAGTTGGTGTTGCTGATCATTTTGATTGGTTTTGTGTTAGATTCGACAGAAATTCAAATTTTAAAGTTTATAAAAATGTGGACACGGTTCGTAAAAATGCACGCAGGTTAACACTTGCCAAATTTAATTTTATAGTTTACCGTTTGGCTAGTTGCACTTTTTAGGTTATAGCACTAAATAAAATTTTCTTGAAGCAAATTCGCACACTACACAAATTTCTTTCGACTGTAGCGGTACTAAAAATTAAATGTTACCAAACAAGGAATATAAACCGGATAAAAGCGAAATAACAACGAATGATCTCTGTATTTAATGACCGGATGGTACAAAAGACGCAAAGTGAATGAAATCAAATAACCGGCGAAATGACTAGGGAAGCACGATTATCAAATCAAAATGTATCGATTATATATCATAGCCAGTCGATTATTAGCTTGGTGGATTTGTTTTTGAGTGCGTTGAGAAATTTTATACAAATTTTGGTTTTGCAACCCTGCAGCTGCTTATAAGAAATCTATTACAATACAGAAATAAAATCCACATTGGTACAGTCGACGAATGAGGACCACTGGCACGTTCCACAAATACGCCACACAGATTCGTTAAACATCTCAACAAATAGGAAAAGTTTGGAGATTTTCCCTAATTTATTTCCAGAATATATGTATAGAAAAATATTCATCATTGTATATTTACTGAAGTGCGAATGTAGCAAGCGTTGCTGTAAAGCATAAAATCATAGGACAAGTAAATAATCAAGTTTTATTAAATGTGGTTCCAGAAAGTTGAGAAACTATCATTTACAAAATGTTGAATCCCGTTTCAACTGAAGCATTACTCTATTCGGCTACATACGTCGATAATTATATAGATTCGGTCGAAAATCTTCCAGATGATGTGCAACGGCATTTGTCCCGTATACGGGATATAGATGTACAGTACAGAAGTTAGTATTCCAATTTGTGAAAGATTTATAATCAACTCGACATAACCTTTTGTGGACAATTGCCTTTCAAATTAGATTGCGAAATATCTTACATACGTATTAATTTTATATTTCTAGGCCTGCTACGTGACGTTGATCATTATTACGATTTGTGGCGTTCATTACAGAATAATAACGGCAGTGAAGGGAATTGTACTAGACGTGCCAGAGCTATTGCACGCATGCAACAGAGCCTTATACAAGCACAAGAATTGGGTGATGAAAAAATGCAAATAGTAAATTTATTGCAGGAGTTGATAGATCATAAGACACGCCAACTAGACACTGATCAGAAAAATCTCGATATTAAAGAGGAAATGCAACAGCAACAGAGTCGAATTGATCAATTGCAACAAGCTGATGATATTGTAGGTCCAACACCAGCGAAACAAGCGCGAGCTTCAAGTCCAACACGTGATAGCAACACATTTTGTGCAAATGGTAATTGTTTCTCATAAAAAGATAAACAATTAAAAGAGTAAAATTCACCAATATTTGTTTTAGGTGGTTCATCGAGCGGAGCGGGTGGAGGTGGGTCTACACCGAATTCTGAACGATCTAGCCATGCAAGCAATGGTACAAGTGGTAGTGGAACTGTCAATGGCGCCAGCAATACTGGTACGGGATCAATGGCAGGCCTAGAAAGTCAACGTTCGGCTAGCAAACGTTCTCGAAGGCGTAATGAGAGTGCGATTATGAATAGTAATGTGGAATTTGGTGGAAATGAATCTAATTCTGCTAACGAAGGTGGTGGAAGTAACGGAGGAGGTGCAAATGAACGGCAAACCGGACAGAAAACATCTGTTGGTGCAGCGCAGAAAAAACATAACTCCCAGCATCAAAATGCCAGTGGCAGTGGTGGAGCTGGTGGAAATACATCTGGAGCTGGAGCGGGTAGTGGTAACAATTCCGGCAAGAAGAAGAAGAGAAAGACACGAGGTGGTCAATCATCAGCGCAG
The DNA here is from genome assembly GCA_027475135.1 of Bactrocera correcta. NCBI lineage: Eukaryota > Metazoa > Arthropoda > Insecta > Diptera > Tephritidae > Bactrocera > Bactrocera correcta. The sequence goes on from CM050326.1 coordinate 81,739,898, forward strand.
GCAAGCGTTCGAGAAGAGACACCACCTCCGGATCCAATTGATCCAGATGAACCGACATATTGTGTATGCAATCAGGTATGTGGTAGAATACATTTAGATAGAAATAATTATAATAAATTCATAATTTTATACTCTTATTTTGGAAGATATCCTTTGGCGAAATGATACTCTGCGATAATGACCTATGCCCCATCGAGTGGTTCCACTTTTCGTGCGTTTCACTGGTACTGAAACCAAAAGGTAAGTGGTTCTGCCCGAATTGTCGAGGGGATCGTCCAAATGTGATGAAACCAAAAGCTCAATTCCTTAAAGAGCTCGAACGTTATAACAAAGAAAAGGAGGAAAAAACCTAAGTAGGGCACAGCGGAAAACAGTACAGGAAGTTAGAGAGAGAGCTGAAAAAATATAAACCCACACTACCGCATAGTGACAACGAAGGATGTTTTCTTTTCAGTTACCATATAAACTTCAGTGCAGGCGTTGTATTGAGTTCAGCTCAAATTCCATTATTAAACGCCAAGTGAAAAGCAATATGCCTTTATAGTTATATATATATATAATTTTTTTTTTTTTTTTTTCATTTTGAATTTTTTATTTGAAGTTTATAAATATCAATGTATATTAAATATACTTTCAAAAACTGAAAGTTTAAAGTAACGCCTGCACATAGTGAGTTGAGTACATTTTCTTTTGTATGTTCGCAAAGTATGGTTGCGGCTCTCCTGCTTTAATATTTCCTATTGAATTTCTTATTTTGCTTATAATGTACATTGTATTAGAGTAAATTAAAAACCTAGTACGTAAAAGAAGTAAATATTTTATACATAGAAAATGTAAATTTACATAAAAATGTTAAGTATCGGGGAAGATCTTATAGATTTAACATTCGCTTCGATAATTGGATTTTAATAACTTATTTTAATTTAACTCGTCTGTAACTGTAAAATATTTAAGTCACGTCAGATACTGGCAAAAAATATGTTCTTTACTGAAGCTACTTAAAAATATGAAAATGTATTTTAATTTGTATTTTATTTTTTGTTTAATATAAATTTATAAAACATTGACGTTGATTTTGTTTCAAATAAATCTGAAGTTTCATAAATTTAATGAAAACATATATGTATTAATTTCGTGTGTTTGAGGGGAAGAACAATGTTGTGACAGTTCTAATGTTTATGGTTTTCTGTAACGGAGTTGCCAGCTGTTCTTCGAAATGCTAATTTTTGTTTAAGAACTGGCACCTTTATTAGTCTGTTATTACACACGGCAACTTTTGTGGCGTCAATTCTTGGTTTAAAAAAAAAAACTTTTTCGGCATTCGTGTTCTTTCTTTCGTAATACATAGTTGCATTTGCGTATATTTTTTGAAATTAATATTTTCAATATGTTTAAAAAATTTAATTTCATATTTTGGTAAGTAATTTGCAAATATGTATACAGATATACAATATATAATATAAATATTTTAGAAAATGGAGTATGACAAAAAAATCGGGTAAATGTTCAGCAGGGCGGCTTTTCCGAAAACGTGCACCAATTTTCACGGGAAATGTCTTAAAAAATTCGTTTTTAATTCCGATTCACAAATATATAATAGGAAAATTTATAATTCATTATTATTGCGCTCGAAAAATAATATCCCTGATCGGTCCAAAACCCCGGTGTTCAAAATTCTTCTGTATCCAAATTCTTCCTCTTTCTGCAATAATATCCCTGGTCGGTCCAAAACCCCGGTGTTCAAAATTCTTCTGTATCCAAATTCTTCTTCTTTCTGCAATAATAATGAATTATAGATTTTCCTATTATGTCTTTCCTATTTTTTCCAATTCTCGATCAGTCTCAAATATTGAGAGTATCGATAATTCGAAAACGATCAGTACATGAGTGGCCATTCGAATTTACAACAGCTGTGCCATAATTTCGAACATAACCTTGCCATTTTCGTTAAAGTGAAGTGATTGTAAAGTTTTTCATATTTTTATAAAAATAGCAAAAAAACCAATTTTTCTTATTGATTAAATAAACTACATCAATAATTACGCGTATATAACTTATATAAAGTATAATTTTAACATCTAAAGACGTGTAAAGTGCAAAAGTGAATTTTTGATTTCGGGAAATACGATGTTTTTCTATTAAAACAAAGAAAATATTGTTTTTAAAAGCACGCGCCTAACATATTCATAAAGTAGAACTAAAAACGAGTATTTTAAGACATTTCCCGTGAAAATTGGTGCACGTTTTCGGAAAAGCCGCTCTGCTGAACATTTACCAAAAATCGAATTAATTAAAAATATTGTGAAATGTATGGAGAAAGCCATACAAGTTGATTCAGACGATAGTGAAAAGCGTGATATATGTGAAAGTCTGTCATATAACCTTTGTTTTAAATTACAAATAAAACGTATTTCTTAATTGACAGAACTGATTAATATATGTGATAGAGTGGCCCAAATACCTATAAGGAAAAAGAAACGACAATGGATTAAAGTAAAGTGAAAGGGAATGAGAAAAAAACTCGAACAGAGTTGCGCAACACAAGTTGCTCGTGTGAAGGTAATGGGCGACAGCAAAAGAGAATCGCCTGAGAATTAGCAACAAAAGTTACCGTGTGTAATAACAGACTTAATATTTATTTCCCCTTTAAGGTTAATGAAATAAAAGTATTTAATTTTTACCTTTTAAGACATTTATAAATCGGTTGCTGTTTTCTGTTAAATCTTTAAGAAAAACCCAAATCTTTAATAATTTGCGGATCCAATTAGAAATAATACCAAAATTACTTTGGGGATAAGTGTTATTAAGAATTTTGAATAAAAAGTGGATTCTGAAATATTGCAACCCTGCCTTTGATGGAGCCATATTATACCGAAATAGCTACGGTAGTATTAAAGTTGTCTTGAAATTTTTAAAAACCACGTTTGTTCTATCTTTATATCTTCTTTATCGTTTAGATAATAATACCCTCAAAGAAAAATTAATTATTCTGTGAGGCATTGGCCAACTTTCAATTACATAACGGGTTGAAAAAGACACGAAGTCTGAATTTAAGTATACTTAAAGATTATTTTGTTGAAATAAACACATCGCTAATTTTTAGCAGAATCATCCCTGCCACTTTTAAAGAGAACGGTTCTTATAAAGCAACAAAAACACAGAAAACAACAAACCGAAGACGCATAAAGCGCATTGGAAAATCGCAGCGCAATACAATCCGAAGGAAAACTCACAGATCGAGAAAGGTAAAGTGGATATATTTTCTGCCTATTCCTGCTTAAAAGCCTATTGATTTTACCAAAGGACAAAAATCATAACATTAAATTTTGCAAAAATCTTTTATTCTGCTGTACTCATTTTTTGAAAAGGAAAAATGTCTGTTGAACAGGTAAGAAATATATTTTTATATAGCTAATTTAATATTCAAACACACATACTTTGCAAAATATTGGCACTTATGTCGGCAAAATCATTTTGATGTTTTTTTTTTGTTTGTTTATTAAATTACATTCTTCACTGAATTTTTATTCAATGACTTTCAGAAACGAGCATACAACAAATTAAAGCATGATTTGGAGCCATGGCGTAATCTCATTGTACATTTAGATACGGTATTGTCTTGGGAAAAGAATTATTATCCAGCAATCATTGCTGCAACCATTAGCTCTTTTTATTTGTTGCTCTGGGCATTGGATATGTCTACTGTGACAACACTGGCGCTAGTGGGTTTGTTTTCGCTGGCACTAGATTACGTGTATCCATCGGTTTCGCGTTTTCTCTTCAGCCCAGATAATTGGAATGGCAATCAGGAAGAGCAATTTGAGCGCGTATGCACACAATTGTGTTATTTAAAAACTTTGCTTAGTGGATGGTATGAATATCTATTCTCAGCAAAGGAACGTAAATCAACTTTGGTAAGTGGGTAGATAGGGCCAACATTATTTGAAATAACCAACTGCTTATATTTTCAGTTTGTCACTATCATGAGTGTTACTCTGTTGACACTTGCTTGGATTGGTACCGTAATAAATAATTTACTACTGATGTATGTGATCACTATGGTAATGTGCTTATACCCAGGCATGCAACAGAAAAATCTGCTCTACAAGGTCAAAGACTATTTTGGACTTGCTTTTAACTCTAAATTGCAAAAATTGCGTGAAAGAAATGAGAAAAGTGACTAAAGAGCGAATTAAAAATCTGAAGAAATAGTGAATGCGTACGAAATTTAAAAAGAGTTGAAAACGCAGCTTAGATTTTTAATTTGAAAACCAACTGCATTTTTAAATTAATTTATTTTTAGCTATAAATTTGTAGTCTACTCATTTTTATTATATCATTTATGAAAATCTTTATAAATATTAACGGATAATGCGTTTAATATTAATACATTTAACATTTGGCAATTTGAAAGCTAAACAAAAACTATAAAACAAAATGAATTACTGAGTTAAAAATATATAAAAAACAAGTCGTGAGCGTATATGCGCAAATTTATTAAATTATAAAATATTACAATGTTCTCCTTGAATGTTGCACCATCGCAAGAAAGTTTTTTGGATATAATCTTCAAAGCCACAATCCGAAAAACATCAACATATGAATCACCAAAAATTGTAATTAATGTCTTAGATATAAAGTAAGCTAAACGATACTCTTAAACAACCACTGCTCTATCTTTACAAAATTCTATATAACAATCAGTTCATTAATTTCTCAAAAATAATGCCATTAAACTTAGTGCCATTAAGTAATCTTTCGCCCAACATTTTATTTCGAAATCATTAACATTTTACTTACAGCTTAATCATGATCCATTAAAATAAAAAAAAATTGAAGTAATCTCTATATAAATGTGATTTATTAATTATGATAGTAATGAAGAACTGGAACCCCTAATTATAGATAAAATATTTCCTATGGGCAATATACATATTAAAAAACAAATATGATTAATTTACAAATTTAAGCAAAATATTGAGTCGTGAGTGTTGACATTTTACACAATAAATAAATATCCCTATTATAATTATAAACAAATTAATTTTGATTTTAGTTTAAAAAATATTATATAGTATATACTATGGAATTTATTATTTTTTTACAACAATCATCTCCTCCCAGTGCGATCATGTGATCGTGATCTTGAACGTGGTTTCTTGCTCTTTTTTGTCTTCTTTTTGTGCTGCTTTTTTTCGCGACGACTTGCATCTTCGTCATCCTCACTGTCACTATTAGAGGAAGTCTCTGTATCCGACGTCCGATGTCGTTGTTTACGTTTGGACTTTTTACTACTCTTCTTCTTTGGCTTCGATTTATGGTTCGACGACTTCTTTTTCAGCTTACGTTCGTATGCTGAGTCGGAATCACTATCAGTACCAGAAGAAGCACTGGTATCGTCAGTGTACTGCTGACGCCTGCTGTAGCTACTAGCTGACGGATGGCGTTCCTCATGCTCGGTCCGACTGCTGCGTTCTCTTGATCTACGTTTGCTTTCATCACGCTCTTTGCGTCGATCGTCGTAACGCTCACGGCGACTGCTGCTACTGCGTTGTTCGTCTAATTCATAATGGCGAACATTGCTATCCCGGTATCCATCACGTCGTCTGCCCCCTTCAACACGATTACCATTACTGTGGTAACTTTGTCGGTCGTCGCTTCGTTGTCTGCGAGAACTACTGTGTTGATCAGAGCGTTCGCGGTCATTGTCATATTTATATTTTTGACTGATTTTGTCTGAAATTTCGTCATTATTTCGTGACTTATCATCCTTATATCCATGCTTATTCTCTGGTTTATGCTTGCTTTCGCTATTATTTTTATACTCGCCTTTAATCTCATCCTTCAAAGATAATTTTTTTTTGTGACTTTCCTCTTTTTTTATTATTATTTGTCCATGTTCATTCTCCATTTTTTTGTATTCTTCATATTTAGCAGTATCTGAAAAATACAAAATATTATTTGGAGTTTTTAATATTTGAATATTAATTTTTATTATTACTGATGCATTTGCCATATTGTGCGAATTCTTTCTTCGAAACAGGTTGACACAAAAACTCATTGAAGGCTTCTTTGCCTCCTCCTATTGCCATTTTAACAATAACCCGACCGGCGTGATCATCAAAACCTTCAATCTGCCCATACATGTCTTTATGTTTACCACCCAAAATTCGCACATACGCTTGCTTCTTTATTTCTAGTACTTCGTTCTTTTCCGGTGCCACTAGTAACGGTTGTTTCTTAAGGGCTTTATCTGCGCCCAAGCCCATGCCTTTTGGTCGTACAAATAGCATTTCATCAGCTGGAGTTTCACCTTTCTTCTGAATAGGCTCAGTCCAGCCCATGCCTCGCAACATTGCCTTGCCAAATTGTTCAATGGGCACATTGTCGTAATCATCTATTGTTGATTGTTTGGCACCATCAAGTGGCAATTCGTCTGCTTTCAACGCGGGTAACACAAGATTTTGGTCAATAGTTTCATTGCCTTTACTTTGTACGGAAGCAAGCAATTCACGTGCCGCTCTCTCCTCTAACGTCTCATTTACGTTATTGTCATTATTATCATTATTTATTTGACTAGTTTGCTCACTAGGTGGAAGCTCATCTGCCTCACCTAAAAGGATAGCACGTCTTTTCATTAAACTGGCAAGTGCCGCGGATGTTTTTGTGTTTTCCTTCAATGGTATGACCATCGGAGCATCTACTTTCTTTTCCCTGCAATATATAAAAGTCAGTTAGAGTTATTATTAAATTTTGCACTGGATTTACTCACTCTACAAGTTTTATTTCTTGGCCTTCTAAGCATTTTATGAGTTCTATTTTATTTTCCTGTTTTTCTTTATCTTTGCTTGATGGTAACAAATTAGATTTTTTCGTTATTTTGCTGAATCCAAAAGATATTTTCTTCGAGTCCATTTTAACAAAACGTTTACCTATGATTTTTGTTAAACTTGTATAAACAAATGCGACAAAATCAGCTGTTTTGCATTATGTTTTTGGGCAATTGGAAATATTTGAAAATATAAAACAATTACACTAGCTCTTTAATCAAAAGTTTACAATAATAAATTGATATTCAAACTCACAATAATTAATTGATAAATAGTTAATTAATTATATCGTTATAATAAAAAAAAAAATAAATCCGATTAAATATTCTTAAATCTTAAAGGAAGATTACAAACTTAATAATTTATGATTATTCATAATTAAATGTAAAATAAATTTAAACTAAACATGCTAAACAAAAATTTTAAACTAAGAAGTACAATGCTAAATAATAATTATAATTCATAGTGAAAAAATATTAATAACTTTTAAAATTAATAATAAACACATCTCAACACCGGGTAGTTATCTTTCATTTCATTCTTGCGCACATATTTCAAAGCAAGTAAACAGTTATTTGCTATTTCATTCTGTGGTCATTTGACAGTTGGTATAGTTCAGTGGAAAATTCGTATAACCTCACAAAACATTGCCTTTATGGTTTTTTTTACTTTCCCCAACGGCGACAATTTTTGCACGAGTGATTTCAATTAGCTGTGAAAAAGTTCAGTAAAAATCTTTAAAAATGTTTGGAGGACAACAACCGATACTTGTGTTAAGTAAGTAGTTTAAATTCACAATGATACAAATTCGATAAAGCAAATATATTGTCTATTAGGTCAAAACACAAAGCGTGAATCTGGCCGCAAGGTGCAGCTGGAGAATATAAATGCCGGAAAGGTGAGTATACAGCAGCGTGACTCATAATACTACACAATTTATAAGCGAATATTCTTGAACATATGATACAAAATGTTGAATTTTCTCAATTATAGGCAATTGCGGACGTCATTCGTACATGTCTTGGACCACAAGCTATGTTAAAAATGCTTATGGACCCCATGGGTGGCATTGTAATGACGAATGATGGTAATGCTATATTGCGTGAAATCACTGTCCAACATCCAGCTGCCAAGAGCATGATTGAAATTGCTCGTACACAAGATGAAGAGGTTGGTGATGGTACCACTTCTGTAATTGTTTTGGCTGGAGAAATGCTGGCTGCCGCTGAGCCATTTTTGCAGCAACAAATCCATCCCACAGTCATTATTCGTGCATACCGTGAAGCTTTAGAAGACATCATTAAACACTTGCAGTCAGACCTTAGTGTACCACTTGATGTAAACAACAAAGAAAAAATGGCTGAAGTCGTTAAGGCTTGCGTAGGTACAAAATTCATTGGAAAATGGTCTGATTTAGCGGTGAAAATTGCGTTAGATGCTGTCCAGACTGTGGCATTGAATGAAAACGGCCGTTTAGAAGTTGACATTAAGCGGTAAGAATACTTTTAAATATGAAGTGAATCTATATATGCAAATTTCGGTTTTAGATATGCTAAAGTGGAGAAAATCCCCGGTGGAAGCATTGACGAGTCAAGTGTGTTGAAGGGTGTTATGATCAATAAGGATGTAACCCATCCTAAGATGAGACGTTACATTGAAAATCCACGTATCGTTTTGTTGGATTGCTCCCTTGAATATAAAAAGGGTGAAAGTCAAACAAACGTGGAAATCATTGGCGAACAGGATTTCACACGCATGCTACAAATAGAGGAAGAGTTTGTGCAACGCATTTGCGCCGATATCATTGCCGTCAAACCAGATATTGTGTTCACAGAAAAAGGTGTTTCTGATTTGGCGCAACATTATTTGCTCAAGGCCGGAATTACGGCAATAAGACGTCTGCGTAAAACAGACAATTTACGTATTGCACGTGCATGCGGTGCTACAATTGTCAATCGTACTGAGGAATTGTCAGAAAAGGATGTCGGCACTGGTGCTGGTCTCTTTGAGATTAAGAAAATTGGCGATGAGTACTTTACATTTATAACTAATTGCAAGGACCCAAAGGCATGCACAATCTTGCTCCGCGGTGCATCGAAAGACATACTAAATGAAACAGAACGTAACTTGCAAGATGCTTTACATGTAGCAAGAAATTTAATTATTGAGCCACGTTTGGTAGCTGGTGGTGGTGCCATTGAAATGGCTGTATCCCAGTTGTTGTCCCGCAAACAGTTGAAAGGACCTTATACTGCCGTAGCACAAGCGCTGGAAATCATTCCACGTACGCTGGCACAAAACTGTGGCGCCAATACTATTCGTACTTTAACTGCGTTGCGTGCAAAACATGCATCACACTCAGGTGAGTGGTCGAAAAAGTGAAAACATTTTTGAACAATATGTAATTCATTATGATAATTCAGGTGATGGCGTCTGCGCTTGGGGTATCGATGGCGAATCTGGCGAAATCGTAGACATGAATGTCAAGGGTATTTGGGAGCCATTGGCTGTGAAAATGCAGACATACAAAACCGCCGTTGAGACTGCTATTTTACTGCTGCGCATTGACGATATTGTGTCTGGCTCGAAAAAACGAGGTGACGATATTGTGAATCCCGCTGCTGCTGCACAGGGCCAAGAATAAAGATCAGGGAAAAGGCATGATCAAATCGTATTACCATTTTAATGTCGCTAATATATACTTTATATAAAACTACAATTCACTTTGCTTGAAACAAAATTAAAAAAAAATGTCTAGATATTTTTACTTGCACTGTGTTTTTGTTAAACACAACATCCCTTTATTCGTATAAAATTTATATTTGAGTTCTCTTAAAGTAAAACCTTAAACTACCGTACGCTACTGAACTATAGCAAACGCTTATGACGATGTACAATATCGGCGTCGCCTTCATATATGTAATTTACACTTTCTCATTAACATTTAACAATAAAATGAAAAATAACATAAATTTTGTAACTTAATTTGATTCACATTACAAATCGTTGCGCTTAGTGTATAAACGTTCATCCATTAGTTTCAATACTTCCAATCCTATAGACGTGAATTGGGGCTGTAAATAACGAGCAAATATCTCCAGGCATTTCGGGTTTTCGGGAAGCACATCCTTTAACCAAGGTATGAGAGGCGGCTTGTGTGAGTGTATAATACTGGGCACGCTCAAAATCGTGGTTACATTTTGCAAGTCTGTGCCATAATCTGGTTCACTTTCTATGTGGCATGCTATGTATAACATTTCAAACGGCTGCTTCTTCAAACCACTTGTATCGATGGGTCCAATTAACTTGCCGTTAGTATTAATTTTCAGCCAGTGTAATGTGTGTAGTAAACGCAAGTTCCATTTCGGCAACAAATCCTCTACAATAGCACGTTGCAATTCTCTGGAATTTGTGCACCATATGGCCACTATGCTATGTTTGTGCACTAGCTGCTTCATAGGAATTTGACTTAGCTGCTCGGTACTAAGCATTTTATAAGCAAGTTCTTGTCGCGTACGTTTTAAGCGGCGTATATACTTGTTTCGCCAAGGTGGGTCCATTACAATTAAATCGTAACCAACTGAGTTGGGCATTAGTTGTGGTAGTAACTTTGTTAACTCTTCGATATTACAATTGAAAAATTCACAATGCGGTGGTATGAGGTAAGAAAGCGCGCCAAACTGACAACGTTGGAATGTGTCGGTTTTATTAACACCATTAAAGATGGGAAAATCTTCGATAGTAATTTCTTCCCAATAGCGTGGAAAACTATTATCCGTATGGTATTCGAATTGTTTACATTGCTTTAGGCGCTGCAAAATCTCCTCTGCTAATGTTTTTAAATGCGTTAGCGCTGCGATTGTATTTGTGCATTTCGTTTTTTGTCTTTTCCTCGCATTAATGTGTTCGCCTGCCAGTTGGACATCCTTTACTTCAGTCTTTGGTTCCTGTGTTGCACTGCACCGGTCATCACTATCTTTCAAACGTTCATGGAAATGGAAAAGCTCCTCTCGCAATTCCCAAATCTCTGCTGCTTCTTTAGTATCGTTGTTATATATAGTATTAATTAATTCTCGATGATCGAGATATATGGCGATTCTATTACGTATTTCGAGTTTATACATATTTATTTAGGTACAAAATTTACATTTTGCCGTAATCGGCCGTATACACTGAGTTTTTTTTTTTTCAATTGTTTCACTTATAATGTTTGATTGATCTTTCAACGTCAGCTGTTTTATTTATTATGCGCAATTTGCCGCATGTATCAATAGTGACCACACTGACCAATAAGGATGTAAAATAATGAATATTAATCGAATCTAGGTCTACCACTTCTGTTATATTCCAGTAGATCATCTGTAGCATGTTTAGCTATAAAGTTAATAATGTCCGTGACAGTACGTGTCGCTGCACTATACTGTATTAAATTATTTTTATCGTTCCGTCTTATGTAGAATATAGTTGGATAATACCAAGCATAATATTGTAATGGTAAATAATTTTTTTCTGCATTTATTTTCACTATTATTAAATCTTCATCTTGCAAAAGCTTCCCGACTTCCTCCAGAATTGGCATTAATTCTCGCGAACACGGGCATTTATTACTATATAGCACTAGGAAAATATCGATATCACTTTTAAGCACCAACTGCTCAAAATTACTTGCTACGCCTATACGCACAAATCCCTCTTCGTCGTCCTTTGGTATTGTTTCACTTTTGTATAACTCATCATTCATTAGTTGTTGACTAAATTGCTTTAAGTTATCTGCATTAAGCTGTCCAACGAATTGATAAATGTGATTTTCTGTGTCCACTGCGTATATATCCGGTCGTCGGTATTTACTAAAGCCAAGTTTTTTAAAGCGCTTCCAGTACGCTTCAGTGCGTGGTCTATGATTCAGCACGGCTTCATAGTTATCAAAATCTGTTATGGCGAAGCATATGTCATCTCCGTATTGCAGAGCGGATTCATAAAGCATATCGGTGTAGCAACGTAACTCGCGGGCATGTTCAATAAAACTTTGAAACATTATAATATATGGAAATCCGGAAGTTTCAATTGTTTCCGTAGACTCCAGATAGACTATACGCTCTCCATAGTTTTGATGCAAAAATATTTCGAGTTTGCTTGGTTGAACTGGATCTTTCGCAATGGTTATTGATTCCTCTAAAGCCTCTCTTAGTTGTGCTGTTGTGATTTTACCATACAAACCAAATCCCGTTGGATCATCATCTTCTGATTCTTCGGAGTAATACAATTCTGACGAATTATCATCGAAATCTTCGGCTGTGCTAACTCTTTGCTGTTCTTGGCCGCACTGATTTGCATTTGTTATTCCAATTAGATCCATAAATGAAATTTAAAAATATTCTTTTGGTGTTTTAATGCTCTTGCTGATTGTCTTATTTAGTTTAAATATTTATTGACTAGATATGCTTGGATATGTTATTGTGAGTTGTTTTGTGAATATATATAAATGTATGTATAAGTTATCAAAAACACAAAATGTGTACAATTAATTTGGGATTCCCAAAAACAAGCAGATGTGCGCGCAGAGTATTGCGGCGGCGTTGTTTTCAATTGGCGGCGTTGAAATCCGCGATTCTATCATGGATTATACATTTTTTTAATACTGTTAGAGTTTTATTATTTTAATTATATGTAATATTGTATGGATATTAATTTTTAATTTATTAGAAATTCTTTTAAGATTTTAATTTTTGCGGTTTTTCAATATATAGCCGCCGGTAAAATATTATATCAGCACAATACTTTTCTTCTCCGCGTAAAGACAAATGAAAAATTTTGTTTACATTAAACAGCTGATTTCCCTTGTGAAGTCTCGTACATGAAAGTACCTATGTGAAAGTTTTTATTTATTTAATTAACACTTGTACCATGCCCTTAACTGAGTATATTAAGTTTGCAAAGCTGTTTTTATAACTCAGAATGAAAAGTTGGATACTTTATAAAAATATATACATATACATATGTATATATAAATGATTGGCGTGACGAACTAAGTCAATTTAGCTACCGTCCGACTATTTGTCTATGTACGCGAACTAGCGCCTCATCGGTTAAGTATAGCATATAGCCATTCAAATTGAACTATCTAACTCAAGTTCTTGTATGAAAAATTTTTTAATTTGAGAAGGTTTCTTCACGAAATTTAACCTACGAACAAATACATAATATAAGATAATAACATATACAAGTATTTAGCTGCCATTCAAACTAAATGATCAAAATCAGGATATTTGTAGATACATATTATAAATATGTGAAGTTCATTACACATTTTTTTAGTTTTAACCTTAATTTGAGTTAAATAACATTTATTTTATTATATGTAAATTTATAAACAAATTGAAAAGCGATAAAAATTTAATTTACTTTTCAGTTTACGCTATTCTTTATTTGTTACGATAATTTTTTGCATTAAAAATTAAGGCTGTTTTGGTTTCAATTTGTATTTTACGCCATATGATCGATAACGGATTTATGTATGTACGTTGCATTTTAATTATTTGTATTCTTTTTTTACTTTCTTATAAAGTACTATACAAAATGGAAAGTTTGTTCATTTTTAAAAATAAGGTATTGTTGACTTTACATACAATAAAATAATATCTTAAAAATAATAAAAGTCCAATTCATAACAAAATTTTTAAGTTAAATAACATTACACTCAGACGCTTAAAGCGATATAAAGAAATAAAGATTATTAAGCTTTAAACTTAAACCTCTGTATGTGTAGTTAAGAAAACCAACGTATCTGCCTGAGTTTATCGTAAATGGCGAAATATAATGCTGTCGTCACTGTAGATTTCAGTAAGGTGGGAGCCATTCCTTTGTACAAACCTGTAGGACCCTCTTGTTCTATAGTCTTCCGCAAACAACTGAAAATGCCAGTAGCACGTATATTTTCACCGAATGTTTGACGATTCGATTCAAAACCCTGTATGTGCAGTCTCTTTTTCAATAAGTCAAAGGGATATACGAGTGATTTGGAGAGCATGCCCGATGATCCGCCCAAACCAAGTAGTACCCATGTGGGCAGTTCGCTATAGAATTTAATTATGTTAATATTTTTTTAATAAATATTTTGTACAAATTGAGCTCACCTTCGGTTTTCCACATTATAGAATTGCATAGCTGATTTACTGAAAATTCGATAAAGCATAAAATTTGCACCCATTAATGGTGCAATTTGCAATAGTGCTGTATTTAAACCGCGATAAATTCCACGTATACCTTCCGTACGTACTATTGTTGATACGGCGCGTGTTGCATTTTTATATCCTTTGCTCTTGTCCTGCGCGATAAGACGTGTACGTATTACATCCATAGGCGTTGATAGGATAACCGCCGTAGCACCAGCCGTGGCACCACAAAGAAAATTCGATGTGTTGGTATGATCCTTGAGGTATGTCGTTTGCTTGGCCGCCATACTCAATTGTTCATATGTCCAAAACTGTGTAATACCATAAATTATGCTAAGAACTTGACCTGGATTGTGACCCTTCCAGAAGGCGAGTACACCTTCTTCGCGGTAAATTGTGCGTATAGCTTGCGTTATGCTTGTGTATTTTGATTGTTGGTTGATGTGCTCTTTCAGTGGTTCCACTTGCAATTGGAAGCGTATTTTTAGCACGTCCAACGGTTGGCAGAAGGTACGTGTGATAGCCGCAGCTAAGCCACCGGATATTATTTGGCTCAATTGCTCCGATGCGCTGTTTATTTTCCATTTTTCCTTAATGTACTTTTTAAAATCTGGCGATGAGCGTGAATTGTCAATAGATAAAGTAGATGATTCAGCTCCAGTATCGCCACCGCCTGTTGGTGAAATAGTATTTGTTTTAGCGGTATCCAGTTGTGTCGTCATTGTCAGGAATTAGAGTTTCCAATGTTGTATAACGGATTTCGTTTCGTAATTTGTACTTTAATTTGGTTCAAAATCTGTACGAGCTACATCTATTTCTAAAAAATAAATAAATGGTTTATTTGTTAGGCTACATGAAAAAATGTTTTTTAAGTTTTGTGGGCTTTTTTTATATCTATGCATTTCAATGAGTAAACTGCTTTTGAATTCCTCAAGTACATATGACCTTAAAGAGGTCAAGTAATTCATGTGCGTGTAAGGCTTTTATCGCCTCAAACGAATCTTTTTCTTTTGTTTACTTAAGTAATGAAATGCGGAGACAAATAACTTGTGCATATTATGTAAATAGTTATAGCTATGCTTGAATGCAGCGAAAGTTTTATGTAGTCAACTAATGGCGCTCTGTCATGTTTTACTGCTGTTGCAGTCAGTAGACGAGTGTAAATTATTACAAAGGTAATGAGTAAAAATAATAAGAAACGCTGTGATACTTTAAGTTTGACAAAAATGTTAAAATACCAACCTAGCGACATGTATTATTTTTTGCAATTATTTGTGTATATAAAAGCACTTTTTAAATCGCACACATACAAATGCCAATTTTTATGTTTAAGAAGCGTGAAATACTTGCAACAGAAAGTCATAACGTGCTTCATGCATTAATTTGTATGGGACGTTAGTGATCAACCATAGAATATAGTCATGTATATTATTATTACACTGAATTATTCAATATTTTGCGAAGAATACACTATATACTGTTTGAGTTAGGTTCCTTTGAAAATACTGAAACAACAATTTATAATAACGACTTTTGTTTACGTTGAATAATTTACTGCCAAACAACAACCAAGCTGTCTTTACTTTGAAGACGTTTTCATTGAATTTTATCTTATCTACCTTATATGCAAAAATAAACAAATAAATATATCATAAGTGTAGTGATTTGTTTAGAATTGTTTCAAGGCTACATACCTAATTAAAACACTTAATCATTTAAATTGCACTTTGCTATTGATGTTTTTGTGAGCCTGTATGGTTGCAACTTGCAGTTATGTGCACTGCTATTCCATAGACTTTGACGTGTAAAGCAATACTATGCAGCGAAACTTTCTTTTTGCGGCCACTGCTGATAGTGTCTTAAATAATAAGTAAACAAAACTAGTTGGCATTTGCCTCAGTAAATGTTGCCTGTGCTTCTGACTTTCTTTTGGAAAACTGACACTCCTCTTTACCGCCACCACAAGTATGCACTTAAATATGTTTTGTTTACAATTTTTGCTTTCATACCAAACTGGTTTTAGTTTTCGGTGTTTTCCTGTGTAATACGTGAGATCTTGATGAAATTCTGCAGGCGGCACTTCATATCTCCATTTCACTACATTTGTTTGTGTGCTTGTGTAAGAGCATGCTCCGGTCGCGGGGAATCATTCAGCTGACAGCTCATCAGCTGTTACAATTCAACAACATTGCCAGTATCAATATTTGCAATATTTACAGAAATAATAGTTTTGCTTTTTTAATTTAAACTTTTTACACTTTTCATCAATTGTGGTTTATTCTTTTTGTTAAATGGGGTCTCAAATAAAGGTTGTTTTTGTTTCAGCAACAAAACATTCTTGAAAATTTTAAAGAATACTGCCAGTTGACATTCCTTAGCCGAATAAAAATTCGGGCCCGCTCCGGTTCGTAGTACTTAACGGGGAAGGCGCGTGGCTAATCGTTTCATGTTGCCTTAAGTGGGTACCTTCGAAAATTATGTTCTAAGTTCGCAATGATGCCGTTTGTTTGTAAACATTTGGAGCAACAATCCGTAGTGGATGTTCCACAAAAATGTACTTGACATAGGTTACTAAATCGTTTCTTGGACATTTGGATCTACTTAACCGGAATGGACTCGGATTTTTAGCCGATGATCACCTTTTCTTTACTAAATGTCTAACTAAATCTTTAAGTTAGTAAATGCAGACTGAAAAGCCCAGACTAACGCACATATAGCTTGATCAATCTAGCCTCTGTTTTGGAATTTCGCTTATAACAAGCTTCTTTATACTCCACAGAAATCGGTAGCACTTTGGCTCGATTTGTTGATTTGTGTGAAATCGATTAAAGATATCTCTCAAACCCTACTAAATAAATATTTCAAAGTAGTTCGAAGTTACACTTTTTATTATTTTAATTTTTACAGTAAGATTAATTTTTTCATACAAAGGATCTACATGTTTGTTTCTCCAGTGTTAGTAATTTTTAATTTAATGTTTACGCTTCTGTTTGAGGCCCAAAGTTCGCCGAAATTCTATCCATACTTCACACATAGTTGGTATATCCAGACAGCGACATTCGATCGGCCGTGGTGGAGCGATTTTCTTCTTTACACATTCTGAGAAACTCGGATAAGGCGTGCAGACTTTGTGACAATCAACCTTCGGTCGTGCGTAACCACATGTTGCAGGATCACGAGCGGCTTTGCAACCAGGCAAGATAAATCTTGGGCACTTCCTTTTCGACACCGTCTTACATGTCATCAAGTTAGTCGGTCTGGGTTTACACTCCTCTGCAGCGACTTTTCTCTTATGTGTACGTCGTTTAAAAGTTGGCTGTATGATGTTATCATAACAGCATACTTTCTTCCGAGCATATCTCATTTTTGGACATTCAACCCATGTTTGTGTGTACTTGCGCTTTGCCTTATCAGATGCTTTGTAAAAGAGTTCATCGAAACGTGGCTGTACATTGGGACACAGATCCAAACAACATTCAGGGTTTAACCATATGGTGCGTGGTTTTCTCAGTGGTTTTTTCAAACGCGTACCATCTTTGGAACATTCGAGTCGATAGTTTATAAAACGATTTGCCGTTTGTGTCTTAGCAATAACTGACGCGGAAAGGATAGCCCTTGACATAAGCTTTTGCCCAGCACAAGCCAGGGATCGTCCACATAAGGCCGAAACAAACATTTTTTATTTTTCAAATTAAATATACTATGAATGAACGTATAGAAAATTTCGAATTTTTAGATGAGCCAATAGTTATGTATTCAGATTTTTTTTTTAAATATTTTTACACCGAAAGAAGTTGTTACTGCACAAATTTTTTATGAAGAAATGAAATTGCTGACATGTTTCATGACGAGTATTTGTATGTATGCCTTATGGTAGACAAAAATTGTAAAGTTGGTTTGTAAGTATAATGTGTAAAGTATTCTTGTTGTAAGATCTTACGGATCTTACTAATATTCGCTTATTTAATAGGGACCTTTTCACATTTTGTTTTCCGAATATCGGTTATAAAGCTCTACTTCTAATCAGCTACGCCGCTTAAAGAAACCGTCCGCAAAGCTCTTAAAGCTCCCACATCTTTTTCAGCAATTTTTTCTCAATATTGCAACCTTGTCGAAATAGTACGGAAATATTTACTGTGGCCGAGTGAAAGGAGGAGGAAACACACATAAAAAGGAAAAATTGTTACTTTGAAGAAAAATCTAGACATGTGCCCTATTCACCAGGATCTATCTGACTTTCGTTCGATATAACAATCGTAGGAATGTCCACATTAGTTTCTGGCGGTCCAATATCGATCTGGAAAGTTCGAACTGAGCACGAAGGAATATCGCAAAACCAATAAGTTTCTAAGCTCGATGGTACAGCAGTAGGTATCTGACGATGGGAATGTCCAATAAAAAGCAACGAGAAAGCATACGAGTAAAAATAGGCTAGCTCGACTCTTGAAAAAATTTTAGTCTATTATCAAAGAATAGCACTTGAATTTTATAACGATGGCATGTTTTGTGATCTGTAGAGTAGCCATAGTGACGTCTATCAACTAGTTTGATCTGATTTTATTGTTTCATACATCACGGTTTTCTAGGGATTCGAATAGCCTTTAAATCAATAAATCTATCAACTGCCTCTAAAATACTCTCTGTCCCTCCGGTTTCATAACGTCACTTTGGGATTAGGTTAGGTTAGATTATGTAAACAGACTGATTTTTCGTGAGATCACAAATAATCCCACTTGTACAGATAAGTACTTAGGCCCATTATGATGTCCAAAACTTCTAGTTATGGATCAAAAGGATCGTCGCATAACGACAAAGCGCTTAGAGACTGCCATTAATTTATTGATGCGGCTAATAGCAACACCAGTCAGTACGTCGGGTTCGTAGAAAGCATGACGACTGAGATGCTGCAACCTTAGTCTGGCGAAAGCTGAGCAGTGAGTGGGTCTAGATGTTTTCACTTCATCTTCCTCTCTGCAACTGTGACAAAGTTTTAAGCTTCACCGCGTGAATGCCAAACGGTGTCTGGTTAGGACACCTATCATTGCGGCGATGTAAAGCTTTCTAAGAACTAGGTGTTCATAGGACCTTTTATGTTCCACTTTGTACCAGAAAGGGTTTTTCGTCATTTTCAACAATGATCCAATGCTCGAATGCACGAAGAAGAAGGAGAGCATCTACTCGTCCTCATCCTGATGTGTTTTGGGTAAGCATTTCCTTCATGGTAAGCCCATCGGCTTTACATTTTTCTGACGTTTTCGCTAAGAGCAGGCACTTAGGCAAGTTTAAGATGGAGGTATGGTATTACTAGTAAGGTCAGGCACTCCTTGATTAGCTTTGAGCTCACTGTCAGCGAGCTCAAGGCCTGTATAGCAGCTCCGCTATATGAGAGGATGCACACATCTCTTTGAGGATTTTAGAAAGTTTTTCCAATTTTATCTTGGCTTCAAATTTTATAAAATTCAAAAGTATATTATTTTATTAGACTTCTATTTTATCAACGTTTAACGATAGAAAAAATTAAAAGTTTATTTGGTCAATGTATTTGCATAGCTTTTGGTCAGCTCTCATTAAATGATTCCGCAACTCAAACCATATTAGCCACTCTGCGCAGCCACTCATTTACTCTTTGTGGGCACTGACTAAACGCTTGTTGACAGTCAACACCGAAACGTCCCGCTTGGCTGGCATGCAAATATTTCATATCCACATTGGCTACAGTGGGTCTGTAAAGTCAACATAAATGTTTAATTAAATTTAGTACATATATTTTATAAATTAACCGTTAGCTACATTAATACAGCATTGATTATGGCCTGCCAAAAGTGTCTCAAATCATTACGCCAAATACGTGGCACATGAAACGGCAGTTGGGAGACTTCACAAATGGCTTGTTGTAAACAGGATTCACCCGGTAGACCTTGCCTAAAAAAACGATATGACAAACGCGCTATACATATATGCTTTTCAATATTTCTGTGCAACATTCCACATACTGTTCAAAAATTTGCTCGATTCCTTTATAAATAAATTCGCGACTTGCATCGTGTTTAATATGTGGACGCGCTTCATGTGAGTGGCCTCTGTTAGTTGACGCTGTCGGCGACGTGCTGCAAAAGAACTGGAGTTGAAAAAATTCCACCAATAGAGCGGTCTCGGCAGGTTTGGATATTGGATTTGTAAATTATAGTAGTGATTAAATGAGCGATGCGGATCGGCGAGTGGAATTGGAAAAGATACACCCACGACGTGCTGAAAAGAGATATTGTAGAGACATTGAATCTTTGTGTGATTGAGTTCAGTTTGCTAGCAGGCCTTACAAATCTCACTTTTGAGCATTTTCAGAATACATTATTCAAAAGTCAATAGTTTGAAAAGTTTTTACAATATTTTTATTACAAAGCAGAATTTATGAGAATCATTATCCTGTAAAAAGAGCTTTTAAAAAAGTAGGTGACTATTGCTTAATGATCTCTATTGTGCTATGAAACTCAGCGTGACGATCTGAGTTGATTTAGCCTTGCTCGTCTCTCTGTCCGTCTGTGTAAACGTGAACTGGTCCCTCAGTTTTTGAGATATCCATTTGAATTGCACTCGTCCATGTCTTGAACCACTCTAGCATGTAACGGTTTTTCAATAAATAA
Organism: Bactrocera correcta; assembly: GCA_027475135.1. NCBI lineage: Eukaryota > Metazoa > Arthropoda > Insecta > Diptera > Tephritidae > Bactrocera > Bactrocera correcta. The sequence continues at coordinate 81,760,541 of CM050326.1, forward strand.
AACCAAAACGGTTTGGAATATCAATGAAATTCTTTATTCCTATGAAAGTACATTCTTACGTACTCCATGAGTCACCATTGCATCTCGAAAAAATAACGGTTTGGTGCGGCTTATGAATCGGCGGCGTCATTGGGGCGTACTTTTTCCGTGATGATCAAGACCGGCACATTACTGTGAATGGGAATCGCTACCGCTCAATGATAACCGTATATTTTGGCCCGAATTGGATGTTATGGACTAGGACAATATTGAGTTCTAATAGGACGGCGCTACAAGCCACACAGCGAATGTCACAATCAATTTATTGAAAACCAAGTTTGGTGAATGTGTTATCTCGGCCTCGTTCGTGGGACTTGACGGCATTAGACTATTTCCTGTGGATCTATGGTCTCTGCCAACAAGCCAGCGACGATTGATGAACTTCGTACGTATATCGAACGTGAAATTGCAGCAGTATCGGCCGATTTATGTTTGAAAACCGTCGAAAATTGGATTCAGTGTCTGGACTACTGCAAGCGTGCCCGTGGTGGTCATGCAAATCAAATCGAGTTTCATACATAATGGTATCGAATGTACTTTCACAGCAATAAAGAATTTCATTGATTCGTAAATCGTTTTTATTTTATTAAAAAAAAAATGTGTAGCGCTTCTTTTTGAAAAACCCTTCATAATAGTCTCTCTAATATCCGACTTTCTCGGTATCTTGATATCAAACACTTTCGACACTTTATCCTCATACTATACAAATATAAACCAAAACTAGCAATCATATATTGGACTACTTACTTTCACCACACCAGCTCCACTAAAAATGATGAACTTTTTCTGTCTGCGCTTCAATATATTCCCCAGTGGTGCGAGTTTAATAGGATCCTGTGTGCTAGTTTTATTTCCCACTGCATTTCCGTTGTTAATTTCACTGTTATGCAGAATCCAAGCACTGCTAGTAATAATTTCCTCGCCGTTCTGCGTAACGAATGCGGAACCCGCGGGCGCGTCGTTATTCACAGGCCAAGCATTTTTTCTACCGTAGTCGCGTCCAGCGGCGTTGCGTGACTTGGGCAAATTGTTGTGGTCGTCAAGTAAACCATCGACCTCACCACCGACCACACCACCACCAACAACAACAACGTTGCCTTCAACGCTTCGGTTGCGGTGATGTGGCGCTTCCTGCTGACTGTTGGGATTTTCCTCTAATTTATTGCGAATTTGCGTTGGAAAATCGCCGTCACGTTGCGTACTAGTGTTGCTGCTGTTATTGTTGTACGCGTTGTCATTGCCTTTGGTCAAGATGTACGACGGGCGTAACAATACTATTAGCAAGAACAACAAACAAGCGAACAGTATTATTTGGCAGCATATTAGGCAGTAACGGCGGACACAAGTCGGTCCAGCGAATGCTGCGTATGAATGCGCCGCCATCGGTATTGGTATTGATGTGGTCGGGTAACGCAGCTGACAGGCTGGCAGGCGTGAGCTTAGCGTGTAAATATGTATGCGCGAGAATGGCGGCGTTTGTAATTACATTAAGTATGTTAATTTGTAATTTATGTGCGCACGCTTTCTTCTTATATTTGATATTTATGTCTGTAGTAGAGTGTGTAAGACACTGGAGATTTGTGCCTAAAATATTTGAATTTTTTCCTTTGCCCTTTTTCATGCAATCTGCAAGCACTCACGATTTATGCAATTTGCTATTGTTTTTGTGTTTTTGCAACTTTTGTTGTCTTCTTTGCTGATGGCACTGCCATGCGGTGGACACACTTCACGCTTGAGTGCTCTCACGGCCAAAGCTTATTAAGAATTAAAATATGTCGTCTTCGTTTAACGGTTTCAGCTAATCTCTTCGAAAAAATCCTCATACGAGGGTGGCAGCGATAAGTCAGTGATTTGAATAATTGTGGCTCTGGAAATTTAAATAAGCAATATTTCTGTAAGTTAAGAAAAGTTAAATTTAGTAATCATTCTCAATACTAAAAAAGCCATCAGAGGCTAAGAGTGTGTATGGAGTTTGTCATCACAACTGCAATGTAAGATTGAGAAACTTAATATGGTTCTTAATCCTACTAGAGATACCGTAGAGACCTGTCGGTTACTAATAACTACGCTAACATACATATGTACATAGTATACATTGGGGCAAAAGAGCACCCGGGAATTTGTAATTAAGCGTTGAAGACATGCCTCGTTCTGAACGACCTTCGACATCTTCCACTGAATTAAAAAAGTGCAGGATATTGTGCTTGAGAATCGTCAAACAAGTGTTAGAGAGTTGGCAAGAAAGCTCGACATCTCTCTCGAGTCCAATCGAATGATTTTGGTGGATATTTTGGGTATGAAATGCGTTCTTGCTCGACTCGTCTCCATAAAGCTGAATTATTTTCAAAAATAGTACCGTAAACAGGTATCTTTGGACATGCTTGATCGTGAGAATTCCTATCCCGCATTCATGGAGAGCATTATAACTGCAGATGAGACATGGGTGAATGCAAAATGTCAACAGTCGTCGGATTGGAGAGAGAAACCGAGCTGAAACTAAAAAAGCCGCTTAAAAATCAAGGTGATGTTCATTGTTCTTCAGTAATCGTGATTTGGTGCTTCATGAATTTGTTTCGGAGAGACAGTCGGTCAATAAGGGGTTCTATTTGGCCATATTGAGGTGTTTGCGTGAGAAGATCCGTCGAAAACGGCTGGAATTGAAGAATTCATGGTTTTTACATGATATTAATGCACCATCGCATCGAGCCACGATGGCAATGAATACCATCGATCAACCGCCGTAGCATAATGAACTCCTCTTCAAGCAGTTTCTGTAGGGGTACTTTTGTAGAAATCATCCCTGTAATCACCTGCTTGGAGCGGAATTGCATCGTATGAGCATCCAGAGATTCTTCCTCAACTACGACGACGTTATAAAACATTAAATCGACCAGACTTCGGACGCAACAAACTTCAGACATGCTTTGATCGCCATTCACAGTGAAGCCATTAACACCTTCACCGACTCTATCTCAGTGAATAGTGTATTTGGAGGCAAACCACCACCCATTGCCGACGAAGAGCTCGAGTTGCCGCGAGAATTGAGAGTGACCCTTGCGCAGTTTCGTTCTGGATACTGCAGCAGTTTAAACTCCTACTTATCTAGAACAGACCCTGGACTGGAAAAATCGTTGGCTTCATAGGTGTATTACATTTGGTGGGGTTTACTTTGAAGGCGAAAAAGTAAATATTGATGAATAATTAAATATCTTGAATTTTATTCACAATTTCCGGGTCCTTTTTTGTCACAATGCTTATGATGTATTAAGCAGCATGCAGGTGACATCTAGTGTACATTCATTAAGTCAACAACGAGAGATTTAGTTCAGTGTTAGAAAAAGAAAAAAAATACGAAAACAACTAGACATTTAACTAAGTGTTAAAAAAAACAAAAATAACAACAAACAAGTGCAGCATATCAACAACAAACCGTTGCAAAGAACTTTGGCAAATAAAGAGTTGCGTGCTTGTTTGCTTGTAGTTCGGTCGTCAGGGCGTATGCGTGACTTATTTTGTTTGCACTGCAATTACGCATCTGAAAAAAAACTGCACGAATTTTTAATGAATTTTTTACGATCTGACGCGATAATCATGCATATTTCATAATTTGTATGTGAAGTTTGAGTGTATCTATTAGTTAATAGGCAAATTTTTGCAGACTTTGCAATTTTTCGCCTTTAAATTTTCCATAAATATTTGTAAATTTACAGTTATACGCAAATGCATTTGTTTGACTACAATCAATATAGCGTGATAATGTGCTAATTGCCATAAAATGCATAAATAAATTTATTCATAATTATTCTTCACAATGGCAATGTGGAAATGTTGGAAAATTAGTAACTCAATAAAATTAATGACCACTTCAATGCATTACTAATTAGGAAATTCGCCTTTAATGTCAGAAACAAATATTATAACTTCAATATGCACATATACAGTTAAAATAATGTAATAAATAATAAGTTTTTATAAGTGAAATTTTAATGGAAAAATGTGCAGTTTTTTTTGGGTTTTGAAAACGCTGCAAAAAATTGCGAATTGCATTTAGTAACTGCATTGTAATCAAGATATTGTTTTATTTTGCTGTGAATCACATAAGTATTGTAACTAATTGTGCTTATCGCCTTTCATTTACAGTTATTGTTATGCTGATTTAATGACAATAACGTGCGTTTAACAGTTAACCAGTTTTCTGCCTTTACATATTCACTACTGTCCCCAAAAAAATAAGGTAACATTTGAATTTAAACTGCGGAGAATTACTTTTTTTTAGGTTGGTAGTACTGTCAGTCACATTTATGTTAAATTTCATGTCAAAATATTCATTAGTGTTTGAGATACGTGTCGTTTTGTGAGCTGCTAAAAGTGAGTTTTTCTTTTTTTTGCGATGTCGAAATTTGTTGAGCAAAGAATTTGCATTAAATTTTGTTAACGGAATCAATTTTCTGCTGCGGATACGTTGAGGATGGTGCAAAAAGCCTTTGGTGATGAGGCTATGTCTAAAAAAAATGTTTACAAGTGGTATAGTGAGTTCCAAGCCGGCCGTGAACGTGTCGAAAACGAAGAGCGTCCAGGGCGACCATCAACCTCAACCGACGAAGCGCACGTTCAACAAATCAAAGATTTGGTGTTAAAAAACCGTCGATTAACAATTAGAGACCTTGCTGATGAAGTTGGCATGTCGAAAGGCTTAGCCAATACCATTTTGAAGGATGTTTTGGGCCTCCAGCGCGTAAAATCTCGACTGATACCGAAAACATTGAATTTTTTTGGAAAAAAGGCGTCGCGTTGAAGTGTGTGAAACGATGCTTTCCGACTACCAGGGTGTCATGAAATGCATTATAACTGGCTATGAGACTTGGATCTATGCTTCCGACTCCGAAACAACCGATCAATCGAGCGAATATCGTGCCAAAAGAGAGCCGAGTCCAAAAAAATCGCGCCAAAGTCGCTCAAAAATCAAGGTCATGTTGACTGTTTTCTTCGATTATCGTGGTGATGTGCATTATGAATACCTTCTAACTGGTCAAACAGTCAACAAGTCCCCTACTGCCCTCATAATTCGTGATCATTTCGCCAAAAACTCAACCCATATCGTTCCGCAACCACCGCATTCACCTGATCTGGCGCCGTGCGACTTCTGGCTGGTCACCAAGCCCAAAAGACCGCTCCGGGGACACCGTTTTTATACGATAGAGGAGATTCAAGACGCAGCGAAGACGGAACTGAAGATCATCCCGGAAAGTGACTACAACCAGTGTTTTGAAGATTGGAAAAACCGTTGGCAAAAGTGCATTGCATGGGGAGGGGATTACTTTGAAGGGGATGAAATTGATTTAGAAGAATAAAAAAAGAATTTACAAAATAAATACAATGTCACCTTATTTTTTGGGCGCAGTAGTATTTCGATAAAAAGACGAAGCTATAGTACGCTTCACAGATGCGTTTCTTAGGTAGTTTTTAAAGAAAAAACACTGAAGCTTCAAATTCAATGGAGAATGTTTATTATAAATCGAAAGAACATTCTTTAGCATTTATTTCTTGAAAATTATCTATTTAAAATTTTGGCAGTGGTAATGTCTCAGATGATCCATTCGTTGACTTGTTCGAACAATTTAAATGGTAGCTGGCGAATGACCCAGGTGATGTTTTGCTCCAAGACCTGAATCGAGGCGGGATTGTTCGCATAGACTTAAGACTTAACATATCGACAGCAGAATGTTTACTGGTCCGATATCACCCGTTCTTGGTGGCCAATCGACCGGCCCAAAGCGTGAAATTATCTGCTCACCGAAGTGTTTTCTCAATAAATCCATTGAATGTAGCGATGTGTGGGAAGTGACGCCGTCTTGTTGTAACCAAATGTCGTCGAAATCACGAGCTTCAATTTCAGGCATCAAATAGTCGATTATCATGACCCGATAATGGTCGCGTTCTTACGGGCATTATTTATGAAGAAATATGGACCGATAAACGTTTATTCCAGATGAAATGGCACCTCTTGAATCTCTTTAAGTTGCTCTTCGTCCCAACGGCAATCTTTCACTTTTTCTCCAAAGTCATTTCAATATTACTTTTTACAGAAAATGACAGAAAGACCTCACATTTGCTAACTTCAAGAAGGGGGTCTAGTATACTGTTCAGAAGTTAACGAACTAGGACAGAAACATGATCCACGTGATTGGCGTCTATTCATTGGTTCCTCTAAACTTAGGTTAAAGTCGGTATTGGTTCATAACGGTAACAAATATTTATCTGTGTACTTAACTCATGCGTTTCATATGTAAGGATTCTTATGAGAATATGAGAGTTCTTTTAGAGCACATCCGTTATCATGAGTATGGATTGGGCAATATGTGGAGACCTTAAAGTAATAGCAACAAGGATATACGAAATAGTGTTGCTTCTTTTGCGAATGGAACAGCCATGCAAGAGTCTGTCATTATGTACAAAAGCAGTGGTCAGTACGTCAGGTATTCACTCAGGGACGAAAAAACGTTACCAGTGAACCTTTAGTTGATCCCGAAAAGGTGTTACTACCACCTTTGCATATTAAATTGGGTTGAATGAAGAATTTTGTTAAGGCAATGCATAGAAATGGAAGAGGGTTCTTGTATCTGAAACAAAAATTTCCAAGAGTCAGTGAAGCAAAAATTAAGGAGGGCATATTTGTGGATCCGCAAATAAGAGAGCTAATGAAAGAAGAACATTTGTGGAAATACGAGCCTGGAATGCCTTTAAAAGCGTTGTTAAAAATTTTTCTGGAAATTTGAAAGCTGACAATTACAAAGATTTTGTGACTGAACTACTTACTGCCTATAAAAAATGGGTTGCAACATGTCCCTTAAAATTCACTTTCTGGACTCCCATCTGAATTTTTTCCCGAAAATTTAGGGGCCGTAATTGACGAAAAAGACATATCTGCTATAGAGAAGCGGTACCAAGTGTGGCCCGCGAGCTCACTTTTGACCAAAAGCAACGACGTCTGATGATTCCAAGCAGTACTATTTAACCCGACTTTTTCCGCCGTTTTGTAATAATGGACAAAGCATGGCTCTATCATTTCACTCCGAAGTCCAATCGACGGTCATTCGAGTAAACTGCACACTATAAACCCACTCCAAAGCGTGGAAAAGAGACAACAGTCCGCTGACAAGGTTTTGGCGTATGTACATATATTGGGATGCGAATGGAATAATTCTTATTGGAAATATAAAAAATTGAAAAAAGATGGACCATCAACAGCGACTATTACATAGCGTTATTGGACCGTTTGAAAGACAAAATCGCCGAAATAATGCAATGCACAGTGTCACAAGTCAATGAAAATGATGGCAAAAATTCAAGAATTGGGCTTTGAATTGCTCCGCATTGGAGAATACAACGTATAACGATTAAGTAATGAGACTGATTCCATAAGAACGGAAAAATTTTTCTACAACTCTGCCATCCCCTTCAAAGTAGTCCCCTTGGACAGCTATACAGCGATTCCAGCGCGTTTTCCATGCTTCGTAACATTTTTGGAAAGCTTCGACGGGGATATCCGCGAGTACCCTCGTCACGGCCGTCTGGAATCCGTAATCGACTCAAAATGGGTTTCCCTTTTACCACCGATTTTGTTTGTACTTGGCAATAGTAGACTTGATTCACAGTTTTCCCCGGTGGAACGAATTCTTTGTGGACGATTCCACGGCTATCAAAAAAGTCAATAATCATCGTTTTCATCTTCGACTTGCTCATGCGAGCTTTTTTCGGGCGGGGGGCGCGCTGAGACAACCATTGTGAGCTTTTGCGTTTGGTTTCCGGGTCTAAGAGCACTAACACCATACACTCTTACAATTTTAGCGTACGTTTCCGAAGCTGTTTCGCCCAACGCGTTGTTCTTGGTTTCGTTTTTCCATTTTCGTGACGAGCACTACAAACACACGTCTACTCAACTTGACGGAGCAGACGAACTAAACAAGCTAGAGCGATGGTACATATATATATATGGAGAAGGGGGGGATGCCGGAAAAAAAGAATTTTAAGGAGACAGGTTTACCACAAGAGCGGCAGAAAAAACAGTCTCATTACTTAATTGTCAAACCTCGCAAGGTCTCCAGATCTGCCGCCTAGCGATCATTTCCTGTTCTCCGCTCGGTGGGAAGAAATTATCGTCGAATGAAGAAGTGATCGCCGAAACATGGGGCCTATTTCGAAGCAAATAGACAAAAGGAAGAGCTAAGTTCGTATATAACCGAACTTTTTATACTAATGCAAATTGCAAAGCCAGGGAAGTACCTGCAAGGCTACGCTTAAGGCTTGTTAGTTATGGGGTCTAGGGCGAGTTTCCACCCGATTTTATTCAATAATCAGAGAAGTGAGGTTAGAAATGACGACGCTTTCTTATCGCGATACCTAAAATGGTGGTGAATTCTTTACCACAGCTGAGTGAATGCAGTGAAGTAGGTAATATCCAGTCCCTAAATCAAGTGTTTGAGTGAGTCTTGTGAGACATGCTGAGAGTTTCAACCAAACATGTAGTTTATTGTGTTTACATTATAAGAATGCATAAACTGTAACTGTTTTTTTTTATGAAAATTAAGACTTACAAAATACCAAGTTTTAGGTATAAATCAACTTAATCAACTATTATCGAAAATCACTTTTGTGATCGTGCGCAGAAAATTTCTTCTACAAGCTGGAAAGAGTCTCCTACAATTTAAACCACGTCTACCACTCCATTCAGCTGTCTCGTAAGCTTTTCGTTGTGCGTCTTCGCTGGCAACGAAACCCAAATGCCATGAGGGCCTAAAATATTTAAAAATATTAGTATGAAATCAAAAAAAAAAAAAAAAAAAGAAAAAAAAAAATAAATAAAATAATAATAATATAATAAACAATAATATAATAATAAAATATTTGCATTACGTTAGGACAAATGTAATCAAGTCTCGTAAAACGTGTTGTTCTTCAGCACCAAATGGATATTGAGCTAAGTCACATACGCTCTGCAGTAAACAACTGCGGTGATAGCCATAGCTAGAGTGAGTAGAAAAAAGAAAATATTTTACATATACTTTTCTCCTAAAAAACCTTGAGCTTTTACCTTTCTATTAAGCTCTCCAGTGAGTTATATAATTCACCTGCTGTAAAATCGAAGAAATGTCTGTCTTTGGACGCATCCAACCAATTTTTGAACAGCCCATCGTACTCCAGTGTTTCCACTTCGTTTAAGTTAAGTTTACTAAAGTCTCGGGCTTCATCGTTGTTCACAGCGCGTTTCTCTAACTTCCAAATTGGCGCATTGTAGAAAGAAGCGAGGTTGTAAGGAAAGTCGTAGTTCATTTGAAAGCCCCAATCGAAGTAAAAAGAACGGTGCATGGGTAAACCAATAATCGGATATGATATGGAGCCTGTTATCTGAAAGAAATATTTTCTGGTCTCTTATATATATATATGTGTATATATCTTTTAAAATCATTTACACACACTATTGCAAAAGCGAATATTGTTCTTTTTTTCGGAATATTATTGACTATTAGTACCTGAATCCAGCTGTTGTTTGGATGTAGCAAGTATGTTGCAGCTATGTGGCAGCTTTTGAAAAAAAAGCTCGCGAAGGTGTAAATTTTGACGACAAAATAGCGCGACAACATATTGTCAACTGTTAGTAATTGTTGCTAATCTCACTTGTTTTATTGCTAAATACCTGCCCATTGTCTTTTTAAGTACAACGGTGGCTAAGTGGCCTCTTCTTTGGAATTCTCATCATTTAACCTCACTTAATTGCTTTTGTACTGAACCACTGAACTGCATTTAAACCGCTAATGAATTGCTAATGCTGCTTTGCTTATGAAAAAGGTGTTAATCCAGAATTTTGCTAAACTTTTGGCAAGCAACTGTCATGTCGCGTAATAACTGTTGTACGAGAATGTCTCAATCACGACTTTCAAATACAGCTAAACATATATACCCTCAATTATGCAGGTGACAATTTTTAATTGGTTTTGTAAATTGTCAACAATGTTAATTAGCCTGTAAACCTTTTATCAATTAGTAAAGTCCGTTGTTTTCTTTACCACACAAAGCTAAAACTTTGAGCTTTGACTCAACTTTTTCTCAGCTTTCATGAGCCTTTACTGTGCTGATATATGGTCAAATTTATGGTACAGACTCATGTAGTGTTGCTCGGATAAATATTTCAGCCGCGAAAACAACAAAAGATAATAGAGTATTAAACCAGTCAATAAGATGGAAGATAAAGTCAAAAATGTTGTCATCTTCTCTTCACCGTACGTTATTACACACAAATTAAGGATGTCAATGATTGGGGTTTTTTGGAATAAAAGTTCCACTTGTCATCAAAATGGGGGTCTCTTTTTTTCTTTTCATTGGTAGTGTGTTTTCTATGTGGCGGGTCCCAAACCCAGCGCACAGTCCTGGGAAGCTATGATTCGCCTTCTTACTTTAGCTCGCCTTCAAATGGATGTTCTCTTGCTACCCAGAGGATACTTGGTCTAAAACCGGCAGTCGGCCGCTGCTTGAGCCATATCATATAATATTATAAATGCGAATGTAAGTTTGTTTGTTACGTTTTGACGCAAAAAATACTTAACCGAGCATCATGAAACTTTTTACATATACTCCTAAAAGTATTAGAAGTAACATAGGGTATTTTATGTATAAACAAAAATTTTTTAAGAAAGATAAAAAAATTGTTTGTGAAAAAATCGTAAAATTTAGCTACTTCAACGCAATATAGCATTATATTAATGAAGTTTCAACCGTGAATACTGTAATACCGTCTCACAGTATTACCGGCGGTGACGAAAATATCTAATTCAATCGAATATACATAGCTTCAACTGTTTATAATCCCTACTAATATTATAAATGCGAATGTAAGTTTGTTTGTTACGCTTTCACGCAAAACCTACTTAACCGACCATCCTGAAACTTTTTACATATACTCTTGAAAGTATTAGAAATAACATAGAGTACTTTATATTAAAAAAAATGGAATATACTCTACTTGTTCAATGCCATCTAGCATTACAGTAATGAAGTTTCAACCCTGAATACTGTAATACCGTCCCAATGTATTACCGGCTGTGACGACAGTATCTAACTCAATTGAATATAGTTTCAGCTGTTTCTAATTTTTCTATATTTACTATATTGTTATTTTCTTCTGTCGTTACATGCAGTATAAAACTATTAAAATTTTTTAGGTAATCCGTAATTTTTGTGGTTAGCTGTCACTTTATTATTTTAGATCTTAATCGCTGATGCTGATGAATGAAACACCTCTTCAGACACGAGTTCGTTTAGAAAGACAATGTACCAGTAATGCTTATGCGAAATCTAGATGCTCCTCGGCTATGTAATGGAACAAAGCTTCGGATAACAAAATTGGGACAGAACATACTTGGTGCTACTATTTTAACAGGTGTCGGTAAGGGAAATAGTGTTATAATACCTCGGATACCAAGGCACAAGGACAAACATTACAGGTAGCAGGAGTGCATTTAGAAAACCCATGCTTGTCTCATGGTCAACTTTGTGTAGCCTGTTCACTTGTATCTAATGCCCGGAATTTACACATTGTTGCACCCGACGGGAAAACTTATAGCATTGTTTACAAAAATATCCTAGATCAATACTTTGTATTTTATTTTTTTAAATTGTTAGAATTCAGAATTATTTATTTTTGTTACGGTGACATATATATTAACATTTGTTGCTGCATCTCAATACGCATACTATTTTAAGCTGTTGAAACTTCATTGTCTGTAGTAATTTTTAAAAATTGTTGATCTCAGCCAAGCAATAAAATTTAGTTATCACATTGACTCATTTCTTTTACTATACCCTTACCCTTTATCTCTATGCGGGCGACGCCGCGTGTAAAAAGCTAGTAACGGGTGATTTTTTTGAGGTTAGGATTTTCATGCAGTAGTATTTGACAGATCACGTGGGATGTCAGACATGGTGTCAAAGAGAAAGATGCTCAGTATGCTTTGACATTTCATCATGAATAGACTTACTAACGAGCAACGCTTGCAAATCATTGAATTTTATTACCAAAATCAGTGTTCGGTTCGAAATGTGTTTCGCGTCCGTGTCCGATGAGCGATGAGGCTCATTTCTGGTTGAATGGCTACGTAAATAAGCAAAATTGCCGCATTTGGGGTGAAGAGCAACCAGAAGCCGTTCAAGAACTGCCCATGCATCCCGAAAAATGCACTGTTTGGTGTGGTTTGTACGCTGGTGGAATCATTGGACCGTATTTTTTCAAAGATGCTGTTGGACGCAACGTTACGGTGAATGGCGATCGCTATCGTTCGATGCTAACAAACTTTTTGTTGCCAAAAATGGAAGAACTGAACTTGGTTGACATGTGGTTTCAACAAGATGGCGCTACATGCCACACAGCTCGCGATTCTATGGCCATTTTGAGGGAAAACTTCGGACAACAATTCATCTCAAGAAATGGACCCGTAAGTTGGCCACCAAGATCATGCGATTTAACGCCTTTAGACTATTTTTTGTGGGGCTACGTCAAGTCTAAAGTCTACAGAAATAAGCCAGCAACTATTCCAGCTTTGGAAGACAACATTTCCGAAGAAATTCGGGCTATTCCGGCCGAAATGCTCGAAAAAGTTGCCCAAAATTGGACTTTCCGAATGGACCACCTAAGACGCAGCCGCGGTCAACATTTAAATGAAATTATCTTCAAAAAGTAAATGTCATGAACCAATCTAACGTTTCAAATAAAGAACCGATGAGATTTTGCAAATTTTATGCGTTTTTTTTTTTAAAAAAGTTATCAAGCTCTTAAAAAATCACCCTATATAAAATAATCGTTACTGGCCACTCCCAAGTGAATGGCGCTCAGAGATCTTTTCTCACATGCGTGAACTTCTATGTTCTCCCACACGTGACTCCATCCTCTATTTGTAAGCTATTTAAAATGTATCACAATTTGATGGGTTATTGAAGTGACTTTCATGACCCGAACTGATAAAAAAAAATTATTTTCAAGTACTTTAAGATAAATCTTTATTTTCGCGTTCAAAAAAGGCGGTTTCTGCGTGAGTCACTCCGTAACAAAGACCACGTGGGGAGGGACATGGCTACACTTGGAATCCCCGATTGACGCCAAATAGGAAAAACGACTTTTGCGCTGGTGTAAAATCGGCTACGCCAAAAAATAATAGTTCCACTCTCTCTGACTTCAAGTCTTCCGTGAAGAAGAGCTAAAAATGGGTTGTTAACCTTGGGAAAAGAACAGGTAACGCGCTGGTTTTCAAAACTCTCAAAGGCAACCATTTCAGCCCTGAGTACTATCTTTGATAAGTTGAAAGCGCAACCTCAATTTGATCGTGAACTCCGTAGAAAAAAATATTGATGGCGGATCGTTTTAAAGAATCCAAAAAATGCACATATTAACCAGAAGTGGAACGGAACAGAACAAAACAGTTATACGAGGTTATCGCAGCATTTTCACAACTCTAATTGAGGCATCTCCAAAACATGCTTTCTGATTCCATTAACTATCTCTTCAGGTGTTGATAAAGTATGGGAAGCCAGGAATAAGACAACTGGCTGGTGGTTCCGCTGTTCCAAGGTAAATGATTCGTTTACAAATAACTATTGTTGGATTCGGCTCATCTTGGAACAACCATCAGTTTACTTTCAGACTCATACGCGTAAATCCACGAACAACCACGATTTTATAGAAGTGTTTCGAATCACTGCTATTGTATTCTGCTAACATTTCTCTCGACCAATCGACATGAGCCTTTTTTTGTGCGATTTACCAATTCGTGTGGGATCCAACGTGAACAAACTTTTTTACGGTCAAATGTTCATGCAATATTGAATGTATTCTAGTCCCACTAATGCCCATAGTTGTTTCAATCTCATGCTAGGTCACATGACAAGGTGCAATATCAGGTCAACAACTACTTTTGGACATTTCCGAAATTCGTCTTGGAGTGATCTACGACCTGGATTTAGTTCATTATAACATGGATAAACACTGGTGCTTGATTGAGCTTCATCGTCAAAAATTGAACTAAGTTCATCTAAGCACTCTTGATGAGTTAATCCACGTCGGAAATTGAGAAAACAATCGAATCGAATTCAAATCAGATTTTGGAATATAAGAGGCACAGATTCTACATATTTAAAAATATGTTTCGAGTTTTGTTGATGGAGTAACAGATCAGAAAATTAAGACCTTAGCTCTGAATTTCTATCTTCTTGAACTAGATACATACAATGGGCCTAGGACCGTCGTCAGACATCCACTCTATCTGTCTATACTAGATACAACGAATCCTAAGAGAACTCCTTGCAAGTGATAAGCATCCAGACGTTAGAAACAGAGTACTGACAACAAATCGGCCACATCTACCAATGTATTTTGGATGGCAAATGTGTTAGAAAAAAGGGAGGGTGTTAAGGATAGCAAACATCATTTTCAATTAGGTAGCTGGGACAAAACGCCGATAATTTGTGTAAATTATTTGTTTCATTAATCAATCATTTATTAATATAATTTTTGTTACAACACTTAAAATATCTCTTTCGCATTTGGAATATAGAGCGGTACAATTTTCGCCCAAAAACCCATGTAGTTCGGCAGCTTCGTACGCCTCCCGGTAAACTTTCTCGTGTTTAGTGAAGCCTTGATGCAGAGATGGCCTAAAAAGTATACAAAAAGAATAAATTTTGTTTAATTGTATCGTACTATATATGGTTCAGTCGGTTTACTCCGGTTACTCTACTTACGTCAGTATAAATGTCAATAGCTCTGTGAGAATTGTATGATGGTCATCGTCAAATGGATGTTGCGCTAGCTCGCAAACGCTGCGTAGAAGACACGTTTCATGTATGCCGAAGCTGGAAAATAGTTTATTTGATCAAAAATACATCTTAGTTCATGAAAAATAAGCTGATTAAAAAAAACATGTATAGTATACAATGTAAAAATAGAGTGTCGTATGTTGGTACCGGAAATGTGGTTAATTAGAAGGTTGAAATTGTAATTTGTGAAGGCCTGGTAATCCTAATCCTTCTGAGAGAGGGATTTTTTAATTTAAATTTCGTTCGTCGAAATACTATATTTGTTTCTAGGCTGGGACGGCTGTCAGTGACATCTGTGCCAAATGTCACATCAAAATAGTCATTTGTGTTTAGTATACGCTTGTCCTTCTGAAGTATATTCGGCGATTTTTATGATGAGTGAAATTACTCAACAGACTACTTATCTCGCAACATTACAATCGTCCACAACACGTGCGGGATGTGATATTCTCGTACTATATACCTTGAGTTGAAGAAGGAAGCGAGACGCCTTTGCGGACAAAGAGTAGCAAAGATGCGTGAGTACGAAGAGTTAGACAAGCTAGCTGACAGGGGTAATGTTTGAAAATTCTACAAAAAGATGCGGCAACCGGAGCATACTCTTGTAGAACCACGAGAGGTGATCTAATGATCGATGCCCATAGCATACCGAAATTATAGAGGGAACATTTCTCCAGCCTGCTGAATGGCAGATAAAACACCAGGAGATGGTGAACCCGATTCCCCAATAGATGACGATGAAGCAGACGTTCCATTTCCCGATTAAGAAGAAGTTCGAATAACAGTTAACCGGCTAAAGAACAAGAAAGCGGTGGGAGTCGATGGATTGCCGGCTGAGCTATTTAAATACGGCGGCGAAGAACTGATAAGGAGCATGCATCAGCTTCTTTATAGAATATTGTCGAAAGAAAGCATGCTCACATCACTGCTTACAGTCATAATTTCGAAGTCGTAGATAATTTTGTCTTTCTTGGAACCAGCATTAATACCAACAACAACGTACACTTTAAAATCCAATGCAGAATAATCCTTGCCATCCCCTGTTGGACTTCGGACTTTCGGACTTAATAGTAGACAATTGAAAAGTAAAGTCCGCTCCGATCAAATTCTACTAGTCGCTCATCATCCCCGCCCTGCAATATGGTGCAGGGCCTAGACAATGACAAAACGTTACAAGTTTTCGAGTGAAAGGTTCTGAGGAAGATTTATGGTCCTTTGCGCATTCAATGCAACATCGAAAACCGCAGTCGATAGAACCAAGAGATATACAAAAAGAACTAAGAGACAGCGGCTACGCTTGCTAGGTCATGTCCTCCGAATGGATAAAAACAACACTCCAGCTCTGAGAGCATTCGAAGCAGTACCCGTTGGGGGAACCAGAGGAAAAGGAAGACCTCGACTCCGTTGGAAAGACCAGGTAGAGAAAGAGCTGGCTCCACTTGGAATCTCCAATTGGCGCCAAAATCCAAAAAGGAAGAAGGACTGGCAACACGAAAATAAAATATAGGAATACGTGCTGGAGAATCGATGATTAACAGTTAAAGATCTTACTGACATAAATGGAATATTGGAAAGATCCCTGAAAACCATTTTGAAATGTCATTTGGGCCTATGAAAAGTGAAACCTCATTTGGTTCCAAAATTACGCAATTTTTCCGAAAAACAGCGTCGCGTTATCGTCCGTAAAACAATCCTACCAGGATGTCTTGAAATGTATTATTACTGGCGATGAATTTTGAATTTATGCTTATGTGGAAGCCGAAAAAACGAAAATTCAATATTGTATTGACAATATCGTCCTGCAATCACCGCATTCGCTTGATTAGGCTTTATATGACTTCTGGCTATTCAGCAAACTCAAACGACCGCTCTGAGGTAACCGTTTTGAGTTAATTGAAGACATTAAACGTGAATCGCTACGCGCATCCTAGGCTATTCCGGAAATTGACTTAAAGAACTGTTTCGTGAATTGGAAAAAACATTCACAACAAGTTCTCACCTCAGAATGATTTCACAAACTCGAATCTGCGTCTAGGCTTAATTTTATCTAAGTAATATACCTGGAAAAGTAATCCTCAATGCCTTGATAGAGCTCTCCAGCCGTTAAGTCCATCGGATGCTGATTTACATTTATTTTGCGATCATATTTATCTAACCACTGCAAATGTTTTTGCACTTCCAAACTATCATTATCGCTGTCAACACTACGTTTATTGCGCGGTTTCGGATTTTGTATTCCCGGCCAAATTGGTATGTTATAAAAAGCCGAAACTGAACCCGGTAAATTATAGGACATTTGAAAGCACCAATCTATAAGTATGCTACGCTCAGGAAGGTACTCAACAACGGGATAAGAAACGGAGTGAACAAGCTAAGGGAGAGAGAGGGTTTACCGTTATTGAACTATGAAAAAAGGAGAGTAGAGGAATCTGTATAATATACTTACACCCAAAGAGGTTGACTGGTTTGGATAAATCAAACCATTCGTGCGGTCGAGCAGTAAGGCAGTGAGTATCACACAAATCCCTTTCCAAGACATATTGACTGTCGAAATGATCGTCATTAAGTACAAAATGTGACTGATTTGTTATGTGTAACGCTGATTGAGTAAAACCCACACCCACCTACAGCCAACGTACTGAATAAATGATTTCGATTGGAATATTTGGGTTATTGGAGTATCAAATGCGTTTGTTGACAACTTTATTAACAGTCGATTGAAAGAGAGATGTCAACCAGCTGTGAATGGTTTGTGTCAATAATAATGAGTACAGAGTATATAAAATTTAATTTATGATGGCTCAATTAGTGTGGACGCAAGTTTCGTTGGTGTGATCAATTGGTTTAATCCAAACAAGAATATAAGGAGAAGAAAATAGTGAAAATAAAAAGCGATTAAATTACGACTAAAATGCCGTTAAGTGAATGCCGAAAATTAAGCCGAATTTTTTGAGCTTTTGTTAGTTTTGAACTTTCCACAGCAAGTAGTATTATATTTTTAGTCGAACGTAAAGTACGTATGGCCCACACGTAGAAGGAAAAGTCGTGGAAAAAATGAAATTAACTCCAGTGTACGGTTTTCTGCATTTATTGCTGCTTTTCGGTTACCTAAGCGCAGAGGCACAAAATTTTACTGAACCACTATTCCAAAACTTATTACCAAAATCGAACTTACCGAAAATAAATTCCGTAAACGCGTCCACTAAGAAGGGAATTAACACCAAATCATGCAACACGCATTCGCTGAATACCTTCAGTGCTGGCAGCGGCACCACCACATTACGGCCGATCGTGGAGCGTGTATTTTCACGTAAAAAACGTTTTCTTCTCGCACCAGCCAAAACTCGTCTAAAATTTACAATGCAACTTGCTAAGAAAATGCTAGCGACCTATCCTAGTGGTTTCAATTTCAATATTGAAATGGCTCTTTATTATCCCATGATCACTAGTCGCCTCGATCTAATACCGAAACGTTTACGTCCGACGACCACGCCGAAACCTAAACCGAAGGGTCCCACGCCGCCGCTTATAATACAAATTCCGGGTTCATTAATAAGGTACAAAGGCAAACCAGCTGCAAAGCCGGCGAAAGTGCAACGCATCGACGAGTCGAATCAGCCTTTACTGTGGGTGGATACGAAGCCTGTGGAACCTTTAGTAGTGCCAGTAGCGCCTGCAGCGCCACCAACCTCAGCAGTTTCGAAATACTACACACAGCCATATAAGTGGCAGCAATGGTCCAAGTATGGCGCACCTGGTTATGCGCAGCGTTATGAATGGTCACCCGCAAAGCAATGGCCCGACAGGCGACCCGATTGGTTGTCACAAGACACGAAGTGGAGTAAATGGACAACTACGCCACTACCATGGGCGTCAAACAAGAAATGGCAACAAAATACCAACAAGTGGCAACAATGGGAGCATACGCAAGCGGCGGGAGACGGGTTGGTCCAAGGCAGTCGTTGGAAACGTGATACGGAAAATGGTGAAGATCCTAAACCGCTGGAAAGTGATGATTTTAATGAAGCCGATCTGAGCTCTGTTGATGTTTTAGAGGAGTTGGATGAAATAGAACCGTTATATATGCATTTTCCTGAACTGGAAGATCATCATGAGTGGAAGCATTATCATAATTATCGCGATCGCAGGCAACTGTATCATCAGCTGCACGGTTTGAGCAATATGTGAGTGTGTGTCATTATGATAAAGTCTTTAATATTAGTTAAAATTGAAAAGTGTTCTAAAAAATATTGATGCATCATAATAGAAAGAGTTCGGATTGTTCCTAAGTTTATTCTGTATTCAAAGTGTTTGGTTCTTGGTTATTGCGCTTGCAATTGATGGAGTTTTTTTTTATAATTTTCGTCACCTTACAGCCTCGGTATAAACTTGAAGTCCTGCATTATGCGCGCAATCTGTGATTGCAAACGATTTTTGCTGCCACCAGGATACTCATTGGCACAGGATATACTCCGTGTGATGTTCACGTAAGTACAAATAATATGTTAATGAAAAAATAATAAAATAAATTAATTTTAAATTTATGAAGTAAGGATGAACTAAGTTAGGGTATAACCGAACATTTCATACTCTTGCAACTTGAAAGGATTCAAGTGAAAGGAGTAAATAGTACAGGGCGTGTTTTTAGTCGATTTTATTAATTCTAGGCATAAAGATTCACCATTATGAGAAAAACACGCTCTGTCAATTTTCTTAAGGTAACTCACATGTTGGCCGATATATGCGGTATAAAGTCACCCGGAAGTTCGAAAAACTTTGTATTGACCTTTGGAAGTATTGACCCGATTCAACCCATTTGTAACACATAAAAATACTCAGAAAAGGATTCTCTCTGAATTACTACTCCATCTCATACAGTAAAAAACCAACTAAAAGCACTGGGTCCACATATTCAGTACCTTGATAATCTTTAGTCATAGGGTACCACACTTCATGAGCACGATTCGTACCAAGTTTTATCCGGGTATACCATATTATTTCCTTCTTGATTTGTATACTGGAAAAAGTTGAAACTTTCAAATGGTATTTAAATTTGTGTTATATAGGAATTAGTGTGGCTGTATACCGATTACGTCCATTTTTACAATGTAACATAGGAAGAGGAATGTCATGCACCAAAAGTGGGCGGTGCCACGCAGCTTCTTTAAGGTCTACTCATAAAATCTCGTGAGTAAAATGTAATGTATTAGTAGGTATTGATTTATCCTCCTTTTAGTAATTTTTAATAGTACCGTTATATGGATAGTATCATCCGATTTCATCCATTTTGACACTGTCGGTAGGAGTTACCGCAATATCTTTGCTAGGTGAATTTGGTTGTTGGAGCTTAAGTGGTTTAGGAGATATGTACATTAAACTTGTTAAAGGGTGGGGTCGAACCTACTTTTTAAAAAATTTTGGTCCACAGGCGCCCACTGCTGTTACGATCCCTTATTCACAATGGCGTTTTGTGAGCGTGATTACCGTCTACGAACTTGTCTTTCTTTTTTTTCTAAGCAATGCGCATACCAAATTTCATCAAGATATCTAAATTTTTACACAAGTTACAGTTTGACTGACAGTGTTTTATTTGTAACATAACGGATTTTATTAATTTTTGCTTGTAAATTTTTTTTGATAACAAAAAGACGAATTTTTATTCACTTTTAATTAAACCTAGTAAAAAAAACTGTTCTCTTAATTTATGCCGAATTTTTCGAAACTTTCCCTTCATTAAATTCTGCACATATTCTTTTGTAACGGCACGACTTGCTTTAAGCCATTTTTTTAATTCGTTGACGCTTTCGGCAACTTGATGATCCTTTTTCAAGCTCCGTTTGACGGTTGTCCAATACTTCTTTCCATAGCGGAAAGAGCATAGCGCACTGTGGCTAAATCGGGGTAAAATAATGTTGACATGATGTGTTCATTATAAAATAGTATTAGGCCACGGCTTAGACACTCCTACTTAAGAGGGGAGGAAGGCATTTTTGTTTTTGCATTTTTTTTTTTCATATTAATAAAAATATCTTAAGATTATTCTGTGAAACTTTGAGAGCAATTACAGCAAATTTAACGGAGATACACATACACATGTAAGCCCCCCGATCTGATTGTGAGCGTCTGTAAAACTTTAAACTTGTTTTTCCCAAAACTCACGCTTTCAAAGTCGGTGCCCCTCCTAACTTCAAAACTACTGCCCCGATCCTTTTGAAATTTAAACACTATTTCTGTACATATTTTATGAGATAACGCTGAAGAGTTTTTGTTTTTTGTTCATAATTTTGATTTCGCAATTACAAATTAACCGATTTTTTTTCCCAAAAAATTGTGTTTTTCACTTCAAGGTCTTCGAAAAAATTAAAAAATTGGAATTTCAAAAAAACAACATTACCTGGGGAAAGCTATTATCAAACGAATGAACTTTCATTTTTTGATTTCGGATGATCCAGCAACGAGTTATGAGGGGCACCGCAATTCAATTTTTTTTCGAGACCCGTCCGGACAATTGCTGCATTGCCGTATTTTTTAATATTTCTTTATAAAAAATTGATAAGACATTTTTCGAATGTCATACTTCAATGTACCATTGTTTGGATAAATAAATTTTAACTGTGTCGTCAGGAAAAAAATCACAAAAACATGGCTTTTTTCGTATGATTTGACCTTACTTTTTTTCAACTTCCCCGAATTTTTAGTTCGTTAAATGAAGCTTAAAATTTCATCTTTCCAATACTATGTGGTTTGACACAATAGGATTGGTAGCACTGGAGATATACGACTGCAACGACATCTATTCAAAAAATACGAAATGACTTTTTCGACTACCAATATAATGTTTTTTTATTCTTTAGCAAATTTTAAACTTCTTTATTATTTACTTTTGATATGAATTGTTTACGTCACATGATTCGTCCGTAATAATCTCTTTGTGCAGCACATTTCTCACAGTTTGACGATTTATATTTTTTGACAACTATATTATTTGTAATCTCTACTACTGAAATACGCGGATTTCGCTTTAGTGCGTTCTTCGCATGGCGTAAAAGCTTTAAGTCTGCCAGACCTGTGTCATATATTTAGATTTCCGTTATTTGTATACGATTTTATAATGTTATAAACATTTGAATGTCTTTTCACCAATAGAGTTTTATTTTTCAAATATAATTTTAATATTAATTTTCTTACTTCGAGCGAAATTTTAAACTGCGGCCCATTTTTTATTTAAGTACCTTAAACTATTATAGTTTTACACTTTTTGTACTTGATTATGTGTGTGGTTCGGTCGCTCTGTCCAGCGTATACAAATTCCTGAAAAAAAATTTAAACCCAAAAGCAACAAAAATCAAAACAATATGTATGACACGATGAATGAAATGTATCTAAACTATTTTGGGTATTTTCTGGCTGCTTTTTAATTCACAGCGTCTAAGTGGCACCACAAGAAAGATAACGGCAGAAAACTCACTCAGTAAGAACGAGCATAATGCAGTTCTTAGAATATACATAACGGTGTTTTTAAAACTTTTGTTGAAATTAGTTATTAAATACTTTATTGATTTACTGTATGCACTTGATTATACTTATGTATATTTGACAAACATAGAGATAAAGATAACCGAATCTAACCTACATATACTTCTTTCGTCACAGATTTCCAACAAAAACTGGCATAGAAGACGACTACAGTCGCATCGTGCAAGCCGATTACGAAACATGTGACCACCAATTAAAGAATGCGTGTCCATTTAATGTGCTCTCATGGCTGATGGGACAGAAACAGAGCTAAACAATTTGGAACTCAGCAATTATAGTGATAATGGATTCATAATTCAATAAAAAAAAGTTATAATCAGTATTCAACTAGTGTTTTCTTTATAAAAGAGTACAGGTGATGTTCTTGCGTATTTAACTTTTATTTCTCCAATTAACTTAAAAGATCAATATTATACCATATTTCTGCTATTGAACGAATTGCGACTTCCAGAGCGATTGCTGACAGAGCGCATACTCTTCGGCACAGCTGCCTTGGAATGCATTGGCCGCGTCATAGCGTTTATCTTTATAATGTATGCGATTCTCCATTATGTCCTCATCCAAAGCTTCGGGTATTGTAAAAAGCGCGCGCATTAATTCACCAACAAAAGTGCCGGGTGTGCGCTCATTAGATTTTTGCCCCGTTTCACAGAGAGCGCGTAAAATGCAGTGATGGCTGTTTGGTATTTCAAGTCTGTAAAAAAAAAATAAAAATCACATTTTTTAAGTATTTAAATTACAATAAATATAAAGAGTTGCTATAATGTTAATGGAGTTTACTAAAATTTTTCTTCATTTACGGTAACTTTTTTATGGTTGGGTCCAAACTTAGAGAGAGGGTGGGCGGTAGAGTCTTATGTCGTGCGCTTTTCATCAACACCAGTTTCAGGCTATGAAACCACTGTAGCGTTTTTCAAGCGAAGATGGCTGCAATCACGGTAATAGTACTCAGATGTACTTATCTAAAGTGTAGTTTATTTCAGTGAGGAGTTTATTCACTCTGATAGTATGGTGGCTATGTGGGCTTTGAGCTTGCTGATAGTAGTCAATCAGTATCGGACTTATCTCCCCATAACTTCTGACTCCTTTGTTATTCGTCTTGTTTGGGTTTCCGATCGCGGCGGAATAACCGAAAACAACAAAACGGATGAACTTGCTAGAGCTGAACTAGCTGGTTTTATGGACCCCCCCGTGAGCTCAGCAAGCGCTGCTCAATAATCAGAATTTTTTCGGCTTATAATATATTATAAGGGACCATCTGAACTATTAGCTCTTAGTAGAGACAACATCGCAGAAATTAATTCGAGCCTGAACTGTGAAAATTAGATCCAGTAAAATAGTCTGATCTAAACAAATAGACAAAAGAGCTACGTCATTTTTATTTTACGGTTGTAAATACATGTTTTAACTTTGTGTCCTCTTATAAGAAATGACTCTCTCATTCTTTGTTCGAAAAAAGAAATCACCGTAGCGTTAAGATGATTTCCGTAGCACAGAAAAGTCTGTTTCCCATCTGTCAACTGAAAAAAAAAAAAAAATTTTGGTTAGTTATGTTGCTTTGACTTACTAAGCCGGTGTCTGATTGATTGAACAACCTGTAGCAGTCCATGCTGATGAAAGCTTATACTCTCTATTATCTTAGTTCCTGTAAGAGTTTCTAATCTTTCTTATCTTTTTAATTGTTTTGTGCAAAAAAGATACTCTTGTAGCAGTCGCTTTCTCTAATTTCCCTTAACTGAATGCTTTTGTCTATTCTTTTTCATTTAGAATAGCTGTTTTGACAGCAATGTCAGAAGCAGTTGAGTTGCGGAGCATTTCAACCGTCAAATGACATTGGAAATTTGTAAGAAAAGCCGCTTGAAGTGCATGTATTTCTTTATATGCAGCTATAACAGTTAGAGCTTTATGTAAGTCTACGTTTGAACCTTTAGGTTCACAAAAATGAAGGAAGATATAAAATTCGAAAAAAATTTAATTCACATGCCCAGTGGTTTCGGTTGGTCGGCGAAATATGAGAACTTTGGTGGACGATACGAGTGTGAGAACAAGTATCATTAGGACATTAGACGACTGAGAAGGAACATTATTTTCGTTTGTATTTCCATACAACGACTTAGTTTTGTTAGGTTAGTTTGTATGGCTGCAATATGCTACTATAGCAATTTGAACAATATATTCGGATAATGTAGGACAATAATCTCATTCATATTTCGTGAAGCTAATTATCAAATAGAGGCTTGGACGATGACAACAACCGATTAGCTGACGTTGCGAGTTTTCGAGCGAAAGGTTCTGCGAAGGATTTATGGTCCTTTGCGCATTGGCTACGGCGAATATCGCATTCGATGGAACGATGAGCTGTACGAGATATATGGCGACATAGTTCAGCGAATCAAAAGACAGCGGCTACGCTGGCTAGGTCATGTTGTTCGGATGGATGAAAACACTCCAGCTCTGAAAGTATTCGACGCAGTACCCGCCGCGGGAAGCAGAGGAAGAGGAAGACCTCCACTCCGTTGGAAGGACCAATTGGCGCCACGTAGCGAAGAGAAGAAACGACTGGCGCGCTGTTGTTGACCCGTCTATTATCGCGTAAGCGGTGTCTACGCCAGTAAAGAAGAAGAAGAATTATCAAATAAAAAAGTTTTTCATAAAAAGACTTGGTTTTGATTGGTCACATAATATTTTTTCCCGCCCTTTTGACATTTCTCTTCAGTAGGGATTGCCATTTCATCATGGAAAGATATTCGATCCAACAACGAGTCGAAATTATGAAAACTTACTATTGAAAATCGGTGTCAGTGGTCTCAACTTTAAGAGCGCTACGTCCAATTTTTGATTCTCATAATAGTCTCGTCGGATTAACAATTGAACATCTAGTGAACAAATTTGAATCCACACGCACAGTAAAAAATGTTCCCTTGCCATTGAGCCAAAGAAGTGCAAAGTGTCGAGAATATTTCTGCCAGGAGTGCATCGATAGAGGAAAACCAAATAAGTCTCTCGCACGTCGTTTCGCAAGCATTGGGCAACTCTGCGACGTCGTTGCGACAAATTTTATTAAAAGATTTTGACCTACATCCTTACAAGATCAAATTGACATAAGAACTGAAGCCGCTTCACCACCACAATCGCCATATGTTCGCGGAATGGGCCGAGCAACAACTTGAAAATAGTCCGGATTTTCATCAAAAAATCATCTTAGCGATGAGGCTCATTCCTGGCTGAACGGCTTCGTCAATAAGCAAAATATGTGTTAATCCACAAGTATTCCATGAACCACCATTGCATCTCGAAAAAATTGCGGTTTGGTGCGGTTTATGGCCCGGCGGCGTAATTGGAGCGTACTTTTTCCCTGATGATCAAGACCGACACATTACTGTGAATGGGAATCGCTACCGCTCAATGATAACCAAATATTTTTGACCCGAACTGGATGATATGGACTTGGAAAATATGTGGTTTCAACAGGTCAAAATCGATTTATGGAGAACCAAGTTTTGTGAACGTATTATCTCACTAAATGGCTCAGTCAATTGGCCGTCTCGGTCGTCCGATTTGATACCGTTAACTATTCCTTGTGAAGCTACGTCAAATGTATGGTCTGTGGCAACAAACCCGCAACGATTGATGAACTTTGTACGAATATCGAACTTGAAATTGCAGCGGTATTGGCCGATTTATGCTTGAAAATCGTCGAAAAGTTTGTTCAAATTTCAGTTTGAATATCATATACATATGTACGAGTATTTTACATAATGGAATCGAATGTTCTTTCATAGAAAAAAAAAAAAAATCATTTATAAACCAAACTCTTTTTGTTTTATTAAAAAAAAAAAACGTTTCTAGCGCTCCTATTGAAAATCCCGTTATAAGTTATTGTAGTTCGAAGTGAGTAAATTGTTCTGATTCGTATAAAAATCAATTTTCTTGAATACAAGTATACTTTGTCAGATAAAAAATTTCCCTTTCGCGGACATGACTTTGATCGATTGTTTTGTATGACAGCTCTGTCTCAAACTGGTCCGATACCGGCGGTTCCGTTAAAGTGCCAGCTTCGTAAGCAGAAAAAAGGCGTGTGGAAAATTTCTGGTTGGTATCTCAAAAACTGAAGAGTTAGTTCGCGTATATACAGAGAGACAAAAGAAAATATAGACAGACAGACATGGGTAAATCGGCACAGCTCATCCAGCTGATGATTTACATTTATGTATACTTAATAAAGCCTGCAGCGTTTCCTTTGGGGTGTTAAGAACTTCGTGGCAAATTTTGCATAATGAACTACTACTGGTCTTAAAAGTTTCAAAACTGAACCAGTGCAGTACTAGTTCGTTTTCCGACAGAGTATGACACTTTATTGTAATCTGAAATGTTGATATGATCAATTCAGTCTTCAGCACACAGTTGCACATGACAAACGTTTATCTGATGCAAGATAAAACCATTTTGAAGAAACATGTGCGCTTATGTACATGTGTATGTGTGCTTATAGTATACCATATATAGATTGCAAGCCATTTGAAGTTTGTCTTTTGTTAATGGCTTACTATGAAATTTCACTTGTGTAACAAGATAGTAATTCCTGCTGACAACTGAATCAAAATTGTGAAGCCATGAATTTGAAGACAATCGCTGCGAGTAGCTGCACATATCTCTTCACATACATACACCATACACAAATACACATATACATATGTAAATATACATGTGCCTTTGTAATGATTACTTTCATCGTATCTGATTGCTCTGCCATACAGTTTTAGGTGCATCATCATTTGCATGCACACACACATTCATATCAGTATTTATATGGAATAATATGGGAGTATGCATCTTACGTTCTGTTAGGTATACTCCCATGTGCATTTTAGCATTGCGTAATCAAATAGTTTTATTATTTCAAGTGAAACAAATTGAAAATTGATTGGCAATTACTGTGATTGTTTCGCATTTGATAGTCGTCATGCAAAAACTGTAAACGCTTGTACACCTATGCATGCAGTTTGCATTGTTTTTGTCAAGGCCAAGCGCTTCTAAAATTCGAAATGCTTTAAAATTCCATAGACTTACTATAATTCAAGGTGACTGAAATATTATATTTCTAAATCAATTATAGTTTTATTTTGACATTGACGGCGCATTTTTGCTGATTCTCTGTCGAAAAACAGAAATACTTTAAAGAAAGTCTTCGTGAAACTAAGCGCTTCGTTCTACACTCGATTCCCTGAAAACAAAAAGGTGATCATCCAAAAGCCAATGCCTCTTTAAACTGGGTCTTTGGTGCGAATTTCACGGAAGGCATTCTCCGGAATAGCCTTGAGAGCCGAGGTGCATGCTGCTTGGATCCCCTCTGTTATCTCAAAATGTTAGCCTTTCAGCAGCCTTTTCAGGCAAGGAAACAAAAAAGTCCGGGAACCACATCTGGGCTGTAGGGTGGCTGCGTAAGCGTTGGGATGTCGGCCTTGGTTAGGTAGCTGTTCACAAGAAAGGCGGTGTGAGCCGGGGCGTTGTCATGGTGCAACTTCCAATCCTTCCTTCCTTCGTTTGAGTTTCTTGAGGACTTCTATGTAAAACTGGGCGTTGACGGTTTGTCTAGAAGGAACAAATTCATAGTGGACGCTTGCTTTGGATGTCAAAAAAGACAATGAGCATCGTTTTTACTTTGGATTTGCTCATTCATCAGCGACCTCCTCTCGGCACTCTAAAAAGGCCTGGTGCCACCGAAACACACAACTTCTTGCTAAAGTAATATCAAATGTCTCTGTCGCAGAATTACAGAGTTTTACACAGACTTTGAAAGCGTGTCGATGCTCTAACGAACGCTGCATTATCGGCTTGCACCACTCATAGAAACACGTCATGCGAAAATGTTTGTTCTGATTCTCCAGGTGCCCCGAGACAACTGACCAGCCGTTCGTTAGCTAGGAACGCCCACTACCGAATCCCGTCGGTCTGCGCATGCTCCGAAGTATAGTCGCGGCGGAAGAAAATCAGTCCTATTTCTTTCCCATAGCGTCTAGATAGTATGTAGGCCCTCAATCTGTGAAATGGTCTGTATGATTTGTTCAACCATTATTTTTTCTGGAGCTTGTGTTATTATCAAGCTCATGAAACCGCCAGTAGAAGTCGGTGCAACAAACAGTTAGAGAAAGCCGATTTGGAATTAAAAAATGTATGTACCATATAACAAGAAAAGGCGTCAACTTCGGTTACACCAGAGCTTTAATACCCTTTAAAAATAGAAATTTTTCCATACAAGATTTTGATCGGTCGGTTTATATATATATATAATATGTGCTGCAGGGATCCGATCTAAATAATTTGTTCGAAGAATGTACTGTTGTTTTGGATAATAATTCATGCGAAATTTCGTGAAGATATCTGGTCGCATAAAACAGGTTTCCAAACAAGAACTTTGTTTTGATCGTTCACTTTGTAGGAAATATATATACGATAGTAGTTCAATATCGGCGGTTCCGACAAATGAGCAGCTTCTTGGTGAGAACAAGACGTGTGCAAAATATCAGATCAGTATTTCAAAAACTGAGAGACTCAGCTCGCTATGATAATAATTTATATATAGACATTGTGACAAAAAGGACCCGCAATTAAATTCACCGGGAAATTTCAAAAAAAATCTATTTTGCTATATTTTTGTATTTCTAATCAAATTTCGTGTACGGAATCGTTGCGAATGTTGGAAGAGGCCTACGATGTTTCACAAACACAAGCCCACGAGTGGTACAAAGCCTTCAAAGACGGTCAAGAGATCGTTGAGAATATACCTCATACTGGACGAGAGACGGCAAGAGCTCTCTCAAAATCTCTCGCGGGTCCGTTCGAATTAAATATTTTGGTATATACAACTGTGCCCAAAAAATAAGGTGACATTGTAGTTATTTTGAAAATTCTTTATTTATTTTTCCAAATCAATTTCATCCCCTTCAAAGTAATCTCCTCCCGATGCAATGCACTTATGCCAACGGATTTTCCAATCTTCGAAACATTGGTTGTAGTCACTTTCCGGGATGGCCTTCAGTTCCGTCTTCACTGCGGCTTGAATCTCCTCTATCGTATACAAACGGTGTCCCCGGAGCGGTCTTTTGAGCTTGGTGAACAGCCAGAAGTCGCGCGGCGCCAGATCAGGTGAATACGGTGGTTGCGGAACGATATGGGTTGAGTTTTTAGCGAAATGATCACGAATTACGAGGGCAGTATGGGATGGTGCATTATTGTGGTGTAAAAACCAAGAATTGTCTCTCCAAAAGTCCGGCCTTTTTAGGCAGATAGCGTTACGCAAACGACGCATAACGTTCAAATAATATTCCTTGTTGACTGTTTGACCGGTTGGAAGGAATTCATAATGCACAACACCACGATAATCGAAGAAAACAGTCATCATGACCTTGATTTTTGAGCGACTTTAGCGCAATTTTTTGGTCTCTTTTGGCGCGATATTCGCTCGACGGATCGGTTGTTTCGAGGTCGTAAGCATAGATCCAAGTCTCATCGCCAGTTATAATGCATTTCATAATACCCTGTTAGTCGGAAAGCATCGTTTCACACACTTTAACACGACGCCTTTTTTCCAAAAAATTCAATGTTTTCGGTACCAGTCGATATTTGACGCCCCTGAGGCCCAAAACATCCTTCAAAGTGGTACTGTCTAAGCCTTTCGATACGCCAACTTCATCAGCAAGGTCTCTAATTATTAATCGACGGTTTTTCAACACCAAATCTTTGATTTGTGGAACTGGAGCTTCGTCGGTTGAGGTTGATGTTCACCCTGGACGGTCTTCGTCTTCGACACGTTCACGGCCGGCTTGGAACTCACTATACCACTTGTAAACATTTTTTTAGACATAGCCTCATCACTAAAGGCTTTCAGCACCATCATCAACGTATCCGTAGCAGAAAATTGGTTCCGTAAACAAAATTTAATGCAAATTCTTTGCTCAACAAATTTCGACATCGAAAAAAAACGAAAAACTCACTTTTAGCAGCTCACAAAACTACACGTATCTGAAACACTAATGAATATTTTGACATGAAATTTGACATAAATGTGACTGACAGTACTACCAACCTAAAAAAAAACCTTATTTTTTGGGCACAGTAGTATTTTGGGCGTGCATTTTTTTCAAAAAAATGTACCTTAAACAGGTCTCTTTGGACATGTTTGTATGAGTTCGACATGCAAACAAGTCAACAATTATCGGAATGGAACCCGGTTTTAGTCGATCGAAGAGCTTTCTGAATTCTCTGAAGGAGCTTGGTAAAGAAATAAAGCAATTTCAAGCAATACCACCCTCTGACCTCACTTAGAAAATTTTCTGCAAGTGATACTGAAACTGTGTACGTATATTAAATACAGTTATCTTGGCTTCATTACTCTCTCTTTCCTTTGCTATGTTACTCGACCTTCTCGGCGCTGGCAACTCAGCTCCATTGCAACTTCCGGTTACTCGTTGCCGGTTGTCATTGCAGATCGATATAGAGCAGGATGTTTTACGTAAATACAGCCAAATAGGATTGTCGTTAATGACTGCCAGCGATATGCAGATGTTGCTGCCCGTTTCAATTTGTGTTTGTCCGTATGTAGTTGCTGCATCAACAAGACTTTTCCTTACTTTTCTAAGCTATATTGGCAAATGTTGATTGGTTCCAATGAAGTGGCTAAGCTACACTTGTGGTTTTAGAAAATGCAGTATACTGCACCAATTGTAATTATATTGACGTGAATGTTGTTTGGGGCACTTAAGAAAATGTGTTAAAGGGATGGTAGCGTCTGAAACTTGAAAAACTGGTCAAGTGCTCAGCATATTTGGTTATGCTAGCACGGTTTAGTTGGTATTTTGGTTTGAAGTAAGTTTCCGAAGAGCGTAGCTGTTCACCGGTTGGAATTTGCAGTCAAACCACCCCCCAAACGAAGAGTTCGAGTTATCGCGAGAAACAAAAGTGACCCTTGCGCAACTTCGTGCTGGATACTATAGCAGATTCAACTCCTACTTATCCAGAAAGGACCCTGACATAACAAACATATATCCAGCGTGCAATGAGGCCCGCATCACACTAGCCAACTCTTTGCATGCCTTGCTAACCCTCACATGTAATATCGTTCTCCTTTTTATCCAACCCCGTCGAAACAGCACATTTCTTTTTTCAAAGTAAGCGTCATTTGCGTGGTGATTTTCAAAGAAATCGGCGGCTGAAGCACACGAGGAACTCCATAAAGTTTACTAAGTGTTTGCATCAAGTGAAACAACGTGCCGTGATTGGTTTTGTCACTTTAAATATGTTCATTTCTATATTAATGACCATCTGCGCGAAGGAAAGCCAAAAATCTTCGAAGACGCTGAACTGGAGACGTTGCTTGATCAGGGTCCATGTCAAATGCATAAGAGCTTGCTTCAGCAATACGTCAAGCCCTTTTAAAGCGACTACCTGCGCTGGAAATGATTCAGAAACAATGGACTTGGATTCCTATGACCTCGATACTTGGAGAGGAACGAAAGAGTATTTAGTTCGGTCCACATTTCTTCAAAAATGATGCCGGTGAAAACGTAGCCGTCGACCGTTATCGCGCCATCATAGCTACCAACTATTTGATGCCTGAAATTGAAGCTTGTGATTTCGGCTACATTTGGTTTGAACAAGTCGGCGCCACTTATCACAAATTGCATCAATAAATGGATTTTTTGGGGAGAACACTTCGGTGAGCAGATAATTTCAAGTTTTGGGCCGGTCAATTGGCCACCAAGATCGTGTGATATCACGCAGCTAGACTTTTTCCTGTGGGGATATGTAAAGTCTAAAGTCTATGCGGACAATTTCGATTCAGGCCTTGGAGCAAAACATCACGCGTGTCATCCGATAGTTACCATACGAAATGCTCGAAAGAGTCATCGAAAATCGGACTACACGGATGGGCCATCTGAGGCGTAGCCGCGGCCAACATTTGAAATGATAATCTTCCAAAAATAACTGCTAAAGAATGTTCTTTCGAATGATAATATAAAGTCTTCATAAAATTTTAAGTTTCTGTGTTTTTTCTTAAAAAAAAATAGAAAACTACGAAAAAGATCACCCTTGAAACTCTGGTCGTTCTTAATTTCGCCTGAAGTATTGTTATTCGTAATGATTTTTAGTATGAAGCCAATAGCTTGGAGTTACATCTGCCATTGCTAGAATTCTAAGTACATTTTTAACTTAGCTGAATTAACTAAAGCTAATAATTTCTATGCTCTTCTTTAACATCCCCCCGTATTGCATTACTTTTTGCTATATAGTCTAGCCTTTAACGACGCCTTAGCCGTGGGTAGTAAGTAGTGCTCTTTAGCCTAATAGCTCGAAAGTCGTGAATGCAAGAGCTAACATCGCTGCATGCAGATCAAACAAATCACCTTAATGCCATGTATCGACTTGAAAGTAATCTCGTTGCTGTCTTTACTCCACTCTGAAGATATTTGCAATTTTTCCACGCTTACTTACACACACACACGCACACTACCAAATATATGGTTGGTATGTATGTAAGCAACGATGCCAGCACGTTTTCTTCGATGAAATTCTATATTTGCAAATGTATCGCCATTTCAAACAGCACGTTTACGACATTTCTCACTAAGAGTTTGGGTGAGGCGTGCGGCAGAGCCGACGCAAGCAATGCGAGGTAAACACGGAAAACTCTTATGTTTACGCATACTTATGTGTGTGTATGTATGTGCATATGTATGTATTTGCAGGCAGAATGAATGTGTCACTTACTTGTCCAGATACTTTTCAATCTTCTCGTAGAGCGTTTGCCGTGTACGACGATGATGGCGTACATGTATGCGCTCCATGCGACTCAACTCGTTGCCGGCGATGCCGCTGCGACGATAGCGACGATGTGGCGTTGACTCTTGCGTTTCGCTATGATTTCTGCTATGCGTAGTTTTGTTGCTGTTACCGTTGTTTTTGTTGTTGTTGTTGTTGTTAATGTGCATTGCTGCAGCTGTCTGTGCCGTTGCAGGCTCATCTGCTATGCTGCGCTTACCGAAAACCGGATAAATTCGATGTTTCCGTGCTGTGGCAGGTGGCTGTTGATAAAATCCGGATGCGGCTTGTTTTTTCTTTTGTTGGGCTTGCTTTGGTTGTTGTTGCTTAGCTGCACCTTGTTGTTGTTTTTGTTGTCGTTGGCGCATTGGCTGACTGGTGCCGCTGTCAATACGTCTTGAGGGAATTGGTTTTCTACGCAATGAATGCGATAGTCTGCAAAATGAAAACAAAATGCACAAAGCGCGTACTTATAGATATGTATACAAAGTATGTATGTACATATATGCTTAGTATATACATAGGTTTTTATATGCGTGTACATGAAAGTCCTCAACATGCGTATTTAAGCCCATTTAAGTGAAGAAATTGAGCTTAAAAGAGTAAGGAAGCGGCTACGCTTGAGTGGATATACAACCCGCGGGAGTGTATGATAGTCATTATTATCAGTTTGAGACTTTCATATACTGCTAAGGAATCATTTCTAGGAAATTTTTAACATAATTTTAGTTTCCAAACAAAATTAATTTGAGCACAAAAATGGTTGATTTTTACTCACGAACTAACTGAGATTTAGGTTATGACACGTGTTACTCCTTTTTTCCTGTCGAGTGTCGCTTTTCTTCCATCAAATTTTAATCACTAGATGAATTTTTTACTTTTAGATGGGTATTGCTCCGACCTCCTATGTCTACTTCATACTGCTGGAGAATATAATTCGAACTGTAGAGTTGAATATAGATGGCAGAATCTTCTGCAAGAGTGTGTAAATGCAACTGCAACTGGGTACGCCTCAAAATGCAACGCAGAATAACTCTTGCCAACAGAGGCTACTTCGGACTGTGTCGGCAATGGAGAAGTGAAGTTCTCTCGACGAACAAGGACCAAATTCTACAAGTCACTCATCATCCCCGTCTTGCTATGATGACAGCATTTGATGAGTCGGCATTACGAGTTTTCGACAGAGAGGTTCTGTTGATTTATGGTCCTTTAGGCATTGGCAACCGCGAATACCGCTGTCGATAGAACGATGAGCTTTACGAGATATACGACGATATTGACATAATTCAGCGAATTATAAGACACTGGCTGCGCTGGCTAGGTTATGTCGTCTGATGGATGAAAACACTCCAGCTCTGTAAGTATTTGACGCAGTACCTGTCAGTTGAAACAGAGAATGAGGAAGACCTCTACTCCGTTGGAAAGACCAGATAGAGAAGGACCTGGCTACATTTGGAAAGGACGAACGACTAGCGCACCGTTGTAAACTCGGTTATAACCGCGTAAGCGGTGTGTGTGGAAAATCGTCATAACTACCGAAAAAGAGTTAGCAAAATTTGGTTACAAGAACAGACAAAGAACTAGATGGGTTTAGATCTTTGCCATGAAATAGAAACTTAAGAAAACCGGTTCAATAATTCCATTCGGCAGCTCTGGATTTGATTATTTTGAATATGGAAAAATTATAATATCGTAATAAAAAGTCTGTTGAAACCAAATAGTTTCTTGATAAGTTTCACCCGAGCACTTTTCCAAGGGAAGCTTTTTACAAATTTTAGTATGGTCGAAAGAGCGCCAAAGACGAAGGTCGCAGTGCTCATGACAACTTATTTCAACCCTATCATCCTAACGGGGACTAAATAACCGTCACAACAACAACAAAGACCCAGTGACTGCTTAGAAGAATTGGTCACAGAGGAAAACATCAAAAATTTAAATAAATAATATCGGATGAAGACAGATTGACAATGAAACAGATTGAAGCAGATGAG
>CM050326.1:81796283-81820963 GCA_027475135.1 Bactrocera correcta
CAACAGTCGTCGCACTCCTGACTGGGCTCCCATGTCACTGTTTACAGTCATGACTTGGAAGTCGTAGATAATTTCGTCTATCTTGCAATTAGCATTAACACCAACAGCAACGTCAGACTCGAAATGCAACACAGAATAACTCTTGCCAATAAGTGCTTCTTCGGACTGAGCTTTTGGCAATTGAGAAGCAAAGTCCTCTCTCGACGAACAAAGACCAAGTTCTACAAATGACTTATCGTCCCCGTCCTGCTATATGGTGCAGAGGCTTGGACGATGACAACAACTGATGAGTCGACGTTGCGAGTTTTCGAGAGAAAGGTTCTTCGAAAGTATTGTGGTCCTTTGGCAACGGTGAATATTGTATTCAATGGAACGATGAGCTGCACGAGATATACGACGACATTGACATAGTTCAGCGAATTAAGAGACTGACTGGGTCATGTTGTCCGTATGACAGAGACTGGAGTGTACTCTTTGAAGGTTTTCGATTTCATACCTGTCAGTGGAAGCAGAGGAAGAGGAAGACCTCCAGGTGAAGAAGGACCTGGCTGCTGTTGGTATTTCCAATTGGCGCCAAATAGTGAAAAGGTAGAATGACTAGGCCGCTGTTGTAAACTCGGCTATAATCGGATAAGCGACGTCTATGCCAATGAAGAAGAAAAGCAGACACTTTTTCGGAGATCCTCCGTAGAAATGCAATTTTTTTAAAATAAATCATGGATCATTCTTTTTATTTATTAGGTGAAGAATCCTTTCAAAAAAGTTTACGAAAAACCGCTTGTTTTCAGACCTGAAAGTAGAATAATCCTTAAATAAGAATTGCAATGCTAGCTTTCAAGCCGTTGTCCGCGATATTTTGTGGAAACATTTGTTAGTATTCGTGGCTTGGCAGCACTTTTAAGGTAAACCGTTAGATTCTAACTTTCTTTTCGACTCTTAAGACTCAGGCTTGAACAAAAATATTTTTTAGAACAAATTATGGACATAGAAAAAGAATTTGAATTTGAAATCAAAAACGCATATTATGTCCCCAAATATGCCACGCTTTGTCTTCTGTGTTGACATAATTTTAAGCGACTCAAACGTGCCCCGAATTACGTATTCTATTACCCACATTACCAAATGGCTCAGAAGCCGTAAGCATGAAGAAGTATATACTATATGGGTATGTGTGCCTGTACAACGAATTCTTCAGCATTGCTCAATAGTTCTTGTTTGTGTATTGTGCCGAAGCTCGGCTCGATTGACGCTGCATTTGATTGGGAATAACTTTCACCAAAAATTGTTAGAGCATACGAGCATGCGCTGAATGTACAAGTTGAAGACGAGCTCAATGCGCGCACACAATCTATGCCATAATAAATGGTTTGCTATAAAAAAAATCAAAAACAAAAAAAGAATTCGCAATTGACCAAGCAGAGTGGCCGGTGAGTGTGGCCAATAGCCTACATTAACTGTTCAAAGTAAATACGAGCGCGAAGAAGCAGTAGCGCTTTCGTCTGCTCTACGGCTCACTGTCAAACTGGCTGCATTATTTAGGTTAGCAGGCGCAACTACGAAAATGGTGGGCGGTAAACCCGATGCGGTGGCTTTAGAACGGCATAACGCTGCACATGAACACACACACACATGTGTACTCATAAAGATAAACTCCACTCAATATATTGAATGGTATTCAGAACGTATCGTCGAAGTTGTATGTACGGTCTGCCCACCTTCTCAACGCAGCCCACCTGTTCAACGCGCGTTTTCGTTTGCGCGCCGGCGCACAGCAACGGCCCAGCCAAGCGATGCATGCGCAATCACAAACATTTAATGTTTTGGTCAAATAACTCGGACTGGCACTTTGGTCCAACAAGCGGAGCGATATATGCGAATAGTACTTTATATATATGCAAAATTGCATTTAATGGCATCAGCTGTTATAACGGTGGTTTGGCTGTGTGCTTGCTGGCAGTGGTTAGTCACTGATTACTGATTTTTCATTTCTTTTGCTCGAGCCATAACCTAGTTTGCTGAATTAGGTTATGTTCCCTTCAAAGGGCGGTAAAGAAATCCAGAACCTGAAACCCAATAATAATTAACCAAGGAAGAGGCAAAGAAATAAAATAAAAATCACATTTGCTCAGGTCGTAAGGGGTTTAAAAAGCCTTTGCACAATATAGGGTTCGTCGAATCACACCACGTGACAAAAATTTTGTCCCTTTTGACACAAATTAGGGACAGTCGATTTTCACAAACTGCTCTTGAATCAAATCTTTCAGCAGCAAAATTATTGACCATAGACAGGAACAGGTAGTCTTGATGGTAGATTCGAACTATATAAGGTGAATGCGTAAGAACCTCCCAATCTAATTCCCAAAGCTTCTAGCTAGTCCTATTGATATGTATAGCTTGGTGTTATGCCGACGAGATAGAATTCCTTTTTCTATAAACAAAATCTGTTCATTTCTAAGCGATTACTTCTTTTAGATAGTTCAATCTTTCCTAATCCTAAATCTTGACCAAATTTGACCGCTACTGGCCGCTTACCAATCAAATTCCCAGAACTTTTAGCTAGTCCTATTGATATGTGTGGCCTAGCGCACGCATAACTGTTGGAAGAGAATATCTCTTCTGAATAGAATTCCTCTTCTATAGATCAAAGTTCATAAATTTTAAGCGATTGTTTCCTTTAAATACTTCAATCGTTCCGCTTTTTGGCCTACTCTTGACCAAATTTGATCGCTTCTGGCCGACTGCGTCCAAATTAAGCATTTGACGTAGTGGAGTAGTTCATAGCAGATGTGTCCCTGCCTATCCCTGCAAATATATAGAACAATTTTTCTAACCGTCAATTGTGGTCACGGCACGGTTTGCGCCGGTTCGACCACGACCGTTTTCCTTGACCTTGTCGTAGGTGACCTACTTTCCATCACCAGTAAGAACCCACTTCATAAATGGATCGGTGCTTTGCGATTCAGCAGCGGTTCAGAGTTTAGAATTGGGTCCAAAAGGGTTTAATTTGCATCATGGCTTGTGTTGAATTCATACTTCGATCGATCTCACCTTTTGACTTAAAAAATAATTTTATTTCATAAATCGATCTAAAAACTACTCGAAAATTTAATTTCTCAATTAGTTATTTTGAGACTATTCGTTTTTGGGCATTATGTCTAATCAAGTGTCTTATTGTGAAGATGATGAAGAAAGCATAAAGCGTAAGACTGAAACCGGTTAAGGCCATCTCATATTTTCTGCTTCCGGCCGTGATAGCGATCCTATAAAGAATAATAAACTATACGAAGATCATTTTTAAAAGAGCTCCTTTTCTTCCAGGTCGGTCATCAGTGTAGCTCTGCGTTGAGGTACTTTCTGGTGTGATATCTTTAGCTGATCCTTAGGTGGGACACCTACCAGTAAGAACTAGCAGATATCGAGTCGTTTGGTGGAACTGGCTTAGGGCACGTGAGGACCATAGGTCCAGTGCTAGAACGCGGGAGTGCTGGCCCCTCTGACAGAGGCTGCATATCAGAGTAGTACGTCTAAATCTTGAAAGCAGTGACTTCTGCCTGAAAAATACTAAGCTCGACGCAGAGTTTCTTACCGAAAAATCCATTTCATATTTTCCTTCCCATCTTCTATCGGTACTGATGTTCCTCCCTTTCATATTTTCCTTCCTAACTTCTCTCCGTACTTATGTCCCTCGTCGATATCTGAGTAAAGAAAAAGACACCAGAAATGGTCTCTGCGACATAGTGTTTCAAGTGGTTGTCGGGAAAGGTGCCTACCGCAAATTTTTTGTGTATAAGCTATCATACTGAGACCCGATGTGCCTTTGCTCTAGGGAACAGTTTACCACTCGGTATTCTCCTCATAATGTTTAAGTTTGTGAGTCTGTCTAACGTTTTCAATAGAAACGAGGACAGACTAATGGACCTGAAGTCCTCAGGAATCGATCTGCTTTTACTATAAATATCTATAGTAAGGCCTTTAACAGTTCATTCCTCGGTACTCTGCTACTAATGTATAATTTTGTGAGTCTCTCCCACGTTTTCAACATACACTCGTACGAGGATAGACTAATGAACCTGAAGTTCCTAGGAATGATGTCAGAGCTCCTTCCGTCCTTTGCCATTAACGACACCCTGATCACTCTCCTTAGGATTTAGGCATATGGTCTAATACAAAAAATTTCCATAGATAGGAGACAGCCAACTGCATGACACCGTCCGAAGCGCTTCAAGTGGCACTTCTTCAGTGGAATGGTTCAACGGATCTGGGTAGCGAAGAAGTGAGCAAAGTGAGCACCCGAGAGTACTTTTATAACTTCTGTTTATGGTCCATTCATCATGAGTATTTCTTAGTTACCCTAGCGTCTAAGCCTTCAACACTAATAACGATCGTTGTTGAAGGGCAATATATGTAAAGCAATGCCATCTGAGGTGTCGTAAAGTATTTTTGATTCCAAAACTCCTATTTTCACACATTTTCCACTTTGTCATGTTGTTTTTGTGATAATGTCAACAGCACGCCGAGTGACCGAATACTTAAAAATACCTATGCATTAAAACTGTGGTGCTAATAGATAATACTACAACAACAACAAAAGTGCTTTAAGTAATTGAATTGTACAAGTACACAACTGTAACAACAACAATAATAATGGAAGAAGCAAATAGCGCATACTTTGTCTTGGCGGTCGGTGGTGGCCAACACTAACGCTACTTAACAGGTGTCACTGCTGGTGCCGGTAGCGACACCGATGACAAATTTTTTGTTTGTCACCACGCTGACAGCGAAATGCTTTTACTCGAGAGCCGCTAACTGCGGGTGCGCAGCGCACAGAAGCCGTCGAGCCGTCACACATACAGAGGGAAAAGGGTTTTTCTTTCTTTTTTTTTAAGTTTTCGTATACTTATTTCCCTAGAAGGTGCCAATGTAACGGTAAAAGTACGTGTGATGACTTATTTGCTTTAATGTATGTATATGTATGTATGTACTCAACGATATATATACATACATACATACTCACTTTAAGAATTTTGTTTATGTCTATATGTTTACCCGCTTGGACTTATGCCAGCTTTGTTGGTACCACAACTGTTATTGTTTGCATTTGTTGTTGCGTTTTTTGTCTTGGACTTGTTTTGCTGTGCCAATTCTTTGCCGAACACGTCGAACGGAAGTCGATCGAACACTTTGGTGCACATTTCCGTTAAATCCATTGCTGATCGCCTAAAAAAAGAATTGAGGTTAACTACGGTTTTACAAAGTCCACAGACATACTGAAATACTGAGCTTTGTACTTGGTGCGGTTTTTTTGGAAATGGCTATTTGGCGACGACAAGCGGTTTCACTAATTTGTGCTAAGTTTCCATATTCGATGGATAGAAAGTTCTTGGTCGAAAAATTAAGACGCATAAAGTTGCGTTTGGATCGTACGGAGTCTTAAATGGAAACGTTGTAAAGTTATGAAGTTCCGTTGTAATGCTGAGAAGTTCTTTTAGCAACAAGAATTTTGAGAAGATTCCACAAGTTTGATTCGACCTCTAACTATGGCAACTTCCAGTAAATTCTTGAGATCTTCTTCTTTATTGACGTGGAAACCGCTTACGCGGTTGTAACGGGTGATTTTTTTGAGGTTAGGATTTTCATGCAGTAGTATTTGACAGATCACGTGGGATGTCAGACATGGTGTCAAAGAGAAAGATGCTCAGTATGCTTTGACATTTCATCATGAATAGACTTACTAACGAGCAACGCTTGCAAATCATTGAATTTTATTACCAAAATCAGTGTTCGGTTCGAAATGTGTTTCGCGTCCGTGTCCGATGAGCGATGAGGCTCATTTCTGGTTGAATGGCTACGTAAATAAGCAAAATTGCCGCATTTGGGGTGAAGAGCAACCAGAAGCCGTTCAAGAACTGCCCATGCATCCCGAAAAATGCACTGTTTGGTGTGGTTTGTACGCTGGTGGAATCATTGGACCGTATTTTTTCAAAGATGCTGTTGGACGCAACGTTACGGTGAATGGCGATCGCTATCGTTCGATGCTAACAAACTTTTTGTTGCCAAAAATGGAAGAACTGAACTTGGTTGACATGTGGTTTCAACAAGATGGCGCTACATGCCACACAGCTCGCGATTCTATGGCCATTTTGAGGGAAAACTTCGGACAACAATTCATCTCAAGAAATGGACCCGTAAGTTGGCCACCAAGATCATGCGATTTAACGCCTTTAGACTATTTTTTGTGGGGCTACGTCAAGTCTAAAGTCTACAGAAATAAGCCAGCAACTATTCCAGCTTTGGAAGACAACATTTCCGAAGAAATTCGGGCTATTCCGGCCGAAATGCTCGAAAAAGTTGCCCAAAATTGGACTTTCCGAATGGACCACCTAAGACGCAGCCGCGGTCAACATTTAAATGAAATTATCTTCAAAAAGTAAATGTCATGAACCAATCTAACGTTTCAAATAAAGAACCGATGAGATTTTGC
This sequence comes from Bactrocera correcta, assembly GCA_027475135.1. Taxonomy (NCBI): domain Eukaryota; kingdom Metazoa; phylum Arthropoda; class Insecta; order Diptera; family Tephritidae; genus Bactrocera; species Bactrocera correcta. The sequence goes on from CM050326.1 coordinate 81,802,765, forward strand.
AAATTTTATGCGTTTTTTTTTTTAAAAAAGTTATCAAGCTCTTAAAAAATCACCCTATAGTTGGGCTTTTCAACGGTGTGGAGATCTTCCTTTTTCATTCCTACTACATGACGTAGCCAGCGTAGTCGAGGGGACAGTGAATTCAGACATCGTGGCTTAAAGGCAGCTCCTTTTCGAGCTGTCAAAAGCAGTCTTGAAAATGACGAAGAAATGGTTCGTGTCAATTTTTTTTATGGATCTTTTCCAAGATTTGACGCATGGTAAATATGTGGTCAATTGTTCATTTTCTAAGCCTAAAGCCAGTTCTTCGCCATCGGCCCCATCGTATTGTTGTTATTTAGAGGGGTAATTGCTATTCGAACTTCTTCATAGTGAGACAATGGAACATCTGCTCCATCGACAACGATTAGAGAATCGGGTTCAGCTTCTCCTGGCGTTATGCTTTCACTGCAACAGGCTGAAGAAGTGTTTCCTCCATAATTTTAGTATGCTCTGAGCATCAGTTACTAGGTCTGGGGGTTGTACAAGAATATGCTCCGGTCTTGAAACCTTCTGTTAGTCGGCGCATGTTTTCGCAGAATTTTTGAGCATTACCTCTGTCGGACAGCTTGCTAAACTCTTTGTACTCACGCATTTCGGCCTCTCTCTGTTTCTGCCTGCAAATGCGTCTCGCTTCCCTCTTCAACTTTGGGTATCTATTTCATCCGGCACGTGTTGCGGTCGATCATAACGTTGCGAGGTAGGCGGTATGTTTTCTCTCATCGTACCAGCTGTTCTTTTGTTTTTTCCGAAAATCAATGGAGTCGTTTGTAGCTGAATTTAAGGAGCTTGAAATGAAGTCCCTCAGTTCCTTGAGGCGGGTGCTTATCTTGGCTGGAACAAGATAGTGGTCCGAGCCGAAGTGAGGACCTCGGAGCGTGCGCACGTCTAGAACACTGGATACATGTCTTCTGTCTATCTTAATATGATCGATGTGGATGGTGGCTGTTCGATCCGGAGACAGCTAGATAGCTTGATGAATATTTTTATGTTGTAATCTAGTATACTTATGTAGTATCATGTAGACCATATTTCGGGCCCGAGTGAAGTCGATCAGCCTTGGCCTATTGGTGGTTTCATCAGAGAGGCTAAATTTACCGACCGTTGTACCAAAGATACCTTCTTTGCCCATCCTGAAGTCGTCAAACACAATTTTGACGTCGCGGCGGAGGCAGCTCTCATAGGTGTGCTCCAAGCGCTCATAGAAGGCATCCTTGGTAACTTCGACCTTCTCTTCCGTCGGGACGTGGTTGCAAATCAGTGATATGTTGAAGAGCTTCGATTTGATGCGGATTGTGACTAGGCATTCATCCACCGGAGGGAATGCCTGTACTCGGCGATGTAGTTTCTTGGCTGCAATACCCCCACATCCCACACCAAACTTGCGCTTCTTTATATGGCCGCTGTAGTAAATGCCACAAGGACCTACTCGCCTCAGTCCTTGTCCCGTCCATCGGACTTTTTGGACCGCGGTGAGCTACACCTTTTACATTTACGAGGACATCAACCAGCTAGGCAGCGGCACCTTCTCAATTAAGAGACCGGACATTCCAGGTGTATGCTCTCAAATCATAATCCTTAACACATTTGCAGGGGTCGTCATCAAAAAGGGGGTCTCCTGTCAGAGGCTGTTTCGTTTTCAGTCTGGCGTTTTTACGTGGCGGGTCAAAAACTCAGAGCACTATCCTGGGGTGGGATGGTTCAACTTATTACTTTAGCTCACCTTCAAACGGATTTCTTTGGCCACCCAGAGGATACTTGGTTTAAAATTAGAAGTTGTGAACTGCTTGAGCCATATGTATTAGAATCATTTCTGGCCACTCCCAAGTGAATGGTAATCAGAGAGATTTTCTTAGTTGCGTGAACTTCCAGAGATGACGCCATCCTCTATACGCATCATTACTGGTAACGAAATGTGGGTTTATGAATATGACGTCAAATGGCGCTCCAAAAATTAGACGATACTGAAAAAATCAAAATTCGCTGAAGACACTAAAGATCATCTCAGCCGAGTCTTGTAACAAGTGTATGTGTTCGCAAATAGGCTAGTCGACATTTGATTAGATTTAGTTCGAGGAATTTATGGCTTATCCAGTTTTCGCCAATTTTTTTTACATCGTGTCAAATTTTGGCACACATACGTTCACATACATACGTACACACGTTGCTGTCTACGCATCTGATCAATGTCATGTCGTATAACTAATAGGTCACGCAACTTCAAAAGCACGTAATCGGTAATTGAGAAAATAATAAAAATATGAATTGCCACTCTTATCTAACGTGAGGAAACATGCTGGGCACAGAGAAAAAATGAAGAAAAAAGGCTCAATGTGCAACCATTTAAGGACCAACAAAGATTCCTCCACGCATGTGAAAGTATCAATGGCTTGCTGATTATGTAAACAAAGGTGCACAGAAACAACAAAAATGGAAAAGACAGTTAGCTGTGAATGAGGTGCAAAAAGGCATTTAGCAGGCGAACAGGTACGCAAACACACAAGTTTAATGGCTAGAAGTAAACAGAAGATTTACCAAATTGCAACGTAGAAAATTGAATGGGTTTTCATAGGAAATGCTAGATGAAAGGTTGTATGTGCATGAGGCTGTGTAAGTATGTATGTATGGAGCGATTTGGGCTCATAAATATTTTGGTTTGAAAAACAAAAATCTTTTTCATTCATTTTCATTATCAATATAATTGCATACATACATACATGTGTAGCCTTCAGACACCGAAATGCATCGAAAACCCCAAATTTCCCTTTACTTGTGTTTGTATATATGTACATAAACATATAACTACACTCTACTTGAAAATTCTTCTTACCAGCATTTTCCAAGTTTTTACTTCGCTGCTCAATTTTCATCTCGATATTTCTCACTCTGCCGGGCTCTCACTCTCTGTATACCTGTTGCAACACCTTGACAGCAATTCGCCGCGTGAATATGTCTTTATATCTCTCTCCATTCTGTATCTTTCTATGACTTTTTCGCCGTCATTCATCTCCAAGCACGTCTTTAGTTTTCTGGCTAGAAATTCCTATCATTTTTCTTTATTAATTATCGTTGTTCTATTTTCTATAATTCTCTGTTGCCAATACAGTTGGGTTGTATTACTTGAAAACACCATAAAACTATTAGAGAAGGCAACTGTATTACATACTTTTCTACCCTTCAATAAGATCTTTTAATTTAATAATAATTAAGGTAAGTAATGATTAATGAGCTAATCAATTAAGAGGGTTATATCCTCGTTGTACTGACCTTATGACCTATATAAGGTGAGTGTTCTCATTAACTGTCACAATTAGCTTCTCGTTTTAAATTTGGCAATGTGAAGTAAGGGTGGGATCGATTATCTAAGGTCTTACCTTCAACACTTGAATTCCGATTCTTAGAGTCTCAAGTTTTTTCTTTATAATTTTGAGCTAGTTTGTCTCAATTTGTCAGAAATACTTCATAGAAAAGAAAAATAATTACTTGAATTATAAGAAGAAAGAAAGATAATAGAATTAAAAAGAGATGATTAGATTAAAGGCGTAATATTACTACAATTATATCCTTAAACAAATTTTAAAGTAATCATAGAGTAATTAAAATGTAATGAGAATTTTTCTGCCCAAGGAAATAGGCCTCAAAAAATGGCTGAAATATTAACTAACTAGTAGAATCTTTATCCACATAATTTTAATTACTAGTATTGAGAGAAAACAGAAAATAATGGAAAAGTAATGGTAGTAATGGTAATATATTTTTAATAGTTGTAGCAAAATAAAACATTATCACTTGTAACATTAATTAAATTAGACTTATTACAAAAAATCTTAAAGTAATCATAAAGTAATTGAAATGTAATGCAAATTTTCTTGAGCAAAAGGGATAATCTTGAAAAAATGCCTGATATATTAACTAGTTAAAAGTACTGGCTTTCAGATAATCTTGAAAAAAGGCCTGATGTATTAACCAGTTAAAAGTACTGGCTTTCAGAAAAAATTTTATCCATATCATTATAATTACTAGAATTGGTAAGAGAAAGTAATGAAAGAGTAACTCTAGTAATGGTAACATTTATATGACAGTTGCACCGAAATAAAACATTATCACTTGTAGCAATAATTAAATTAGATCTATTACAAAAAATGTTAAAGTAATCATAAAGTATTTGAAATGTAATGCAAATTTTCTTCCAGAGATAATGCTCAAAAAGTGCCTAATACTAGATTAAAAGTACTGGCTTCCAGAAAAAATATTTATCCATATCATTATAATTACTAGATCTAGTAAGAGAAAGATGAAAAAGTAATTTGTAGTAGTAAGAGAAAATAATGTAATTGTTGTAATGGTTATACATATACTTGTAACAGTTGTAAAATAAAACATTATTGTTTTTTACATTAACGAAATTGGAATAGTTACACAAATCTTAAAGTAATCTTAAAGTAATTGAAATGTAATGCAATTATATTAAATCTTCAAAAAGTGACCCAAATATTAGCTAGTTAAAAAACCTGCTTTGAGAGAAAATCTTTTTCATTATATTTAAAGGAATTGAACATTATCTTTTATTATATCATTATAATTAAAGGAATTGAAAAGAGAATGTAATTAAAAAGTAATCATAGTGATGTCTTACGCTTTGAAAAGTTTTAACGAAATAAAGCGCTACGCCACATTTCAAGATGTAATATTAACAAAATTAGACTTGTTGCAAATATCTTAAAGTAATCATAAAGTAATTGAAATGTAATGATTAAATTCATAAGAAGTAATAAGGTGTGTAATTACAAATTAATCATTGTCTTATAACGTATTTATCTTTACTTTTATATTAACTTTTATCTTTATCTTTTTCTTTGACTTTATCTTGATCTCTAACTTTATCTTTATCTTTAAATTTATCTTTATTTTTATCTTTATCTTTATCTTTGACTTTATCTTTATCTCTAACTTTATCTTTATTCTTAAATTTATCTTTATCTCTATCTTTATTTTTATCTTTATCTTTATCTATATCTTTATCTTTATCTTTATCTTTATCTTTATCTTTATCTTTATCTTTATCTTTATCTTTATCTTTATGTTTATCTTTATCTATATCTTTATCTTTATCTTTATCTTTATCTTTATCTTTATCTTTATCTTTATCTTTATCTTTATCTTTATCTTTATCTTTATCTTTATCTTTATCTTTATCTTTATCTTTATCTTTATCTTTATCTTTATCTTTATCTTTATCTTTATCTTTATCTTTATCTTTATCTTTATCTTTATCTTTATCTTTATCTTTATCTTTATCTTTATCTTTATCTTTATCTTTATCTTTATCTTTATCTTTATCTTTATCTTTACCTTTACCTTTATCTCTGACTTTATCTTTATCTTTATCTTTAAATTTATCTTTATCTATATCTTTATCTTCATCTTTATTTTTATCTTTATCTTTATCTTTATCTTTATCTAATTGTACCATGCCTAGTAATTTCTCATATCTGCAGCTCTAATACAAGTCATAAGTTGATCTTTCCACACTATCTGGCATCTCTAACCGCCACGCGTACTCGGCAAAGTCGAACGGCGAAAAGGCGAAGACGAAAGCAAAAACAAAAGTAAAGAAAACAGAAAAGTGCCTTTAGCCAGTTGCTTTTACATACCTACAAACTACGTATATACATACATAAACACACCTATATAAACTTCTACAGGTGTGTATGTGTGTAAGTGTGCGGTGCCTGCATAGCACCATTTATTTGTTGTTTAGCGGCTTATAGCCCATTTTTGTACGTGTGTCTGTTGTTTTTTGTTGTTTTGCCGTGACTTGGCTGCCAGCACCGTGGCTATGTGATGAAGTCGGGTTTTCGTGGTTTCTTGGTCGCTGGTGTTGGACAAGTCGGCCGGCTACTTGTTTGCCGCTGCTGTTCGTTACACGCTTGGTAATTCAGATTTTTCTCAAGCCAGTTTAGTGTGTGTTTGGCCTTCGTGTGGTTAGGTACAGTAAACGGATACGACATTAAATGTTCACTATTTAATGCTAAGCAATTCTTTTTATTTTTTAAATATTTTAATGCCTGATTGTCTAGCTGATTTGTGAACTGTTGTGTTACTGTGGATAATTTTACTTTAATTTAATAAACTTAGTATTGGATTGCGGTGAATTACTGGATTACTTTGCAAGTAATGAGCAACGAACTGCCTTAAGGCGCTGGTGCTGTATGGATATTTGCAAAAAGAAAAAATTAACCAGTCTTCATAACCGAAATACGCGAAGGACTGCGCGCGTATAGAGCGAAAATTTTTCCTTGCAAATTTTCAAAGTGTTCGTGCGCGTTTGTTTGTGCAAAAATTTTGAAAGCGCGTTCGTTTCGCGAGTCTTTCGTTTTTGCTTTGAGACACTTGAAGGTGTTTAATGGAAAAGCAGTGAACTTTCTTCGAGAAATTTTAATAATAAAATAATATAAAAAAGACTTGAAAAAAATTTTTAAGTGACTTCCTTCATAAAAAAAAATTAGTAGAAATTAATTTTACTCCGTCCAAACCACAAAAACCATTACAACAGCAGCAACTCCATTTTGCAAAGTGAAAAAAGGGGAAAACTGAAAAAAAATTTCATATAAAAAGTAGATTTCAAAGTGTGTGTGTGTGTGTATAATCAAACTAAAGGCACGAAAGTGTTGTATAAAAGAATTACGCTGCTAAAGAATGAGCAGAAGAAGTGTTTGCGTTCGAAAGCAAAGCAAAATATGCAAAGGTATAAAGAAATTTTGCAATGCAAAAGTGTAAATGCAATTGCCGAATGGCCAACAAGTGGCAGCAGGAAAAAATATTGTTGCTTTTGTTGCATGCAGTCAAATGCTTTTGCGGTTGCAATGCCGCAATCAAGTGGCTGATTCTCTAAGCCATGCAAATTCATTATTTTTATATGTGTGTGTGTTGCAAGTGGCACATATAGCACATTGCACCTATATATCTACAGTTTTATATATATACTTCGCTGATATTGAAACTGTAATGTGCCGGTGCGGGTGGATTACGCACTATATTTGCACTTGCGACTATTTGTCAATCAAATTGTAATTGATGCCGTGTGAATATGTGTGTTCGTAGTTAGGCATTGGCTTAAGGAGCGGCCATTGGACCGCATTATGTTGGAATTGTTTGGAATATTAAATAGTTAGAAAACACTACAAAATATGTAATAATTACATTTTGATTACTTTATGATTACATCAGAATATTTTTTTTTCCTTTCTCCATTAAGTATATAAAGAAAGCCAAAGTAATAAATGCAATATCTTAATGATTGGTGTGTTAAATAGCTGGAAGATATTATAAAATATTTGAAAATTACTTTTCGATTACATTATAGTCACATCAAAACAAAATTTATTTCCCCTATTAACATTATAAATAAAAAAGTAATAACTGAAATATTGTACTAATTGCTAGAAAACACTACAAAATATGTGATAATTACATTTTGATTACTTTCTGATTACATCAGAATAAAATTTATTTCCTTACTGCATCAAGTATATAAAGAAAGCCAAATTAATAAACGAAATTGTTTTTTTGATGGGAATGCTAAATAGAAAATACTATAAATTATTTGACAATTATTTTATGATTACATCCAACTTAAATGTCTTTCGCTTCTACATTAAAATTATAAATAAAGTAAAACTAATAAATATCATATTTTATTGATTGTACTATTAGATAACTAGAAAATACGATAAGATTACATTTCGATTACTTTATGATTACATCAAAATATTTTTTTTCCTTACTGCATTAAGTTATTAAATGTAATTTGTTAAATTATTTGTTTAACAATGTCAATTACTTTCTATTACTTTCTGTTCATGGCCAATATTAACATTACTTCAATTACATATTTTAAAAATACTTATACAGGTACATAAAAAGATTTTCTATCACATTGTCTTAGTAATTTGAAATCACTTTGATATTTGCTATTTTTAAAGTGGAAAAAATTTTGTAATCAGTAATGATTACTGTCGGTGTACTGAATATTATAATTAAAACTCAACTTTTTATAAATATAAAAAATATTAAAATAAAATTTAAAATTTTTTACAGTATTTCAAATACTAAGTATTTTTTTATAAGTAATGATTACATTAAGCCTTTTAAAAAATGCCACAGTAATTATGCAAATAAAACGGGATTTTTTAAATTTTCGGCATTTGAAATGCAAATGTTTGTTTTTTAAGTAATGATTACAGTAATCATTATAAGTAATGCTTACATTAATCATTATAAGTAATGCTTACATTAATCATTATAAGAAATGTTATGGTAATTATGCGGAATTTTTTACATTTGAAATGCAAATGTTTATTTTTAAAAGTTATGATTACAGTAATCATGAAATGTTCGAATGCTGCCTATAGTTATTATACAAATGAAACAGGATTTTTAAATTTTTCGGCTTTAGCAATGTTTATGTAATAAGTATTTATGAAAGTAATCATTATTGGAAGTACTAGCATACTGGCTATAGTAATTATATAAATGAATTAGAATTTTTAAAATTTTCGGCACTTGAAATGCTAATGTTTTTTACAGCTTATTATTACCTTAATCATTATAAAAGTAATTAAATTACTGTTTATTTGTAATAATCATTACATAACTTTTTATAAGAAAAGTTAACACAACATAGTTAAAAAAACATATAACATAATTCCATTACTTTTTACGCGTATTAATAAATCTTTAAGGATATTTAAGTTAGTACAATTTATTTTTTATAAATTAATTTAAACGCTAGAGGATTTGAGTAATCATTACAATATTTGATTGCACCAAAAAAATGTAAAGTAAACAGAAATTGATATAATTTTAAAGGCACTAGCATTACCTTTAATATTTATTGGGTAAAAAGTAATGGTAATCAAAAAGTAATTAATTGCAAAATATACCAAAAATCTGAAAGTAATCGTAAAGTAATTGGAATGTAATGGTTGTAATTATGCTTGTTTTATTTGGCTACAATGAACGCTGCAATGTCAAAAAAACGGAAAGTGTGTAATTACAAAGTAATCATTACCCAATAGCGTGGTTATGTGTATGATTACACAATAACATGTATGATGGTAAACTAGGTACATATTTGCTCATAGAAAATATTTAAGCTTAAAGTAATCATAATGTAATTGGAATTTAATTACTGTAATCACATTGTTTTATTTGATTATACTAAAACTTGTAACAAAAATCAATATAAAGTAGTCATAAAAAGTGTGTCATTACAATGTAATCATTACATAACAAAAGCTTTCCTGCCACGTGCTACCATATGTATTCATACCTACGTAATATTTGAACTGTAAGCTGATTTCCTCTCAGAAGTATTTAAATACCTACATACTTTGCACACATTAAGCGCATTAGCAAATTCCTGAAACATAATGAAACTTAGTTCTTGGAACAAATTAGTGGTATTTAGCGCGCCAGCATATCAGCCAAATATACCTGCAGCGTTTTGATCAAAGTACAATCAAACAAACAAATAAATATTTGCACTTCGCACTATTTATTCCTTTGCTTCTTTGCTTTATCAAGAGACTATGACCGTCACGCCATAATAATATGCGATTATATGTTTTATTCTATATATACATACCATATGTATGTATCAGATACCTCTATTGGCATCAAATCTTTATAAAAGGAAATAAGCGAAACAACACTTCGGCCTGAAATGAAGTGTGGAATAAAATAGTCACAAATACACTTACACTAACACACACAGATGCTTAGAAGAAGCAAATACTGAAACGGCACACCAAAGTATTGAAAGGCGGTCAGGGAGTGTTGTTGGTGCGCCAGTGACATGAAGTTATAGAAATATTGTAGCCGAGTTCAATACTAATATTTCAAATGGCCAAGCGGTTAGCGGCTTGCGGCTAATGGCCGCCAGTCGAATTAAGAAAGCAAAACTTGTCGCATGAATAATTAATGAAAAAAGAATTTATGAACGTTTTTACACACATTGAATTCGTAAGCGTAGAAGAATATGAGGTATGCTTTGAGGAATGCAAAAGACGTGTCACGAGGCGTTGGTCGAGAATTACAACAAAGAAAAAACAATAATAATGTCATGCCTTTCGAGCAAGTGCCTAAAATGCTTGGTTGTGCTAGTTTTGTATGAGATTTTTTTCTATGTGAAATGTTTTTGTTGCTGTTGTTGTTGTTGGTTTTGTGCATAATTTGTGGCTATGTTTATGCTAATGCAAAGCGTTTTTAAGACTTTGACATTTCTCTTTTTGTTGACAATAAGTTATAATGAAACATAAAGCGAATGTGTTTAAATTAAAAAAAAAAATTTACAATCAATATAAAAATATAATTTAATTAAAAAATATAATTTATTTATTTCAAAAATTCTTACAGAATTATGTTAACATTGGAATAAAAAATTTAACTAAAATAAAAAAAAACATATATAAATAAAAAATAAAATAAAAAAAATAATAAATAAAAAAATTTAACAAAAAAACCCTAAAACTTAACTAATAAATAAATTTGTTTAACTGAAAGATTCTAAATAATTCAATTTTTAGTAAACAAATTTAAATTAAACTTAATTAAAAAAAAATTAAAATTATAAAAATTAATTTCAATTCTTATAAAAAATTAAAAAATAAAATTTAATTTACTAAAGCATTTAAAAATAATTCTTTTTTATTTATTTAAAATTTCTTTACAAAATTATGTTTAAACTTGAGTAAAAAATTTAACTACAAATACAAAAAAAAATAAATAAATAAATAAAATATGAAATTTAATTAAAAAATAAACTTATTTATTAAAAATTAAAACATTAAATTTAAACAAAAAACTAAAACTTAATTAATAAATAAAATTTTTTTAATTAAAATATTCCGAATAATTATTATCAATTTTGAAGAACAATTATAGATTAAAATTACAAAATAAAGTTTTAATAAAAAATTAATTTGAATAAAGAAATTTATTAATAATTTCAAATTGATTTAAATAAAAAATTAATTTGAAAATTAAAATTAAATAGATTAAAACTGAATAAAAAATTTCAAAATTAATTAAAAACAGAAAATGTTATGAAAAAAATGTATTTATTTATTTAATTTAATTAAAAACATAAAGTGTAATTAAAAAAATTTATTTAATAAAAAAAATTTAATTAAACAAAATTTTAAAACTTATTTATTTATAAATTTTACATAATTGTGTTTAAATTTCAGTAAAAAAAATGTTACTATAATTAAAAACTAAAATTCAATTGATAAATGAAATGTATTTATTAAAAATTTGAAAGAGTAAAAAAGTAAATAAATATAATAAATAAACTTCTTTTAATTAAAATATTTTAAATTAGTAAGTTCAGTTTTGAATAACAAAAATCTAAATTAAAATTATTTAAAAATTAAATTAAAAAAAAATTAATAAATTTTGTTTTTAATTTTTTAGGAAAATTTAATTAATTTTTTTTTTAATTTTTTAGAAAAATTTAATAAAAAAAAATTATTAAAAATAAAATTAATTTATTTTAAAAAAATTTACAACATTTTTTTAGTAATTTTTGTTATATTCTTTTCAACCCAACAGCTGTTATGGCCAGACATTTTTAAGTTAATAAATGTGGACTCTGTAAGCGAGTATGCTACAATAAATAAAAAATAAATCGAAAAATTTAGCAAACATTATATATAACTATTGTTAAAAAAAAAAACAAAAACAGTGTGTAAAATAATTATCAGTTGCTGAAGCTTGTGGATACATGCAGAGCAGATATCTTTCACATTGAATATTTTAAAGCAACGAAAATTGATGGTAAGTCTTAAAACCATTTTTTTAATAGAAGAGTTAATAAAAATTGTTAAAAAAAAATTAATTAGAAAAACTTAATTAATAAAAATCAATTATGAAATTAAAATGTATATACATATATGAAAGGACGGTATATGGCTTTAAATTTTAAAGGAAAAAACGTTTAAAAAATTTGATTACTTAATATTGGATATTTATCGATATTTCAAAGTTTAAACTCATAATATAAATTTTAAAATATTAAAAACTTACGAAATGTATAAGAAAACTTTAAAAGTTGAAGTCTTCATAATATATGATTTTTTTTTTGTTTTCACTCTCACTTTTTCTCAGCTTCTTATACCCACAATTCGATCTATACGCATTCAAATCGATTATAGAGCATTACAAATCATATTATTATTAATTTCTTTGTTTAATGAAGTCTTTTGTTGCACCGAGCCGAGCTTCCAATCCAACTACTTTTAAATTAGTGCGCTACCACTTTTCTTGCGTGTTAATTAGTTGTCAAACAAACGTAGATGTATGTGTTCATGTGTGTGTGTGTGCGACGCTCAGTTCAGGTGAAATTTCAGTTCTACCGAAATTCAGTAAAAGCAGCACTGATAGCATCGGTCACAGCCGAGATTATACCAGTATTTGTGTGCATATGTGTGTGTGTTGAAAGTGAAGATGATAAATCGTGGTCAATTATTTATATTTTTTTTTTAATTTGTAGGCGGGAAGAAATGGCATGGCGATTTTTTAGAAATATATATACAAATTTAATACTAAATTTGAGAAATATTTATTTTTAGTTTTGAAAAAAAAAAAGTTTTGGAATAGTTTCTTAATTTTTGAGAAAAATATATCTAAAATTTTAAACTTCTTACAAACTTAGTAAGAGTTTTTAATGGAGTTGTATTTAGTATTTTGAGTTTGAGTAAAATATGTCCCTAATCTATGTAATTAAGGCTTTACCTTAAAACTTTTAACAAATATTGTTAGTTATGTCCTAAAAAAAAAAAAATAAAATATGTTCCTAGCAAGTAATTAATCACAAATTTAAACAAGTGGCAACCCTTTCAAAAATACTAAATCCCTATAAGACAAAAATATATTCATTGTGTGTAAATTAATTGAAAATATTTTGGATCGAAATATTATAAAATTTTTGAACTAAAGAAATTTAAACAAGTGGCATCCCTTTTATAAATATTATATTCCTATAAAATGAAAATATATATTAATTGCGAGTAAATTAGTCGAAAGGGCTTTGTGGCGAAATATTCAAAGAAAATTGAGCAGGAAAATTAATTTCATATAAAATTTAATTAAGTGGTAACCCTTTTTTAAAATATTATTTGCCTTCTTACTTTTGTTTACTTTCGTTTCGAAATTGTTGTATTTAAATTATTTTATAAATTAATTAAATACAAAATTTTAGCAAAGTGGCAACCCTTATAAACTTTTTTTCAAAAATAATATTTTTTCAAAAGCTTAATTTAAAAACTTGAATTGCAATATTGGAATTATAATGTTAACTAATAAATGAACAATTTCGTACATGTGGCAATGCCATAAAAAATAATTTCAAGCAATAAAATTTGTTGAAAAAATATTAACAAATATTAGTTAAATATTCGTAACACTTATATTAAAAAATAAAAAACACTCATATTAAAGCTTTTTTTTATTAAAATTTCAATTTTCTTAATTAATTAATTTTAATTGAAGCAAAAAAATTAATTAAGTAAAAATTACTTTTTTTGAATTAAAATTAAGAATTTAATTAAATTAAAAGTAATTCTTAAAAAAATTAAACAAAATATTTTTTTAAATTAAATTAATTACTGGCTTTATTTAATTTTGAGCTAATTAATAAATTTAAATTAAAACATTTTATTTAATATTAATATTGAGTTTTCATAATAAATTATTTACATTTTTTTAATTTAAATTAATTAATAAATTATTAATTTAATTTAATTTAATTTAATTAAAATTAAAAATAATTCTTAAAAAAATTAAACTTAAAAAATCAATTACATTGTTTCAATTCGTAATAAACTAAATTTTTTTGTAATTAGTTTTTTTTTATAATTTTTTTTTAATTTTAATTTTTAAAAGTTTAAAAATGTTGTTTCTTAAATATTTTTAAAATTAATTTAAGTTTAAAATTAATTTTTTTTTGATTTTTAAATTTTTTTTTAATTTTTTGGTTTCATTTTTATTATTTTTAATTTTATATAATTTTTATGAAATTTAAAATTAAAAGTGATTATTTTGAAACTATTATAATTAAATATATTCACAAATTGCTATTAAAACACTTTGCTTGCCTCAAAGCGCCTTGCTTACAGTGAATACCTTTCAAATATGCTTATATACCCATACTTTGAATACCACTTGCTCCATATCTCTAAATGTACATATTTTTACATACTCCTCCTGCCAAACTTTTTTTCCCTTTTTACACACCAAATTGGTGCCGAATCGTTAATTGTAAATTAAATCGCGCTAACCCAAATACCGTTGCCACACAAAGAGTGAAAGACGGCGATGAAATGGCGATTGGGCTAATGAAAAAAGTAAAACCTCAATTTTATAAATAGTAGTTACCGTAATATACCTGAGCACACACATACACATCCTCAGACAAGCACCTGCAAATGTAACCACTTATGTATGTTAATATGTATGTATGTACACATGCATGCCTTCAGTGGTCAATAAATACTTAACTGTATACTTACCATACATGCCCGTACAAATAGCAACAACGTGGCTCAAACTAAAAAAGAATTAAAAACCGCTACAACCCAGTGGCCGCAATGAAAATTACGAATTACAAGTATTGTGGTTGTACGAAAAAAACGGCCGCTAATAATTTACACAAATAGCGTATGTCTTATTGATAAAACGGTATTTTTTTTTGCACTGTGGGTGCGGCAGCGTTTGTGTGTGCGGTGATTTGCGGCTGAGCGATGGCGAAAGCAACCGAAAACAAACGCTTAGAGCTCAGCGCACTTGCTTGGCAAACGCAAGCGATTACATATACTGAATGTGCATATGTATGTGTATATTTATATAAGCGCGTATGCGTGCATGTAGCAATTTTTCTAGCGCTTAAATCACGTTCTGAATAAAAAATTCTTGTAAGCGTTAGTAATAATTTTTTGCACCAACGTTAAACATTAAAAGCTGAAAATTTATTCAATGGGGCGGTTACAAAAGCATATGCTTGTTGGATTTTTTATTTGGCAACATTTGGTCAATCCCGAATTTTCGGGATTTTTTAAACTTATTTTCGGGATTCCGATTTTTTTTAGATTTTTTTGTTTGTTTAAGAAATTACAGCAGTCTAAATTTCGGGATTTTGTAAACTACATTTCGGGATCCCGAATTTGTTTTTAGATTTATTGTTTGTTTTCAGAACTGTGCTACTTAATTTTAATTAGGTCTTTATGAAAACCGATTATATTTTTTTTTCCAGATTTTCCCTTGCATACACATGAAAAAATTGCAAATATTTCATCTCGAACTTAAAATTCCGAAATTTCGGTAACCCTTTTTTGACACTAGCTATTTTAAAATGCCTGCACATGAACATGCATATGTATTTTCGGTGCCCAATTTTAATTGAATATACAATTTTGTTTAATAAATATTGCATACCAATGAAAAAATTGCAAATACTTGATCCCGAAACTATAATCCCGAAATTTCGGGATACCGTGTTTTGACACTGGCTAATACAATACGTCTAGAAAAACGCACACAATAGTTTTTATTTTTTGTACAATTGAGTATTTTTTAAATTTTATTTCGGGATTCCGAAAACTTTTTTGGTATTTTTTATCTGTTTTATAAATAAGATGAGTCTAGAAATTAATAAAAAAAGTTTATTTGATCCCGACACTACAATCCTGAAATTTCGGGATCTCGATTTTTTCCTCACTGCTTCGACTTGCCTCGAAATACCCACTCATATATTTCTATATTTATTTTTTGCACTAATTAGCGGTAAATACGAAAATGTGTTGCTATTAATATAATTACATCGCTATTTATTACGTAGTCAATTCGTAGATTTTTTTGGAAAAAAATTAATAAATTTCGTGTTGAAATATACATTTTCTGTTGAGCGCTAATTACGACCGCATGTATCGTATATACACATACACAATATACAGTTAAGTACATTAAGTAATAATTTATAAAATAATTTTTAAAATTTATCGCTTATTTCAGCGATTTGTCTGTTCTATTGCCATTTTTGCCTGCGGCACTTGACTTCATAAAGCGTCACTTTTGACATGAACATATTAAACATTCTAAGAGCGAATAATTAATGAATAAACAGAGACATTCTTGTGTTCGAAACATACAGTTGCGGCGTGTGGAACAAAAGCCCAATACCAAGTGGTCAAACTCGCCTAACAGGATATATGAATCGCTAAAATAATTTAAAATATAATAATTTCGCATAAAAGAAACAAGTTTATTAGTCATATGAATTTTAATGTGTTAAAGTTATTTTGAATATTCAATACTCACAATTTACATACATTCATAGTTGGTTTTATCTCATATGTTATCTCTAAAGCTTCAATGGTGTATAGAGTTTGAAACTAGCTTGCTTGAAGCGAAGCCAATAATGCCGTAATTATAATGAATTGTGCTTTAGACTGAGTGGAGAATTTTTTTCTTTTTTTTTGTTTTTTCATAAGCTTTCAGAGCTTTACCGGTTACGTTGGTGACGATTTTCATGTTTTACGTCTGAGGAGATTTTTTGAGTTTTAGACACATTTTCAGTTTCGTGAGCTAAGCCCTGAGTCTCTGTTTTACTGCATTCGCAGATTCTAAATTCTAAAGATTTTTTTCTATAAAAAGTATTTTCCGGTATATATAGATATTATATAATATAGAAATCTATTAATATCAGTATTTGACTACTGAACTTAGTTTAGCTATTGATATAAATATTTTTTGGGAAACTTGGGATCCACCACAATAGCACTTAGATCACAACAAACTCATACACGAAGAACAGAGATTTTCAAAGTTGGAGTTCTTTCATAAAAGTCTCATGATCGTCCATAGTCCATAGTCATTAGTACATCCGTAGTTTGCACTAGTTTGGAGTCATTGGGCTTTCCACGGCAGTTAGTTTGTGATTTGTTTTATCGATATGGTCAACAGGTAGTTCCAGCGATACTTATGCTTATACTTGATTATCTACCTATAAAAGTAGTATATAAGCTCTCGCATCTTTATTATCATACCTTTAAGCACATGATACGAGTTCTTCTGAAATATATTATTCAAAACTAAAGTTGGCTTAGATCTAAAATGCAGTCTGTTAGCAAATGGGTGGCAAACTTGACTAACTGCATTTGAATAAAGGGTTTGAAACTCGACTGAAGGAAACATCATTATCCCTGAACAGGGTATTGAATGCCATGAAGTTTTTAACCAAGACGTTTGTGACTTTATTAAGTGATTATGTGACTAGGTGAGTCGTTTAAGTCATGTCCGTTCACGAACTAGTTCCTAAATTTATGAGATATCGATCAAAAAGTTACTCATTTGTTGGAACTGGCATATTGTCTCCAAATGGGTGGAGAACTTGACTAACTGATTGTGAATAAAGGGTTTTAAACTCGGCTAAAGCATGCATCATTGTACCCTGAACGACGATATTATTTGTTAGAACTGTCGTAATGTCTAAAGTAATAGTGAAATCTCCGAAGAAATTGTTCAGATCGCATCACTAAAGCAAATGGCAGCCATACAAACTAAACGAATGAAATCAAGCGCTTCTAAGGAAAATTTTTCTATTTGTGAATATAATTTCTGAAGCTCCGGTGCAACCGAAATGAAGATAAATTTCCAAAGATAATTTTTTCTACGCAATTGAAGAAAATTTCGTCTCTGTGCAATTTTTAAATAGCTTTATTTTGAACAGCTTTCTGCACTTCATAATACGTGCAAACATTCTTAACCAAATTATGTCGTATAATATATTTATGTGCAAAACGGTTTGCAATTAATTTCAGTGGCGCTGCTTTTGACAGACGCCAACATTGATGGACAGCCATACGTCAGCGTGAGTGCGGCCAGCGTCGTGGCCAACGTCACCGCCTTTGCGCTAGCCACTGCATTGCGCCGGCGCAACGAAAGTGTTGAAATGAAAGTGAAGAAAGTTTTCGTTGGTCAGTGAAGTTAGCATGGCAAGCATGCGCTAATGAATGAGCGAAGGCAATGAATGAATGAATGCGCCACCACTTGGACTAAATCACTTAAGTTTTTAGTTCAAAAAGAGGTAAAAAAGTTAAAA
>CM050326.1:81821463-82268135 GCA_027475135.1 Bactrocera correcta
TTATGGTTGAATGTCTGCGAAACTTTCCGAATCTGAAAGTTAAGTTAAATGTTTGTTTATGCCAAATGTTTGCATTGAGCACGCACCTGCAGCTACTTGGCATGCACACACTGACGTTTACAGTTACTTTGCTACAACAAACAACAAATAATAAGAGTTGAGCAAATAGAAAAAGATGAAGCAAATATGAAGGAAGATGCTCGGAAATGGCGCACAAATAAAATGTTGGCAAATATGAATGAACTGTAAAAGCACACAGATGCTTACGCACATACATATACATAAGAATATATCTAAATACAAATAAAGTCAGGAGGATATTCTGAGTACTAAAATACTTTAATGTACATAAGTGTTCTGGTGTTTCTGTTTATTCAGGACCAAAAGCATCTAAGTAAAGAGCTAGTAAGTAATTGAGGGAAAGAAAGGGTTGGAGACGTCTAGGAGTTGGCCATAGGGAACGTGCAACAAGCCCGAAATATTTTTAACACAATAAACAATAATAATAATAAAGTAAATGTAAGGACTGAAATGAGTGGATCCTTGTGGCATTTACTACAGGCGCCATGTGGGTGGGAGAGAGACTCCATCGTAGAGTTCAGGCATTCACCTCGGTGGATGCACGCGTAGCTACAAACTGTATCAAAGCGAATTTCGTCAACATATTGCTCATTTATGGCCACGCCAAGAAGAGAAGAACGATGTGACCAAATATGCCTTCTATGAGAGCTGCCCCCGCCACAAAGTCAGAATCGTGCTTGGTGACTTTAACGTCAGGGCGGGAAATGATGGTATCTTTGGCACAACAGTGTAAATTCAGCTTTATCGAGGAAAGATTCTCAAATGGGTTGTGGCTGATCGATTTTGCCATGGCCCGAAATATGGTTATCTGTAGTACCAGATTCACCACGCTCTTTGGTTCGAAAAGCCACCAACCAGATCGATCATGTTGTGATAGACGGAAGACATGTTTTCAGTGTTTTAGACGTGTGTACGTTCCAAGGTGCTAATATTGACTCGGACCACTATGTTGTTGCAGCGAAAAACGCACGATAACCAAACCAGGGGAGGTTTGATGTCGAGAAGCTGCAACAACAACATACCGCCGAAGGATTTTCTACACGACTTGCACTTCTGCTCTCTGAGAACACTCATTAGCATAACTGTGGGACGGCATTTCAAGCATCTTCAACGTTACAATCGATCACAACATGTTCGGGATGCGATAGATACCGAATGTTGAAGCCAGAGCATACTAATATTTTGGTGGGAATACTTCAAAAACCTGCTTAATGGTAGTGTACCACCACCAGAAGATGGTGAACCCGATTCACCAAACGATGGCGATGGAGCGGACGTTCCATTGCCCGACCATGAAAAAGTTCGAATAGCAATTACGCGCCTGAAGAACGACTAAGCGACGTTGGCCGATGAGTTGCCGGCCGAGCTGTTCAAATTGGGTCCATTGGCGTCAAGCAGATAAAAAGAAGAACGACTAAATTCGGCTATAACCGCGTAAGAGGTATTTACGCCCACAAAAATGTGTTACATCTTTTAATACTGTTTGCAAATCTGTGAAACATTCTTCGAACAACCAATAAATCACAATTTCAAACTTCTTCGGGTTTCCTCACTTTATAGTATATAAAGCAAGCACCAAAAAGTACACCGATAACAAACCTTAAACACATGGTGCCTTTGAGGTATGCCTTCTTTAAACCTAAAATATGTCTAAGTCGGTCTTCTCTCAGAGAATATCTTTTTCTGGTAACAATAATTTGTGACGAAGTTAGGTTAGGTCCTATAATTGAACCAAAAATCGATGAATCTCAAGAAAATATAAACAAATATTCGACCTTTGTGTTACCCATATATTTCATAGTTCGGCGGGGCAGTTTGAGCTTACCAATCACTTTCCTGGTTCGCTGGGTCTGTGAAAGGCCGATGGAGGAGAAAATGAAAGATGACACCACTTCGTTTTTCTCCATAAAACTTTGACAAATATTCTTAGATTCAGCGCTGGTAAACCGACTCGAACCTAATTGAATGAAATCGGGGTAAGGGTGCCTTCCCTAGTAAGCTCATCGGCTTTGCAGTTTCCGGCGATTCCCTTGTGCACAAGCAGCCATACAAGTCTAATATGTATGACGCTTAAAGCTTATGCCAATGATTCCACGCACTGCTTGTGTGTTTGCAGAATTTCAAAAATTAAATTTTTCTAAAAAGAGTTGCCAGATTTTTTTGGTTCTATTAAGCTTTTAAATTTTAAAAACTATAGTATGAGTAGGAACCACGGAGCTTCAAGTGGGTTGCCATTTGGACATTTTATGAGGACGCTTGCCAAATGTTAAAATTAAAATTTAAAATATCGTTGCCTATCATTTAAAATAACCAAGGAGGTATTTTTTACATTTTCTTTTTTCTAATAACCTTTGAGATTGTGTTTAAAGATTAATAAATATTCAATTTCAACAAATAAGCTGGTAAGAATAATTATTTATTTCAATAATTCAAACATTTTAAAATCAGCTTTGCCTACTAAATTTACCAAATAACTTTCCGCTGCCTATTAGGACGCAATTTCCGTTTGAATCTTACCAACTACAACGGCAAATAAGTTCGACATCAAAGCACCAACATCCGTTTGCATGTGTGATATGTGTGTGTGCGGTGAATTTGGGTTAATAATCCGCGTTTTAGTTAATAGAAAAGCACTACACAAGGGAAATTAAGCAGACATGGTAATAGATTTTATCCGCAACAGATTTAAATGCGAAGCGAGCACTGTGTACTGACATGTGTGGGAAGTGTGTGTATTTGTGTGTGAAAAATAAAGCGATTATGTTAAGCTTTGTGCTTTTCGTGGAGGTTGCTACTGCATATTTTTCTAATAATACTGATAAAAGCGGACCAAAATTAATAAAATCAAACCTTCATTTTTTAAGTCCCCAGATACCGAATAAGAGGATTAAATTGCCTATGGCTTTTTACTGAATATAACGTTCAATCCGTGAAATCCGTTGTTAAGATTTTATTATTACTTTCCTAATAATAGTGTGCCCTTGTGTCGAAAATGCCAGCAAAAACACAAATCGAATCAATATTTATTCCGCATATAATTAAATTAAGCCAATCGAATAGATATGATACATTTTTAAGAAGTCTTATTATATCTTAAGTGGTTTCGCTTCGAGGTAACTGTGAAAGTCTCCGCTTTTCTTTAAAATGCCTAAGCTACCTTAATATACGTCAGGTTAGGTGGCTGATCCCTTAACAAGTGGAAGGAATTTCTTTACTTAATTACTTAGACAGTTATGTGCCGTCTGTTGCAAAGCCAGATTTAAAACTTCTTTAGTTAGATAAGCTGAATCTATCAGAAAGTTTGGATGCTTTATTTCTATTGTCTCTATTTCCGCTGAATATCTTCAAGTATGAGTTCCGTGGTATTTTTGCCTTGATCTAGCAAAGGTGGAATATTCGAGAAGAAGTATTGATATTATATCTCCCCTTCTTCCAAACAGCTGATCCAAATGGCATCCGGAAAATATTCAACCTTATCGCAGGCATTCTCGATCAGACAGTCCACAATTAGGACTCTTAAAACCATTGAAAGGTTGATTTTGCTAAGAGCAAAGAGTTCACTAAACATCTCTCAATTTACCCCCTGCCAGAACGAATTTGCGACAGCACAGCTGCTAAGAGTTGATATAAACTGAAGTAGTCACCCACAATAAATCAATGGAGCTTCAAACCTTTCCCATTGCACAGTTATTGAGACTGAAGTACCTGTTCTAGCAACCTCATTAACATTAAAGTTTCCTGCAATACCGCGATCGCAAAACACCCAAACCAGTCTAATCATGTAGTAACTCAATTCTAGAATAAGGAATAGACATTCCCTTACTAGTTTTGAGCGCATAGATTTGTCGATCGTTCTTCAACACACTTTATGAGCTCGTGTAGACCATATTGCCGTAAGGCTGATACCTTTTTCCACTTTTCTCGGTAGATGGCAACATTCTTTCGACTGTAGTCACATACGCCAAGTTCATCGCTAAAAATCGTCGTCATTCCGGTATCCGGTCTTTACCCAGAGAAGCTTTTCTCTTATATAACTTTTGCTAAATAGATTCCTGTCTACTTACCCCGTCTTTTCTTTACCTAAAGGGACTAGCTTCGACCCCTAGATAGATACTACACTGGCCTCTTTAGTAGCCTTGGCAGGTGATGTTTTCATCATTCTGAGTTCTACACTTGCAGGGATAGATGTGAGTATCGGTACGCACTCTGAGAACTACCATGGGACGAAAGCAGTTCCGACATTAGGCGACCAGCCATTTCTGTTGAGTTTAACGCTAGCATAGTGAAGTAAAAGAACGCAAGCACCAGCTCAGGGTTCAAATCCCAATCCAAACTGTTAATTCCTAATCATAGTCCTTGTCTCAAGCTATGATGATACAATGTTAGGTATATGATTTTAAATGTAAAACCGGTCATTAAGTCTATTCATCCTAAATTACTTCCACGATGTTAAACTCCATCGAGTTACTTTTGCACTTAAGGATTATAGACGTACGCAGAGTAAGAATTAGCTGAACATTGTTAATTTTTATTAAGTTCTCTTTTTCGCTCTATCTCTCTTTTATTCAATTCAATTATTGACGTATTTATTCTCGACTGACTTCATTGACGTTCGATCGACTGATTTATTGTCTTAAGTCAAAAAAGTTCTGGTGACTTAATTCAAGTTGGCGCTTCAAGCCTCTTCCGTACTGTGTAATTCATTTTGAACTTATACAGATAGGGTCCAATCGTTTCCACGAGCCTGTATTCCAAAAGGGAGTGTCACCCTATGAGGTACTTATACTTTTTTGGTAGAAAAGTTTGGCCAAAGTTCCATTTGCTTAAATTTCGCATATTTACCTGAAAATATACAAGAAATAGCAGTTCTTGCCACGCAACATCTCTACACCTTGATCATACCGCACGTGGACTGTTGTTATTGCCACTTAACGACCCCAATTTTTCACTTCTTCCACACCGTTTTCACTTTGACCACACTTTCTTCGCTTTTTCGCACATAGACATTGTCACTGACACTAAGTTGTTGTTGTTTTCGCGGTTAATCTTATTTCGCCCAGTTATATTTTTCCTCAATTTCTTTACAAGTCCACCGAGTGTTGAATTGTGCAAATCACCATTGTGCTGCCTGTGCTGCGACCCAACGCAATCATTTACCCAAGCAATTTCGGTCGTCGGCAATTTAATCGTCGTGCACGCCTTCGCCTTCGCCTTTGCCCTCACTCTCAACCTCATATCCTTAATCTAACCTAACTTTAGCGCCGCCACAAATGACCTGCTCACCTGTCCTTAGCTGTCGCGCTTTAATCGGAATACCATAACAATTTACCCAAATGCGCGCATAAAAATTAAATTGACAATGTGGTGAGTTTGGCGACTAAAAGACTACACGCTTCAGCCATACTTAGACGACAGTCAAAAACCAGAACTCATCCCCAACCAGCCACCACCTCAAACCAATCGCCTTAAATGCCACAACTGGCGTCGCCTCGTTGAATGAAGGCAGCGGTTGTCGCTTGTGTCGCGTGTGACTGCAGTGCCCAATTGTGAGAATGGCAACTGCATGACAAGGAGTAAGTCCCGGCAAGCGCCACTTTGCTATTCATGAGCTTACAACAATCATATAGACAAGCGTTGGTGTAGCAGTTCAGCCGAAACCGGCTGTCAACATGGCTGACGTGTCTGCAGCCAACCGAAGTCATCCAAACTAACAAACCCATAGCGGGTGGGGTTGGATAAAATAAAAACGTGGAGACTGCCGTTGCAAGTTGGGCGCTGCAAAGGATTGTGAATTCCTAAAGTGATTGGATGAGTTGATTTGTATGAACTGCTCGCTGCGCCGGAAAAGTTAGCACAATTCGGTTAAGGTAAAATTGGGATGAGCCGCAGACAGCCGGATGAATTGAGTGGGTGCAATTGTGGTTCTGCTGGTACGTAGCGACTGCCGTTGGTAACGGTGCGCTTGTCGCACTGGTAGCGCTGACGTCCAGCCGCCGTAAAATGTATCAACATTAGCAGCCGGAATTGAATTTATTGCTGCTACGTGACTTTTCAGCCAATATTGACGGACGTAAATAAATTGATTTTGGCAAACTGGCAGGCAATTGCAAAGACTCGCATGTTCCTATGATTTTGTACTTAGGTTTATCACGTAGTCGGTTTTTAAGTGTGCAGAGTTTTTCAAAGGTTCCGCTTGAGGAGAGATGTGATAACGGTATTTTCGTGAATTAAATATGTAAACTGCAACCAGCAATCTGGCAACCTCGTTGCCGACACTAGGTAAGGTTTCTTTGAGGAATTCTGCCATGGTTCATAGCATCGATAATTGGGATTATTGTTTTAGATCGTCTTTTCATTGTTCCTTTTATTCCTTAGTCAAGTTCGGATCCCTAGTTCCACCAATCGTAGAAGGGATCACTTCTTCTCTTTTATTGGCTTAGAAACCGCTTACACAGTTATAGTCGAGTTCACAACAGCGCGCCAGTCGTTCTTCTTCTTTTTCATTGTTTGGCGCCAATTGAAGATTCCAAATGGTTCTTCTCTACCTGGTCTTCTCGACGGAGTTGATGTCTTCCTCTTCTTATGCTTCCACTGGCGGGTACTGAATCGAATTCAAACCATGAAATAACCTAGCCAACCTAGCCTTTGCTTCTTAATTAGCTGAAGTATGTCGATGTCGTCGTATATCGATGAAGGATGGAGCCATGTGTAGAAGTTAAGGCAAGTGAGAAAAGTTCTCTGAGCGCCAATCACTTGGACATGGTCAGAAACGATTCTTTTACATATGGCTCAAGCAGCTTACGACTTCCGATCTCAGATCAAGTATTGTCTGGGTAGCCAAAAAACATCCGTTCGAAGGCGAGCTAAAATGAGAAGGCGAATCATCCCTGACCAAGTTTATGCGCTGTGTTTGTAACCAGCCACGTAAAAAACACGCCCAATGAAAAGATCAAAGCCACCTCCGATGGGAAGGGACCACTAGAGATAACTTTTAACATGGTATCAGGGGTGACCAGAAACTCAACTCTGAAGCCATACGACCGCGACGTTAATTCAACATATTTTGGTGTTATTTTAAGTGATGGTGTTGTAGTCAAAAGCTATATTTCTACGAAACTAAGAATAAAGCCATGTTTGTCAAAGCTAGGTAAATAGTCCAGGTTGCTTACTCAAAGCACTTCTATACTTATAATAACGATTTTGAAGGAATATCGCAAGGCTGTAAGACTGATCCTCGCACCCAAGGTAAAAGCATGATCCCGACATGACCGTGAATACTTGTCATTGGTGATTCCCGAAACTTCTAGAAATGTATCACCAGACTCTTGTAGATCGACGACGAGCTTCGACCCCACCTCAAATTTAAGTCAGCTAATATTAATCCGAAAGGCTTCACAAAGTTCGCTGAAAATGTGTCCACCGAACTAACCTTAGACTTCGGAGCAGTACGCAACACTTCCGCTCGAAAGGCACTGCCGGCGTCAGGTAGTCTGAAACTGGACGGTAGTCTGAAACTAGACGTTTCAGAGAACGACTCTCTCTCAGATATGTGCGTAAAGAATGAGCCACCCGGGCAAGATAACCCATTGTAGATGTCAAGGCATTAGGGATGAACTCGAAGTAGCGGGGAAATTCGGAATGCCCCTGTTTGAGACTTCCTATATACACAGCTTCCCACAGTCTCACTGCAGCTTTCACCATATTACATGCATATGTTTGTTAGCTAAGCTCGGTAGATATTGCTTCTATGGAAGTTTTATAGAACTGGGATTGATAGCATTAGGGCAAACATAGCAGGATTGTAATTTACAAGTCTCATCCCTCGTCTTCCTTTCTCTTTGTGGACCATAGCTCTAATCTAAAGTAACTACTGTATTTGAATAATTTCTTCTCTTCTTCACTTCTTTTCTAAGTTGTCTTTCACAGTCATTCCAGTAATCATTTATCCGAGACTATGCCAAGCATCATTCAATTATTTGTTGTTGCTCCAATTTGCATAGAAACATAAAAACTATTTAACGCGCTTTTCGACTGTTACTGCGAAATATTTCACGCTTTTTAATGCGTTCTTTTATCAAGAAAAGCGCAAATATAATAGTTCAAGAACGTGCTAAAGAGCGCTGCGTGCAAGTTTTATCAGCGAGAAATGGGGAGAAAAAAGCAGCAAAGCGCAAAAATGCTTGCTTTTGTTTTTGCTTCGCCTTCGACATTGTTACAAATGTTGCTATGTTTTTGTTGTTGCCTTTTGATTGTAGATTGTTAGAATATTTGCTCTCCCTCATAATTTGTAGTTGCCATTTCTTGTTCTTGTTCTTTTTATACCCTAAACAGAGAATATTGAGTTTGCCCGGAAGTTGTTAACACTCAGAAGGAAAGGTCAGAGGCGCTCTACAGTACATATATAAATTATCAAGCTGCTAATTTGTCAGAACCGCTGATATCGGACAACCAGAGCATATAGTAGCCATACAAACTGACCGATCCAAATCAAATACTTGTATGAAAAACTTTTTTATTGACAAAATTTGACATGCAAGAAATTGTTCTAGTCGGATCAGCACAGCACATAACTGCCATTGATACGATAAGATAAGTCTATCCTAAGTCACAACGACCCACCTAACCCCAGTACTTATATTGACAAAATCCAATACAGTACTAAGTGCTAGTGAGGAGATGGATCTCTATTGGGAAACATGGATCCAAGGGTCAATTAGCCGGTGTTCTGGAATTTCAGGCCCTCGTCGCAGAACCGGTAATTTGCCAAGAAGCTAGGCCCATGTTTTATAAGAGCTTCTTGATCTCACAGCGGCCAGCATAGAATGCGACAAGTAACCTTGGTTTTTCCCTGGCGCGCTATTATGACTCGCCCCCCTTAGCAACTTGCTTCTTGCTTTGGAGTTGTTGTCAGCACCTCTCTTTGCCTGCTCCTTCTCCCTTCTTTATAGTATGAGGACTCACTGCGATGAAGCGTTCTGGTCCTACTATGTTTGTGGATGCTGCGGAGCGGGCGAGCTCATCAGCCAGTTCATTCCCGAATATGATAGCTGCCATACAAAGTGAAGGATTGGAATCAAGTGCTTGAATGGAAAAACTTTGTATTTCAGAAGATCTCTTCACGAAATTTGCCAAGTATTATTTCCTAAGGCATTGCTATAATATCCGAAGAAAGAATCAAATCGGACCACTATAACATATAGCTGCCATACAAGTGCTTGTATGAACAATTTTTGCATTTTCAAAGCAAATCTCTCAATGGAATTTCGCAAATATTTATGTGGAAATCATTGTTATAATCTTAAAAAAAAGACGCTTGAAAAAAAAAAATCCAATCGAACTGATATAGCTTACAGTTGTCATAGAAAATGACCGATCGAACTCAAGCCCTTGTATGAAAATAGTTTTATTCGACTCGATTTCGTTATAAAAATCAGCTTAGTGTATAACCTCAATCATTGTTGCAATCTCCGAAGACATTTTTCTGATCGGACCACTATAACATTTAGCTGCCATACAACCTGACTGATCAAAATCAAGAAAAATTTTTTTTACACCTCTTTATGTAGTAAAAAAATGCCCCTGTGAAGGGTATTACAGCTTCGTTGAGTCGAAGTTGACGTTTTCTCTTATTTTTGTTTGTGTTGTTCTTTTTCATTTCGTTTTGTGCATTTGAGTGCAAACGTTTTTGCGCTTTTTAGCCATTCATATTGAAAAGAATGAGTGGAAAATAAAATAAAGCAGCGACAAATTAAGAAAGGGGTGATAAGTGACGTGGAAAACTAAAGAGAATGCAAGTAATAATAAAAAAAAGAATAATAAAAGCAGACGCTGCAAAGACTTTGCTCGAGATTTTTTTTGTTGCTGCTCTTGCACTAAAAGTTCGCGCTTCATGCCAGTGTCTCACAGTTCAAGCTTGGCGTTTGTGTATGTTTTTTATATTTTCATTTTGCATTCCTTTATTTTTTATATTCTTTTATTTTATTATTTTTTATATTTTCTTATATTTTTTATTTTCTTATACTCGTATTTTAGTATTTTTTATATTTTTTCCTTGTGTTTTCTTTCTTTTTGCCTTCCAACCATGTTTGCATGTGAGTTGCACGCTGTCCACTCGGTTACATTGACCCTCCACAGGGCACGTCACTGTTGGCGCCACAACGTAACCTATGCTTGAATGGGCAATCAAGCATTTATACCAAAAAATTTGCTCGGTTCAAGTGTCGTTTGCTTTGCATTCAAATTTCCATAAATATTTTGATTGTCACAATGGTGCTTCAGACAGCTTGAATTGAATGGACCAGAGTGGCATATATAATACGAGTAGATGTGTGATAGTACATATGTACCTATGCATACATACGAAGACGGTTCGATGTAAAAATATCTAACCAAAAAAAACTTAAAATTATGGAAAGAGTTTGATGTCTTTCTCAACATAATCTTCTTCAGTCTTTGCCTCACTTTCATTGGAATGCGTAAAATCTGAATCTCTTTGTACTCTGGAGGTCTAGCACTGGATCTTTGGACTCACGTCAACAACTAACTAATGTGTGGATGCGCCACTTATACCCGGTAAGACTAAAAATGTTGTAGTATGCAAGCTGTCTAAGGTGTATGGAGTGAGGTGAGGTAGAAATATCCAGAGACTTTCTGTGCTGTTTAGCTGCTTCTGTAAGATTAAGGTTCACACGAATGAGCTTTTATCCTTTCGGCGAACCTTGTAAAGTAACTTGAATTAATATTAGCCGTCTCAGCCAATTTGTGACATATTCAAAGCAGTGTCTCTGTTTAAGCAGCTTTCTACGACCAATATCTACGAATTCTAGGATTCGGGCAAAGGCGTTCTCAACTGTCCAAGTGAGATCCCATATTGGCTTACACCACAGGATCGAACTTCTTAACTAGTCGAAAGTACTAACCTCCTTTTAGCTCGATGTACTTGACCCAGCAATGACTCGTCCAAAAATATATTTCCTCAACATCTAAAATGACTCAAAATATCTGGTTGGCGCAAAAAATTTTAAAGTTTGGAAAAATGAGGTCGCATGAGTCCAAATCTGAAGAAAATGCTAGATAGAGCAACACTTTTTAGCTTTATTCGATTAGTTTGGCCTAGATGAACGCATAGTAGTGAGCCGGTATTTTGTCGTGGTGGGAAAAGACTTTTTCTTTGTCAAAAATTGTGCTAACAAATCAGCATCTCAGTGACCCGTGACAGATTTGTCATAAATAAAGTGGCCCATAAAAGTTATCCCTAGCAAAAATGATAAACTTGCGGTCATTCGTTTTGTGATCCGGACAATCCGATAGTTTTTAACTACTTACTCCGAAGAAGCGTCGCTTTATGAAGCCATTGCTCCGTAGCCTTATGTAAGTACCAAAGTATAAACGTTTCGTCGACAATCACGAAACGACCCAGAAACTTTATTTAACCTAAGATCTTCCTCTTTTTCTTACGTGGTTATAGCGTCAGTCGGTCTTTCTTTTCGCTGCTTGGCTCCAATCAAAGATTGGTTTTTCAAATGGAGTGGAGGTTTTTCTCTTTCTCTGTTTCCCTCGGCGGTTACTGCGTCTATACTGCCTGAATACTTTTAGAGCTGGATTATTTTCGTCCATTCGGACATAGCCGCTGTCTCTGAATTCGCTTAACTATGTCAACGTCCTCATATGTCACGTACAGTCCATTGTTCCACCGGCTGGGGGCTCGCCTTTGTCAAAGCATAAAGGACCATAAATGTTCCGCAAAACCTTTCTCTCGAAAATTCGTAACGCTGTCTCATCAGATGTTGTTATGCCATGCGTCTATATATAGCAGGACGGGGATGATGAGTGACTTGTAGAATTTGGTCTTTGTTCGTCGAGAGAGGACATTACTTCTCATTTGCCTACTCAGTCCGAAATAGCACTTGTTAGCTAGAGTTTTCTGCGTTGGATTTCCAGGCTGACAGTGTTAGTGGTGTTTATACTGGTTCCTAAATAGACGAAATTATCTACGACTTCGAAGTTATGACTGTCAACAGTGACGAGGGAACTAAGTCGGGAGTGCGACGAATGTTTGCTTGATGACAAAAGATATTTCGTCTTGCCCTCGTTCACAACCAAACCCATTTGCTTCGCTTCTTTGTCCAACCTGAGATCACACCTCATAAAGTGGAGCTCATCCGTATTTCGTTCGGTAGGATAGCTTTCGACTTCTTCAGAGCAGTTTCGCTGGTTAAAGTCCATTCTTTTGACTGATTCTTAGCCTTCAGTGTATGTCAGGGATCTATGTTTGTTTCGTCGACAGTCACGAAGCCATCCAGCAATATAAGGTTACTCCCCAGCAGCGTTTCTTCTCAAAAATCGGAGTTCGACCACGTGGAAACTCGCTAAAATAATTTGTGACAGTCAACATCGAAGAGAATAGCCATGGTATAACTCTTTGATATCTCTTCCATAGAAATTAATCAAATTTCCGACCAATATTGCTATTTTCTAAATGTCCGTAGAGTCGCTAACTTCCAATACATGGTCAAATCTAAGCTAAAAGACCAAATTGTATCGAATTTTTATGATGGAAGTAGGTAAAGTGAAAAATAAGCAAACTCAACGTCACTGACATGTGGTGGAGTACTGTCCACTTGACACCACTTCCAGAACTATTATAACACAATATTGTCGTAGCAGATAAAACCATTTTGGTCCAACTGGGAGCAAAAAATTAATCTTTATTTAATTTTTGTTGTATTTATTAACTTTACAACAAAGTCATATTCAAGTGAATTCTTCACTAAGACCCAATGACAGCTAAAGTAGCGTCATCTTTAATACTTTCTTTCCATTGACACATTATGGGAACTTACAAAAAAAAAAAAACAGAGAAAGCAAAAGAGGAAAAAAGGAAGTAGCAGCAAAGTGCGCCACAAAAAGCTGCCAAGCTCTTAAACTTAAAAGTACTGACACTGTTAATGCTGGTAGTCCCAGCAATGGCTATGATTGCCCTAACGGTATTAAAAGCTATGAGAGTGACAGCACTGAAGTGCTGATGAAATACCGGAAGCAGCAGATGCGGAGCGGAAAAGCGAAATATGATGACCGTTACACGATCGTAGATATATCAGCATGAATGGAGGGTACATGATATTTATAGTTCAGAGTATGACCTAATATAAAAGTGTAAACCTAAGTGGCACACAAATATTTCTATATTTTAAAATGTGGTTGTATTAAAGTAAAGGTATTATAAGAGAGTGGTGGTCATATTAATTGAAACAGAAACCAGTAAGGCTTTCGCTGATTTAATGGTTAGTAGAATATACTTTAAAGCTATGTAAGCCAGATAAAGCAGTACGAAGCATATAACGGGTGATTTTTTTGAGGTTAGGATTTTCATGCAGTAGTATTTGACAGATCACGTGGGATGTCAGACATGGTGTCAAAGAGAAAGATGCTCAGTATGCTTTGACATTTCATCATGAATAGACTTACTAACGAGCAACGCTTGCAAATCATTGAATTTTATTACCAAAATCAGTGTTCGGTTCGAAATGTGTTTCGCGTCCGTGTCCGATGAGCGATGAGGCTCATTTCTGGTTGAATGGCTACGTAAATAAGCAAAATTGCCGCATTTGGGGTGAAGAGCAACCAGAAGCCGTTCAAGAACTGCCCATGCATCCCGAAAAATGCACTGTTTGGTGTGGTTTGTACGCTGGTGGAATCATTGGACCGTATTTTTTCAAAGATGCTGTTGGACGCAACGTTACGGTGAATGGCGATCGCTATCGTTCGATGCTAACAAACTTTTTGTTGCCAAAAATGGAAGAACTGAACTTGGTTGACATGTGGTTTCAACAAGATGACGCTACATGCCACACAGCTCGCGATTCTATGGCCATTTTGAGGGAAAACTTCGGACAACAATTCATCTCAAGAAATGGACCCGTAAGTTGGCCACCAAGATCATGCGATTTAACGCCTTTAGACTATTTTTTGTGGGGCTACGTCAAGTCTAAAGTCTACAGAAATAAGCCAGCAACTATTCCAGCTTTGGAAGACAACATTTCCGAAGAAATTCGGGCTATTCCGGCCGAAATGCTCGAAAAAGTTGCCCAAAATTGGACTTTCCGAATGGACCACCTAAGACGCAGCCGCGGTCAACATTTAAATGAAATTATCTTCAAAAAGTAAATGTCATGAACCAATCTAACGTTTCAAATAAAGAACCGATGAGATTTTGCAAATTTTATGCGTTTTTTTTTTTAAAAAAGTTATCAAGCTCTTAAAAAATCACCCTATAGTATTGACCGCGTTTCCCAAACGTGTACAGCTGAAGTGGTTGTCCTTGCGTATTTCGAACCAATAGAGCCTTAAAAACTGTTTGTGAACGAATTTGCAGAAATCTTCTTAGAAAACAGAAAATTATGCAAAGGGAAATTAATAATTTAGTAGACCAGATCCTAGTTCAGATTTAGTTGAGATAATTTCCCAATGAAATCTTATCGACGGTCAAATGGTCATCTTGTAGCACAGCATGTTAAGTACATTAGGCTCAACAGATACTCTCTAGTGGCTCGAAAAACTCAAAAAATTATATGCCAATGAAGAGCATTGGATCTACCAGCCAGACTCTGCTTCAGCACACAACAACTGTACGTGCTGCTATTGATCAGTAGTCAAATCGTCTGGGAGCTTGTGTAAAAGACAAAAGTGACAGTTTAGAATGACATTTTTAGCATCACTCATTTAATATTTGAATTATTAAATAAATTGTCTTTAATAAAAAAATTATTATATTTTCATTTTTATAATGACCTGAACTTGTAACTGAACTTACGGCAGGATTAAGTGGATGGAAGAAAAACTTAGAAAAACACTGAATCCTTGTTTTAGACATTAAATAATCCATGCGCTTCCTCACAATACTCAAAAAATCAGACGTTTCACTCAGTTTTCTATCTATGAAATATTCCGTGTGATCAAATTTAACCCGGACTGGTCCATGTAAACAGGCGTTTTCAAAAGGAAACGACTCTATTATTATATGCTATAGTATTGTAAATAGGATTAATCGTAAACATGCTTGTATTGACTCAGGAGCCTATTCTACATCAGATAATACAGACTTCTGTTAAAATACATGAAAACGTAGTTTCTTTTTGTCTTCTTATTCCATGCCTACGTCCCATGTAGCAGGACGGTGAAAATGAGGGTGTAGAGTTTGGTCTTTGTTCATCGTGAGAGGACTTTACTTCTCAATTGCCTTCTACAAGAGTATGCACCGTTCTTGAAACCTTCTGTTAGTCGCCGCATATTTCTGTTAAAAGTTCAAGCATTACCCCTGTCGGCCAGAGTCCGGGTTAAGTTTGATGATGTTATATAGTACGTAAGTCCAGAGCGCAAGAATTAATGTTAATGTTGTGCGTTTGAGAAAGTTTTAGGAGCCACGAGGTGATAGAATTATAAAAGACGAAAAGTAATGTTCTTCTGTTGGTTTAGTGGTTTTGGAATAGAGTTGCTGTTCCAATCCAGGGACAAACAAAAGAAGATAGAACAAATTTATTTACCATCCATAAAAATTTGGTAGACGAAGTATTCACCCACCATTTCGCTTAAATATCTCCTAAGGTGAGTAATGCAATTTAAATATTGATGACTTAAACTTCAACAAAATTTGGCAGTGGCAAGGAAAGTGTTATAAATTTTGACAACTTGACCTCATAGTAAAGGTGTTAAAAGAAAATCAGTCAGGACCCCATTAAGAAATGTTTCTAGAGTTTTCTCAACTTAAACTGCAAGTGAAAGTGATATCAGAAGTGTAAAAACTGTGTACCCCAAGAAGAAGTGCCGAGAAGGTCATCAAATCATGGTGAAGTACATATGTGTGATAGGAGCCTTCAGTGTTCAGTTAAGATAATTATGCAGACTTAGAGTAAGAGGCAGAAGAGGCTGATTTAAATCTTTCCACTCTTTAAGCTAAGTAAGTTTACATCGGATATACTTCACTTCTTTTCGACGGTCTTTTAAAACTCTATGTTTGTATATATATATATGTAAGTCGGTTATTGAATAAAGGAATGCCTTAAGAAGTTCCTTAAAAAAACAAATTTTTATCATGTCAATAACAAACAACTTTCGTGCTTCTAATTATATGCCCACCACCATATATAGGAAAAACGAAACTCTGCCCATACAAGGAGTAAACGTTGATGCGTTAAGCTGTGCTGATCAGTAAGTAGAAAGCTTTTAAATTAACGAGATTATTATGCCAGTACAAAATGTATAACGGTGGTTAGTTAAAGGTAAAAAGCCCATCGACTTCGGTTGGTAAAATGGTGTTCGTTAATATTTTATAATGTTTTCCTTTTTAACTGGCGGTTGGGTTGTGGCTAGGGCATTGCTGTGGCTTAGGCAATCTCATTTGCGGTATACGAACACATTTTAGACATTTTATACGATTTGTGGT
Source organism: Bactrocera correcta (assembly GCA_027475135.1). Classification (NCBI taxonomy): domain Eukaryota; kingdom Metazoa; phylum Arthropoda; class Insecta; order Diptera; family Tephritidae; genus Bactrocera; species Bactrocera correcta. The sequence goes on from CM050326.1 coordinate 81,837,986, forward strand.
TAAAGGAGATTTTGTGGCCGTCATTTATTGTTGTTATTAACGCTATTCGAATTATTATAAGTTACTTTTTAAGGCAAAAGGTTTCCTTAATATACTAGTTTAGCTTTTTAGTGATTTTAATTCAATTAGTTGAGTAAAAATTATAGAAGCGCTGATAACTTTTTACTACTGGACAAAGATAACCTTTTTTTTTTTTGTGAGGCTAAAAACCTTGCTGGATGAAAATTGAAGGGCGAGAATGAAACACCTCGAACAAAGAATTTGTATCAATTTTTTTAAAAAAAGTGGAGAACTGATTGCCTCCAGGCAAGTGTTAGAGATAAAATCAGAAGAGCTCCACATCTCTCGTGATTTCGTTCGAATGAGTTTGATAGACATTTTGGGTATGAAATGCGTTTTTGCTTGACTCATCCCGATAAAACTAAATTTTCTTCAAAAAGAGTACCGCAAACAAGTCTCTTTGGACATGTCTCATCGTCGATCATCTACCGTATTAAACAGATTTTGCTATATATGATTTTTTCTTGTTCCCAAAACTGAAATTGTCCGCGCAACCCTTTTTCAGTCGATCGAAAAGATAAAACAAAATTTGCTGAAGGATCTGAAGGTCATACCAAAAAAGAAAAGCGTTTCGAGGTTTAGAAAAATCGTTGACACAATTGTATTTCGTCTGGTGGAGATTACTTTGAAGGCGACAAAATTTGTAGTAAAAATATGTTTATTCAATGGCTTGTTTCAACATTGATTAGAATAGTAAGTAAGAAATAAGACTGCAATGTTGCGTACCCGAAAAAAACCGTTCTAGTCTCCGTTACTAAACTAAATTAAAGAAAGTTTACCATTTCTTCGATGAAATAATATAGTTAGTTGATATTAGGTGATCTAGGTCGCACTTTCAGGAATCTGCTTTGTGAACTTTTTAAGGAAAGTTGTTAGAAGAGAAACATATCTTCTCAAAAATCATTTACACGAATTACAAAGTGTTTATGATGACTGAAATAAAGAGGAAAGTTTGAGTGGAAGAAAGTTATTTATGACTGAGGGAAGATTTGAAAATTTATTGGCTGAGTTTTTGTGACTTGACTCGGCTTCCATCAAACTGAAACCTTATGTATTATGGAACTTATTATAACCATATTAATAGTAAGTAAATATAAATAAATCCTAGCAAAAAAAACAAACATTATTTTTGCAATAAACCGAAGGTTTTATTGAAAATAGTTAAAAAGATCTGATTTAGGTAAATCCTGCACAGTGTTTTGAGATAACTTATAGCCACTCCGAAGATAATTTTATAATACCACTCTCATAAAAATCTTTCTTCCTTTAAAAAAAAATGGGATAATCGATTTTCACACGCTTTCTTTGAGGTGAATTATGCACCAACACAATCATTAACTGTGGACATGACCATGTCGTGTGGACTGTAAGGTGGATGCAATAGAACTTCTTACAAAAGATCACAGAACTTCTAACGAGCCATTATCGATGTGCCCAAAAAATAAGGTGACATTGTATTTATTTTGAAAACTCTTTATTTATTCTCACTCCCGATGCAATGCACTTATGCCAACGGATTTTCCAATCTTCGAAACACTGGTTGTAGTCATTTTCCGGGATGGCCTTCAGTTCCGTCTTCGCTGCGGCTTGAATCTCCTCTATCGTATAAAAACGGTGTCCCCGGCGCGGTCTTCTGAGCTTGGTGAACAGCCAGAAGTCGCACGGCGCCAGGTCAGGTGAATTCGATGGTTGCGGAACGATATGGGTTAAATTTTTGGCGAAATGATAACGGATTACAAGGGCAGTATGGGATGGTGCATTATCGTGGTGTAAAACCGAAGAATTGTCTTTCCACAAATTCCGGCCTCTTTAGGCGGATAGCGTTACGCAAACGACGCATAACGTTCAAATAATATTCCTTGTTGACTGTTTGACCCGTTGGAAGGAATTCATAATACACAACACTACGATAATCGAAGAAAACAGTCCACATGACCTTGATTTTTGAGCGAATTTGGCGCGATTTTTTTGGTCTCGGCTCTCTTTTGGCACGATATTCGCTCGACTGATCGGTTGTTTCGGGGTCATAAGCATAGATCCAAGTCTCATCGCCAGTTATAATGCGTTTCATGACAGCCTGGTAGTCGAAAAGCATCTTTTCACACACTTCATTGCGACGCCTTTTTTCCAAAAAATTCAATGTTCTCGGTAGCAGTCGAGATTTGACACGCTTGAGACCCAAAACATCCTTGAAAATGGTATTGGCTGAGCCTTTCGATATGCCAACTGCATCAGCAAGGTCTCTAATTGTTAATCGACGGTTTTTCAACACCAAATCTTTAATTTGTTGAACGTGAGCTTCGTCGGTTTAGGTTGTTGGTCGCCCTGGACGCTCTTCGTCTTCGACACGTTCACGGCCGGCTTGGAACTCGCTATACCACTTGTAAACATTTTTTTTTAGACATAGCCTCATCACCAAAGGCTTTCTGCACCATTCTCAATGTATTCGCAGCAGAAAATTGATTCCGTAAAGAAAATTTAATGCAAATTCTTTGCTCAACAAATTTCGACATCGCAAAAAACGAAAAACTCACTTTTAGCAGCTCACAAAACGACACGTACTTATCTCGAACACTAATGAATATTTTGACATGAAATTCGACATAAATGTGACTGACATTACTACCAACCTAAAAAAACTAATTCTCAAAATCCTTCGACGCGGGCAGTTTAAATTCAAATGTCACCTTATTTTTTTGGGTACAGTAGTATTTGGCCTGGTGTTGGCTTGATAAATGTTCCAATTGTTGATACCACAAATTTGAGTCAAAGAAAAAATAAAGAGTAGGGGAGCAACGCTTGGTGGATGATTCCTTACCAATGCCACCAAACGCATATAAAATCTTTTCTTACTATCAATTCTAGTTTTACAGTCATTTGCGTCCGTTTTCGTTTGACGTTGTCGTAAGTGATCCATTTTTCTTTAACTGTAATTATCCGCTGTGACCTTGTTGGGATTCAGTAGCGATTGGCAGATGGTTATTCGGTCCATGGGCTTTTGTTTCTTGGTTTAGTTCGTGTGGCACTCATCCATCGAGATTTTTTCTTAGTCAAGCCTTATTTAAATGGTTCCAAACAGTTTTTTGTGTAATGTTTTGCTCCTGGGCAATGAAATGGGATGATGGTTGTAATCGGCGATTTTCATTATTTTATCCACACTTTCGATAATTGGTCTTCCAGAAAGTGGTGTATCTTTGACAGCCAATATATAGGAACGGAATCCACGATGCCAAAACTGAACATGTTTGGCGGTTACAATATTAGGACTTTATCGAAGAAAAACTGTATAAAAAGGAATATTTATTCTTTGCTAATGTCCATTTTTTCCGACTGCTCAAACTAAACTAAGTCAAGCAACTTTAGAACTATCCATCTGAGAAGTGTTTTTAGTATGAAATCTTATATATCTAACGCCATATACTTATACTTATATATACGTTCATACTTAGAATTCTTATTTAGTAACGAAGGTAACCACTCTGGAAAATCAAGTATAAGTCTTGCTGAACGTCATATATAGTACATTCGGTAAAAGTTTGCAGATGTTGGCAACTCTTTTCCAAGCTGTTGAATGTGGCCTAATGAAGTGCTATTTCGATATAACTATCTCCACTCTAATGAGGTGTTTGACAGTTTTGCTGTGAAATTTATCTGATTTGATTTGATTTTGATTTTACAACAACAATGTCGGTTTCTGAATTAAATTAATTTCCGGCGTAAACACACGCTTTTGCTCGACCAAAATGTCTCTCGCTGTTATTGAATTTCTCTAGCATTGTTTGTCGACTTTCTAATTGCCACTGCAAATTTACTGTTTATTCATGCCAATGTGGCCATAAAAGAGTGCAAAATTTCACTCGCAGCCACAAACATATAAATATCCGAGTATATGTGTATGCGTGTGTGTATAACTGTATGTGGGTTGCTGTGTGTTTGTATTTTAATTGACTTATTTGTGGCGTTGATTTGCTTGTGGCTCATGAATATTAAATTTAGTGAGCGTTGCCAACAATGTTTGAAACATAACGGTTTTTATGGAACACCCAACAACGCACAGCGGGAGTATATTATTCATATTACTCGCGTATGTTTATGTTACCACATTAACATGTGAGTGTGTGGCCATAGCCTACACTAGACCATAAGTTAGCGTACTTCCTGTGCGCCAGCTGCTGCCATTGCCGCTCCAATATTGTTGCTGAAGCATGTAATATAATTAATGTTGACATTTATGCACTCGTCACATATTCCATTGCCTGCCTGCCTGCACACTGAGCATACCCTGTCGTCCGTTGATGGCTGCTATTTTTACTGCGCAACAATGTTGTATCGATATAATTGTGTTTGCCGGCGAATTTAGTTAGCGCTCTTGAATGTCAGCGTTGCTTAGGCTGAGGCTGGGCACATAGTGGATCGAGATTAGAAGTGCTATGAAGACAAAATATTTTATTAGTCTTGTTGCATCATTCAGTTTACTCCCTTGCAATTTCAGCAACAATGTCAGATGCTGTTGATTCGACGCCTTTCGGAGCAACTCGGACTGAGGTATGGAACGACTTGACGCATTTTACGTAGAGATATTAAATTCAAAGCATAAATAATACAGCTTAATCAAAAACTAAAGCAGCCCGACCTTCACAAGCGACATTGCTTTGAAAAGTTTCAATAAGATCCGACATCCTCATGCCGAATTTTTTCAGCGTTGAGGCCCATTTCTGGATCAATGGGTAAGTTATCAAACTAAATTGTCGCATTTGGGTCGAAGAGCAACCTGAAGAGATAAAAAAGCAGTCATTTAATCCAGAAAAAACAACGGTTTGATGTAGTTTGTAGGCTGGAGGAATCATCGGTCCATATTTCCTCAAAAGTGATGCCGTCAAAGGTGGAAGTTACCACGCAATGATAATGGACTTTTTGATGCCTGAAAGTGAAGCTCGTGATCTTGGCGACATTTGGTTTCAAGAAGTCAGCGCCACTTCCCACACATCACATCAATGAATGGATTTATTTAGAGAACACTTCGGTAAGTAGATAATTTCATGTTTTGGGTCGGTCCATTGGTCCATTGGCCACCAAGATCGTGTGATATTACACCGTTCATTTTGGGATAAGTAAAGTCTAAGGTCTATGTGGACCATGCCACTTAGATTAAAGCTTTGGACTAAAACTTCACCTCTATCATTCAGCAGTTAACAGTCAAAATGCTCGAACGAATCATGATCTAAAAGTGAACTCAACGGTTGTATCAGCATTTGAAAGAGATAATCGTCGAAAAATAAACGCCAAAGAATGTTCTTTCGAATGATAGTAAACATTTCCCATAGAAATAAGACGAATATTTTAGCCTTTTCTCTAATTTTCTATTTATTTTGTAAATTACTGCTGAATGTATGCTTAACATAATATTTGAAAGGATTGGATGCAGAATATATATAGCCAATATGTAAATACGAAAGTGATTATATGTGTCCTGGTCTACGAAAAGGGGGCTTAGGTGTCAAAAAAATAAAAAAAAATAAAATAAAAAATAAAATAAAAATTGAAAAAAAAAAAATAAAAAAAAATTGATTTTTTGACACTTAAGCCCCTTTTTCGTAGACCAGGTTACATATTATGAATAGATAGAATAGATCATACATATTTTTTATAAGAAAGACAGAGATTTGCTTGCGAAAAATAAGATGTCTTTAACAAAGGAAAAAAACATGGTTATTATATAGCTTAGTTATTTCTTAAAATTTTCTACTGAAATTTGGAAAAGGTAAGTGAAAAAGATTTAGCAACCCCATCTTAAGTTATTTCATGAAAAGATGGTTGCATGATATTTAAAACAATGTAAAGCGATTTTATGAAAATCTCGATTTAATTGTCATACCGCTTTTTTTGAGGCGACCACCATTAGGTCAGATTAGGTTAGGTATAGAAGATCAATTCTAACACATCTCATTTAGATAACTTAGAGTGCAAGCTATTTGAGCCGGTCTTATTGGATGACTGTCTATTGGATAGTGTTAAGTAAGAACCCTTACGATTGCGAGAAGATAAACTTTGCTAAGCGTCCCATACTAAAGGCACACGAGATCCATACCCAAGTCGGTTCCATTCCGATGTAAGTGGGACATGGATGCCCCTTTAGGTAGTACATGTTCTTTGCAGGCATCAGCGATTCTGCATGACGATGCACTCAAACGAGAGTGATGATGAAGAAGATTGCCGCCATTTCTAGTGAAGAGAGATATTTCTTGACTAGCTTTGAGCGTACAGTTCGGGAGCTCATCGTCTTGCTCTTGTAGTAAATGCTCGCCTAACTTAAAGAGGCTGTACTTCGTAGCAGTATGTCAACTGCCACCTTAATAGCAAACTTTCCTGAAGTCCAGAGCCCACTTCCAAGCAATATTCGAACACCTGCCGGCAATGTTCAGGTTCAAAAAATTAAATTTTTGTAATTTAACATCTTTATATCGGCCAATAATTATCTAGTTATAATAATAATTCGATTAAAATCAGTAAATATTGTTTAAATCTAATTTTAAAACAACATAAGAACAAATAGTACGAGCTGTGCAACTTCAAAATTTAATTTTTAGGTATTTTGGAAAAATAGTCGGTGATTTTTTCCCAGCTTCATTAACTACCTCGACATATGCAACTTGCAAATATTTGGAAAAACGTACTCATACATATGCACAGGATGTTCCTTTTCTCTCCCCTGCATAAACATATATTTTTAATTCTTCTCCTTTCGGCCAAAGAGCAGCATAAACTCAGTACCCTTACAATCAAGGCTTCTCATCGCTGCTAATTTATACACAATACCCGTAAGAACGTACACAAATACTTAAATATACTATACATATGTATGCGAACATGTGATCATACATTCTTACATGTATATACTTGTATATGATTACATACTAGACGTGCACTAAAGGTCGCCTCCCAATAATGATGTACACGTTTCGCTGAGCAAGTAGTATGCGTGATGAGTACATTAAATTTATTACTCAGTTTCCGTTATGTAAACAAACTGCAAAGTGAATCCATCATAAGTTCACATAAAACATGCTACGACATGCTGGTCCGGTCTAAGGAAGTCGCTGGAAAATGGCAGTCAAGCAAGCGCGGCAGACACAAAAGGTGAAGGACGCGATAAGTCACGAAATTATCAATTTAACGAAGGGGAATGTATATGAGAGGGGAGCAAGTAAGCAAGTTTGGGCGTCAAAAGTAATAAACGAATGATAATAAAAATTTACAACTCAACTGGCGATGAAAATTTTATAAGCAATCACTTAAACTTGCTATTAGTTTAAATTAAAATATATGTACGAACACATTTGCATGTGTTTGTGTATAGTTTTATAGCATGTTATGTAAGTGAAATCGGTTTGCAAGTTTGTTATTACATTAATTAATTTTCTCAACTATACAGAAATGGTAATTACTAAGCACATAAAATTCACAGTTTCAAATTGGTAGTTGTACATGGCGTATACGTAACATATTTTAATGGTAACGAGAGTGAATATCTGCGTGGTTGGTTTTGTATGCGCAATACAATTTATTTACTGTTAAATGAGTAATTAGTTTGTATTGCAAATCAATATAATGAAGAATTCAAGTATTTTCCATATGAAGCTCAACGAATTTAGTTACAACATTTATTTTGAGGGAGCTTGTTCAGAAAAGAGAGAATATTTGATTATGCCATGAGATCTAATGAACGCAATCATCACTGAACCAACCTACAAGCGGTTCAAAAATCGTATATTAAATGCAGATATATTTCACGAATTCATTAAAGGGTCCATTTCCCAAATTTCGGTTTGAAGGTTTTAAGGAATTCTGTGTATTTTTATACTACGAACGTATTAAGTTTGTCAAGAATTTTGTAAAACCCAAAAAAAAAAAAAAAAAAAAAAAAAAAAAAAAAAAAAAAAAAAAAAAACTCGAAGATCCTTTAAAGTACATTCCAACAAATATAAATATAACTGATCAACGTGATAAAATGAGCTGCTTTACTATTGCCCGTCTGTTTGCCTCACCGTCTGTCTGCATATATGCGAACTAATCCCTCAGTTTTTGAAATATTTTTCTTCTGTATTGGCGTAGACATCACTTACTTTATAGCCGAGTTTACAAAAGCGTGCCAGTCGTTTTTTCTTTGCGCAATGCGGCGCCAATCGGAGATTCTAAGTGTCCTTCTCCAACTGGTCTTCCCAACGGAGTGAAGGTCTTCCTCTTCATCTGCTTATAGCTGCGGGTACTGCGTTGAATACTTTCAGAGCTGGAGTACGAGTATTTAATCTATTCAGACGACATGACCCCTCAGAATTATTCTGAGTTAGATTTCAAGACTGACGTTGTTGTTTGTATGAATGCTGTTTCTAAGGTAGACGAAATTATCTACGATTTCGAAGTTATGACTCTCAACAGCAACCGCTGCCTGAGCTAGAGCGGCCGGGAGGACAATTTTTAGAAATTGTTAATACTTGGGGCTTAGGTGTGAGGGTGGACATATCGATGGAAAAATGGGGACGATGCTGCTAAGGGCAGATTGTTGCCGGTTCGTCTACCGATTGTGTGGATATGTGACGCAAGTCAAATACTTGGGGCTGACCATGAGTGAAAGCATATGTTTCACTTGGCGAACGCGTGGGTAACCGTAGACAAAGTTCGACGCATTTTGCCCTGTGATTGGGTTCTCGGACGTCGTGCTGTTCGCACCATATATCGTGGCTTATTTGTGGCTTGTGCCACTTATGGAACCGCTGTATGTTGGTAAGCAGTCACGATAGTCTTGGAGTATCAAAAACTCCTCTCAATACAGCGTTGCATGATGGTGTGCAGAAGGAGGAATATCTACCGAGCAGGAAGCTTCAAGACCCTAGGGTTAGTTATACGCGGCAAGACCGTTGGGACAATAGTCCAGAGCGTAACCCAGACTTCAGATTCTGTCTGATTCTGAGTTTTCTAATTACGGGGCATGTGCCTCTAAATGCATTTTTACTTCAGAAGCACATATCTGACAGATTGTTTTTGTGGGACGGGGGTTGATAACTGGATGCATCTAATTGCAGAATACCCTATGTCTTCGGGCATTAGAGATCTGCGTGGTATAGGGATTAGATGGACTCATAGACGTTTAGATGTTATTGGTGTAATCTCCACTAATTGGAACGCCGAACAGTTAAGGTCGCTTATGCGTGACTTGTCTAGGCGGCGGAGGCGTTTAACTGAAAATTAGTATTAGTCAGTATGGAAGCTCAACTGGTAGTAGTTTCGGTTGCGAGGTCTGACCGGAGACTTAATTTTGGTAATACGGAGAACAGGAACTCTTGAAGTTCGCTTCAACCTGATCATATGGATTGACCCCTTGGGGAGTATCGTGGTGGTTGTGGTGAAACCCAAATGTAGGAAGAACAGAACTGATATTGAACACACCAGACGTTTTCAACGATGACATCGGAGCCAAGTCGCGCCTGCGAGGATTGAATGTATTTCATCTTTCTCTTTCAATACCATACCAAAAAAAATTAGAAGGTAGCATAGTTATGACTGGGCGTCTTTTCTGCAGTGTTTAACCGGACATAGACAATTCTTCTCATGCCGATCATTGATATAAAGTAACTCACATTCATTATACCTAAACTTTGTCGAGTAATACTTAAAACTCTGGAAGGATAAAGTGAAAAATCTCACTGAGATGAAATGCATTGCGAGAGAGGTCCCAAATCTGATTGGTTGGTCTAGACAATTGCCGTCCCAACATTGACCTAAACTATCAAAAATTTTATTTTTCAACAGAAGTTGCATGAAGAGGGAAGCATAATGACAGAATACGGAATATCTGATTGCTTATGATTGCGAAACGTCGAAAAGGACTTGTTGATGATTTTTTTTTTGTAGAACTAGGGCTGACAGCGGTAGCGGTGTCGGCTTGAAAAACCAATATGACGAGAAGTGCTATGTACTTAGCATTTAGTCGTAGAGGTCTAAGGATGTTATTGACACAGATAAGCCAATTTAGGATCAGCAAGGTTAAATGGAGGATGGAGTCATGTGTAGAAGTTCACGCAAGTGAGGAAAGTTCTCTGATCGCCATTCACTTGTGAGTGGCTAGAAACGATTCTTTTACATATGACTCAAGCAGCTCCCGACTTCCGGTCTTTGACCAAGTATCCTCTGGGTAGCCTAAGAACATCCGTTTGAAGCCGAGCTAAAGTGAGAAGGCATCCCTTGCATAGGGTTGTGCGCTGGGTTTGGGACCCGCCACGTAAAAAAAACCCCAAAGAAAAATAAACAACAGCCTCGTATGAGATGAGGACCTTGGCATCCGCCGGGGGAAGCAGAGGAAGAGGAAGACTTCCACTCCGTTGGAAGGACCAAGTGGAGAAGGACCTGGCTTCGCTTGGAATATCCAATTGGCGCCACGTAGCGAAGAGAAGCAACGATTGGCGCGCTGTTGTTGACTCGGCTATAATCGCGTAAGCGGTGTCTACACCTCTAAGGGGAGATGCTCGATTAAACATACTAGAATGTAAATTTAACAGCTCAGAAGTATTGCCAAGGAACAGCTGTTAAGGGAGACTGAGATCTCCGCCATATTGAAGATCAAATAAAATGTACGGATAGTTTGCATTGTTATGGTGCGAACTTAAAGTGCTTCCAAAACGACTAACGCGAAGCTATGAGAACACTAAGATACTAAGGTAAATTAAGTTTACCAACCCGACAATGTAAAGGTCTAAGCCGCCTTTTTGAAGTCTAAAACCACGCTTTAGCAAATACTAAAAACAACAATTAAATAATTTAGACTTCTCAGCAGCTGCTGCCAAACGATTTCTCAAGTACATACCGTTATTTAGAGCACACTAAGTCAAAAAGTCAATTGAGTGGGCACATACAGTAACAACTACATACACTAACAACTGCATGTAATAACTATTCAGACAACACAATTACAACCACGACAACAGCGGAGGGGAGGCAACGGCGGCTAACATTACTTATTGTTACGAGCCTTTGCGGTTACACGAAAATTATGCAACACCAATTACAACAAAAACGAGGCATAACTATAAGAAAATATGGTAAGGAAAGTGAGAGCGCATGCAAGGGCTTAATAAACACAAAATGGTGGCAATGTTAAAGTGACAGCGAAAATATATGTGTTTACAAATATGCGGCGAAATAACAGCAGTGAATGTATATAGCTATATGTATTATAACTCAACTACAGATACATATGTATCTATAAGCCTTACTAACTGCTAACGCCGCCTACCGTCACGTTTGCACTGCTGCGGCTTGAATTTCCTGACTCCACTTAAACATGCTGCTCTGGCGAGCAGCCACTTGAAGAACTTCATAAGCATGTGTGCATAAGTAGTGCGGTTAAGTGCGAAAATTTAAGAACGAGCAATCATGTAATGAACACTCACAACCCAGCGGTTGGGGGAAATTCGTAGTGACTAGTTAGTAACTAGTGACATGGAGTTAGTTATGTTTAAGTCCAGAAACTTTCAAATTGTTGTATTATTCCTATTTTGAAGCAAATTATATTATGACTATTATGACTAGTCACTGACTAGTTACATTTAAGTTAGTTTTGTTTTAACTCGGAAACTTTCAAATTGTTGCATTATTCCAATTTCGAAGCAAATTATATCATGACTATTATGACTAGTCACTAACTAGTTACATTGGAATTAGTTTTCTTTTAACTCGGAAACTTTCAAATTGTTGCATTATTCCAATTTCGAAGAAAATTATATCACCAAGTCAGACTGTTTGGAGTGGTCCATAACTAGTCCATAATTGTCCAGTTCAAATAACTAAAATAAATATTCACTTAATGTGCCTAAATTAGTTTGCTTCCAATACCCAAGTTGTCGCTTATTGAATTTATGAACTATATCTTTCGAGATATCGAGTATTGCGTCGAATACTTTCAGAGCTGGAGTGTTTTCATCCATTTGGACGACATGATTTAGATAGCGTAGCGCTTAATTCTCTGAACTATGAAAATGTCGTCGTATATCTCGTACAGCTAATTGATCAGATGCAATATTCGCCATTTCCAATGCTCAATGGGCTAGAAATCTTCCGTAGAACCATTTTCTCGAAGTCTCGTAACGTCGGCTCATCAGATGTTGTCATCGTCCATGCCTCTGCACCATATACAGTACGGGAATAACTAGTGATTTATGGAGTTTTGTTTTTGTTTGTCGAGAGAGAACTTCTCAATTACCTGTTTAGTCCGAAGTATCACCTGTTAAGAGTTATTCTGGGTTCTTAGACTACGTTGTTGTTGGTATTAATTAAAATAGATAAAATTATTTACTACTTCGAAGTTACGACTGTCAACAGAGACGTTGGAGCCAAGCCGTGAGTGCGATGACTGTTTGTTTGATGACAGGAGATACTTTGTCTTTCCCTCGTTCAGTACCTGACTCGTTTGCTTCGTTTCCTTAGAAAGATATATAGTTTGAAAACTCAGACTTTGCACTGCGACCTAGGGTCTATTGTACTCCCTCCTATATCTCATTTGGTCTCAAAGGTCCAGCATTCTGAACAATTGTCAGAGCTTGCTAGGCGCGACTGAGGTAATGTGATCCCTTATCACGTAGACGGAACCTAAAGGACTTAAGCTTGATTCTACAAATTACTGAGCAATCTAGAATCACGTGTTCTTGAGTTTTCATGTTGCAAAACCGGCAGTTTGCACAAGCGACTATGCCCATGTTGGACAAGTACTTCATTGTCTGCTACCAGTTCCGTTTTCTCTCCGCTTTCTCTCCGCTTTCTCTTTCGTGCGGAGCAACTTCTTTATACTGTGTGACTCCACCCCAATTCATAGTTCTAGCCCCATCATACTGAACGCTGACGCAGAGTGGGCTGGCTCGTCGGCCAGATCATTGCCGGCTACTCCTTTATATCCCAGGCCCCAGATAAGATGTACACGGTTGAAAACTGATAGACGGTTCACACTATTCACTACTCCACTGAAAGCGATTTGACCTCATAAGCTGAGATCGAGCCACTTGACAATCGCTAAGTGTAGCGTTTTGACTGATTTTTACACACTGACTTATAGCAAAGACTTGTGTTTGAAAGATGATTGGAAACCGTTGGTATGAATAGTTTGGTAAGCGATCCCGCTGCAATGCCTTCCAGTGATTTTGAGTCGTCGGTGTACCACTGGATATTGCTGACCCTCAGTAGTAGGTCGAGCGTGGAATCACTCCACTTCGCCTTACTGCGGAAGTGGACCCAGATTTTTATTCGACCAAGGATATTCTAATGGAAGAACAAAATCATCACCTACGAAGTTTAGGAATTTCACAATGCCACTCTCATATAAACCCTCGTCCCAATTGGCAAAAAACTGAGACAGTCGAATTTCACAAGCTTTCACTTGAGACGAATTTTTCACGAGCACAATGATTGGCCAGGGACTGGAACTGAAGGTAGTCATTGGGTACCAGGTCGGGACTACAAGCTGTTTGCATAAGAATATCCCAACCAAGCAGCTTCGGAGCTTCTGGAGAGCCACTACACATTCCAGTTGTTGGCAGTACTGTTTCGATTTAAGAGTTCATCGCACTTCGATCACGCAACAGTCCTTATATGTAGTATTGTCGGATTCAAAGTTTTCTATTATTTTTCCAGTAAGATTTAGTCAAGTAATAGTAAAATTGCCTGAAAAGTTCGTTTAGTAATCTTGACGTTGATACACCATGTAGAGTACCCAAAGTGCACCACCACTTACAAGAAATGAGGTCCTAACAAAGATCCTTGAAAGGAATAATTGTCTATTAAGTAGTTCAACAGTTATTTGCTAGGGAAACTTTCTGAGTTAGCTTTGCTTCTTCGGTGTCATTCTCATCAGTCCACGGTTAGTCTTCAAGACAATAAGACTTCTTGCGGCACAAAATAGCCTCCTTTCTTATTGTCTGTAAACTACACGTTTCCATTTCACACACATACACACACTCTTGTCCGCCTAAGTGTGTAACTAAAATTTAGAGCTTTGTACTTACACAAGTGGAAATTGTTTACGCCTCTGCTTGGTCTTGTCTTTACTGCTGCACACACAAACAAATAGACACACACATACTTACATACTTTTGTATTGCTGTTGTAAAGAAGACTTCGGTGCTACGATTTAATGCTTAATTATTGTTGTAGTGTCGTCTTCATTGTGCCGAGTAGCATAGTTTAGCACACTAGGACACATCTGCTGCTTCTTCTTCTCTTTCTCTGTATATGCAAGCATATTTGTATACAATGAATGTCTGTATGTGTGTGCATGGCAAATTGTCGCACTTGACTAGCGCTCGTCGACCACATAAATAACCACAATGGAGTGACTATTCTAAGAATTATTACTAAGTGCTTATAAGGATCTGCTGCTGGGCGAACAATGAGAGCATCCACAGCTAATATGCAACGCATGAAATGTAGATAGATACCAGCGTATGAGCATATATGATTTCACTATGATATGTGTATGAAAGTATACTATTTGTAACTGTAGAGTGGTGTAAAGCCTTCACATTGTTATTTGTGCTGTGACTTTTGCCTTATAAACGAGGTAATTTGCAGAAAGCTGACAGCGCAGTGCATGAGATTTGCAGATTTGACTTAGAGTGACATAGAAGTGGCTTACTAGGTTTGTTTTCATATCAAAAATCGTATGAAGAGTCGGAAAGTTAGCAGGGGTGCTATTACAAATCCTTTTTGAAGAAAGAGATCTATAATTACTGAAACCAACCATTTACTATATGTAAAGAACTAATGTCTATTAATCTGTGAATAAAAAAAGAGTAAAATAATGTTGTCTCTCGGACATGCTGGCAGAGTACGGCTCGTTGGACTTCTTTCGGGTCATCAGTGTCGGCTCCGTTCTTACTAAAATCCCTGGAGACTCTTATGGACCGGTAAATAAGGAGGCGCATGCCAAGGGACCATTTATTAGGAGCCCAACATGCTTATTGTAAAGTGAAGTCAGTAGATACGGCCTTAGTACAATCGTGTCATGACTTGGGAAGCCATTAGGTTAAAGAACTCGCTGTTGGAACCTTCCTTAATATTAAGCGAGCTTTCAATAATGTTCTGCCGGAAGCAGTCGTAACTGCTCTGGACGGTCTTGGGGTTAAATCAAACGTCAAACACCTCATTTTCAGTCTTCTGTGCGGTAGAGTGATTGAAATGTTAGTAGGGGAGCCTCACAAGTTAAAGTTCTCTATCCTCTTCCAAGGATCCCAGTAGTTAACAATTTGCTTAAAAAACTTGAGGATCATGGCCGCCAGATGTTTACCAATGGAGACGATGTAGCAATTATGATCAAAAAAAAGTTACTGTGTACCGTGTACGTGTTGACGCAAGGGTATCCCAGCGTCGTCATGGAAGCTTTCATGGAACCCGAATGTCGAACAGAGAGTATAAAAGGCATCGATTGCTTTATATTGCTGTAGAGGAGTCAAGCTCATTATGTTTTATTGAGTCTTTACGTGGTACATGGCCCTAGAAAAGATCCCACTTGCAAAGAAACTTGAGAGCGTTCAACGGGCGGAGCCCAATAGCAACTGTGGGAATTTTGGTTCCTAAATGAACACCTGTCTTAACACTCGAAAATTTTCACACGCTTTGACTTCATACTGCATCACTTGGATTCGCCAAACCGAACTCTGATGGGTTCAAGTTTGGGATACTGTTGAACCAGGGGTTTACTGTCAGAAGTTCTTTATCAACTCCAGCTCCAGATTATTGTAGTGTTTTCCAAGCCGAGATTGCAGCCATTAAGGTTGCATTAGATTTACTACTCCAAAGTACAGTCTTTTTAAAAGGAGTGACCATCCACTCAGACAGCTGGTGATGATACTAACCTTGAACACATTAACAGTGCGTCTGGGGTTGGTCAAGGAGTACCTACCTATCAATGGCATCGAGTGTAGTTGTGATAAGACTGGTGTAGGTGTCAGGCCACAGCGGAATCGCAAAAAAAAAAATTATACCTGTCACTTTAGAATCGCTCTCAGTAGAAGAGGAGCGGGTCAGTGCTCTCACATCCCCTTGTGTTCTTCACGGGAGCGTGGCCAGCGCTGGGTCACCATCGGTACATGCGCTGTCACAAAAGACTTTTGGCCCAAGATCGATTGCAAGAGATATGGTGATGTCTTTGCCCTGAGTAAGGCTAACCACTTCCTGGTTGTGGGGCTTTTAACAGACCATTGCCTTGTTGGCATCTATTTGCTCAGGCTGTGGATCTTACCAGACGCCGTCTGCAGAATTTGTATGGGAGAAGGTAAGGTGGAAACAACTCAAAACGTCCTTCTTGACTGTCTCGTGTTTTGGAGGTCAAAACCTAAAAACTTTGAAGTGCATTGCAGACATCCCAGCAAAATGGTGGAAGCAGTAATTCAACGCCTGTACAAATTTGTATTGAATACTAAGCGTTTTTCTGGTTTGTAAGTTCAAACACAGGAATTCATCTCTTCTATGGCTTCTTAAAGGACTACATGTAGCAGTTAACGTGCGATCTCTCTAGATCAACCATCTAACATAACGTAACGGCTCGATGGTGAAATTTTAGAAAAAAAAAAACCTAACAAAGGAATTCTGGAGCTGTCTCCAGCCCAATTATCAGTACAGTAACCCTTTAGTAAATGCTGAAACTGCATGATAGAGTTCCAATTAGTCATTACTTACTATTCTTATACTCACTGAGCGTAGAACCAATATAGTAGCACGAATTCTAGATTAAAATACTTGAAGAGCAAGATTGCAGTGATCGAAATAATCTCGAACATAAAAATAATCTTAAATTTTCTAAAGCGGATAATTACTCGTGTTGAAAAGTTGGTCACTTTTGGAAACTTTAAACGAAAATGATCAATGTCGAACCGGCATATATGTATGATGGCTATGAGGATTAATGGTAACAAAGTTTTTGTTATGCGTTTGGTGTGATTGGCAGGAAATCATCTACTAATTGCTTCATTATGACTGAACTCTTAATTTGGAGTGTACTGTCAATAATTGGAAAGTTTGTAGTTAGCAGTCACCAAGGGTTTGATCAATAGGAATTGAATTGTGTTTAATCGGGATAACTCCAGGCTACACAAATCGATTATGATTAGCTAGAAGCTCAGGGAGATTGACTGAAGGGTTATGATGCATTTACTCATAGTACAAAGAGATTGCTAACTGTTCCTGTCTATGTCTATGGAATCTGTTTTCTCTAAATGTCGGAGGTCTTAAGAAGTTTAGAAATTATTAGTAGAGAGCACACCATGTCGTATGAGAGATTGATTTAGCTGATGAAAAATTATTCTCAAAAGAAGCTTTTGAAATTCGACTGTGCCAGTATTTTGTCAATTGGGACGAATACATTTCTATGGTTGCTTCTATTAAAGTGACGTTATGAAATTACCTGCAAATGTTAAGAAGCTATCAATCAAACTATATGAAATTATGAGCACAGCAGTGATACTCAAAGAGAATTTAAATTTACCTGCCACAAATTTAATTGAACTCCGTTAAAATGCAGTATTCGGTCAAATCAGGAAATGCTGTGTGAATATAGAGGAATACGGTCCATTTGCTGATTGCTCATTTTAAGTTTCTCACGGCTCAGTGGCATAGCGACAGGTGGCTATTTTACATAAAGGAACACTAGAATTCATCTGAATTTTAGTTATGCTTACCGGAAACCACTTTAATTTACATAATATATAGTATGTAATTTCAAACTATTTACTCATTCATAAGCATTGCACTCACTTAATTAGTTAAGTTGTGCATGAATAAACGCCCCAATTTTGGACAACTCAAGCGACACTGGCCAACGAGCCATAAATATTTGCATAATTTGTAAGATTTACGCAATAATTCTACAAGCGCAGCAAAGAAATTTATGTGCATAAGCACATACTTAAATACTCACATATTCACTTACTTCGAGACTTGTGCGCTTTGCGAGCTTTGTGAAACATGCGTATGCATCAGTGCCAACATAGATATGTACATATAAGTACAAATGTGGTGTATGTAAGGAGATATGTACAAAAATATACAGAAATAGGCCGGAATATGCATTAGACCCCATACTATATATATTTCCATACTCAAATATGCATGTAAGCTTGTGACTATTTGGCGCACTTTACCCAAAACAATAAAATACTAACCATATATACATACACACATTAGGGTGCTTGTTATTTCTAAAGTAAATTTTCTTTACCAACTCCCATAAAGTTTCAGTATTTAACCTAAATATAAGAATCCACAGTAAACAAACTCATTTTAATTTTCCCATATATTTTATCTAAGGAATTTTTAGACTTTTTCAAATAAATTAATTATCACCTAAGAAAATAGATCGAACACTTTGGAAAGCTGATATTCTAATTCAAAATTTTTCGCTCTATAAAAAAGGTCCGAATGATTTTTTTCATAAAGTCATTCCTTTAAAAGTTATACGCAGTTAAATTTATGCATCGAGTGTACTGCATTCATATAGTACACCATGTCGTATAAGCAACACAAACTGTGAAGAAGTAATTCAAATATTTCCCACCCTACAAAAAAGTATTGTTGATTTCATTGTTCAAAAACATTCTTTTAAAAGTTTTTAGCAGTTTAAGTCATGCATCAAATGTACTGTACTCGTACTCATATAGTACACCACGTCGTATGAGCAACACAAAATGTAGTATACCATCACTTCTAGAATCACTTGTAGAACCCTCAGTACATTGGATGCGTAACTTAGACTGCGTATAACTTTAAGAGGAGTTTGCAAGAGTAACAAATAACATGTAAAATAATGCACACCCTAATGCTTACATCCACCGTCAGCGAGACTGTTAAATATACGGGAAAAATGCCAACAGTTCAACAAAATCATAAATCAACTGCAATGCTTATCACTGTCCGCCACAACTACAAGCAATGTACCATAATACTTATGTTCAAGGCATGTAAGCACGAAATTTATAACAGACGTTGGATGAAATGGAAATCTACACTCATAAAGGGGCTTTAAATAAGAGCCCGCAGAATTTGAAAAGTAAGAAATAAGTTATCAACACAGTTAACATTTTGGAAAGCGCGGCACTGTCGATCGGTTAATAGGTTTTAGGAGGAGTTTGTTTTATTTCAGGAACATATCGGGCAGATAATCAGTTTGGAACGCGATCTTAATATGACAAAATTTATACAAAGCACTGCTTATCGAGTTCGAGCTCGACATTTCTGCTGTAGCTCTAGTGGAATGGAAGCGAAGACCTAGGTTTAGTAGCTAGGTTTGGTAGCCAATAAGCTCATGGGATGGTTATTGTGCGCCAATAAAGAAGAAGAAGAATATGGTTGTTGTATTCTTTCATAAACTTAGGGCTTTAGAAAGAAATATGTTTATAGATTTGTTTGACTCTCGACCCCTCGATCGGCTAATCGAAATGAGAGGGGGATGTTTCACAACATAATGCAAACCTTATCACACTAGCACGCGCTAGGAACCTGTAAAAACATGATTTAGTGAACTAAGAGTCGAGTACAAATTCAACCTTTTAGCGGAGACCTAAGTTTGGTTGCCCGTAAGCATTTACAATGACGACTGTCTTTTTCATAGGCTTGAGACTACAAAAAATCTGACAAATAATATAACTCGTCCACTACGCTAGCTTTAAGTGCTGGTAGAGCGACCTGTTCACGAGTGAGATCTTCAGCCAAGTAGCTTTGAATATTTAAATAAAATAAAAATGGATTTTCAAGAAGCCGGTCCCTGCAGAGCTTTTCATGGCGTAACATAAGGGCCAACATAAGGGAAAGCAGGTAATTCCACTGAAGAAACTGCTGTTAAAGTGTTCCGAGGAGAACGTTATCGAACTATTATAAAGTGGACCCAACTTACTGATAGTCAATATGTTGTGAACGGCTTGCAAATCAATCATAGACAACGAAACCTGAAGAAGAGGCTAAAAAAATTATACACGAGTAAGACTTTAAAATATCAAAAATAATGTGGAGACTTAACTGCTTTAGGACATTGTGGAATTTCAGATTTTCACTGCAAAGGGAAGGAAGTTCAAATGTCTTAGCAAAAAAAAAGCAACAACAACCAATTGCAAAAATCTTTGAGATTCTTCTTCAACTATTTCGAAGCAGTTTTGAGTTTTATTGAGTAAACATTTTGACATCAATCTTTTGATATCAACAAATTTTAAAGAAAACGAAGAACATCGAACTCCGGTAAGTTGTAGAATTTTTGTTTTGGCTCAAATGCTATGAAGCAGTTTAGAGTGCTCCTTTCCATTGGGGGCGTTCCCAACCCCAGCCTACAACCCTAAGGAGAAATGGTTCGCCTTCTCACATCAGCTTGCCTTCAATGGGATGTTCTGAGGATAATTGGTCTACCTGAGGATAATTGGTCTAAGACCGGAAGTCATTAGCTGCTGAGACATATGTAAAAGAAGCTTTTGGGCACTCCTATGGGAATGGCAATCAGAAACCTTCCCTCACTTGCGTGAACTTCTCCAAATGACTCCATCCTCCTCCTAGCGTTTTGGTGAGGCTAATAAGAATTTGGACGGATGAATAAGTGTCACGAAGAATTTCGTGCTGGGTTTTTTAATCGATTCGGCAGCCCGGTAACAGATGCTCCAGTATATTCAACTTTTTTTGTTTGGGGTCCAAGAGGTAGATTAGCATATATCGATCCAGATTTAGTTCAGGATATCAATACGGCCATGCTTTAAGGTAGGAAGCCAAATTATTTGGCAAAATAATTAAGAGAAAAGATTGAGTTTCTCCTTCAAAAACTTTAAAGCTCTTATTGTTTTCGTAATGTCAATTAGTATTCAAAAGAAGAAAACCAGTCTTACGAAGACTATCGTCAAATTTGAGCGTGTCGAAGATGGAACTCACCCTCAAGAATAATGTGAGTGTCTTACAGTGGTACAGAAATCCGGCTTTGGAATATTATGATATTTTCAAATAGGGCTTCGGAGGGTGCAATATGATATATGCGTCTATATTTAGATCAAGAAATCAATACATACCATACTGGCACAGGGATATTATGAAGTTTTAAAATTGGTTTACGAAGAGAATATGCAACTAGATTTAGAACAGGAAATCAATACCTTAAGATGTAAAACACAATTTCTTTGGATGAATAGCTTACAAATATCTTTGGCATTTACTTTCAAATACAAGGAAAAAATTTGGATTCTGGTAAATTTAATAAAATGTTAGACGGAAAAGCGTTGAAACACGATTCTCTAAACTTTCCACGCCAATTTTCAGAGAATAATGAGTGTGTTTTCAAAAGATCTTTCATCTAATTAACCTATATGTCCTTATCGAACCGATACTTTTGCATTTAAAAAAATTTTAGAGTGACTTCGAAGAACAAAAAACAGGTAACCAAAAAATTTTTTTCGCTTGTACCTGAGTTTTTGTAATTCTCATCCAATTTATTATCTTTGGTATTAGTCTTATAAGAGTAAGCCAGAGAGGAGACTTTGAAACAAGTGAATAATCGCAAGACATAGAAACGCAAATTCAAATTGGAAAACCTTGTATATTTTCATGTGTTTAAGTATATTCTTGTACATACTCGTATATGTATATATGCAAGAGTGTATATATGTATATGCTTACAGATTTATGGCGTAGGCATGAAGGTGAATGAATGCTTTATTTAAGCCATAAAATCTTACTTGCCCTTGCAGGTGTGTGTTTGTGTGTGTGTGTACAAATGTTTTAGCCTTACGTGCAACTTTATATGGTGCCAAGCGACGACAACTTAGACAACTTTGAACTATTAAACACACTTAAATAAGCAGTCAAAAGACTTAAGTTTAGACAATGTTGAGTACGTAAGGGCTTTTAAGTGTGTGTGTACAGGATGTGAGTAGGTAAATATGTACTTATTAGTGCGTGATTATATAATATATATATAAATATGTATAAATAAATAAATTTATTCAAACAAGTGTCTACAGCACATAAAAGCCTCTTCTATGGCGACTACTTCTATTAAAAGGAAGTTTTGAAGGGAAATTTACGCACACTTACATACTAAAGTCTGGGTTTTAGGCTTAAATGGCGCATGCAGATAAACATACAATTATGTATATTTACATAAATAATTGCTGCTATTTAAATATGTGTATGCATAAGTGTGGTATTTGCTATGGTACGCCTAAATGCATGCTACATATATATATTTCGCCCAAATATAACTCATACACACATAAATATGTAAATATATGTATATCTACGCATGCATATGCACAATATATGCATGTATGTACATATGTGTACATCTACTCACGCATATAATTATGTAAATATATATGTTTGTATTCTAATTATTAAAATAACACAGCAGCAATGCTGTTTATACACAAACAAGTCAAATAATAAGCTCAGCATTAAATATGATTTGTGTGGGCGTGCGTGTGCACCATCTTACGCTGTTCACCCCAAAAATATAATATCCCTACATAGCTGAGCTCTTAGCTTCTTCTTATTAACACAATTTTGCTTTTCGACCCCCGTTGCTTGCCGGCACTTATGTGTGTAAAGAGGTGTGTTAATTGAGGTACTTATGACAGCTGGGGAATTAAAGCTGAAACATTTTAAGAGGAAACTCTTTGTTTTTGGAGTTAAAAGGTTTGCAACAAATAGTGCACATGCACAAAGGAACTCTATTTACTTTATGTATATCTAGTATTAGTAATAAGAATATGTATAAGATACTACATTCTGCTAACAATTTTAGATAGTTCACGACCTTCCCGCCCTTAGAAGAATCCAGCTACTCAATAGTTTGAGTTTTAGTGGCAAAATGGCGGGTAAGGTAAGAGGTGGTGACTAAAAGTGATCGAAACCATTCACAGAATATGTCCGGCATACGTCCATTGTCGGTTAAAAAAATATATACTGGAAACATTTTTATAGCCTGAACAGGGTATATTAAGTTTGTCACGAAGTTTGTAACACCCAGAAGGAAGCGTCGGAGACCCTATAAAGAATATATATAAATCATTAGTATGTTGAGCTGAGTCGATTTAGCCATGTTCGTCTGTCTGTCCTTCCGTCTGTCTGTATATATAAGAACTAGTCCCTCAGTTTTTAAGATATCCTTTTGAAATTTTGCAAACGTCATTTTCTCTTCAAGAAGCTGCTCATTTGTCGGAACGGCCGATATCGGACCACTATGACATATAGCTGCCATATAAACTGAAAGATCGGAATCAAGTTCTTATATGGAAAACTTTCACATTTGACAAGATATATTCACGAAATTTAATATATATTATTTTCTAAAGCAATAATGTAATCTCTAAAAAACTTGTTCAGAAGGGGTTACTATAGCATGTAGCTTCCATACAGACTGGACACATAGTTACTAACAGAAATGCACCTGTGAAGGGTATTTAGTTTCGGTGCAACCGAAGTTAACGTTTTTTCTTGTTTTTTTTTTGGTTTTGCGGTTGAGAGGGTGGAAAATGCCTTCCGCATCATCAGTGCCGTCGTCCAGCCAACGGTATGTGCTGCTTGCAGGTCACTAAAAATGGATCCTTGTGCTGCTCCTGACGTTACCGCTATCTGTGGTGATCCCGTTCTAATTTGTTACAAAAATACAGCTGTTGAAAGCGTTTCGCACATCTTAAGTCGCCAGCAAGACTATATTTTTGTATTGATGCCATCTGCGCTGTGCGGCTTCTACACTTTCAATGACGCAATGACGGTCTTGGAAAAAGCGGCTTGCAACTTTATACTACTCGTCTAGCGAGCTGACTTCAAGGAAGCTGCTATCATCACGGAGTTCATCAAGGACCCCAGCAAGTTTGTTGTTGCTTCTGCTGCCAAAAAGAAGCAAGAAGCCAAAAAGGAGGAGTCGGAGTCCGAGGAAGATGACGTCATGGTTTTCGGTCTCTTCGACTAAACAACTCAACACTAAAGTTGAGCTTGGAGCTCACCACGTAGAAACCACTCCCAGTGAAAAAGAAATAACAGCCTTCAACGAAAGACCACACTTTTCATGACGATTACAGCAAACGTAATAAGGACTATGAGTTATGAGCATTCATCTGGAATGTGCTTTCCCTAAATTGTTGATTGACGTCCTCGTAAAAGTAAAGCTTGACATTACCGACGTCCAAGAAATGCGATGGATGAGAAAAGGAAGCAACAAGTAGGTTCTTGTGACATTTATTACAGCGGTCATATGTATAAAAGAGCGCAAATTCTGTATGCCACGACGGAAAAGAAGGACAATATGACCAAAGATGCCTTATGTGAGCGGCTGGAGTTGCTTATTACGACTGCCTCTCCACGTTGTAAAAATTGTGCTTAGCAATTTTAACGACAAGGTGGGCAAAGAAGACATATTTGGCACAACATTCGGAAAATTCAGCCTACATGGCGAAACTACGCCAAATGGGTTGTGGCTTATCGACTTTGCAGGAGCCTAAAATATGTTTGTTTTTAGTACAAGATTCCAGCACAAGAAAAATCATCAAGCTACCTGAATGTCTCCTGGGTAAAAGTTTCGACATCAAACCAATCTTGTTGTGATAGATGGACGACATATCGCCAGTACCCTTGACGTGCGTACTTTCCGAGAGCCTAACATCTACTGTGACCACCTTCTTTTTGTAGCGAAGATATGCGCTGCACGCCTTTCTATAGCAAAGCCCAGCAAAAAGCACAGTGAAGGTTTGACGTCGAGAAGCTACTATCCCAAACGACAGTCGAACGATTTTCTGCTCGGCTTGCACTCCCGCTCTCATTGGCAACTCCGGTTTTGCGCCATTCGATTGACCATCAAAATCGTGTGATATCATACCCTTAGACTTTTTCCTGTGGTGATATGTAAAGCGGAAAACTCCGCTTCGATTCAGGCCTTGGAGTGAAACATCACATCAGTCGAAATGCTCAAATGAGTATTCAAAAATTGGACTCAACGGATAGACCACCTGATATGTAGGTGCGGCCAACATTTGAATGAGATAATCATCAAAAAATAAAAATTCCCTAAAAATTTCTGCTGCAGAGGTTTACAATAATCTGACGTTGTTATTGTTTGTTGTCGTTTTCCCATTTTAAGTGCTAGTTTTGCCAGTTCAATATAGTTTTTGTTGGTAACAATTCCACAAAAGTAGAAATGATATAATGTTGTCACATATTCCGTCTGAAAATCAACTAGCAATTCAGTTCGTTTCTAAACCCAGCGAAGTCAAAGGAAATTAAATTATATCCTTCCAGTGGAAAAATCACAAAATATTCTTTTAAGCGCAGCAATACTTTTCTACCATTTTCAAGAACATATATATTTATATATTATTTTGATTTGATATTATTGGTTGTTGTTGTTATTGCAATATGCTTTTCAATAATTCGCAATATTCCGGCATTTAAACTGCATTTCCTCAAGAGCACTCGTGGAGAGACTTGTATTTTGTTTTCTTGTGGGAAGTGAAGATGTACATATACTATATATGTATGTATGTATGTACATATGTATATGTGACGGTTTATACCATATTTATATGTATGTATGTGCATAAAGTAAGCGTATATTGGCACAGAAGAAGTTCTGAATTCATTTAACCGCAACGGCAACAACTTAGCGCAGACTTGGTATGTCAACATGTATATTTGTTAGAGTAAGCGAGTAAGAATAGAAAAGAAATCGAATTTATGATTAAAATAAATTTTTTGAAAGCTAAATATACAAAGTTTTGAATTGAAAAAAATTTCCCCCAAATATCCCCTTGAGGGAAATTTTTTAGAAAACATGTTTTTTGAAATTTTATGCTCTCTAGAAGAATCTGTCGCTGGGAAAGAAATTTCAACCAAGGAAATTTTTTTCTTTTCAAAAATTGGTCAACTTCGCTTTCAAAAATTTATTTTAACCATTAATTCGTACTAATTTTTTTACTGGATCACCTAGAAAAATTTTCCTTCAGGGAAATTTTATGCTCTAGAAAAATCTGTTGTTAGGAAAAAATTCTTTTAGTTTTAAGTGTGAGGAAATTTTTATGCTCTAGAAGAATCTGCGGCTTAAAAGCTAATTTAAGCTAAAAATCTTTTCTTGAAGGAATATTTTTTTAACATTTTTACCACTGAATTCAAATGTTTAGTTTTTGGCTCACCCTAATACATACATATATATATATACATATATAGTACAGATACATATGCACACACACACATGTCAACACATCACAAACTATCTCTCTGTTTGCTCTTTACTTTGCTGCTTTCGCCCAGCGTTCATGGCCCCGGATGCGTTCAGCTGTAAGCGCGTGCATTTGTTTGCTCTCCAGTTGGTTGGCTGGCTTGTCAGTGCTGTTTGTTTGTGCTCGCTTGTGCCGGATGTGCGAGTGTAGCGGATGTGGTTACATTGTGCCTGCAACGGCCCATAAAGTACGCCTCAACACACACGCCTTCCAACTCAGCTGGTCTGCTGGTACGCTGGCGAGTGCTGCAACAATATGAAAATGTCGGCGATAAGTTGCAGAAAGCGGATGCTAGAAAAATGTAACGGTAAGAGCTTCCACTCAAATTATTTGTTTAAGAAAATTTTCTAGCTTTTTCAGTTTTCGGTGGCTGTCCGGTAGTTGCACATTTTTTACAAGTATTTTGCAGTGGAAGTGCGTGCTTGTTCAATTTGAGGGTGTGTGTGTCTATGGAAAAGGTCAGTGTGCTTTGAGTCTAAGTGAGAAAATGAAAACAAAAAACAAAAAAATAGTAAAATTGTACCATAAAGAATTCAGAAAAACAATAACTTCAAACCAAATAACTTTATCTCCGAATATAGTAAAAGAGTAATTTTTATTCGACCGTCAGATGACCAGATAAACATTAATTGAGGAAGACCCAAATCAGTCTCATACATGACGTTCTCAAGCGCTGGGCATCTCTGTGACGTCATTGTGGTGAATTTTGCGAAAAGATCTTGGCCTACATCCTTATAAAATCAATGCAGACGACGCAAGCGTTAAGCCACTTGACCACCAGGATCGTCATATGTTCGTGAATTTGGATGAGCGACAACTTAAAAATGATGCGGATTTTCATCGAAAAATCATCTTCAGCGATGAGGCACATTTCTGGCTGAATGGCTTCGTCAATAAGCAAAATATGCGTTATTGGTCAGGCACCAATTCACACGTACTCCATGAGTCACCATTGACTCTTCGATCTAAGAAAAAATCCACAGGTCCGCAAATGCTAACCGAATAGTTAAGCGAACCAGAAAGAAGCCAAAGTCTTTTATTTTACTTCAGAATTTCAAATCTACGTCGAATTCAAAGCCATGACGCTACAATCGAAGTAAACGACCTCCAATAAATTTGAATCTACAGGTGATATTCAAGAATTGTTATGAAGAAATACACATTTTTCAATGCTTGCTAAATAATGGCAAGGGAAATGCTATGATACTTATGATTCCTTGGCCTCACATCAGACTCAACCTTACGGTGGAGTAGGCAAATGAATCCAACGCTGTCCATAGCCACCAAGATCTTTTTGATATGCAGACGCCTGGCCTGAGATGCCAGATACCATTAGATGACTATGTACCAAGATTTTTAGCCCTATAATCAATATAATCACTTATGGAGTAGCATTGAATCAGGCATTGCGTGGCCGCATATCAAAATATCTATTCCCAAGGGATGTTTTCCGAGCATTTTTGAAGCAGAAATTTTCACTATAAGTCAGTGCATAGAACTCAATCTTCACCGCAACCAACGTATTGCTATACTTAGCGACAGTCAATCGGCACTAAAAGCGATCTCAGTATATGAGGTTAAATCGCATTTAGCAGAGGAGAGTATAGGATGACTGAACCGCCTATCAATGTGCAACCGGGTACACCTAATCTGGGGGCCGGGGCCGATGTACTTGACTGCTTTGCAGCAGCATCCAAGTTACGAGGCCAGAACCATGCATCGCATTGGGGTCCCACACTCTTAAGGAGTTGCTTCGCGTGGAGGAGAGTATGGGCATAGAACAGCACTGGCAGCAGGCAGCAGGAATGCGCCAAGCCAAGCTACTCCCAGGCGGGTACAACCTCTCAAGGTTTAAGGAAATAATCAACCTCCCTCGTGACAAATTCCGCCTCCTTGTTGCGCTCCACACAGGACACTGCAGGCTTTCCTCTTGCCCATCATGGGCATGCCGGTTCTGCGACATGAAACAGGAAACCCCATCAATCTGCGGCAGTAGGCTTAGAGCCCAGGGTTTCACCTACGAGAAGAGGGATCACATCAATTCAGTAGCGCCCAACAGCCTCCTGGATTTCTTCAGGATGCTGGACCTTGGTGACCATATGTGATATAGGAGAAGGCACAATAGATCGTAGGTTGCAGGGCAATACCTTACTACTCGTACTAACTCTCCATCTATCTATGATATTTAACCCCTTTTACCTGATCAGCTGAAAAAGAGACTACTCAGATTGATAGTTCTTTATATCTTCAATTAAAAAAATGTTTAGCGCCCGTCTTCCATAATAAAAAAAGATTCAAAACTTGATGTATGCAACTAGCGAAACCTACAAATCTCCAGCAAGTAAAGACTTTACTAGTCTTTAACACATTTTTAGCCCTCATTTTGAAATTTTTGAACCATTATTTTTCTGGACGTCAACGACACACATGTATACCACAACACACGCATATACATATGCACATATTCGCACAATCTTGCCTGCTGGGCCCTGTGTCAGCTACTTTGGGCTGCTGTCGCCGCCACCACAGGGACCCGTCGCTGCTTCGGCTGTCTGCCTGGTCGCGCGCCACACATTTGACCCAATTTCTTGTTTGTGCAACTGAGTCGGTTATTGTTTTTATTTGCAACAAGCACTCACTTTGCATTGTTTCGTAACACACTTTTTTCACACGCCGATGTCATTTCTTTTTTTTCGTTTTTGGGAATACTTTTACACATCATTTTCCAGCAAACTCTTTTGCGCCATTTGTCGCAGCCAACAATAATGTGACGCATGTCTGCACACACAGAGACACACCTCTAATGGGTGGCTGCAAGCCAGTACCGCCTCGATATGCGTTCAAATCGCCGTGTCCACACTCCTCTACCGCTCCCAACGGGCAACACCCCTTCGTTTTCTGCTTATCTGCCACCGAACATACATTTCGGTTTCCTTTTCGGCACTTTTTCGTCGCATTAAAGTGCTCGGCAAAGCGCTCAGGACCATGCATGTAAGTAATACTCAGAACCGTATATAGTCAATGGGTCACATACAAATCATGCGTTTGTGAGTGTGTTTATTTGAGGAGACATGGAGACCCATAAAATTCATCCGGTCTACCTTGCAACCCACATTACGGCCGCCCAGCAGCTAACTACTCACTCAGCACAGTCGCATAATAGCTGCTATGACTCTTTATGCCCCCAACGGGCTTAACGCACTCACTTCGTCTGGCTCATTGGGTTTTCGCTCATATTGTGCTCACTACTCGTTCGCTGCACATAAAATCACAAAGCGGAAATATGCCATTTTATCAAGTCGAGCCAAAGGAAAATAAATGACTTGTTTATGTGCGAACACATTTTGGTTGATTTCGTCGTCGCACGGCGTCTGCGGTCCTAAACAACGACCCGTTGCGTGCGCCTCTCGGGTTGAAGGAGTGCTAATGGCATTTCTGGCTGGTGTGCTGCGACTATTTGCGGTAGTCTAGTGACATTATTGTGGAAAATTATATTTCGGAATCGCACTTTTTCTACGCTTGCACTCGTAGTGGGCGAAGAACTGTCGAACGGAAGCGGATGCATTGCAAGGATATGGTACGGCGGCAAATGAATGTGGTAGCAAATAAAAATGTCTCGATTGCTGGTTGAAGAATTCAATAAAATGTGCATTCGAATTGAAAAATGTGTAATTTGGCGCTTAGTTGACAATTGTGAAAATTATTTCTATCGGAAAAAAATTACTTCACATTTGGAGCAGAAATGAAAGCTAATTCAATAACATCCGTTGAGTAGAATAACGAATTTCAGTAGGAAATACGACTAATTTCGCTCAGTCGAGATACATCCGTCTTACTGCTTCTTACAAAATAGAAAACCAACCGCTAATTAGTTCTCAACATCTCACTAATTCATTACTATTTCGACTCCTCTTCCTAAACGAAAAGTTCGTCTTCTTTAAAAATCGTTAATTTTTTCTCAAGACAGCAGCATCTTCATGCATCTTCTGCAATGGGACCCAATCGTCACTTTGATTCCAAGATGAGAGCATCTTCGCCCTACTTTTTCTTTGAAAACTCGAAGTCAACCGTTGTTTTGTACCCTAGATGACAATATCTCCGCTGTCTCCGTTCTATTTCTTTGTTTCTTCTTCGAAAATGTTACTTCAACCGCAGATGACAATATCTCCTGTCTTCGTTCTCCTTCTTCTAGGAAAATTCGAAGTCATCCATTACTTCGTTCCGTTGACAAATCGTTTGAAGTATTCCAATTATCACTGCAATCCAAAAGTTTTAAATCTTCATCACACCCTTTAATACTGCTTCTCAGAGATCAACAAAAACTCTCTTATTGCTTCCCAGAGGCCCATTTGTACTTATTAATATATAATAATATATAAAAGGTCCGATTAGTTGAAACATTTGAACAATCAGATTAAGGAAATGCCAGGTATTGCTTAGTGGAAACGATCGTGATTATATCGGTTCGAAGGATGACTACAAGGGCGGTGCTGAAATAACTGAACCTTATCATTCAACACCGCCACTGTTGCAAGAAATATTACTATATTCTCGCTAAGTCGTGAAAAAACTCAGCCGAAATGACAAAAATTTCAATGGAATCGTATTTTGTTTTGACTATGTGTGGCGCAGATGCGTCCGAGTATTTTGGACAGACTATCGATTGAAGGTGAAGGGAATGAAATCTGTCGTCGCAACTAGTGAAGAAGTAAACTTCCCTAGCGAGTTTGTGATTCACATTTTCTACTTCCAAAAGGACAAAGTAGTCATAGCATTCTTTAAGTCTGCATTTACTATGTTGAATTTTTGTGCTGATTTTTCTCCGCATTGTACAAGTAGAAAAAACAGCTCAATTTTACTCGCATGACAACGCTTTCGGCGTACACCTTCGCCATTACAAATTGTTCAAACAAGTCCAGAAACTGCTTCTCTATCAATCTTCAGATTCTGTACCGTACGGTTATGTTTTCTTTCCAAATTTAAAGTCACCTTCGGGTCAAAAATCAAGTCGAATGAGGAGGCTTGATCAAGGAAGCTTACTTTGAAGACTTAGAGAAAATATAACTTGTAGACTGGTTACAGAAGTTGGAGAACTGCTAAGACAAAAGTATCGAATTTATTACTAAATAAATCGCCATTTTCCAAAAATTTTTCTTGAGTGGACTCCCTACCTCGTAATCTAAATTTTGAAATTGTTTCATAGCTGGAAATCATCCTTCATTGATCTTTATAAATAATTGTATTCTCGGTTTAAAAATAATTCACTTCTGTTTCATGGAACTTCAAGGTAGCTTATAGGATCTCATCTATTTCCTACTCGACCTCACATGCTTTACTCACACAGAGGTGGGGACTTTGTCAATATTAGCTAGCCCACACGAACAAAAGTTGGCACAGGTCTGCACGCGTCTCCATACATTTTCGCGAAGAGTTCATCTGGCAGTTTAAGCTTCACTGCCTTCCACTGCTCCTGTGTTATTTGCCGCAGAGTGTTGATCTGGTCAATGAACGCCATGATTGAGTACCTTTTGGCTATCTCAAAGTTGAAAGTTTCACTTTTCGCGAACTTCGGATTTTTTGCGTGCCATCTTTACGTTGTAAAGCGGTTATGACATCTAGCACTGCAACCGCTGTGAACTGATCCCTTCATAACAGAGGTATATGGACACACTGTCGACTCAGCAAGCTGACTTACTCTAGAGGAGCAATTTCACTAACAAAGCTTCGAGCCGCCAAGTCAAAGGAGTATAAATAGTTACCATCAAATCAAATGATTGATCGAGGAGTCTATGATAGACTCAAACATTGCTAGGCCTAAAGAGTTTTAAATGGTTTTAAGTTTACACATATATTCCTTAGATGCCAAAGATAACACCAATTTTTTACCCAGGCTTCTAATAACATAAAAAACATAAAACCAAACACTTGGAGACTTAAATGACCTTAAAGATGCCTTACAAGTGTCTTGAAGATCCTGGATGAAAAGAAGTCTCATCTTTTAACATTCAGACCACTCAGATTCAGAAACAGTCAAAAAAGGGTGGTTAGTTGGACGCAAGCTCACAGAAGATATCATAGGGCTTTTTGAACGTCACTAAGATACTTTTGTATCTATTGTAGTAGCCATAAATGTTTTAGAAATATTTTTATAAACGCTGCCGAGTTTATAATCTTTAATATATATGCTTCGGATATAACCGAAACCGTTTAAGTTACGTACATCAGACTGTCGTGGGAAGCATCATCCTGCGTTTTGATTAGAAACTAATAAAAGACCTCCACACAAACAGACCAAGTCTCCACACTCTTTTGTATCAGAATCCCTGCTTAAAGCTACAAATAACTTAAATTCTCCCTTTTACGCGAAAAATCTTAAATATCTCTTACAAAATATGTGTATGTGTCGACATGTCAACGAATGTCAAGCAAAATAGCAACAGATTACGCGCATTAACAGACGTGACAGAATTTATTTAACGACTGGAATGAGTGCGAAGGCTCGCACACGTGTGAATGAATGTGTGTGT
The DNA here is from genome assembly GCA_027475135.1 of Bactrocera correcta. Lineage (NCBI taxonomy): Eukaryota > Metazoa > Arthropoda > Insecta > Diptera > Tephritidae > Bactrocera > Bactrocera correcta. The sequence goes on from CM050326.1 coordinate 81,870,843, forward strand.
ATCTGTACACGAGCATATCAATGTGAGAATAAAATGTTGGTATATGTGTTCGTGTGCCACTGCGTAATTTATGTGCAGCAGGTGAGACAGCTGATTAATCTTACTTAAGTATACGCACACGCACACACATACCAGCAAAAAATGCCACAAGACAACAAATACCGAAACAAGTAAAACGAAAACATATGACAAGGATAAATATGGAATGATATATTCGTTGTTTCCGTCTTTTTAGATTTCTTACTTAATCATATTTAAGACCGGTACTTCTAAGGGGACGAAATGTTTGCGTGAAATACGAAGCAATGTTGCCAATTTTCGATCTTTTCAGATTGCCCAGACATAGTAATATTTTCTCCAATTTTTATAATTTTTTGATATCAACACAGCGAAAGCTGTGTGCTTTTACCAAGCCTAGTGCAAAATCCCGAGGAGCGTTCGCGTTCTGTCTTTAGCTCGGCTTGAAAAAACTGTGTTTCGGCTACCCAGAGGATACTTGCTCTAAGACCGGAAGTCGTCAGCTGCTTGAGCCATACATAAAGAATCGTTTCTGGTCAATCCCAAGTAAATGCCGTTGAAATAACTTTCCTCACATGCGTGAACTTCTATGCATGGTTCCATTCTTCGAATCCGTCGACCCAGTATTGCCATGGAATAACCAGAGAATATATATTTTTCGTGATTAGACTTTATCACTACACTAGCGAGCGCTTCAGAGGGGCATCTAAAAAGTATAGAAATCTTACCTTCATTAATTTAAAACCCTTTACACCCTGAAATTTTTAACTCCATCGCAGGCTCTTCCTTTGATCATTTGGTTTCAAGTCGTAGGTAACTCTTTATATTTCTTTGACTAAGCGGCTCGAAACTGCTCCTCGACTAGAGTGCTGACTGGCAATGGACCTCGCTGCTATCACCATCCTTGGGTACTGGACTAGTTTTTAAACCAGATCTGGACGATGCGGATAGGCGGCGTCTAGTTAAGGTATGGTAATTTTGGATACGACACTGGGGGAGGGTGATGTAAAAAGCAGAAACGGTGATGGGAGCAGCGTCTGATGTCACCGCTGGCTCAGTAAGTCTGTATACTGTGACGACAACGCCTATACCTTTGGTATGAATGGAACAGTTCACAACGATGGTAATGCCAGATGTCAAACTCAAAATGCTTTTTAGCGACACGGAAAGGATCCGAAGTTCACGAGCTGGATCCTGTGGCCAAAAGACAGTTTCCCGCTGATAACAAAATTGTAGCCAAGCGGCCAAACGACTACACGACCAAAGTGAAAAGACGACGCTGTAAGCTAGACCAAGAGAAACCTTCAACCTACTCTCTGAGCGGCAGCAAAGTTTGTTGAGATAGCCAAAAGGCACGCAATCATGGACTTGATTGATCGGTTCAAACCCCTGCGGAAAATAACAAAGGAGCAGTAGAAAGCAATGGAGTTGAAGCTGCCAGATGAGCTCTTCGCGAAAATGGATGGAGATTCGGGCAGTCCTATGCCAACTTTTGATGGTGCGGATGGGTTAAATGTAGTCATAATTCTCTCTCTTCTATGAGTAAAGAATGTGAGGTCAAGTAGGAACTACGTGAGACGCTAGAGGCCACCTTGAAGCTCCATAAAGCAGAAGCGGATGATCCAGGGATTCAAAATGACCCGAGAAGAAGTCTGATCTCAGTAGTTATATTTGGTTAGTACTAAAATTTTTCGTACATTTGTCTTCAGCGGTCGATAAATGAAATATTTTCCTTTAAATTAAAAAAAAGTGTTTTTTTTTCTCCAATTTGGGAACACTTTTGTACTTATGAGAAAATTTACAAATATTTGAAAAAAGAAACTTTTAAAAAATCTTACTCACCTCTAGCATATTTTCCTTCATCCACCAAGTATATTTTTTCAAACTTTTTAATTTATTGAATTTCCTTTGCTTTTTCTAAGTACCTTAGCTACAACAATTCCACTACCGTTACGTTCGAAGAAATAACAAAAGACCATAAATTTATTTTCTTATACTTCTTCGCTTAACTTTATTCAATTTTCAATATGCATTTATGAGCGAGAACGGAGTAAAAAACGAAGGAATGAATAACCATAACCATAACCGTATCTTATGCTTGCAGCAAACCAGCTACAAACTTGCAACAAATCCGCGCTCACCTCTACGCATATACGTATATATGTATGTGTACTTTATATAAGTATATACATATGTATGTATATTGTAGTTCACAATCAGCATTGTCGCATGATTCATAATGCCTAAATTTGCTCTTAACGGTAATTTCTTTTGTTTTTTTTTTACATTTTTTCTCTTAAAATATTTGTACAATAAAACGTTCTACCTCAATTACAGTTATTGCGTTGACTTTTCTTACACACAAAGTGAGTGGCTCCTTCTCTACGCTCGCCGTTTGGTATTTAATTTAATTTAATTTTTTTTTAAGAAATGTAAAATTTGTTACTTAGAATTTAGTGCAGCTGACTTGCCGTTGTTATTGCAGCTGGAGTGTAGTTTTCTATTTAATTTTCATTTCCTGTTTGAAAATGTGTATTTTATATACATATATTTTTTTTTTCAATTTGTGGAATTTTACAAAATTTTAAATCATTATTTTTCTGGTTTTAGTTCTTATATTAGCCTATTTCTTATCATAATTTTATTTTTTTTTTCAATATTTTTCGACATTAAAAATATTTAACATACATTTTTTAAACAAAATTTTTAAAAACAATTTTTTTTTTTTTATTTTCTTAATTATTTTAAAAATAATTTTTAGAATATTTTTCAGTTTGTAAGATTTTAATTTTTCATTTAAAAATTTTTTCGAAATCAACACAACTTTTTAAACTTTATTATTAACATTTTTTTAATATATTTCAAAATAAAAGTTTTGAAATTTATTTTCTGGTTAGAAATTTTTTTTCCAAATAAATTTTTTTTCGCAATTAACATAATATCTGCCAGCTTTCAAAATTTGTTACAATTTTTAAACATGTTTTTTTAATATATTTCAAAAATAATTTTTGAATTTTTTAATTTGCAAACTTATTATTTGTTTAATATTTTTTTAAATCTTTTTAAAAATTTTTTAATATATTTCAAAAATAATTTTAAAAAATTGAGAAATTTTATTATTATTATTATTTTTTTTTTTTAGTTTATAAAATTTTTATTTGTTCGTTTTAAAATTATTTTCGATATTAACATAATTTTTTTAGTTTTTGAAATTATTTTTTTCATTTTAATTTTTCAATATATTCCGAAATTAAAATAAAATTAACATATATTTTAAAAACAAACTTTTTGAAATTATCTTTTATTGTTATTTTTTAATATGTTTTAAATGTTTTAAAATATTTTTAACACTTTTTATACATTTCAAAAATAATTGTCTTTTAGTACGTTATTTTTTTTTAAATTATTTCTGAAGTCAATACATTTTTGTCAATTTAAAAAATTTTTTTATGATAATTTTTATTTTATCAAAATATTTCAAAATAAAAAAAACAAATTAATATATATGTAATATTTTTGAAACAAAATTTCAGAATATATGTTCTTATTTTTTTTTTAACAGTTTTTAAAAATTTTTCAAAACTTTTCATATACTGAAAAATAAATTTTGACATTTTTTAGATTGTAAAATTATTATTTCTTATTTTAAAACTGTTTTCGAAATTAACAAACTTTTTGAGTTTTTTAAATTATTTTTTTCATTTTATATTTTTTAATTATTGTGCGAAAAAAATTACATTTTCAATTTCAAAATATTTTTAATATACTTCAAAAATAATTTTTGATATTTTTTTTAGATTGTAAAATTATTATTTTTTATTTTAAAACTATTTTCGAAATTCACAAATTTTTTCATTTTTTAAATTATTATTTTTTAATTTTTTAGTTATTTTGCGGAATAAAAAAATAACATACTTTTGTAACAAAATTTTTAAAAGCAATTCTTTTTAAGAAGCTTTTAATATATTTGAAATATAGTTTTCAAATTTTTTTCTATATTTTAAAATTATATTTCGAAATTATTATACTTTTTTAATTCAAAATTCTTAAAAAATTTTTTTTAGTATTTGTTAACAATTCTTTTTAATGTATTTTTAAGTAATTTTTGAAATTATGCTTTTTAGTTATATATTTTTTAATATTTTTGAAATTATTTTAGTGTTTTAATTTTATAATTTCTTTAAATTTTTATTATTTTTTAATTTTTCACACCTTTTGTTAGTTTTAATATATATATATTTGTCTAAATATTTTATTACTTTTTACAATTTACTAATTTCTTTAGTTTTTCACATATTTTTCATTTTCCCCATTTTTAGTACTTTTGAATATTTTTTATATTATATATTACATTTTTTCCAATTTTACAAATTTTTCTCATTTTTAATATTTTTTTTTAATGCGTTTTTTGTTTTTTAATTTGTTTTCCTTCTTTCAGGTCTTTCAAATAACTCACACACGCATGCTTACATACATACATATGTGTGTAGTTTTGCATGCATTTAAATTGTCTGTCGTTTTCCAACACTGCACACGGTCATTTTCAATTTACTTCTCTGCCTTATTCAACCGCTTAGCCGCAAATGCTTTTATTCCTGCTTTTGCTCTTAATCCTTATGTACTCATATACTTGTATATACATCCATACAACCATACAAACACAAAACGTGCATGCTGTTACTTAGCCTACTCTCTATCTATGTAAATAACAAACACATACACAACACTCATACATACACACTCAGTAGTATGTATGTGTGTGTGCGTTCACTCAGTTTACTATGCGGTGGTTAGCACTTAATAAAATTTGTTAAATATTTAACTATTTTATAAAATTTTTCATTTCTAACTTCTTCTTAACCGAAACTAGAGTGTTGAACTAGCTTAAGTGTTGTTGTTGCAGTTCTTGTCATTTCTCTTTACGTACTAAAAATTTAACTAACTTGATTGAGCAAACATTTGCTTGAATTATTGCTCTTTTCCTCTAGGTTTGTGTGTGTGTGTGTGTTAGTATCTATGTGGGTGTGTGCAAATGCGAGTGTGTGGTTGAGCGTGTGTTAGTGTGTGAATAATTTTTGGTTTTCGCCGTCAAAGCTGCTCGCTTTTAATTTCTGAAACATTTTAAATCACACAGCTTAAAGTTTGCAAGAAATTTTTGCTCGAAGTAAGTTTTTAGAAGACGCGAATGGATCTCAGAAGATAATGCAAGGCCTACTTTGGGACAGATGAACCACTGAATCTCCTACACATTGAATGATCTCTAGAGCTCAGTTCGTAAATGGACTCAATTTTTCCAATACCATGAGTAGTAACCAGCTTCTTTCTGCGTGGTGAATAGCTACTCTGATTGTGGCGCGGCGCTAATAGCTTTGAGCCCGCTGAAACTACCTGAGAGACTGTTGAAGAGATGCCTACACTACTAATCTTTGATATGGAGTTACTTAATGTTTAGGTTGGTTTGGGTGCCTGGTCACAGTGGTTTAGCAGGAAACTGTAAGTCATTAACTTGTTTTGTTAGGTACTTCACTCACACTACCTGCAGAATGTAAATGGGTAAGAGATCTGCTAGCTGTTTGCGGTTCACTGTTGGAGGCCCAACCTCAAACCTGCTCGGTTTGGGCATTTGCTTTTGCTCCATTATGCGGCTTTACATAAGCTGCTTGGAAGTTAATAAAATATAATAATCTCAGCACTTTCTTCTCAAGCTACCTTAGTAACAGAAAACTGCTGTACCAAACTAGAGAGAGAGATACCGACAGATACATCGACGTCAGGACTACGACGATGTACTAAAACTCGAAATGCCAGACGAGTCGTACTTAATTGGCTACGCGGATGACATTGCAGCACTAATTACTGCACGAGATACAGAAAAAGAGCAAAGCAAGCTTAATCAGGTCATGACCTGATATTAGTTTTAAGTGGAAACCCCAAATCGAGCTTCTGACATACTAAAGAAAAAAGCGTTGGGAGCTTGCAAGAACGCAATAGAACAAATAAAGAAAAATACAAACCCAACACGGAAACATAAATGAGATATATGAGAGCCGCGGCAGATGGACGGCCATACCAGCCCGACCACGGTTACTTCAAAATATCTTTACAGAATGAGAAAAGTCGAAGAGCCGTCATGCCTACATAACGATGCGACTAAAGACGCTGAACACACATTATTTCAAAGTGTGCGCTAGCAACGAGAACGCACCGTCTTAGAAGACCTGGCTGATCAAATACAAGTTAAGAATTTAATCAATGTCATGAGAAAGTGAAGCAAACAGTAGGATATCTAGAAATTCTCCGCAAAAAGCGCAAAGGTGCGCAGACGTCTCTCAATGAGAAAAGTGGAACCCCACCCTGCAATAATGCAAATGTGGTTCCAGCCTAAAATAAGGCTCTCTTTCATCTGAGTGGTGTGGTAAATAACAAAACTGTCGACTCTGGTGCGAAAAAAATCCACACATTTTTCATAAATACCCATTTCATTCACGTAAATTGACACTTGGATGTGGTTTTTGGTCTGGAGGTATGGAATCGGCCCGTACTTCTTTACAAATGAAAAGACTAAGCTACGGGGTAAAAAAACAAATGAACTTAACATTCGTCGTTTACGAAGAGTAGCAACTAGAATGAAGAGTTACTGACGGAGTAGCTAAAAGTTCTAATGCTGAAAAAAAACGCAAGTCACACAAGAAAGCTCATTTCAGAGTTGCCACTTGAAATGCCTTAAAATTTGCAAAATGTCGCTAAAAAGCTTAAAAATTGTAAAAACATATTTTGTTTTGTAAAGCAGATTCGCCATCGCACGGCGCATCTTGGGTTACATGAAATGAACTGCGGCCTTCACGGCCTTGAAGAACACCAACGAAATCGTATTTTATGTATGTATGTAATTCTTTGTTTATGGCAATTTTAAAATATATACACTAATTACTTAAAATATCATTTAAAAATGCTTGCATTCATGCATTTGAGTTTTCAATTTAGTATTTCTAAATCTTCTTCTTCTTTAGGATGTACTTTGAGCAACAGGTTTTAGATGTCATGTTTTTAAAATTTATTTTTATTTTATTTTATATTTTTTCATATTAAAACTATTTTTTTTTTGCTAATATTCTACTTTGGTATTATACTCTTCTTCGGACTTTGGAAAGTACACACAATACACCCGCCCCTCACGCACTATTGGCTGTAGCTACTTAAAGCTGCTCAGCTAGTTATCGTCTACGTTTGGTGGGCTTCTTAGCGCTTTGACCTCTCATAACTTTGTACAATATTTACATAGTTGCATCTATTCAATTAGGAAAAGTTTTCTGCTCTTTCATAAAATCCCATTCTTTTCACAATATCAATAACTGACCTTTTGCACTGTTTACTGCTCAAGGTTTTGCCCAAATAGACTCGTCCATAGCGCAAAACATAATTTCTTCCTCTTTCCCTGTTCTCTTCTGGCACTACTTTGCAATTTCCGTTCTTCGCAAAATGTTTCGTTATTAAAATTTTATGAGACCTGACGAGAAGCCTACACTAAGGAGTTGAGCTTTACTTGGCAATATCTCTTCGCTTGTGCTCTCAGACACAAATTGTATGCGCCTGGTGTGTGGCCGCCACTCTTGCTGATTATTTTACTGCACTCTTGGCGAATGCAGCTCAATCAATTTCGTAATTTTCCTTTCGTCAATCGCAGTACACGTGTGTATGTGTGTGTGGGTATAAAAATCACTACTTTCTTGTATTAAAATGATTTATTGTGAGTGTCGTCGTTTTTTTGCTGGCTCATGAATTGATAAGCGCGGTGAAGTGGAAAACATCTGCGAAAAGGCAGCAACAAATAAACAGCTGAGTACCGTAAGAGCTTACGTTAGCTTACGAGGGTTGGGTAAATAGTTTGTGAATTTGAATTTTTAGTAAATAAATAGAAAAATAACAACTTTTTATTTTAAGTAAAGTTATGTTAGCGTTACGTTACGTCAAATTAAGTTTTAAGGTAAGCTAAGTTATGTTAACGTTACGTTGTGTCAAGTAAAGTTATAAAAAATAAAATGGCATAACAGCTTTTTTGATTTTAAGTTACGTTATCTAACGTTATATGATATATTTTTCTAAGTTAAGTTAAGTTATGTAACGTTACGTTACGTCAAGTTGAGTTATAAAAAATAAAATGAAATAAGAACTTTTTTAAGTTAAGTTATCTAACGTTATATCATATATTTTTTTAATTTAAGTTAAGTTATGGTAACGTTACGTTACGTCAAGTTAAGTGATAAAAAATAAAATTAAATAAATTTTTTTTTATTTTATGTTGAGTTATATTACGTCACATTACGTTACTTTAAGTTTCTTTAAGTTACCTTACGTTACGTTACGTTGCCTTACTTTAGATTATCCTAATTTGTTTTTTCGATTAAGTTTACATTACGTTACGTTTGGTGAAGTTAGTTTAAACAAAATTAAATTATGAAAAATTATATGAAATAAACAATTTTTTAAGTTAAATCAAGTTTTCAAGTTAAGTCACGTAACGTTCAGATCGATAAATTTAAGTTAATTTAACTTACATTAAGCCAAGTTAAGTGATGTTAGGATATTTTTTTTTATTTATGCTATTTTAAGTTAAGTTTGTTAAAATTTAAGTTATTTAAGTTAATTTTTGTTACAGTAATGGAAAATGAAAGGAAATAAAAAAAATAATTAAAGAATAAGTTAAGTTTGATAAAGTTAAGTCAAGGTACACTAAGTTTATTTTCTTTATGTTGTGTTACGTTATGTTAAGATAACTTACATTACTTACATAAGTTAAGTGATGCTAAGTTATGTTACGCGAAGTTTTGCTATTTTCGGTTACGTTATGTTGTTCTTGTTTACGAAAAGTTAAATAAAATCAACAATTTTTATATCTGTTTTGTTAAGTTATGAAAAATAAAATGAAGTAAAAAAAATTATTTAAGGATTTAAGTTAAGTTTGATAATATTTTCGTTAAGTTATGTTACGTTAAGTTTTATTAAGTTATGTTACGTTAGGTTAAGTTTCATTAATTTATGTGATGTTAAGTTAAGTTAACTAACATTATGTTAAGTTAAGTGATGCTAAGTTCTGTTACGTTGAGCTATGGTGTTTTAAGTTACGTTATGTTGATCTTGATTTTGAAAAATTATGTAAAATCAACATTTTTTATATTTTTTTTAGTAAGTTAAGTTACGTTAACTTAAGTTTCTATAAGTAATGTTACGTTAAGTTATGAAAAATTAAACGAAATAAAAAAATATTTTAAGTTATATTTTGTTAAGCCATATTACGTTAAGTTAAGTTAAGTTAAATTGAGTTAAATTAAGTTAAGTTAAGTTAAGTTAAGTTAAGTTAAGTTAAGTTAAGTTAAGTTAAGTTAAGTTAAGTTAAGTTAAGTTAAGTTAAGTTAAGTTAAGTTAAGTTAAGTTAAGTTAAGTTAAGTTAAGTTAAGTTGAGTTAAGTTAAGTTAAGTTAAGTTAAGTTAAGTTTATTTAAGTTACGTTAAGTTAAGTTAAGTTAAGTTAAGTTAAGTTAAGTTAAGTTAAGTTAAGTTAATTTATGTTAAGTTCACGTTTTACTTTATGGATAATTTATGTCCAAAAAATTTGCCTCGAACGAGTCTTCAATTTTCTATAGTCCCAAAACTATTTCGTCACCCTAGTGGATGCAATCAAGCAAAAGTTCGATAGTTTCTTTTCGCATTACAATTCAATATGAGAAATTGATCCGCTTTTCCCCACACTATGTACACACATACATATGTAATGTGTATGAAACTATAAAATCATATACATATGTATACAGTATATACCTATACATGCACATGCAAACATGTATGTATGTATACATAAATATGTATATAGTTGTGAAAATTGGATCGATGAGCTCCATTGTTGCGCTGCGCTCATCACGATACATCATTTTCACCAGCGTAATAAACGGATTGTCGCTGACGAAAGTAGTGACATACACAGAAGTACATATGACAGCTGCGGTCATATCCACAGGTACATACAAATTTCGATACAAAATGTATTATACATATACATATATGTAAGTAAGCAGCTTGTTAAGCAATAGTGGCCGTCGTTGTATGACTTTATCGGTGACAATGACAGCTGCCAAATTATTGCACACAATGGATTTGAAGGCTCATTTCCCTGAACAACTTTATGTTTGATCCCATGTGCGCCTAGTGAATACTCGTATAATGCTATTACTCACTCTGACAATGCTTTGATCATTATTTATGTATCGTCCATTTACATGTATGGTACGCAGATATTGAATTGGTCAGTGAACATTTGGAATGTCCTTAGAGAGGCTTCAGATGCAACACTGCATATAGATCTGAGAAATTGTTGGGAGTGTTCTATTATATATGTAGGTTATAGATGAAAAGTTATAGAGATTTCTTATAGAGTATGGAAATCAGGACGAAGTCAACGCAATACTAGAGCAAGTTGACGACTTTCGCGTGTGTCGACTTTCAAAGATATAACGAAACCCCCAGAAAGTTCACTTGGAATGAGTGATGCTGTTTTAGTTAGTAGATCCTCAAGTTTCGAAGAAAAATATGTTAATATTGCATTGGACCAACGAGTTATTTCTTCCCGAAAATATCTTTAAGAAGAAGCAAGTTGATTGTAACGAAATATATTTTATATTTTTTTATGTGACAACTTCATTAGTGAATATGAAGCAAGAGACTTGCTTTTTACTTTTGATCCCGTAAATTTGAATATAGCACGATGGTAGAGATGATCGAGTCTTCGAACTAAATTTAAAAAATGTTAGTGAAGGACGGAAGAGACGAAAAGGACGGAAGACTGTCGACAAATTTTAGGTTTCATATTTATACAAATATCATCATGAAACCCTATATTTAATCCTTATTCTGACCAATGACAAATCTAATGACCATTCAGAGTCCGCATTTGTTGAGAGTTTAGACGATAGCGCAGCTCAGCAACGGCTGTAGTAAGGTTAAGCACCTGTTTCAGCGAAGTTCGGATATAGTACATCGAAACGAACCCTCATTTATCTAGGTAGATGGACAAATGAATGAGGACCGCGACCTAGAGTCTTTTGTGCCCTCATTAATCTAGATATATCGAGCCACGGACTGTTAACTCAACAACATTCCACAATTTATTTAGGGAACGTCAATGGCCACATTAGGCAATCATAATGAATTGTGTTTTAAATGTCATGGGAAACGACAAATTGGTGGTGTATGTCCGTCTTTAGAAAAGAGATTAATGACAGTGATAACAAATGGTAACTACTGAGACTCTCATTCATAGGGACTTAGACAGGATAAACGAAGATTGATGGATTGGTTGGATGGTTGAAAAAGGAGAGCCAAAGCGTAGGCGATCATTAGGCCTGGCCATTGTGTTTCCAAGTGGTCTGTTTAGTAACCCTGCAAAGTTAATAAAAATCCTAATTTCATACATTCCAGCTGTTCATTGATTTTTTTTTTTATTTTGGAACATGTGTAGCTGCGGAAGGTATATCGTCTCAAACAGCTAAAGGCTAGGTTGGGTTATGTTAGTCGGATAGGCTGATGAGCCACCCCTTGGCGGCCATTGGTAGCTCCAGAAGGTATTCCGTCTTAGCCGGCAGAAGGCTAAGTTAGTCGGATCGGTTGATGACCCACCATTTGACCAGTTTTAATCCTTGTCAATCACTGGTATCTGCGGAAGGTATTCCATCTCAAAAGGCTGAGGGTTAGATAGGTTTGGTTAGTCGGGTAGGCTAATGAGCCAACCTTTGACCAGTTTTCATCTTTGGCGATACTAAATAATGTGGTCGAAGGATGCCTGCACTTGTCTCGTATTTCAACCAATTCTGTGATCAGATAAATGCATTGCTGTGATTCACAAAGTGAAGATTCCAGGTAAACAGGTCTTATCAACCTCTTCGCAGGCTTTGTAGTTCATCAATTCCACATTAGCAATTTTGTGAAGGTAGAATCTTAGAGGAAGGTACAACTCAATATTTTATAGTTATATTTTAGTTCTTTCTGTTTGAATTATTTTTTAGTCTGATCACCATCGTTGTACCTTTAGGGTCAACTACTTAAATGAGCACTTAAAGGCGAGGGATGGCCTACTGATAACAGCTATAGCACTTATGTTGCTCTAAGGATCTCAAAACCCGAACAATGGCCGACCATCCGCATCTCCGACGTGGTGGGGTCAACCAAGCAGTCTGAAAACCCTTGTTTGCTTCCGGGTCGTTCCGAGTTCTTGCCACATATGTATATACGTTGGAAATAAATTGTGCTGACATTTATGAAAGTATCTACGCGGCAACCAAGCATGCTTCCTCAACAAATTATGCTACTTTCTGTCAACACTAATGACACCTGTGCGATGCGATGGTTCCGGCGCTGAGGACACAAAGTCCTAACCAACGAAGCAAGGTTGTTTGTGAGGTTAGAAAATAGTTGAACATAAACCAAATACATGCTTCCATAAATACGCATACATATACGCATACTTGTACACCTAAATATACATATATACACCTGTTTAAACTTGAGGTCGAGGCAGAATTTTCGACATTCGTGTCAGCGCCGCAACAAAGCGTGTACACAAAATGCTGCGGATGTGTTATTATGTGCCATTATGTAAATTTGCTTTTGCTTTTGTTGTTGTTGTTTAGATTTTATATGTATGCATTGTTGTTGTTGGTTGTAATGTGCCAAAGGCTTGCGACCTTAGCTGCGGTTTGTAGCTTTTGTTTTGCCTGTCAACATCAACAATGCGTTGCCAACATGACAAAATAACAACAACAACGAAATCTCAAACAGCAGCAACAAGAGGCATATATTTTCGAAAGCAACAACAGAGCTCTGTGCGCTGCACTAGAAGGGGGCGGCCGCACTTGACAACAAATCTTTTGCTGGTTTGGCGCGGAGGCGGGCGTGAGAAGCCGTCGGTGGCAACTGAAGTGCGCTCAACAATGACAACAAAAGCAAAATCAACAGCAGTTGGTAATCAGAAACAGCAAAAATGGCAACCAAAGAGCACCGCCACCGTCGCTTGCTTGCCGAGGGGTTGTCATGAAGTAAAACGCGTTGAGTCTAAATAAAAGCGGCAGTCAAAGCAATGCCGTAGGCAACGTGTCGCCGGAAGCAACAGCCGACGTACGAATGTATACCAAAGCGGTAGGAAGCTCAGTATGTGCCACTCATGTTGTAGTAAGCGCAGCAACAACCACAATTGCTGCAACTGCAGCAGAACTTTCTCTATTTGCCATGACAATATTTGTGGTGCTCACTGTGAGTGCCTGGTGTCTTTGCTTGCTGTTACCCGCTCGCAAAGTTGACATGTCGAAAAGGGTGACCAGAAATATTCCAAATACAAAATGATTTGTTAACAATGTCTAGCAATGCTCATCGGATATACACGAATAAGAACGTTTGCCGTCTTTATAGTGGCAGAAGACTTTACTGAAATAATTTGGACGGAATTTATGCGGCCAACTTCGTAAGGTTGAGCTCAGGCTACTACCGCGGCCACAGCTAGCGGATAGTGGACGGCCACTCCTAAGTAGGTTATCTGCTGGCTGTCTCTTTAAAACTCTGGCAGGTCTTCAAGTACGTTCTATGCACGTCGTCATAATTTTTTGGCCGCACAGGTTCAGTTGAGACGACCTCCTGATTCGTGCCCGAACCTGGCTCTGAACATAACGACTTGTGACAATCCTCGCGTAGCCTCTCTGCGGGCACTGATAACAATACTACAACGCGCGGAGATAACAGCTTGAATCGGAGACTGTCAGGAAAAAAAAGTACACCGCAACAATAACAAAAACTCCAACAGAAAGAACAACAAAATAAAGATGGCCAAGACGAGGAACTCGGGACCGCCTTCTGTAGAAGTAGTAGTATACTTAGATCCCCTATACTCACCGTTACTTCAAAACAACCGGACAAAGTTGGAGATAAGACCGTCTCAAAAGAAGCTCCTGTCACACACACATAAAGCATTCCAAAAATTCAAAATCGCGTTATTTCTATTTAGGGAGTTAGTTCCGGTCTATAACTTCAGCTGTAGTGTTTTAAAATTACCACTCGAAAACGTTAGGTCGCTCTGTTAGACTTTTCAACTGCTCAGCTTATCTTCCGGCTGATCTTTTACTATTAATTGGTATTTTGAAATGTAACGAAATATAGTTAATAAATGGAAGCTCTCTGTAAACTATCTGTGGTTATTAAACAAATTGAAAAGGAGCAATATCTATCGATTATTCAAGTCTTTCTTTTGGGATCGCGCAGTGAAATCAAGCATCAGTTGAGTTATGCAGAAAGCTGGTGGTGCCATGGATACCACGTTAGCTCATTTCAGACAATAAGTGCAAGCGAGGGATCAATTCATATAATTTTCAGATGTTTTTTTAAGTGAAAGCCAAAAGATTTATTTATTTTTTGAGAGTCGACACAAACAGGATCTAATAGTACAAAAAAGACATCAATAGTCGAAACAGTGGACTTTACCCGGTCAATATGTTCTGCAAAATGCGAGGATTGCGGTATCCCCCTGAAAGAGATTCGACGTCGTTTCATAACTGTAGACGAAACCTGGATCTAAAAAACGAAAACTGGGCCTACGACCGGGAAAAGGTAAAGACCCCCATTTTCTGACATTAGTAAGATCTGATCAACATCTAGTACTTAGGAAAGGACAAAAGAATTGCAATTATTTTGTCCTTTTGACACCCGTTTGCGAAAAATGTTCCCTATTCACCGAAGAAAAAGGTTCTTTTCCTTTACTTATCTATCACTCGACTCACATTTTCGCCGTCACCACGTTCAAATTGATCGAATTAAGCTACAAAATTCTACCCAAACCACCGTGATTTCTATAATTTGCACCCACGAGACCCGTTTGTAGAAGAAATGGCTCTAATTGCCGAAGAAAAAGTGCTCTTCCATCATTTACCTATCTAACTAAATATTGTTGAGATATGTTTTGGTTACAGCGGTTTTGGTTCTGAAACCAATGCAAAAAGGGTTAGACTGCCGAAATACCAGATCCTGGCCTGGCCTTGACAGTCATTCACCGGACAAATATGTGACGAATGAGGAGATTTTTGCCGCCACGGGTGATATTAAGTATTTACAGAGTTTCTAGAAGCTGATACCTTCCAGAAAGAATTTATTGACATTGTTATTGTGGTTGTAGCGGTTATTTAGGCCCGATGCAGGATTAAATTGTCTACTAAACAACTTTATGGGGCATTAAATCTTTTGGATCAATTCCGGTATCTTAAAACCGGGTCTTATGGGAATATTCTGTTAAGACATGGTTACTGATATCTGATTTTCTGTAAGGTCTTGTTTAAGAATTTCCCCCATCTCAAAAACCGTAAGATCTTGTTTAGTACTCTGTCTTGCATTCCCGATAGGTCTGATAAGTTCAATGTATTGGTATTATCGGTGAAATGGATATACAATAAATAAAACTGAACAAAAATTTATCTTCAAATTCTTAAAAAAATAGTGGAACAAAGTAAAAATTTAAGTAAATTCAGTACGAAAAGCACAAGTTTTGAAATTTTTTGTTTTTGATTTTCCATATTTTCATAAATATTGCTTAATGTGGTCACTTCGTGAAATTTATAAATGGAATTTTGAAAAGATTTTTTTTTTCGTTTTCAAATTTTTCTTGCAAGAAATTTACAAGAAATTTTTCACAAAAGAAAATTTGAAAAAAATATTTCTTTTCGTTTTCGATATTTTTTTGCAAAAAATTTACTGAAAATTTTACACAAATATTTTTGAGATCAAATTTTCTAAATTCGGTACGGAATTTTCACATTTTGATTTTTTTTTTTTGTTTTTCAGATTTTCCAGAAAATTCCGTAATCTGGTCACCTCATGGATAGAAGAATATGCCAGCTTTACTCTATGCAACCAACTTCATCACTTTATGTGAGTATGTGAATTTGCACTGCTTTTTAGATGTATATGTGTGTGTGTTTGTATGTCTGTCTCAAAGACAAAGTTTGGTTAACGACTCTGAGCATTTGTTCTTGCTGGTGTTGTTGTACAGCAAAAGTAAATAACGTTTGATACAATGGCACTCTGTGTATTGTAACAGTAAGTTTAATATTATTTGAGTTGCATTCATGAAATACACACCGACAACTGGCAGTGATTCCCAACAAGAAGCATGGCAGAGTGGCCACTTTTTTCTATTCGATTGGCTTTTACTCACATGTCGTTGCAGTCAAATTTACTTTTTTATTCATTTATTATTTTTTTTTTTAATATTTTTTTTATTTTTTGTATTTTTTACAACGCACGGGGACTCACTTGCACATTTATTACCCACTTGACGATGATCACTCGAATGACTTGAGTATTTGCCTCTGCGCCGCAAGTGTTTGCCTTTCACCGCACTTGCTTGGCACAGTTTGTTGATTTAAATTTTGTTTATGCTTTCGTTAAGAGTTGTTAAATAAAAGCTGCCGTTTTAACGGCTATTAATCACATAAAGCCTCAAATTGTTATTTTGCGTATGATGAATCGTGGGTAAGCACCGCTAAATTGGTTTTGGGGGAATTTTACGAAGTTAGTATGTGTGTGGGAATGTGTGTTGATGGGTACAATGTGTGCCATAATCATGTCGTATAAGCCATTGACTGTGCTGAAGAATGCGAAAAATCTTGGTTATGGAATTTATGTATATTAGGGTGAACCAAAATAAATAATTTGAATTTATTGATTCAAAAAAATCTAAACAGAGAGAAAATACTTTAACTTCGCTTGTACTGAAACCATAATACCCTTCACAGGTGCATTTCTCATAGTAAAAAGCATATAAAAATATCTTTCCCTCGACTTTGTCCAATCAGTTTGTATGACAGCTATATGTTATAGCGATCCAATCTGAACAATATCTTCGGGGATTAAAGCGCTATCTTGTGAAATAATCTGTGCGAAATATCGTAAAGTCATCTAGAAAAATAGAAGAGTTTTCCTTACAAGCACCTGATTTTGATCGTTCAGTTTGTATGGCAGCTATATCTTAAAGTGGCCCAAAATCGGCGTTGCCAACAAATTAGCAGCTTCTTAGAGAGAAAAGGATGTGTGCAAAATTTCAGATCGATATCATGCGCAAAACGGTAAATCGGAAGTGCACAAAATGCTTATAAGCATTTGATAGAAGAGATCGGAACACCAACTGAAATATGTTCGGAATAATAACAGGTCATTGACTGGTGGCATCACATGCCGGCACAATAAGACTACAGATCGACGTTTCTAACTTCCTTATGTCTAAGAAAAGGCGCCAGGGAAACAATTGAGAATCTCTTGCGCATCGCTGTAAGCATCTGGGCTCCCCACAACATGATACGCTGGAGGAAGTGTCCATAGTGAGTACACATAGACTATTAAAATCCGCGTTAAGAGCAGGCATGCTATAAGACTACTGTTCATGGATCTACTAACTGAACTCCATCTGGTATCGCAACGGACCAAAACTGATTTAGGTGTGACTCATTGACCTACCAGATCAACTTAACCTAACCTAATAAGGTCTTCAACGTTTCCTTCTTCCTCTTACCAACTTTGTGGTAGAGATCACTTCAACGCATAACTTTGTTTTTCGTTTCCTAGGCTCACCCTAATACACACATAATATGAGATGATGGGAGATATCCGCTGATAAATGGATTTCATGGTTAGACAATTTGTCAGAGATATATGTCAAAGAAAGCTGTGGACTTACTAATTGCGATTAATAATAATGAACTAAATTATTATTTTAAGGTTTTTAGTATGAGGAATATTTATTTAAAATTTAAGAAGGTGGCATTCTATCATTTTAAGTTAAGTACAAAGATTTTATTTCAAAATTATGAAAGTATTATTTAAAAGTTCTTACAGGGTGGGACAAAAATACTGAATTCAATGCTTGCGCAGAACAAGAAAATAATGTTGTTTCCCAAAAACAAAAAATACAATATTTTATTGAATATAAATCCCCGGATTCACATATTTTATATCAATATATAGTTTGGCTCTAAACTAGTGATAACTGTCGGGATGTATGTGCCCAAACTGGTCGCTTAGTCGGTACGAAATTTTGTTCAAGTTCTCTCTCCCTAAGCTGCTTACTTAAGAAACCACTGATATCACTAGCTAGACTAGCTGATCCAAATCAGATCTTTTATAGAAACCTTTCTTCTTTGACAAGATATAATCACGAAATCTTGCATGGATTACTGCCGAAAGTCTTGGTCGTTAACGACCTGGCTTAAAAACTTGAGGATCTTGGCTGCCAGGTGATTGCCTAAGTACTTGAGTACCGTGTACGAGATGGGCTTACTTACTAGAAGATAAAAGATCGTGGTGGCAGCTCTGCCGCAAACGGACGGCATCAACCGGCGGATATAGTGAAATATCTAAATACCATCCTGGATAGGAAGCTTTGATGGAAGCCGAATACCGAAGGGAGAACAAAAAATCCTCGATTGCCTTATAATGCTGTAGAAGAGCCATTGGCAAATGGTGGGGTTTCTCACCGAAAATAGTCCACTGGTCAAGTCCATTATGCTCTATTAAGTCTTGATATGTTGAAGGGCTCTACAGAAGACCACACTAGCAAAGAAATTCGAAAGTGTTCAACATGTGAGGTGCACAAAGGTCCACTCCAAACATGGCACTTAACGCCATTTTGCACATGGTGCCCATAGACATCATTGGAAGCTGTATGGCTGCGAAAGTTGCTATCAGATTCAGAGAATCTGGGTTCCTAAATGAATACATGTCTGAACACTCGGAAATTCTCACTAAATGATGGAGTCGCCAAACCGAACTCTGCCGGGTCCTTCTCTGCCCATATACCAGCGAGGGAGCCGAGGGTGGTAGGAAACCGTTTTAAGAGAGGGGCAGTGAGCTTCATTATGGATAGGTCAAGGCTTGGAGGAAAAGTTGGTGGAAGTGTTTACTGTCAGGAGTTCTCTATCTACTCCAGCTTCAGACTTTCTGACTATTGCAGTGTTTTTGTATCCGATGTTGCAGCTATTAAAGTAGCAATAAATTTACAGCACCGGAGTGCTGCCTACTTCAGAGAAGTGAGCGTCCACTCAGATAGTAAAACAGGGATACTATCCTTGAACTCATTGTTTAAGGAGTGCCTAATCTCGTTATCAATAGCATCGAGTCTCGTTTTGATAATACTAGTAAGGGTGCCAGGCCACAGTGAAACGGCAGGTAATTGTAAAACTGATAAGCTAGCAAGAAAAGGCACTTTAGAACGGCTATCTGTAGAATGGCAGCGCGTTCGATGCTCCCGTATCTTCTTGCGTGCTATTACTAGATAGCTGGCACTGTGCCACTATCGCTATATGCGCTGTCGCCAAATCCCTTTGGCCCAAAAACCATCGCAACAGACCTAGTGATCTCTTTGGCTTCAGTAAGGCTAGCCTCTCTCTCTCTAGTTGTGGGAATGTAATGCTGTAAGGCTGGGAATCTTACCAGTTGCCATCTGCAGAAGTTGTATGGAAGAAGACGAAATGAAAGCAACTCAACACTTCCTTCTTGACAATCTCGCGTTTGGGAGATCAAAATTAAATTTTTGATTTTTTTTTAAAGCATATTCTAAATGAGGTGCAGACGAAGTTAAATTTTGTCTAAAAACAATCGGCTCTCGAAGGCAGAGCTCGACTTCGAAAATACTTCAATTTATCATAAAAGCATACAAGTACTTTAACTATTCGTATTCGGAAGAAATGAAATTCATAGAAGAGATTTAAGTCACGCATTATATAAGTTTATTATTGCCTTAGTGAACGGAAATTGCAAGTTCATTCCCCTAACCAAGTTATTTATGGAAGAATTTGCTAAACACCGACTTTCCTCTCAAGTTATCTACATTAATTTGCTACACCTGCTGTTCATGTTTAAATTACGCTACGCTTTAAGTCAATTAAAAATCTTAAAATACTATATACTATATAAACTACGAACTTAACGAACAAATAAAATAAAAACAAAAACAAAAAACTTACATCTCTAGAAGCCTTATAAATTTGCGCTTAATGGCTGCTCGTTGAAACTCATTAACTGTCTATCTTACATCCGCTTCCAACCGTTGACCGCACCATACACAATTAACACGAAATACACAGTTATACTGGCTATCTGCTACATACATACACACATACAGACACTTAGCTACGTCCATTTAAAATGGAAATTTCCAACCGATATCCCGCAATCAGCGCAAATCGGTGCCGTATAAGCGGCCACCGCTGCCACCTCTACCACCATCACCACCACCAGCACCGACAGCATCGCCATCATCACCATTTGTATACTCATTAACACTGCCATTACGGCTCTCATAGTCGTCCTCGCCCTCATCCGTCGCATTGGCGTAATCGCTGCTGCAACCATCGTCCAGCAGCGTCACCTTCGGCGGTGGGTGATGATGTTGCGTGTGCTGCTGTTGTTGTTGGTAGTGATGTTGCTGTTGCTTTTGTGGACTTTGTGTGCACTGCGGTGAGCATTGGGTTTGCTGATGGTGTTGCTGATGTTGTTGTTGTTGTTGTTGTTGATGTTGTTGCTGCTGTTCCATATACGCATTGGCGTTGTCCATCTCCAGCAACGCACCGCCGCCACCATCATTGACCGCAATCGTTATATTACAACCAGTTGAATGATGCACATTGCCGTGACCAGCACTGGCGGCGGCGGCTGCTTGCTCACGCATTTGTTGCGCAGCCAATATTTGTGCAGCGCGCGCGCTCAGGTTGGGTGTGCGTACGCCGGGCGGCATTTGCGCGGAGGCCACGCTAATAGTGGGCGGCACATTTAATGCGGCGCGACTGCCCGTGTGACTGCCGCTGAGGCTGTCCGTGCTGCCAACGCCACCACCACCAACGCCGCCGCTACCGCTGAGACAATGATGCGCGCCGGTAATGTGGTAGGGCGCCTGCGTGTGATGTAATTGTACGCCGTTATGCATGCCATCGGCGCCAGGCAGATGTTGCGGCGCCAACTGCAGCGCGTGATGATCTTTGCATTCTAAAGTGATGAGGGAAAGAGAAAGAAGAGAGAGAGTAAAGGCATAAAGTATGGCAGTGAAGACATAAAAAAAAGAAGAAATGTTAGGATTATGGTATGTGGCATATTAATTGCAAGTCGTTACAAATCGGTGACCTTACCTAATGGCGCTAGCAGCTTAGGTTGCAGTGGCAGCATAAAGTCATGTCCCGTTGTGGCGGCGCGCGGCTGCAAACTCTGTACCTGCGGCACGCTCAAGTAATCCGCTAATGATTTGAGAAAAGAGAAAACGAATGAAGCGAACATTAGAAGGCGAGAAAATAGTAGCTGTTCTAAATAACTTATTGGTGAGTAGTAATATTTTATTAAAATATTAGAAAATTTAGAGAAAAGATTTGCTAACCTCAAATATTATAACATGAAGGGAGAAGTCGAAAGATTTCAATGCAAAAATTACTTCATTAATTTTTTATTTATTTTTATTATTTTTTATTTTCAAGCAACTATATGGTACTGTGAGTATAAATGCGCTTAAATATATATTATTACTATAAATAATTAAAATTTGATTAAATATATGATATATAAATATATATATTGCGGGTAGTATAGTAAAGGGTGATTTTTTTGAGGTTAGGATTTTCATGCAGTAGTATTTGACAGATCACGTGGGATGTCAGACATGGTGTCAAAGAGAAAGATGCTCAGTATGCTTTGACATTTCATCATGAATAGACTTACTAACGAGCAACGCTTGCAAATCATTGAATTTTATTACCAAAATCAGTGTTCGGTTCGAAATGTGTTTCGCGTCCGTGTCCGATGAGCGATGAGGCTCATTTCTGGTTGAATGGCTACGTAAATAAGCAAAATTGCCGCATTTGGGGTGAAGAGCAACCAGAAGCCGTTCAAGAACTGCCCATGCATCCCGAAAAATGCACTGTTTGGTGTGGTTTGTACGCTGGTGGAATCATTGGACCGTATTTTTTCAAAGATGCTGTTGGACGCAACGTTACGGTGAATGGCGATCGCTATCGTTCGATGCTAACAAACTTTTTGTTGCCAAAAATGGAAGAACTGAACTTGGTTGACATGTGGTTTCAACAAGATGGCGCTACATGCCACACAGCTCGCGATTCTATGGCCATTTTGAGGGAAAACTTCGGACAACAATTCATCTCAAGAAATGGACCCGTAAGTTGGCCACCAAGATCATGCGATTTAACGCCTTTAGACTATTTTTTGTGGGGCTACGTCAAGTCTAAAGTCTACAGAAATAAGCCAGCAACTATTCCAGCTTTGGAAGACAACATTTCCGAAGAAATTCGGGCTATTCCGGCCGAAATGCTCGAAAAAGTTGCCCAAAATTGGACTTTCCGAATGGACCACCTAAGACGCAGCCGCGGTCAACATTTAAATGAAATTATCTTCAAAAAGTAAATGTCATGAACCAATCTAACGTTTCAAATAAAGAACCGATGAGATTTTGCAAATTTTATGCGTTTTTTTTTTTAAAAAAGTTATCAAGCTCTTAAAAAATCACCCGTTATATACATTAGGGTGATTCAAAAAAAAATTTTTTTTTTCGTTTGGTACTCGGAAAAATAGGTTGCTAGACACCTCAAAGAAAGCCTCTCCAAATATGAGTTCTTAATTATAACGGGAAGGTTCTCCTACATACAGTTTTCTATTTTTTATTATTATCAGATAGAAATTTTATATCTCGCTTCCAACTACTTGAAAAAATATCTTGTTCTTTAGATTTTGTAGGAAATTGAATGCTCTACAAAAAAGGTTTCCACGATTTTTTCGTAAACCCAACTGTTTAAAAAATATTAACAGTTAAATTTTGATGATTTTTGGGAAATTTTTTTATTTCTTATTAATTTTATAACTCAATGAAAAAAATCATTATGAATGACGACACTCATAGGTTCTTGGAGAGGCTTTCTTAGATATGTCTAGGAACCTAGTTTTCCGAGTACCAAACGAAGTTATAAAAATTATATAAGATTTGCATAAAGTATATAGCATAAGCAAACATCTGGCGTGCCATTCCACACATAGCATGCATAACTAGTTGCAATTGTAACTACTTACCTATTCTGAAATTATAACAATAAGTTACCACTTAATCACTTCATATCCTAAATAAAAATAACAGCTTAAAAAAATTGCAGATTTTATGAAAATCTTTAAAAAATTCTCTCAGGAAAAATGTTCTCATTATCGACACAAAGAATGGAGAATATTTGACTGTTTTCGCAAAATTGATATCTCTCGAGAAGTAAATTACTTTAGCTGTGTTCATAAGGGTTAATGTTGAAAACATTACTGTACTTTCTGATTACAGCTTTTATACTTTTATATAAGGCAAACATAAATCCATTATTTCTTCTGCGAATTTTGTTTTATCTCTTTGATTGACTGAAAACGGGTACCACGGAGCGGCACTTTCAGTTTGGAGAACAAAAAAAATCACACAGAACCAACTCTGTTGAAAATTGTGGTTGATCGATGGTATTCATTGCTCTTTTGGCTTTAAATTAGGTCACAATCATGGCTCAATACGATGGGGCATTATCATCGTGTAAAGTCCATGAATTATTCTTCCACAA
The DNA here is from genome assembly GCA_027475135.1 of Bactrocera correcta. Taxonomy (NCBI): domain Eukaryota; kingdom Metazoa; phylum Arthropoda; class Insecta; order Diptera; family Tephritidae; genus Bactrocera; species Bactrocera correcta. The sequence continues at coordinate 81,894,514 of CM050326.1, forward strand.
TTCGCGTCATTTTCGACGGATGTTCTTGCGCAAACGTCTCAATATGGCCAAATAGAACCAATCATTAACCGTCAGTCCCTCCGGAACAAATACATGATTCACCAAACCACGAATATCGAAAAATACAGTGAGCATCATCTTGATTTTTTAGGGGATGCGGAATTTTTTTTTTTTTTTTTCCTTCATTCTGATGATTGTTGATTTGTTGACTTGCAGTTATAATGCTTTCCATATAAGTATGTGGGATCGGAATGATTACGATACTCTTTTTGAAAAAAAAAACGAAAGCAGAAACGCGTTTCATACCCAAAATTAATACCAAACTCTCTCAAACGGACTCGCGATGTCGAGATCTCTTGTCATCTCACTAACACTTGCCTGAGGATTTTCATTCAATTTTTCAATATTTTTATTAGTTGAAGAGCCAGAGAGCCAGAAGCTAGAAGAAGAGCTTTAAAATCCTTGTACCACTCGTAGGTTTGTGTTTTTGATAAAACTGAGCTTTTTCCAACATTTCGCACACGAAATTTGGTTAGTGGTACATAATTTGAGACAAATTATTTGCTCGATACTTTTACCCACATTTCTTATTAGGAAAATTCTCAAACAGTTTTATAATTGCTTGACTCAGTATTGTTTAAGCATACGTCCAAGATGGAATGAAAAAAAAAAATGTACACACTTTTTTACAAATTTCCTTCTAGTTATAAGACTAAACCGCAAACTAGACGGCTCAAAGTGGATGTCCCGAAAACCAATTGTAGAAAATATTGATAAAACCAGTAATGCAGTAGCTAAAAATGTCCCAGAACACCGTTTAAAAATGTTTTTGTACGTAAGGCTGCGCACAAGAAGAAGATTGACATATGGTTGTCATACGAGTTAACGCAAGAAGAACTTGAACTGAACCGAACCATCTGCGTTTCACTGCTAATTTGAAACAAATCAAATCATTTCTGATGCATATGGTTTCTCGTGAAGAAAAGTGGGCCGCTTATGATAAAGTCAAGTGAAAACTGTTCTGGTAAAATCACGGTGAGCCATCGCAAACTGTAGCTGGTTTGGTTATGTATTTGGTGCATATTATCACCAGGGTAGAGAACAATCTACCATGAGTTGATTACTCTACGACCAAACGTGCAATTCGAATCTGTAATGTCAAAAAATGAATCGCTTGAAGAAAAGTCAAGGAAAATAAGGGGGCTTGGTTGGAAGATTCTTATACATACACCTTATAGTTCGAATCTAGCACCAAGTGATTATTTCGATGTTCTGATAACCTGAATGTCGCCTAGGCAATGTACATTTTCAGAAGAAATAAAACTGAAGTTCTTATGAGAACAAGCTCTTCAGAAGTCTTATAAAAACTTCTCAAAGGTACTGTGTCAATCTTAGAGATAAATAAAATCTTACTGGTTGCATCAAACTTCTCTGCTTTCCTTGTAGAGAAACTATCAACTTCCAAATAAGGTATGCGTGTTATATAAGATTATAGAAGGGTTCAGTAGACGAATTATGTTTCGGGAGAAATTTTTTATCCGCAAAGAATGGGTAGGATAAAATTGGGAAAATGCAGAAGATATACAAAGAATGCCTAAGTTATCTCTCCGAGTACTATATTGCCATCGGATTGAATAAGAACTTCTTCCATAGATTCATATTCTACTTGGGATATTTTTTGGGTATACAACTGCAATTGGAGATAAGGAGGTAGCCACTACCATAGTAAGACGAGTGTGTGGGATTATCAGCTCAGATAAGTCTGCTCCTGACATTGAACAGCGTTAAAATTTGATGAAAAAGGATTTTTTATGCCACGCCAAGGGTTATATAGTATTTTGTTTAAGATTTAAAATATTTGGAATTGTATCAAGTTTAGCTTTTAGTGTATTTAAATTTAGAGTATTATTCGTCGGATAAAGCTGCAAATCTGCTACACGAGATGCAAAGCGCCAATTGAAGCTGCTTTAATTTTCCTTTATTTTAGCTTTTTAAACATAATAATATCGATACTCTTTTCAAGAGATGCTACTTTGGAAACGGCAAGGAATTGAGAATCAGATTCATCTTTAGACGAAGCAAAAATACGCTCTATACGTCTCCTACCATTACCGTCTTATTATAGGGCGCTGAAACATGGACCCGTGATGAGAAAATAATTGGAGCATCCGTGAGAGTTGTTCTTCACATGGTCCATTTGGAGCTGCCCGCGTGAGCGATGAGTACAGAAAAATATGGAACTACGAACGGTTTGATGTAGAGAAGGCAGTATGTATTTACAGAAGAAGTAACAGGGTGCCAAGTCTGGCAAATATGCTAGCTGTTTGTTGACTCTCGTTTCATGGCAGTCACATTCAAGCTAGAATGCGACGCCGCATTCAGGTCAGATCAGGAACGAGTGTGACATAGTCAAGTTTTGACACGCCACTTACCCAAATGGTTGAGACGATTTTGCATTCAGGTCTTTTGTTACTAGTATAGCATTGTCCGACTTTGACATGCTTTACTTATGCCTAAATGGTTGAGACCATTCATAAGAGCTGTTGAGATCCTCTGGGCGACGATGGTTTTCAAACCATAACTTCTTCAATGTTATCGTCATTAACAGAGGTGGATGGATGACTCGCATGAGACAAGTTTTCGAAGATTTCACGACCTTCACTGAATGTTTTGTGCCACTCAAATACTTAAGTACGTAATAAAGTAGATCACCTGAAGTAATTTTAACGATAAACCGATAGACAAACGTCAAAATCAAACAGCTGTCAAGCGCAGACCAACTAACTGAAATATGAGTATCAAACTTTACAAGATCATAAATAAAAATTTTACCAATCTAGGAAAATAATTATCGAATAGGTCTGTGCGTGAAGTTTATATGAACCTTACGACCATATGAAACTCGGTCTCAGTAGGCGAGTCGAGTTTATCAAATAGTTGCATAAGTCGTCCCAGCTAAAGTCAGTTGAAGTTCTATTCGGTCAAAACAAAGTCAAAAAAGTCCACCGAAGTCTTCTTAAACTAGTTTCTCGTGTTACTTCGTTTAGAACCATCAGCATAAATCAAGCAAGGTATAGACGTACCAAGTTAAGTCAAATCAAGTTGAATAGAATCAGGTCATCAGGTCAAATTAACTAATTGCTTTTTTCTGCAATCCTCAACAGCGCTTTCGAAGTTAAAAAAAAATAAGAAAAATAAATTAACACCGCTTAGCCAGCAAAAAGACGGCTGTAATTGCATTTCTTGCACAGTCATTTCGCCTTTGGTTGTAAATCATTTGCACATGCATACTTAATTTGTTGGAAAAATAAAGAAAAACAAGAACAAAAAATAAATTAAAGCAAAAACAAATGCAAACAACTAAAATAAACAGTGTTAATGAGGCAAACCATGTCGACGGCAGCTGAGAATTCTCCGAAAAAATCACTATTCAGTGGCGGTTCGAGAAAGAAAAACAAAGAAGAAGGCGAATAAAAACAAAGCGTGTTTAAATACGAGTGCAATAAGCAAGCAAACATTGCGGAAATTAGTAAAACTGGGCAAGAATGCAAATAAGCCGAAGTTGGGCGTCAACAAGTCACAGAGCGGGCAAAAGACTGCGAGCCACGGCAAAATTCGTGGAATACAAAGCGAGAAAAACTGTCTGCTGTTGGTGTTTTATTGCGAGCTAAAGAAGCAGAAAAGGCCAATTCAAAGCGAAGTAAAGAAACAGAGCAGCTAATTAAGACATCAACAGGGATGAGGGCAGCAAAGAGCCAGGCAGCAGTGAGCGCGTCGGCAGCCGCCGCCTTTCGAGGAAAATTTTTTTGCACTTCCACTTTGACTTTCACTTCACCAGTGTTTTTACGCTTCGCTCTCTTCTCTTCTCTCTTTCTCATTTCTATTACGTTATTGTAGCGCCGCAATCATTTGTACCGCACATTAATCACGTGACAGCAACAATATGTTGCTGCCGGCTTGCCACACAGTTGGAAGACATATTTGTCAAACACGAAATGACTAGCGGACATCTTGTGTTGTGTCGCAGAGTCACAACAAAGTATAGAAGGGCAGCATAGTCGACATAGTCGCACCCCCCCTTTGGCCAATGCCGTGCAACAATGCGTTCGTGGGAATTGCGAATTGGTCGCCGAAAGCCAGTTGACGTTTGAAGGAAGTCGTCGGAAGTGAGAACACTGTGTTGAACGAAAGTAATTTGTCACGGCGACAAGAGTTCGTGTAAAGTAGAAGTTTGTAGAGTAGTAAGGCAGGAAGTACGTGGAATTGGTTGGTCAGCTGGAATTTAATTAAAACTTTCCCCAACACGTGTTTGCAGTTGGACAGCGAGTGCAAGAAGTCAGCAAACAAATTGGTGAACAAATGAATAGTTGGTGCTTATGATTCGTGGCAATTAAAATGATATTCGTGTTGGAATGATTTAATGAAAATGCAGCTTCTTGACTTAGTGTGCTTATAATGGATCTTAAACGGGTATGCACTTATGCTGAATGGGCTCTTATCAACCCGAAACTGTACATAATTTGAGGGTTTGTATCCACTTTGGGGAAATTTTCTTTGAATTAGTTCTATTGACTTGAAACATTCACACGACTTTCGTAGATATAATAATTTCTTTTCAGCAATACGGCTCTTTTCTGACTCAATGGGAGAAGAGCAACCCGAAGAGCATTAAGAGCTGCCATTTCAACTAGAAAAAACAATACTCGTAGTTTGATCTATTTTATGCCGGTAAAAATACCGTAAGAAAACCGTCAATAGCGAGAACACATCGGTGAGCAAATAATTTGACGTTTCGGCCGGATCCACCAAGACCGTGTGATATCACACCGTTGGACTTTTTCCTGTAGGAATATCTAATGTCTAAAGTCTATGCAGACAATCCCACTTCAATTGAGTTCTTAGAGTAAAACATCATGCGCGTCATTCGCCAGTTACCAGTCGAAATGCTCGAACAAGTCATTGAAAATTGAACTCAACAAATAGAGGTGCCGCAGCCAACATTTGAAGAGATAATCTTCAAAGCATAATTGCCTAAGAATGTTCCTTCGAATGATAATAAACATTTCCCATTAGATTTGAAATTTCTGTGTTTTATCATTAAAAAAGTAGGGAACTTCGATATGGATCATCCTTCATAACGCAGTCACCAACTAACAAGGGCATATGCCTAACTTTGGAGCCATAAGGTTTAAATTGAAATCTGCTACGATTTAGTGATTCTTAACTCAGAACTCAGGGAGTATCTGACCTTAAAAGCAATAGTATCAAGACGAGCCTGATGATGAACTCGTCGGAATACCTGGTCATAGCGGAATCACTGGAATATGCAAAACCGTTCAGCTTGACAGAGAGACTTGCCCGATTACATCAAATTAGTGGGTCTCCGGATTTTGGGATTTTGTTGCTTAGCAAACAACGGTAAACAATTAGTCTGGCAATACTTTAAGTAAGGTGGATCTTGTCGCAAACGCTTGAATTCTTACCGTATATTGCGGTACAGTTGAGATTTTTTTCAGACGTTAACTGTCAAGGTGTGGAGGAAGGTGAGGTTAATACAACCAACTAACCAGCTTTGGAAACACTGAGGTTGAAAACACTCGGCAGTTATATATTCTGTAAAATTGACGAAACAGCCGGAGTCGGTTAACACTTGTGTGAGATGCAGTGGCCAAGCTCTGTGGAAACTGGAGGCTTGAAACAAGCGGATTGTTATATAAATGCTTATAAGCCTAGCGATGTTGTGCGTTGGGTTTGGGAGCCTCTACGATGATTTAAGGGCATGGAACTGGAATTTTCGGCCTTTAAATTGGGAAGGTGTCAATGCTCAGCTGATTGGTGTCCTCGTAAAATTAAAGACTGACATCAACACCGTCCAAGAAATGCGATAGACGGGACAAAAACGAGAGTGGGTTCTTGTGACATTTACCACAGCGGTCATATACAGGAGCGGGATTCATGGTAGGAGAGAAAACACGTTACCGAGTCCTGGCAAGAAAATGGATCAAGCTACTTGGCTGTTTGCGTATCGAAAAGTTCGTAACTAGATGGATCATTTGGGATCAAGCTCAAGCTTGGAAGTAGATTTAGAGCCGATTGAATTAAACTAACTGGTTATATGTAACTTTAGTTCTAAGTCCGGACGTAATATTCCACAATTTTCGAAAAATCTCTTTACATATTTACATGCATCTACCTAAAGTATTTTCTACCTTCTCTTTAACAAAAAATGAGCTGACAATAAACTCTTTAAACCAAAATTCATTACATCATCACTATCACCGTATAATTGCTAAGGTAAACTCTATAAGACTACAAATGGTCTATACTGCACTAAAAACCACTTTTGATGTGGTTATTGTTGTTGTTTCGATTTAAATAACTCGTTGAGGGGGAAGCAAACTGCCAGCGGCGACATGACATGACCCCACTGCGGAGCGATGCGACAGGACTGCAAGTGCCACAGCTCACTTACAGACACCACTTGTGTTGGCTCGCTGTGTGGACCACGCTGTGGACCTCGTTGAAGTGTTGAAAATAATTGGCAAATGTCAACAGAAGAGCTGCGCTGCAAGCGGCGACAAACAAGTTTCCCTTTTCACAGCGAACATATTTTTAAGGGTAATGGAAGGAGCAAAAGGCCAAAAGCGCTATATTAGTACAACAATAAAAGCAACAGCATGAAAAATTACTCGTATTTACAGTTCATGCTAACTGGTCGTGAGCAACGCATGGGCTAATGGAGTGCAGCTACTAGTTGGCTACAACAATAAGAACAACAAAAAAAATATATAATAAGAGATAAAGCAACAACAATTATGAAGAAAAGTACAACAAAAAAAAAAATTAAAACAAAAATCAAATAGCTAATCCCACAACAAAAGCAACAATAATAAAAAACAAAAATAAAATAGCTAATCCAACAAGAAAAACAACAATAATAATAGGAAATGCAACAAGAAAAACAACAATAATATTAAGAAATACAACAACAAAAACATTACGAAATGTTGTAAATGCTTAAGAAAAGGTAAAAAACCTATTCTTAAAGCAATAACAAAAACAAAGAAAGAAGTTTGTCAAAATACAACAAAAAATCTGTAAAACAAAAACAAAAAAATTTTGTGAAATAAGAAAACAATAAAAAAAAATTTAAAAATAAAAACAACAAGAAACAGTCAAAAATCTTCATGGAAAACAACAACAACAAAATTTAAAAAAGTACAAGAATTTTACAAAAGTTAAAAGAACTACAACAATAATCAAATTATTTGTTAAAATCACAACAATTAAAACAACAAGTGTTTTACAAACAACAACAAAGAATATTTTGTAAAAATGACAAAACAGGAAAAACAACAAAAAACAATTCAATTAGAAGTTTTATAAAAACAACAACAACAACAAATCGGTAAAATAAACAGCTACAAAATGTTATAAAGTAAAAAAACAACAACAATAAAGAAATTAATTGTTAAAATAACAACAATAAAAACAACAACAAACAAATCTTTTACAAAAATCACAAAAACAAAAACAACCAAATATTGTGAAGGCAACAACAAAAACAACAAATGTGAAAAAAATAATTTTTTAAAAATTAAAACAACAAAATGATGTAAAAGAAAAACTCACAACCACAAACAAAAAATTTTGTTAAACAACAACAATATGTTATAGAGAAAAATAACAACAATTAATTTTTTTTTTTTAATAATTAAAACAACAAATAATTTTTTTGGAAATTTACAACAACAAAAATGGTGTGAAAGCCGCGACAATAACAATTTTCTAACATCAACACCTACAATAAAAACGAATTGTACAACAACAACAATCGCGCCTGTGCTTTTAGTCAGTTAGTCGCTGCATTTTCGCCATTAAATATCGTTGCATATCGCCAGGCGCCACAGCGTCGCGTCGCCCCAATTGAAAATGTGCATACTTTATGTGCTGTTGCTGCACTTTTGAACAATTTTCCGCCATTTACGTTATAATTTAATGTAAAATTTTGAAGTTACGTTGAGCGTGTCAACAGAGAACACTAAAATTTGAACAACAAATGAAACCATATTTACAAAATGGCTGTAATTGCTGACAAAGTGTGGGGGAAACTAACCAACTGTCCACATGAAAGTGTATATACATATATAAATATATATATATATATATTTGTGCGCTGTTATGAACCCCAGACTTGCAGCAAGTTACGTCCCACGCTTCAGTAGCTGCCTGGCGTCTGCCTCCGGACAGCCCTTCATCACTTAAACGGAATGTTTAAAATTTAGTTTAATTGAAATGCTCAAAATTTTAAGCAACTACCGCAGCCTGGACACCCACACGAATGTCGCGCCGTACACTGGTGCCGTCAGACCCAAATATTTTGCTCTGGTTTGCAATGCATTTTCGAGACTTTTGCGTTGAAATTGAAAAAGTTTTTCCATTTAACGCAGATTACCGTTATAGTTGCTGTTGCTCAGCGGCTAGCTTTGGTGTTGTCCAAATGAGCGCGCACACAAATACATACACATACATACTGTATACCTATTGTATGTGGCGGCTAGCTGCCATTTAGTGTCGTCCATATTTCGGTTCATAAGCAGCAATACGCTTTGGCTTCCACTGCTGAACCATAATTCTGCCACTACCCCGCCGCTGTTGTGCTGCGAGCAACGGTGGAAGCTCACAAAATTTTACATTAATGAGTTAATAAGTTTGGCCAAAAATTGACGGCATTTTTGGCGATTGTTAGCGCAAAGCAATCAAAAGTGGCTAAAAAGAAAAGCGAACATAAATTACAACACAAATAAGTAAGGCGGATATGAAAACGCTCCGAAAGGTAAGAAATACTAGAAAAAATATTAGGTTTGGTGGAACCGAAGCTCTAATACCCTTCACAGGTACATTTTTTATAACATAAAGTGGCATGAACAATATTTTTCTTGATTTTGATCGGTCAGTTTGTATAACAGCTATATGTTATAGTGGCCCGATCTAAACAATTTCTTCGGAGATTGTAGTGATGTCTGAAGTTATCATCCAAGCCGACTTTTGTGACGAAACCTATTCAAATAAAAATGTTTTCATACGAGCACTTGAGTTCGAAAGGTTAATTTGTATGACAGCTATGTATATACTATAGTAGTCTCATCTCAACAATTTTTTCGATTGATTTCGATCGTTCAGTTTGTTTGGCAGCTACATGCAATAGTGGTTCGATCCGTACAATTTCTTAGAGAATTTTTAGTAATAATCAGTGCCAAATTTTAAGAAAATATCTTGACAACGAAAAGAGTTTTCCATACGAAGACTTGATTTTGAAAATACAGTTTATATGACAGCTATATGCTATAATGGTTCGATCCGAACAAATTCATTGAAGTATTTTATGGATAATAATCAGCGCCAAATTTCGTGAAGATATCTTGACAAATAAAAGAGTTTCCCATACAAGGACTTGCTTTTGATTATTCAGTTTGTATGACAGCTATATGCTATGATCGTCTGACCCAAAAAAAAATTTTTCGGAGATAATGGTACTCCTGAAAAAAATTATTCATGTCAAATTTTGTAAAGGTATCTTGACAAATAAAAGAGTTTTCCATACAAGGACTTGCTTTTGATTGGTCAGTTTGTATGGCAGCTATATGCTATAGTAGTCCGATGTCGTCGGTTCCGACAAGTGAGCAGCTTCTTGATGAGAAAAGAAAGTGTGCAAAATTTCAAATCGATATTTCAAAGGAGGACCGAAATTTTGTATTTACAAACGAACAGACGGACTTAGCTAAATCGAGACAGGTCCACATACTCACTATTTTCAGATACCATATACTTTATAAGCTTGTTATTATTGTTGGAGCTGCCGAATTCGGTTGAGTTTACAGTTCTTGGGAGAATCCGTGTCCGTTACGGTTACCCGCCTATCGTGGGAACGGATACTTCATAAGCTCTCCGACGTTTCCTTCCAGGCCTTACAAACTTCGTGGAAAACTTAATATAGTCTGTTCAGAGTATAAAAATATGGCGCAGACGTAAGAAAAAATTTTTGTTTGAAGAAGGAATTACTACTATGCGGACGACCGGACACCCAAGTGAGACTCTGTATCTCTCTGGTACTCTGGACTCTGTAGGAGCCTATAGAATTGGTATTAAATTATGCAGAGATTTCTACACTTTGTACTACTAATCCAATAACAACGGGTTAGTCATTTCTACAATTAGTTAAAATTTACCAAAAAAGCAGAGAATATTAATGTTAAGTAGCAAGTCTCGTCGATTAGAAAATATTTACCAAAGACCCACTGTCGAGAAATGTTCAAGAGAATGATTATATAACGTCAGCAGAGCTACAACCACGCTTCTACGTCCTTCTTCTTGTACGTCAATGGATTGAGAAAGTTAATATTTCGATTCCCTGCTATTGACTTTTTCGAAGTTTTCATTAATTGATGGAAGCCTGGATAGTTCTAATAGTCCTCAAAAGTTCTCTTTTAAGAGTTTGAAGAGGTAGTTTCTGCATTACCTGCCCAATTCATTGGTTTTTCGCGATTTCCAAAGTATAATGGGAGTTTGGGCAATTGCAAAAGCTCTCGAAAGCTCTATGCAAAGCTTCGGAATTCGAATTTCAACCACAATCTCCGTATTTCTTGCATACTTCTATGGCCTTTATGGTATTTGAATGCTGTTATTCAGAAAGATAATATCTTTATTCCCTGACATTGATTTTTTCGGTGTTTTCATCAAACGATGTAAGCTTGGAAAGCTGCAAAAGTCCTCAAAAGCTCTATCAAAAGTTTGAAGAGGTAAATAGTTTCCGCATTACTTGCCCGATTCGCTAGTTATTCAGAATTTCTAATGTATGATGGGAGTCTGAATAATTACAAAAGCTCTTGAAAGCTCTATGCAAAGCTTTGTTGGAATTACAACCACAACCTCCATATTTTTGGCATATTTTTTTGGCTTTTACGGTTTTTTTATCGAATGATCTGAGCAAGAAAGTGTGTGGAAATGGGATGATCTCTACCCATCCAAACCGCAGACCTTAGGTCTAATTTTAGTTCGAATCGAATCGATAATCTCATAACTCTAGTTTAGTCCGCTGGCTTTCTCATTCACGTGACTACGCCGAAGACTATCAAGTGGATTCTATTACTATAATGCAACTCTGAGAGAATATGTCCTTTATTTTTGTTCGTCTCTAAGGCTCTCCTTTGATTTGAATCAACCATGGTAAAATCAAGCAGAAGCTCGAAATATTAAAAGTCGTTAGTAGATTAACAACAAAACAATATACTCTTCTACACCAAACAGATTCGGGTATAAATACAACCACCCAAAACTAGCAAAGGGCAATCAAGATATCAGCGTATCTATATATTTTCCAAGAACTCAATCTGCGTGCTTCTTCGTCCGCTTAAAACTTTAAATTGAGATGTGTAATTATCCAAAAGTAAATTTTAAACTTTTCACCAAAAAGCAAGCGCTAAGTGGGGTAAGCAAAGTAAAAAGAGTGTGTGTAGTTTATCTAGAGAAATGAGCAACATAGTAGACGCACGGTTGCACAAGTGAGTAAGCGGGTAAGTGAGTGAATTTTACTTCCCCTCCCCCTGTGAGTAAGTGAGTGAGCAAGCAATCGAATAAGCAACTTTGTAAGTAAGCTGCCGACTCATTGATTCTGCATGTCGCTTTGGCACAGCTGCAGAAATTATTTATGAAGAACTTGCTGTCATTTTCGCAAAGAGAAAGACAGAAAAAGAAAAAAAATAAAAAACAAAAACTAATAACTTTTTCTGATTCGTAGCATCGTTTTGGGAGTCTTGCTTTTCAAGTACGATACAAGTTAAAATAAATTGTAATGAAAACTTAAAGTTGACTTTATGCGCGTTGCGTTTCTCACTCTTGACGCTCGCTCCCACACTCTGTGTACCGTTAATGTGAGTAAGAGTGAAAGCGATGTGAGTAGTGGAGCATGTTGTGCTAGTAATTACTGCTGTCAAATATGACAGATTCGAAAACTTTAAGTTGTTGTGGTAAAATTTCCATCATTTGAAATAAGTTGAGCCGAGGAGTGTGGTCTTAATTGGATGGTATATCAAGGATAGACGAGCGTATAATAAAGGGAAAGACATAAATTTTAATTGCTTTGACCTTTTTACACCTTCCTAAAAACATATTAGAAGAAGAAATTTACCCGGTAAAGCAGTAGATAAATTAATTGCTAATCAAACAACTTTCCAGAAGAGCTCAATTTCGCAGTGGTTATCGGTATATTTCTGAGATGATAAACTAATATTACTGCTTTAGGTGAGTTATATATAGAGTTATCAGGCAGAGATTAAACCATTGTAACAAAGACAATTTCCATCCTTAAATATGTACACCACTCTTTTCGAACCTTTTATATTTCAGCACATATGAACTTAATAAACCGCTGAATAGCAAAAATCCTATTCAGCTCAAGAAAACATTAGCTGAATGTACCACTGAATGTCAAAGCGCCTACTCAGCTTAGGAAAATGTTAGCTGAATTATCCGCTGAATACCAAAAAAACAATTTAGCTTAAGAAAATGTTAGCTGAAACCAAAATACCTGTCTGTTCAGCTTAAGAAAATATTAGCCGATAAAATCGCTAAATACCAGAAAGACAATTCAGCTTAAAAAAATGTGAGTTGTACAGCGAAACAACTATTTAGCGTAAGAAAACGTAAACGAACACATCACTGAATATAAAAACAGCTATTCAATACAAGATATGCTATTTGGCTTAAGGAATCGTCGTTAAATATACCGCTGAATAACAAAAATCCTATTCAGCTCAAGAAAGTATTAGCTGAATATCCCACTGAATGTCAAAGCGGCACTCAGCTTAGAAATATGTTAACTGAATTATCCGCTGAATACTAAAAAACAGTTTGGCTTATAGCTGAATATCAAAAGAACTATTTAGAGTAAGAAAACGTAAGCGAATACATCACTGAATATCAAAACGTCTATTCAATATAAGAAAATGCCATTTAGCTTAAGGAATCTTTGGTAAATAATCCGCTAAATAACAAAAATCTCATTCAGCTCAAGAAAGTTTTAGCTGAATGTACCACTGAATGTCCAAGCGCCACTCAGCTTAGGGATATGTTAGCTGAATTATCCGCTGAATACTAAACGAATCAATCGCTGTATATCAAAACGTGTATTCAAGTAAAATGAATTTTAAAGTTAGCTGCATGAATCGCTGCAGAGCAAATCTCCTATTCAGCTTAAGAAAATATTAGGTTAGTATATCACTGAATATCAAAATCTCTACTCATGTTAAGAAAATGGCTGAATAAGGCGCTGAATATCAAAACGCCTATGCAAATAAAATTAAGAAAAAGTTAGCTGAATAAAGCTATGAGTATCAACACGCCTATTCAGCTTATGAAACTTTCATTTGAATTATATACTGAACACCAAATGACTATTGAATAAGAAAATATGAAGATGAATCAATCGCGAATAGAATACCGCTGAGTGTCAAAACGTCTATTCAAAGAAAGTTACAAAAAAAATGTGTGCTGAATTAGGCAATGAATATCAACATGTTTATTCAGCTTACGAAAATGACATTTGAATTAATTACTGAACACCAAAATGACTATTGAGCCAAAGCAAATGTTAGCTGAACTAATCGGTGAATATCAAAACTCCTCTTCAGCTTAAGAAAATGTTAGCTGCATAAAGTGTTGAATATCAAAACGTCTATTCACATAAAATTAAGGAAAAGTTAGCTGAGTGATTCAGTGAATAACAAAGCGCGTATTCAGCTCAAGAAAATGTTAGCTGAATAAAGGCTGAATTAAAGCATTAATTCACCTTAAGGTAAAGTTAGATAAATAAACCGCTGAATATCAGAATGCCTATTGAGCTTAAGAAAATGTCAGCTGAATAAAGTGCTGAATACCAAAGCATCTATTCACTTTAAGAAATTGTTAGATAAATATATCGCTGAACATCAGAACGCTTATTAAGCTTAAGAGATTGATAGCTGAATATATTCAGCTTAAAAAAATACCAGCTGAATGAGGCGCTGAATAACGAAAAGACTCTTTAGTTCAAAAAAATTTTCGCTGAAACCAAAACGCTTGTTCAGCTTAAGATAATGCCAGCTGAATGAGGGGTTGCATGCCAAAATACTGATTTAGTTTAAGAAAATGTTAGCTGAATTAATCACTCAAAACCAAAGCACATAGATATATTATAATGAGGTTCATCCTAGCAGCTGAGCACAGATTGAATAACAATTCTGCTATAAACTTATGGTATAACATTGTTCCTCACCGCAGACAATGAGAGTTTTGACCAGAAGAATTTGATAAGATTCACATAAAAGTTTCCAGCTTAGATCATTAAGTTTGCAATAAAGGTGAGCTGATAGACGACCAAAGAAGTTTTGAACGATTTTTTCTGTCGTTAATGATTAATTTTATTTGGTAATCCCAGTTGGTTCTACATTTAGTACAGTTTAACGACCGTATTATAAATTCAGTATAATTTCCTTCTAGGGTTATGACTCGTTTGATGGCCTCTTGTAGAAGCTCGAGCTCCCTGTATTATGCAAATGTGAAACCGAGTATATTGAGCTTTTCATAAGTTTTTATAACTTTTCGTGACATCTTTAAGTTTTAGAAAACCCTATGGTTTCATGATTAGGTTATTATCTGGGCTATGACAAAACAAAAATTTTATATAATAAAAGTGACTATGCTTTTCCATCAACTACCGAGTCATCAGTTGTAAAGACCTCTTTTTAACAGTTTATCATACAATATATAAGGAGTATACTGCACTGACAGCAATTTTTGTCCCCAGCTGAGCTTCTCTAAACTTCTCAGATTAAGAAAGTGATTATAGTGGCCTAGATCTTTGAATACGTAACTATTTTTCGGAAGATCATGGGTTAAAATTGTAAAATATTACCTTGAAGTACAAAAATTCCTAACCCGTAGGATTTAGGGGTCAAAGCAACATCATCATTTACTAAAACCACAAAAAATAGCTGTATGTCCTGGAAAATTTTCGAATTCAAATTCGTAATCAGGACAACTCAACTACCCCACATACCACTTAGTACCGCAATTGCAATTTTTTTCTTCAGTTGTATAATTTATGCAAAAACTTTACACTCCACACACAGCCAACGCCAGTTAAGCCCATGTAGACTTCCTTAATTGACAAAATATTCGAAAGAGAATAATCAAAAAGGCATTTACGCAATTTACATAAAAAAGCACTAAAGCTTATTGCGGGCACATTTCACTTTCATGCGAACTTGTGAGAAAGAAAATAATAAAAAAAAGGAGAAGAAATAAATTTAAATCGATTCGGTGTGCTTTAAAATGATTTCAAAGGGCTAGAAGTGGAAAGAAGAAAACAAAGAGAAATATTTTTGCAATTCAGCAAAGGAAAATTTAGCGCGACAATAAAAAAATCTTAGTAAAAGGCATGCATACTCAATGCTAAATAATGTATATTTACTATATAGAAAATACAACAACAACTAAATGTACACACAGTCGCACAAACACAAACTTACAGCTTATGACCGCTGGGCCGCCGCTGGTCAGCATTAGCGATGTCTGCGCGGTTGCCGACGTTGAACCCGACGGATGATTTGGCAATGGTGAGGGCATCCTCGCAGCACCGCAGGTGGTACCGGCCGTGGCGGCGGTCAAAGGCACTGGTTGTTGCCCCGGCATGTTGAGGCCTATCACATTAACGCCATTCATGCTGCCTGCACGATTCAAGCATACGAGTACAAATACAATTTACAATTTACAAAATTACAACAATACACGGCCAATGCGAGCACAATTAATTACCATATATTATATACCTATACATATAGTATATATATAAATACGCAACAACAACAATGGTAAAATATACAAAAGCAAAAGAAGATTATGCGTGTATAACGGTATTTTTAGGTACATAAAAAGATACTTTTTCGTTAGTACATTTATGTGGTATATCAATATGGAAGTATATAATGTGTATATGTATGTACAGTGGCTAAAACATGTTTGAAAGTATCATAAATATTATTTCTTGGAGTCGATTCAAGCTATTTGGGTCCACGTTGGAATATAAATATGTAGAATAGCTAATGCTATATCCGCTGGATGAATCTCGGACATGTAAGTAAAAGTCGGCGATCACCGGAAATTCCGAACGCACTAAGTAGCAAATCGGAATAGATCATCGCTCTCAGCAAGGTCCTCCATTCAATGGTTGTAGAAATTCTAACTGGACACTGCCTATTCAGAATTCATGCGGTAAGATTGAACATCGAATCTCATACTTTTAGGTATCCAGCTCGCACATCACGGAGGAAAAGAACAATGATTCCATGGGTGCATTCTACGCCGAACTCACGAATACTTATGAAAGCTGCGCATTTGACAGTGCTAAAATGTTTCTTCGGGACTTTAACGCAAATATCAAGCATGACTGATATTTCGCCATCGTAATATGCATAAGGCAAAAGAAGTAGCTCCGGCTCGTGGCTTAAATTTCAATCGGAACAAAGTTACTATTAAGATTTATCGCCGTCAATAATGTAGTTACTTCCCAGTGAATAGGAAAAGGTCGGGTCGGAAAGCTGTGATTATAGAAGATGGCCAAGCCACTGCTACAACGACCAAGCTTACAAAGGGAACTGGACGTGAGCTTCTACTTGAGTCGTTCACGAACGATTTCGGAAGATGAAGACGAAACACATACGCCGTTTTAAGTGCTAAAAATTAACGAAAAAAAAACAAAAAAAAAAACACCGAGAGAGAGAGGTGATTGAGGTATGTAAAGGTATGTTGCTCGAAAGTTCAATCAGAAGATTAAGTAACGGATTCAACCTTTACGCGCGAGGTGTCCGTCGTCCTGTACCTATAAACACGCTGATCTGGTAAAAAAGCACACCATCCACAGAATACGAGATACGACAATTAAGTAATGAGACTGATTCCATAAGAACCGTATATTTGAAAATTATTCTACAACTCTGCCATCCCCTTTAAAGTAGCCCCCTTGGGCAGCTATACAGCGATTCCAGCAGTTTTCCATGCTTCGTAACATTTCTGGAACGCTTCGACTGGGATGTCCGCGGGTACCCTCGTCACGGCCGTCTGGATGTCCGTAATCAACTCAAAATGGGTTCCTTTGACCCCCGATTTGGTTTTAGGAAACGAAAAAACTCACAGGGGGACATGTCGGGCGAATAAGGCGGCTATTGCAACACGGCGATCCCCTAATGATGAAAGATCTAGTTACGAGAGATGTCTGGGCGCACCCTGTTGACTTGTTTTCGCAATCTTTCAAGTACGAGAACGAATTCTTTGTGGACGATTCCAAGGCTATCAGAAAAGGCAATAATCATCGTTTTCACCATCGACTTGCTCATGCGAACTTTTTTTGGGCGGGGGGCGCGCGGAGACAACCATTGTGAGCTTTGGCGTTTGGTTTCCGGGTCTAAGAGCACTATCACCATACACTCTTACAATTTTAGCGTACGTTTCGGAAGCTGTTTCGCCCAATCTGGCGAAAAATTTTATCGCCACGCATTGGTATTGATTTCGTTTTTCCATTTTCGTGTCGAGCACTACAAACACACATCTATTCAGCAGTCGAACTAAACAAGCTAGAGCGATAGTACATACTATATATCAATGGAGAGGGGAGGAATGCTGGAAAAAGAGAAAGGGAAAGGTTCAAGGTCACAGGTTTACCACAAGCGCGGCAATAAAATCAGTCTCATTACTTAATTGTCAAACCTCTAGCAGGTTAGTTTCCTACTAATCTAGAATTGACCATTACATACCAAATATTTATCCTGCGTGTTCCGAGTCACCGCATGGCTCTTGCCACATCTTTGTATGTCCAAGAAGTTCAACTCATCTAACACTCTTTCATCTATGGTCTGATCCTTTCTATTACCACCTTTAGATAAATTCGATGACAACTAATTTGAGTCTTATCATCCACTTAAGAATAATGATGGCAGATGCAGACGCTTTCCCTGCTGAATTGTTCAGTGCTGGCGAAATTGTATTGTACCTTATCAGTGCGGCTTTAGACTGCGTAGTTCCAACACTGTTACAAACTACATCTTGTGACGTTTGCTGAAGATCTTCAGGAAGTTTGTGTTAGCTTATACCACCTGTCTCGGCATACATTGATCAAACAGTATTTTTAGTAATATCAAATGGAGGTTCAATTTTATTTGAGCTGAAGTATTCGTCACACAGGGATTTAACGCTTTTTGCTACTTCAACTTATAGCCGTTTTAGCCTTTTAAACTGCAAAGTTCCTAGATATCTAAGTCGAGTTCTAAATAATACTGGACGAAGGACACGATGAGTTCCATCACTTCTCACGTGCCTACTTCCCTTGCACTTTCTGCTTGTATTATCATTACATATGCTCACCCGGCTCGCATGCAATGCCAAAAGGCCTGTCATTAGGCCAACAACCGTCTTGTAGTTTTTTCAAGCCGTGTGATGAATAACATGCGTGTTTTTTTAGTGTTTTTGTACATGATCTTGTAGATCCTGCATGCCATTTCGCCGTGATGCATCTGTCAACCC
Source organism: Bactrocera correcta (assembly GCA_027475135.1). Taxonomy (NCBI): domain Eukaryota; kingdom Metazoa; phylum Arthropoda; class Insecta; order Diptera; family Tephritidae; genus Bactrocera; species Bactrocera correcta. Next base: position 81,913,126 of record CM050326.1, read on the forward strand.
TTTAAGATGTCTAGGGATCTAGACCTGCTCAAGTGAAATGAACAATATCGCGAATGTAGTTCGACAAGAGACTCTTACGAATCAATTAAAATGAGATATAACTAGTAAACCAACTTTACTTGTGAAGATTGTGAACAAATAATAACGACTAACAGACTAAAATAAATATATGGAAACGAAATAAAAATCTTAAAATGTTATTAGCCACTGTACATATGTATATACTGCAAGAGTGTACATAGTTAATACGACGGCTATATTCTTAGCGTTTTCCGCAAAAAATTAAAAGATAAAAATTCACAGCTAAACACACAACACGTGTACAAATATCAGTATATATGTATGTATACAAAGAATATGTGTGAAAATCCGGTTAAACCATCTATATAAAATTCATCAGAATAAAAATATAAGCGGCTTCACTAAACGTGCAGCGTGTTTAAGTATACATATGTGAGTATGTATGTTTGTATAAATGTATATATTTGTAATATAACAGCAGAGATGTAGATATGTTGGTATATAACTATTGTATATGTAGAGAGTATAACATGTAAGTAAAGGAGGTAAACATGATAGGGTGTCAATTATCTCAGTTACTTTTTCCATAAGCGCTCCCCTTTCAGCTTTTGATCTTAAATAGAAAGATCTAGCATAAGGAAATGCCTTATTTACAACTTAAACCGTGTCTTAATCCTTTTAGATGCCCATACTTTTTTTTATCTTTTTTCCCGCACATTTTATATAAAACTTTTTCTCTTTTACAATAAATTTATTATCTCCTAAGTAAATACATATACAACTTTGGAAGACTGATATTCTTTTTTAAAATCTTCCACTCTACAAAAAAGGTATGAATAATTTTTTTCATAAGTTAGTCCTTTAAAAGTTATGCGCTGTTAAAGCTATGCATCAAATGTACTGTATTCAAATAGTACACCATGCCGTATGAGCAACACAGAATGTATACCATAAATCAGTAGTATAAATGCTCAGGTCATTTGATGTATAACTTTAACTGCGTATAACCAGTAATGGAGTGGATTTTTGATGATAAACAAAAATCTTTTTTGTAGAGCGCAAAACCTTGTATTAGAAAACTCTTTTCCCAACGTTTTAGTTGTACTTGCTAAATGCAAAATATCAAAAAATACATATTATACTATATGTGTGGGAAAAGAAATATGATTTAGGCATGTTTTTAATAGAAAATAATAAAAAACGCTAACTTTGGCCACACCGCAGCTATAATACCCTTCACAAATTTATTTCTTAAGCGTATAAAAATATTTGTATCTTGCTTTTGATCGTTCATTTTGTATGACAGCTATATGTTATAGTGGTCCGATCTGAAAATTTTTTTAAGAGCTTATGACTCTGTCTTAGAAAACAACTCATGCCAAATTTTTTGAAGATAGCTTATCAAATAAAAAAGTTTTCCATATGAGCATTACCTACTGATTATACAGTTTGTATGGAGGCTATACGCTATAGTCGTCTGATCTAAAAAATGTATATGGAGATAATTACACTACTTGAAGAAAATTATCTGTGCCAAATTTAATGAAGATATCTTATCAAATAAAATAGTTTCTACGAAAGGACTTTATTTTCATAGCTCAGTTTGTATGGCAGCTATACGCTAGAATGGCCCGATCAAAACAATTTCTTTGGAGATTACTTCATTGCCTTGATCAATAATACAGGCCAAATTTCGTGAACATAACTCGTCAATTAAAAAAGTTGTCCATACAAGCACTTTTTTGATCGACGCGTTTGTATGACAATTATACGCTTTAGTAATCCAATCAGGAAAATTTCTCTAGAGACTATAGTAATACTTTGGAAAATAATCTGTGCTAAATTTCGTGATGATATTCCGTCAAATAAAAAAGTTTTCTATACAAGTACTTTTTAGGTTGAACAGTTTATGGCAGCAAAAATCAATTTTGAGTAATAACGGACACCCTAATGTAAATAAATATGTGTATGAATATATAAAACGAAATGTGGTTATATAAATAAATATGTGTACATATGTTAAATATCAACATAGTATGTATGTGAGGGCAAGGAAGTGGTTTTCTATAAGTGTATATGTGAGTTTATAATTTATATAAGCATATGTAAGTATATGTATATGTGTGAATATTTATACACATATATGTACTTTTTTTTTTTTTTTTTTTTTATGGATACGCCAAAGGTGGGTGTAAATCTTCAAAAGATATTGTTGGCCCGTACCAACAATTATGCCCGATTCGCATACAGCGCATACGTGCTAAAGCACCCCCTTGCCCACAGACCTGTGTTTCCCTGCGGAACTACCTATAGGCTTTCCTTCGCAGGGCAGGTATTGTTTAAATATATAACATCTCTTTTTATATATAACTTCTTATTTTGTCATACGTTTGCAGTTTCTCGGGACTGCACTCTCGGTCTTATTGCGATCTCCTCTTCACGCAGCCTTTGCATAATATATGTTATTATCCCACATACCATATCCCATGCTAGGTGCGATGTTAGCATAAATTTTACCACATCCCTTGAGCGTATGGGTAAGGGCTTTCCTACTTTTTCTGAAAGTATTTTCCTTTCCTTTTGGAAGCGGACACATTCCACCAGTATGTGATCTGCCGTTTCATTATGATTTTCACAGTGCATGCAGAGTGGAGATTCCACATGCTTATATTTGTACAGATAGCTTCGGAAGCAGCCGTGGCCAGATAGAAATTGTGTGAGGTAGTAGTTCACCTCCCCATGATCCCGCGTAACCCATTCTCTTATGTTGGGTATCAGAGAGTGGGTCCACCTTCCTTTCGTTGAGGTATTCCATCTCTCCTGCCATTTTTGGAGGCACTTCTCGTTGATTTTTTCCATTTCTTGCTTATATTGGCTAGGTGACATGCTAGCCCTCATGGCTCGAACTGATGAGCAACGCTCTGCTGCTATGTCTATGGGGAGTCTTCCAGATATAACGTGGATTGCATCATCCGACACTGTTCTAAATGCACAGCAAGTTCTCAGTGACGCCAGTCTGTGGACCGAGGCAACTCCTCTCATATATGAGCTATGTTTAATAGCAGATATCCAAATTGGCGCCGCGTAAAGAATGATGGAGCTACTGATACTTGTCAGCAGCTTCCTGACTTGCTGTCTGGGGCCTCGCATATTGGGCATTATTCTCGCTATTGCCGACACGGATCTCGCCGCTTTGGTGTGTGTTGCTATTAAGTGCTGCTTAAACGAGAGTCTTTGATCTAGGATTACACCAAGATATTTTAGATGTGGACTTGACTTTATTGTATGCCCATCAATACATATCTCGATTGTTTCCACCTTTTTTCGACTACTCATCAGAACAACCTCCGTTTTGTGGGCTGCTAGTTGTAAGCCAGCATTTTCGAGCCATCTTTTAATATTGCTGATACTTTCGTTGCACTTGTTCCTCGCCTCGTCCAGGGTTTTCGCTACTACTACGAGCGCAATGTCGTCCGCATAACCTACTACGTTCACCGCATCTGGCATCGCGACTCTCAGAACCCCATTGTACATAACGTTCCAGAGTACAGGGCCGAGAACTGACCCTTGCGGAACACCGCCTGTAACTTTGTATGTTTCAGGTCCACATTCTGTTTCGTACACTAAGACTCTGTTGTCAAAGTAGCTGGCTACAATTCGAATAAGGTAGTCTGGAACCTTTAGCTCTGTCAGGGCTCTAATGATTAGAGTCCAGTTCGCTGTGTTGAAGGCATTTTTGATATCCAGGGTAATGACAACACAGTATTTTTTGTCACCCCAGCGCCATCTGCTCCCTTCCAATGCTTTCCCCGCAATATTGGTAACCGCATTTATCGCATCCACTGTGCTTCGTCCTTTTCTGAAACCGAATTGCATTGGATTCAACCCAGCGTCTCCTTCCGTATAATTCTCGAGTCGCTTGCAGATAATTGTCTCGAAAACCTTTCCAGCCGTATCAAGCATACATAAGGGCCGATATGACGAGGGTTCTTCTGGTGGCTTATCACCTTTGGGGAGAAGAACGAGGCGTTGACGCTTCCAACATTTGGGGAAGATCCCTTCCTTCAGGCAGCTTGTGTATGCGTTTTGGAACAAAGTTGGTTTCCTTTGGATGATACGCTTAGTTACGAAATTGGGTATTCCGTCCAGACCGGGTGCTTTGCCTATCTTAATTCTTTTCACCGCATGTAGTATTTCTTCGTGGGACACTTCAGCGATTTCGTCCGGGTAAATTTGAAGAATTGGCACTTGCATGGGTTCGCATCTTATATGTACTTTGTATAACCCGAAATGTATACAAATATGTGTGCGCTTTTGTGTTTTTACAAGATTATCTGCCTTAAACACACACACACGCAAACACCGTTACACTAAGCGACACACAGGAAAATGGAAAATCTTAAGCTGCCGGCTCGCTAATGTCGCGCTCGTGTCGTGTCGCGGCAGCTTAACAGCTAACAAATTGGCATGACATAAAGCCCGCTGATTAACTGTATAAACCGAATAAACTGCATAGGTAAACATACATACACACAGACACCACACACAACGAGGCGTATGTGTGAACGCCGTTAGCTTGGCCCGAAGGCAAATACGAAATTGATACCCAAAAAAATATATATATATATTATTTTAATTAAATTTACCGATTTTGGCACCGCCGAAAGGATCCTTGAACATCGTCGTCGCTGTTGCCGGCGTCGCCGTCGCAACGCCATGATGCAGGCCGGTGGCGCTCAACAAATGCCCGGCGTGTCCGCCATGGTGGCCATGTGGCAGTGAAGTTGTCTGTTTAATGGCGTTCGCCCGGCCACGTGTCGGTGGTCCTTGTTCACGTTTGCGACGCGGCTGCTCGACGGGTAGCACACGCCGGCGTTTCTTTGGCAGTTTCGAACGTGCCTAGAAAGTAAAAGCGAGTGAAAGAGAGGAAGAGTGTGAGTAAGTAAGTGAGCGTAAAAGATAAATAAAAAGCTTTGAATTACAAGTAGTTTATATGCATGTGTGTGTGTGTGTGCGTGTAGCCGAAGGCATAATCAATGAAAGGGTAATGTATGCATAAATAGCCCTTTATATGCGCTGCCTGCTTTGTATGAGCGTGCTTTAAAAGCTGTGTTCGTTGGTAATTGAAGCGAAAGTTTATAGTCTGTGCTTACATATTTTCATATTCTCTGTGAGCTTATTAATTTCGAAGAAATTGTAAATTGAATTTAACGAGCAGAAGTGGGTATAATATTTTAGACTTGGAAGGGTTGACGAAAGGCTTTACTCAACTCGAACTTATGGTCTTGAATGTTAATAAATTCATTTTTTATAAATGGTATTCGGTTTAAATGTATGTATACCGTGAATATGGGTATCAATAATTATAGTTCAGCTATATTTGAGAGTAATTTATATTGATCGGTTTGTATAGCAGCTATATACTATAATGGCCTGATGTGACCAATTACTTATAAGGTTATAGCGTAGCCTTGGCTAATAATCTATGCCAAGTTTCGTGAAGACATCTCATGAAAATAAAAAGTCTTCCATACAGGAACTTGATTTTGATTGATCACTTTGTATGACAGCTATATGTTATATATACCTGATCTAAAATATTTCACCATAAGTAGAAGCCCTTCTTTAGAAATAAGCCCACACCAAATTTCGTAAAGATATCTTGCCAAATAAAGAAGGTTTTCATACAAGCACTTAAATCCGATCATTCAGTTTGTATGGCAGCTGCATATATGATATAGTAATTCGATCATAATAATATGTTCGGAGATTACACAGATACCTTAGAAAATAATCTATATCAAATTTCGTGAATATATAATGTCAATAATGCTCCATTATCGGCGATATACTTGATATAATGCTCCTTATCGGCTATACCAACAAATGAGCAGCTCCTTCGGGAGGAAAGAACGTTTGTCAAAGTTCCGATCGATATCTCAAAAACTAAGAGATTATTTCATGTATATTCAGAGCTTCAGATGGATAGACGAATATTTCATAGGGTGTCCGATGTATCCTTCTGAGTGTATAAACTTCGTGGCAAACTTAATGTAGCCTATTCAAGTTATAAAGACAACGAAGGTTTTCGAAAACAGTTTCTAGTCATATTGGGACCGACGTTAGTGCTGTTCAGACTTCGAAATCAAATTCAATATATTCGTATTCAATTCGTTTCACCAAGTTTACCGGTCAAAGAAATAAGGAACAAGAATAAAACTTTCTTTAAGCTCATCGTTTCAAACAACGGCAGGGTCCACTCAGTTTTAATCGAGACAATCTACTGATCGGCTATAACCGCGTACCAATAAAGAAGGCAAATCTACTGATCCAGAGTCGACCGGTTACCATAGTGCGCGTGCTTCTACTGCAAAAACATCAGATTTGGCTATCCTTCCTAATAGAAGCTATTTGTTTGAGATCCAAACAAAAAGAGCTGATGTAATCTTTGACAGTATCCAATCCTGCATTAGAAGACGAAGCCATGTGTAGAGTTATCGCATGTGAGGAAAGTTCTCTGAGTACTATTTGCTTGGGAGTGATTGGACCTTATAAGTGTGGCTTTAGGCCCGAAAAATCAACAACTGACCATGTATTCATCATGCGCCAAATGGTAGAATGTTAGAGAGACCTCTCCGAACCGTTCGAAATTAAACGAGTAATCCGATCTGCAGAGCTGAATGGAGAGTATGTAGCCGTTAGTTCTGCTTTCTCCAGACTGGGTAAGTAAGTGAAGCTAATGGGTCTGGCAGTGACCGAAGGCAAAACGAAATAGCTTCTGTCATCAGACAAGCAGTCGTCGCACTGTTGACAGTCATAACTTCGAAGTCGTATATAATTTCGTCTAGCTTAGAACCAGCATTAACACCTACATCGTCAGCCTTGCAATCCAATGCAGAAAACCCTTGTCAAGAGGTGCTACTTCGACCTGAGTAAGCAATTTCGTTCTGTTATATGGTGCAGATGAATGGACGATGGCAACATCTGATGACTCCTCGTTACGAATTTTCGAGGGAAAGGTTTTGCAGTAGATTTATGGCATTTCCGCATTGACCACGGCGAATATTTCATTCGATGGAACGATGAGCTCTATGAGATATACGACGACAATGACATAGTTCAGCGAATTAAAAGACTGCGGCTACGCTGGCTAGTTCATGCTGTCCGAATGGACGAAAACACTCGAGCTCTGAGAGTATGCGACGTAGTATCCGCCGGCGGAAGCTGAGGAAAAGGAAGGCATTCCTTTGGAAAGACCAGGTGGAGAAGGACCTGACTACACTTGGAATTTCTAATTGGCGACAAACAGCGAAAAGGAAGAACGCCTCGCGCTGTTGTAAGCAGTGTCTACGCCAATAATGTAGATGAGGAATCCTACATTCCTATATTCTCTATATATTCACGACCATATAATGGCTTGTCAAAAAAGCCTTGCGGTATTTTTATTGAATCAATTCGTGTGGCACCCATACATCGAGCTTCTTAGTGACTCCAAGCTTCTTCAAATGGTTTATAAGGGTTTGATGACTATTAGCCGGTCTCTTTCGACCAATGCATCTTCGACCACTTCTACACCAGAACGAAAATGTTGAAACCATCGTTGTGTGGTGGAAATGGAAACTGTATCGGGTCCATAAACTGCAAAAATTTTATTGGCGCCTTGAGATCAATTTTTGCCTTTATCGTAGTAGTACTGAAAAATATGCCGTATTTTCTCGTTATTTTGCTCCATGTTTGCGACGCTATAACTCACGAACGACTTAAAGAAACCACTATCAATCAAACACGTATTAGCGCGTGAAATGAGCTTTCCAAAAAGCTATAGCATGACCCGATGCGACGAATAAAACTAGAACTACGGGCTTTCAGCGCCAACAGCGAAAGTACCACAAGACTTTTTTGACAACCTAATACATACATCCAAAACAACGCTAGAAGAGAGTACTGAGAGGCTATCAATCCAGATCAATCTAATCCATACCTAACAGGTAGCAGTATATGCGCGGTTTTGAAGGTCAGCTTCATTCGGAGAGTTGTGCATTCACTCCGAGAGCTTGCTGGCAAAGCAATCATGGTTAGTCAAGGAGAGTCTCAAATTATTAGGCGGGTGGGTGCCGAGTCATAGCGGAAATGCTAAAACTGCTAGTCTAAAGAGATCACAAGATTACATTAGACTGGGAACAGTTGGGAACGTTGGGTGTCCGCTGGCCTCTTGGTTACTAAATTGGCACTGTGTAATTTATGTGAGCTCGGCAATAGCTGGCTAGCAACCAGCACCTTATTCGCAGCAAGATTCATCTGCCACATGAAAGTTGTTCTAACTCATTGCTTTTGGTATTTATGGGTAAAGATTTTTGACGTGTCAATTACCAACACTGTACGCAGAAAGGTGAAGCCGAAATTGTTATTAGCTGCCTTAACAAATCTGTGCTAAGCTCAAGGCGATTTGTAGATAAGCGACGTTTTTTTCTGTCTACACTTATGTAGGTTTTCTGCGTTTCTAGCCTTGTAAGTTAGATCGTTAGTGACTTCACGAGTGCCAGCCTGAATACCTAACATAAACTACATAAAACTAGTAAGGTCGCCGACTACTAGCAGTACATCCAGGATTCCTCTTGAATTCTCCTCTTCCTCTTGATTAGTAAGTTTAGCTAGTGGGGTTGATATCTCTTTTGACTTCCCTATATATTATAGATGTGTAGGTATTTTTTTTTAGGTAAAATATATTCTATTACGTCTAAAACCGTCTAAAAATGGCCTCAGCATGAATTTTGGCATTATACCATCATAATATATTAATTTCCATGTATCCGCTTTATGCTATAAAGTCCAGCCAACTTACCTGCGTGTGCGAGTAAAACATGGAAAAGTTGCTAACGATGACAGGTACCGGCAGTGCTATCGTCAATACGCCAGCAAGAGCACAAAGAGCGCCTACAAACATACCCGGATAAGTTTTCGGCGCCACATCGCCATAACCGACAGTGGTCATAGTGACTATGGCCCACCAGAGGCCAAGTGGTATGCTTTTGAACTGATTTTCAGGGTTGTCCTAAAATGAAAAGTAAGAAAGAAAGACAAGGTAAAGATTGAGACAATAATGTAACATAACTTTGTTAGAATTAAATAATTAAAATATAAATTAAAGCTACTTTACCTGCAACTTCTCCGCATAGTAAGCCAAACTGGCGAAGAACACTATACCAAGCACCAAGAAGAAGACCAGCAACGTCAGCTCTTTCGCTGAGGCCTTGAATGTGTGTATGAGGATGCGCAGACCAGGCGAATGTCGCGTCAACTTGAAGAGACGCATAATGCGTACTATCGAGAAAGCCTCCAGCAGCCCAGTGTACTCACCCATACGTTGCATGACGTCCGTGTAGAAGCTGAGCGTAGCGGTAAAGTCAATTATATTGACCGGCGATTTGATGAACTGCCAAATATTCGGTGAGACCTGCATTAAAAGTTTAAATTTTGTTGTAAAAAACTTGAGTTTTAGCCAAAAGCGTCACACTCACAATGAGCCTGATGAGCACCTCGATGAAGAACCACACGTTGCACACCAACTCCACGTAGAAGAAAGCCTCGTGTGGCTGTCCGTACGACTCATGCCAGCCATGACCGTGATGATCAACACCGCCAAGCAATTTCTGTTGTATCAAATCCTTCACATTGCGTATGGAACGTTTCAGGCGATTGCGATTTGAGGGGCCACCGCCGCCGGTGCCTTTCAGCGTGAATGTGGCAATGGACTGACTGGTGTTGGCATTACCCGGCGCTGTATAATTTGTAACTTTAAAGGTATGCGCCAGCGTATAGTTAATGCCGCTGGCACTTGTTACGTTCACACCATAGTTGTTCGCGTGCACCGGCGGTGCCATATTGCCCACAGCGCCGCTACGTGTACCCGGTGCCGCCGTCACTGTGGTGGCTATGTGTGCGCTCGGCGGCACCGGTGGCATATTATGCTGATGAGGTATACTCGGTATGTGCACGGCTGGCGTGTGCGGTACAGCCGACGGACTTGGTCCATGTTCGGTGTGAGTGGCGGGAAAGTCCACACGAAAACCCGGATGGGTTTTCAGGCAGAACGATATCACAGAAACGAATATAAAGAAAACCGACATACTAGCTACGATCTATGGGCGAAGAGAAGTGGAAGTTTTACAAAGACTGAAAAATAATATTAATATGACTTGCTCGTACTTTAGCACCCGTCGAACTCGAGGGTTCGTCAAAGAGCGCCCACACCTTCGGCTTAATGCGTTGCCAACAGCTAAGTCGTCCATTGATGAGTGCTTCTTCGAAACCGAATAAACGTGCAATTTGTTCTTCAGAGGGTTTTTCATTTTCGATATCTAATTTATCTAAAATGGCTAAAGTATTCTAAAAGAGAAAAAATGGAGTCCGACTAAAACTACTGTCTGGGATATTTATTTCGGTGTGGCTGAGCTTTTACCTGTGTGTCACGGTGTATGCTGTAGGTGGACCAACAGCATGGTTCTACTTGGTTCGAATCGAGTCCCCAAAATTCTAGTTCCTCTTCGAATAGTGGTCCACAGACATCTGTGGGATAGTGTAGTTTACCGGTTCTGCAAGTAAAGTGAGGTTAAACGTTAGATAAGTGAACTAGAATTGGATGGAAAAAAAAAATTGATTAATGTATGCAAGAGAACAAACAGAAGACTTAGTGTAAGGTCTCCTAAGGTCGGGAAATGTAGTTTTCTATTAGACCGATGTATTGTAGTAGTCAATTGTATTACAAAATCTCCCACGGTTTTGCAAAAGGAATCAAAAAACTCCTAACAATCATTTAATCTCACAAAATTTTCACAATCCAAATTTGGATCCACTAAATCCATCATTGTAAGAGCCAACAGCTGCCCTATTGACTGGGTCATCAATGGTAATACCGAATACTGCAGATTGGCGATATCAAATTTTGGTTAGTTGAACTCGGAGAATGCTGATCTGAAAGACAACTAAACTAATAATAGCCTCTAAAGCAATCAGATAACTTTCTGTACAAAAGATTTAAAAATTATCTCTCGCAGGGAAGTTAGAGAGATTAAGAAAATCCTCTGGAATTAAGAGTTCCCTTTCGCAGAGAAATCCTAAGAAATAAGATATCTGCTCGGATCTCACTAGCAGATATTATATATTTGAATTGAGATCAAAAGGGTTCCCGCTGTAGAATGTCTTGGCGATCCGATTGCTTGATTTTTAATCAGATTAGCTGTCGATCTAAGACCAAGAGTTAGACCTCAATCAATTCTTGTATATCCCGAACTTTAAAAGAATAATTTCTTAAAAACAGGAATGTCTTGAAATTTCAAGTATTAAAAAATTTAAAAAAGAAATCTAACCCAAAAATTAAGTCAGTGCACGAAAATCGGCTCAATTTAATTTACTACGCGCCAAGGACACGTGATAACCCGGTAGTAAAACGAAGACGTTTGGTAGAATATTGAACAAAAATGTTTTAAAACTTCATAAATATATATGACAATTACTAAAACTCTCTCTAAAGTGTTTTTGTTCAAGTAGTTAGTTTCGGATCAGTTAGGTAACTAGTTATAAACTGGTTAATTTGTAACTAGTTGTTTAAAGAGACTACGAAAAGTCAGAATACACAGAAAGTAGTTCATTTCGCACCGATTTTGTAACTAGTTACGAACTGATTAGTTTGTAACCAGTTGTTAAAAAGACTGCCTAAAGTCAGAATACGAGTACATAAATTAACAAGAAAAACTTGTTTACACTTTTGAAATAATTTCGGTCCAGATCGTAACTAGTCCAAAAGTAAGTCAATTGAAACCAGTTGCTAAATGGTAGCTTCCATCATTTTACTTCACACATTTCTAAAAAATATTAAGCGGATGTTTGTATCCTCAACGCATTCACACACATGTGAGTATATAAATATGTGCGTGGCGGTAATGCCAAACAGCGGATATAAATAAAATTAGTAATTCCCATCGTGTACCCGACAGGCATGATAAAGACATTGATGCACAGCAGGTGGTTGCGGCTTTGCCATCTAATTTACCGAACAAAGCTTTTTTAAGCAACAAAAACAAAAAATCGTAACGGAAGATGTGTGTGGATAAACACATGCATGTATAAGAGCAAGTGAATTAAGATGAGAACGGGAGTAGGAGGTGAGAAGGCATGGGAGCGCACCGGCGTTTTAAGAAAATGCTTAAAAGCGGTAATGCGCTTTACTAAAGCGTGTTGAAATTAAATTATTATTACCATAAAGGAAATTGCTTTCACTGCAGACGGGAAGCGAGAGACCAACGAAAGTCGGAGAGGTGAGAAAAATCGAGGAAAGATAATATAGAAATAAGTGGAGCTTATCCACAAATCTCGTGTGGTATAGGTAAACATATAATATACACATACATATCTACTTAAAGTTATGCGTGTATTTATAGCTTAATAAAAAAACTGATAATGTGGGAAGAATACATTACGTAAAGTCAGCAGTTGAAGGACGTGAGGAACTAAGGGCACAAATGTATGGAAAATTTTTTTTCAGATTATTTGAAAGACGGATACAATTACAGGATTCTCGCCCACCCACGTGAGAGTCAATCCGCTTACGTGTGAAATCAGTCGATTCCAGAGAGACGGGAAAATTTTTTAAAGCGCAGAGACCTAAAACTCTTTAGCTACAAAAACAAAATAATCGACTTTTCTGCTTTCTCGGCGGAGAACTGCGACAAGTAATTTCCGCAGTCTCCTCTTGAAACGAACTTTACTCCATTAAGGGAGTTCTGCATTGAACAAAACCAATGGTAGTCCGATGGTGCAAGGTCGCGGCATATGGTGGATGCATCAAAACTTCCCAGCAAAGTTCTACCAGTTTTTGCCAAGCCATCAAAATTGTGTGTGAACTTAGCGAGTGTCCTGTTGGAAGACGAACCCTTTCTGTTGATTAGTTCTGGCCGTTTCGTTTGATTGCTTGCTTCAATCCCATTGGTTGTTGATGGTAAAATGAAGAATCAATCGTTCGACCAGGCTGGAGCAGCTCATAGTGAACAATTCCTTTCCAATCCCATCAAACACTAAGCATAACTTTTCGAGGCATTAATCCAGGCTTTGCGACCATTTGTTGACCTTCACCACGCTTGGTCCATGATCTGTTTCGCAGATTATTGTCGTATTTGAACGACTTTTTTTCTCCTGTTACCATTCGCTTCAGAAATGGTTCGATTTCAATTCGTTTCAGCAAAAATCGTAGAATTAATTTCGGTCTTAAAATTAAATTTTTCACAGCCAATTCATGTGGTATCCAAACATCGAGCTTCCTTTTGCAGCCAACCTTTTTTAAATGGCTCAAAACTGTTTGATGATGAATGTTAAGCTCCTTAGCGATGTGGTGGCTGCTTATGTGACAGTCTTGATGAATATTTTCCATAACATCATAGACTTTTTCAAGAATAAGTTTTTGACCTACAGACTAAATATTACTATGAAAGGACTTTCTCTGAATTACAGAACTCACACATTGACCGATATTTTCGGTCAAAAGTCAACTATAGATCTGGGGTCAACATATTCGGTACCTAGGGATTTGTACAGTTTTGGTCCGATTTAGAAAATGTCTGGTCATAAGGTTTACTTTAAAACCACTATTCGTGAAAAGTTCTTTCTCGTTATATTAAGGGGTTATATACAGTTAGGATTTTCAAAAAATCGAAATCGATTTTTGCGTTCTCTTAATGTATATATATGTATTTGAGTATACACACACAAAATTTCAAGTCGATCCGACGAATATTTTCGAAGTTAGTGACACTTTCCCCATCCGATGAAAATTTCTTATTTTTTATAAACAATTAGAGACCCAAATTTTGGTCGAAAATCTAACCTTTTGTTTTGAGTACCCGCCATTTTGTCAAAAATTTTTTTTTTGCTAATTCCTTCGATCAAGCACTACATTATTTATTACATTAATGAAATTTATTTGGTTTTTGCATTTTAGATGATCCAGTCCAGAGATATCGTGCTCACCGCAAGAGGCCTTTTTTTTGCGGACCTCTGCAAAATTGGCAATATCAACGTTCCCGAAAATTATTTTTGGCAATAAAAAAATGTGAATATAGTTTGAGGTTTTCATAATATACTTGCCAAGTTTCAAATCAATAAACCAAATAGTTTGCTTAGAAAAAATTGTTGAAAAATGCCTTTTTTTTCGACCTCCTAACTGTATATAACCTCTTAATAGCTTCTTGATTTGTATATCGGAAAGTGAAAGGATCAAATTGGTTCTACATAAAATATTGCTATGTGGAAAGTATACGAGGTTAAAGTCTGATTTTTGGTTGAAATCAGTTAAGGAAGTCTCGATATGTGGGATGGTGTCATTACGTTTTCGGTCTTTTTCAATTGTTCTCTTACGTTTGATGAATGCCAAAACATTTTCAATAATGTTTCGGTTGGGGCTTTGCGGAGCACATAGAAGTACGACTTGATTTGTGTCATTTAATATTTTCGTAGGTAACCATTCTTTATGACATTGAACGTTGTGTAAAACCCAGTCGACAGTTGGAAAAAGTCGATTGCCCGATACATAGGCATGGTCCTTTAAATTGTGCTAAACACGGACTGATTTGAAGTGTCCTCAATTAGTACCAAATCTTCAAAGCCATAGTAAGACAAATAACCTCGAAACATCACCGTGCCACCTCTGAATCCGTTTAGTGGCTGAACTGCATCTTTCTTTCTTTCCTCAAGTGGTAAATGCATAAAGTGTTTACTAAACGAGCCCTGGAACTGAAATGCAGCTTCATCTGTCCACAATATATTATTGTACCAAACCAAATATAGATTTTTGGATGTACCCTAAAGCAAATGAGAGCCGTCTTGCTTCATTAATTTCGGAATTGTCGACAACTTTTCGTAAGACGTAGGGGTCTCTGTTAACTTCTTTTAATCTCCGATATTTTTGCAATAAGTTGATTCGATGCTGCTGCAATCTTAACGGGACTTATTGTGGGGTTTTATAAGACTGTCCCTATTAATTCTCGACATTGTCCAAGCAATTATTATTCTCCTTATTTTTAACTAAATTGTAAGCCATTTTCTTTGAAATTTTGTAACAATTTACTAAATCTATAGCTAAAACACAACTTTTGAACGTGATACCAATCTCAAAGCGAGTTTCAATCAACAATACTTTTAATCGCCTCTGTATATTAATAGATGTAATGTATTTATACATCTCCGCAATGTCCAAAAATAGAAATATTAATTATAAGTCTTGGGATTTCACAAAAATGCCTGAGGTTACTACAAAATGTATATCTACTTAATGACTATTTATATTGTGGTATATAATACATTTTAAGTAAGTGAATCCCCATAGCCGAAAAAGAAATTTTGATGCAATGGATATATAATTCGTCACTGTGTTTTTTCAATATGCCGAATACGTTAAAAAAAATCATTTCATAGAGGCATAATCGTCTAGCTTAACTCTAAGCTTTGGCAGGCAGTTCTCATTTCCTCGGAACCAACACCTACTTAACACTGAAAAGATATTAACTTTAATGTTTAAGACAAATTGCTTCCTAATTTTTTCTTCTTTTTTTTCAAGTAGATATTTATCGAACCACCCTCTTAGTATAGTATGTAAGTTATTCGTGCCATTAAAGTGCCGCCTGTCCAACTAATAGATTAATCACAGCTTCACTTATTGCTGACAGCAGATGCATGCATACATACATACTAATGTTAATGCACTTATGTATGTATATGGATATATAATATAAACAGACTAGCAGTAGCAGACGTCAGAGACTTCAGCTGTCAATCAACTAATGAACAAAATGTTACGGTCATAAATTAAATAGACTTGAGCAAAAACCTTAAATTAACCGCAAATAAATTATACTTTGAAGAGTAATTTACACAGTTACTTCAAATTTATCAACAAAAGCAACAAAAACCAAAAGATTGACAAGTCAATGATTTGGATATGAGACGTCAATACCGGATTTTAGACACAAATTGTGGTATTTCGCAAGAATTCAAAGAATGATTTTTGGAGCAGTGATGACATTGAATACACTTCTAAAAATAAAAATATGTATATGAACATATAGTAATATATAGCATATACAAATATTCAAATATATATATTTATATGCATTAGGCTGAACAAAAAAAATCACCCTTCAATTCATGGGTTAAAATGGACCTCGATACAAAAACCAAATATCCCTACCAGATTTTTTACTTTTTTTTTTTTAATTTTAAGTGAGAAGTTAAATTTTTCCATACAAATAATTCCGGAAATATTTATTTTCAGTATGGGCAATGCAACAGAATTTGCTCTGTCTATCCATGTCATGGCTGAAGAGAATGCATGAAGTTCAGCTATGTGCCACACTCATGGAGAGAGGCTGGTGTTGTTTGATACCGAAGGCAAGTAGAAATAGGGTTTAGACTTAAAAGCCTAACTTTCTTCTTAAAATGGTAGAGGAACTCTTGGACGCGCACATAAAAGCCGCAGCGTCTCTGACCAGCTTGCCCAAGGCGCAGCAAGGCAGGCCAGTAGAGCCTACACACTGATATTTAACATTAAAAGAGCTCTTGAATTTAAGAAATACGTTCCAGACGCATTCCTGGACATTTCTGGAGCGTTCAACAACGAATCTACGGAATCTATTCTGAATAGTGTCCAGTCGATAGGTGCTGATCCTGCTAAACAACACTGGGTCAGAAGCCTTTCGACCTCTAGACGAATTAGAGCTGAATGGAACGACGCTAAAATGAACAAGGAAGTCTGCAGAGGTACACCGAAAGGTGAAGTGCTATCTCCGCTTCTATGGACATTAGTGGTAAATAAACTAATAAGGAACTTAACGGCAGAGTAAGATAGTGACATATGTGGACGACATTGGCATCTAAGTAACGGGCTGGTGTCTACAGACCATTAGCAGTATTATTACCGTCACTCTCAATACAGTCCAGAATCGTATGTCTATATTTATGAGATCTGCTTGTGTAAACAAGAAAGCACATAAATAACATCTATACGGATGACTCGAAGATGACTCGAAAATGACCGATGGAGTGGTGCGGGAATATACAGCCCAGAATTAGGCGACAGGCGACAGCGAAAGCCGCGAAGCTGGCCTCTAACTCACCTGCAGATAATTCAAGAGTCAACATCTATGTAGACCGTCAAGCAACAATTAAGGCAGTAACCTCGGATCCCATATCGGCAAGGGCAGCAGTGGAAAGTGTTGCCAAAGGCAAGCCACTTCACTTCTACTGGATGCCCTGTCACAAAGGTATCGTGGGCAATGAAATGTAGGACGAGATTACTAAAAATGGTGTGCGGCTAAAACCCGTAAACGTGATCAGCATTGGGAAACCCATGCATTGTCTATACGACGATCTGGAGCGAGCTGCCTGAGTTCAAAACTGCAAAAGTCATGTTAGGAACATGATCGGATGGGGCTGCCAGAACGAGAAGACTGTAGGAAATGTCTAGAGCAGGGCACCAGGGAAACACTGGAGCTCCTCGCAATACTACGTTGTAAGCATCTGAGGTCCCCACATGTTGATACACTGGTGGAGGTATCGATAGTGAGGCCGTAGAGTCGGTTGAAATTCTCGTCTCTTAAATTATTAATTTTGTTGTAATCCATAAGCTCGAATTAATTAATTTTTGAATCACCCTAATATATATGTATGAAGAAAAAATATATACTTTCAGCACACCACTCACCTGTAGTAGTTGAGTATTTGCGTGAATACACCCGGATGGCGATCAAAGAAATACTCATTCAGCACCGGATCATAATTGGCCAGCGCCTCAGTGAGGCGGGAGAGGCGTGTGGCGGGTATTTTCTTCAATGTCGCCTTATAAGTTTCATATCTGCAAACAGTAAAAGAAATAAATGAAATAAAATACAAAATTAAAAGTGAGAAAAGAGAGACGAAAAGAGAATCAGAAGCGAGTTATTTTATTTATTTCTTAACATTATGGTATATAAGTAAGTGCATAAGTATATGCAAAGGTATGTAAGTAAGTCAGTCCGATATACTAGTATATGAGTCTGTCATTACACTAGTAATATCCATAAGAAATGCTTGTAGTGTATGCTTTTGAATAATTAATTTGAAGTGGCACAAGAAATGACATTATAAGGCAAAAAATATATAAATTCAACACAAGCACACATAAATACATCCAATTACATATACATACAAGAAGCACATTTGTGGTCTGCAACGTCACAGTCAGCGGTGGCTGGCAGTAAGGACATTTTATTTTGTTTTTGCCTTTTGAAAAAGCCTTGACACATAATTTCATTAAAAGCCAAGTGTTTGACGATCGTAAAATACACGTACATACACATAAATGAACTATCACATATACTCACATGCATATGCAGACTTCAGTAAGCGATATGTCGTGACACTTAGCAGCTGTGTCCTTGTGGCATATGGCGCTAATGCATTTAGAGCATGAACAGTGATAGGCAATAAGGTATATAAGTACGCATATATATGTAAATAAATCTATATGTTTCATATGTATGTATGCACATTTGTATATCTTCGCAAGCTGCTGAAAATTTCGTTTTCTGCGAAATCAGTGTATGCACACACACACACACCAGTCATCAACTTGATTTAAGCAATTTATTTCCCGAAAACAGCAGCTCAGCTGATTTTCGATAGTGTATTTAAATATGTTTGCTTTTATTGGATTTCAGCTTATAGTATTCTTTAAGTATTAAAGGTCAGCAGCCATTAGTTGTGCACGTCAGAAGTGACAAACTACGATGCGTCAAGTTATGGTCAGTGAATTCAGGAAAAGTTAAAGTTTTAATTCTGAGGAATATTCAAAATCATAAGTAAATAAATATAGAACTATGTGCAAAAAATAGTAAGACTTTGTTAATAAATTTAAAATTTATTTATTCTTCAAAATCTATGTCGCCAAAATCAAGGGGTATTCTCGAAATAGTTGTTAAAATCAATTTCCGGAATGGCCAAAAATGCGCCACAACTCACGTTTAATCTCCTCAATTGCCTCAAAATGGTTTTCCCGGATCGTTTGAGTTTGCTGAATAGCCAGAAGTCACACCAAGCAGCAAAATCAATGGAATTCGGTGGCTGCGGCACGATATTAAATGAAAATTTCGCCAAAAACTCACGAAGACTCAAAGCAGTATGCGACGGTGCATTATCGTGATGTAAAAATCGATAGTTTTCGCTCATAATTCCGGCCTCGTTTTAGGAACCGCTTCACTCAAATGACGCATAATACAGAAATAATAATCCTTATTGACAGTGTGGACAGAGGGAAGGAATTCGGAGTGCACTATATATAGATAAATGAAGAAAACTGTCAACATAGCCTTGAGTTTTGACCTGAATTGACGTGGTTTTGTTGGTTTTGTCTTTTTCCGGCAGGGTCCGCACAGAGCTAAGACTCATCGTCATTTATAACACGTTTCATGATGGTGGTCGGACAGCATTGTCTCACAGACGTTAAAGTAAAAAATTTCGAAAACAATTGACTGGTTTTGAAAAAAAGATCTTTCAAGTGGTTTTCACATCGTTTCGATATTCCAACGATGCCAGTATGATCCTTGACTGTTTATCGTCGATTCTCAAGAACAAGTTCCTTTATTTTATTGTCTTGTTGATCATCAGTTGATGCTGATAGCTGCCCTGCACGTGGTATTACTTACATATGTCTTTAATAGTTTGTCTAATAGTGGTCCTTAATACATTGTATGCATCTCTATCCAAAATAAATAGTCTGGGGTATGAGTCCGACGGCAGCATTCCTAGTAATCAATCAAGCAAAATGCATAAAATTCTTCAAATAACAGTAGAGGAGTTTGGCAATAAAAAGGCAGTCTCACCCGAGGAAATGAGGCTTCTAAGTGATAAAATATCACTGGCTCTACTACCAAGTTTTATCATTACGAAAATGGGGAACTTAACTAGGAAGTTTAAAGTTACCCTTGCTCACAAGACTGAATGAAATGATTCTACGTTCGACCAATTACAAACGGCAGCACAATCAAGGGGTATGCCAATTTACCAAATAAAATAGGCACTCGTCACTTAATGTGATATAAGATTAAATCGCTACTGAGTGCATAGAATAGTTGAACAGTCTATCAGGTCAAAAGACGCACCTTTTTTGGATGCCACGCCACAAAAGTATAGCCGGAAATGAACTGGCTGACCAACTTTACCAGTCTGCAGCTTCCACCCGCATAGAATCGGATTCCTATATAGGGAATGAACCTCGTACCATCAAGGAGCTACATATTCCGTATGGCGATATGGCGATTCAGCCGTATTTCCGTTCCTCTGTCTATAGCAAATGCGTTCTTCAGTTCTTGCGATATTGATTTGCATACCTCCTTTTCTCATCAAACATCTCTTCATTTGTCGGGTCTGAGGATACCGAAGCATTATTTAGCTGCCAAAAAAACTGATTGATTAAAATCGACGTCCTCTGGGAGATTTCTTGAATTTTCAAATTATTCCACTCCTCAATAGTCTGAACGCGTAGAAGCAGTTCTTCATTCAGCTAACTTGGCGGCATCAATTTTGAGGTGGTTAATAAGCAAGAGTGGCTATTATTGACATGCAAGAGACTTATCTTGGTTAAGGCTGTGAACGCTCTCCTGTTGAAACTAAAGATCCTGTCAAACCTATCATCCTATTTCTACTTTCTATTGATGAAAATTCTTTTGGTGTGCACCGAAATAGTTAATGAAAACTGACTTTGAAAACTATTTTAGACTAGTTTAAGGTAAAAGAAAACTGGTTTTGAAACGTATTCTCTTATCTCTTTTTCTTTCTCTATGTATCCCTCTCTCTATCTATCTCTTTCTCTTTGTCTCAGTCTATTTATTTTATATATTTCTGTCTCTCTTACTTTCTAACACCGCATTGGCTCCTAACAAATTTATCTCTATCTATCTCGCTTTTTGAGAATATACTGTCTTCTTAGAAATCCAATGTATGAGTAGAGTGCTTAATATGCTTACAAGAGAAGTTAAGTTTTCTCTATTCTTAGCTGTTTGGCTAAACCCTTTAACCCCTTGGAGTACACTTAGACTGGTCTTGTGTACCCTTTTCTTGTAGAACTGCCTAAAAGTAATTTTCAAAGAAAAATTGAGGATAAAACTATTAATTGATATATTACTTTGAGCATATCACTGAGTATTACAAAAAATGTCATTAAGAGAAATGATGGCCTAGGCAACGATCGATGTAGTGATTTAAATATGTTTAGCATGCAGATTACACTAGTTCCAAATTCTTTAATCTCTAAAAGAGCAGTAGTATATAAAAGCCTAAGGCATAAAACATAAAAATTATCATACAAATTTTTTTTAAAGATAAGCTAGGATTACAATACTATTTCACTTTAATTTTTTTCTGTCCTACATATAAGCCAAAACATCACGGAATTTTTTTCCCCAAAATCACGGACTGCGTAAATTTCCTTTTTTCGGCAAGAGAGATAAGCGTTTCCAACCAAACACAAATAAATCTTTCAATATTCTGACCTCTACGCTGCCGCCCACTTAACCCGCTTAAATGGCAACGCATTTTTTTCCACATTGCAGCTTACACTGACCCAAAGCTGCTGCTGCTGATACTGTCAAGTGCATCACCAATGCAATGTCACATAGGGTATACACAAAGAAGATTTATAAGGTATATATATTTTAGAGAGAGTTTCCGTATATATTTGAACATAGGTTAGTATATGTTTGCATATACATGTACATATGTGTGAAAATAGTTTAAGTGACCGATAAAAATAAAACGGCTCTACCTTAAAGCGAGGTTAAGTACTTAAGATGTGAAGCTTTTATGCTTTATGATAGCAGGAAAATGAACTCGGGATATGAGATTTTTAGAATGGAGATGGACTTATTATTCGAGTTACCAAAACAGTTTTTCTACAGTCACTAAAAGACTAATTGCATATAAAGGCTTGAACTAAAAAATAAAATCAGAATGAAATATTTCTTATTGGATGACGTGCCTTTTAATTTTAGTCCTCTAACAGAAGTAAGATAAAATTGTATATTTCGTCATCGTTACCCTTACAAACACAGATTTTTAATAGGACAATTCAGCAATCAACCTTTGAACCCAACATCGTCGGAGGCTTGACAGAACCTACAACTTAATTTTAAACTCCAAAGCTTTGATAATCATTACCGATAAGATCTTTATGTAATAAAAGTCAAGGCTTTCCAAATCTTTAACCTTCATGGGGAACACTTGTACTCTTGGGTCACTTAGAGCTTTTTCGAAAAACTCTCTAATAACCACCTTGAAAATAACAAATAATAAGAGATGCTGCTATATTGAAACATATCCATGTACTTTATTATAGTCCACTATCCAGGTATCTTTTTAGTTTTTCCTTTTATGTGGTTTTTTCTAAGTATGGCCAAAAATTTAAATTTTCCTCGGATATTTTACAGAACTCTCCTTTGTGGCCCTAGTTATCACATAAATATTAGATATTATACTATTTAAGTTGTTCCGAGCTTTGATACTTAATTTAGCCAAAAAGTGGAATTGAACCAAGGAAGCTTTGCACTTGTAATATCGTGAAGGGTCCCACTCTTTGTGGATTGGGCAGAGCACACTAAGATTCCAATCATCAGCAAACTGATGCATACACCTTGCAGCTCGGCCGGCAATCCATCGGCCCTTGCCGCTTTGCTGCTCTTCAGAGCGGTAATTGATATTCGAACACTCTTCATGGTCAGCCAATGGAACGATCGCTCCATCGATTGGGGAATCGGTTTCGTCATCTCCAGATGTCGGCCAGCTTCTCAAGCTCTTCATGCTTACGCATTTCGGCCTCATTGCGAAGTAGGCTGTCTGCTTTCTCTCCTCTGCGACACGACAGTCCTAATCGTAACAGCTCTCTTGCCAACAAGTGCTACTTTGGACCGAGAAAAGTAAAATCCTCACTCGAGAAGTCCTGCTATATGGTGCGAGGGCATGGACAATAACATAATCTGATGAGTCAACGTTAGGAGTGAAAGGTTTTCCGGAAGATTTATGATCGATTCCGCGTTGGCAACGGCGAGTACCGCAGTCGATGGAACGATAAGCTGGATATTGACCTAGTTCAGCGAATCAAAAAACAGCGGCTGCGCTGGCTAGGTGGTCTGGATGGTCGAGAACACTACAGGTTAAAAGGTTTTCGATTCAGTACCCGACGGTAGCAAAGGAAGAGGAAGACTTCTACTCTGTTAGAGAGATCAGACCTGTCTGCTTTTGGTTCCTCGAATAGACTGCTTAAGTAACTTCTAAAAGTTTTGCGAGCTCTTTTTGTGCGTGGAATAGTTTTTATCGAGCAATGCCTCCATTTCCTCATCTTCAAATTTTTTTGGCGCCCAAAAAGTTCTTGATCTTCCAAGCCGAAATCATCACTTTTGAATCGCGCAAGCCACTTTTGGGAAGTTCGGTAGGGTAGCGCATGTTTACCATAAACTTTCACCGACGACGACTGTCGGCCAATGGTTCTTCTCATTCAAGTTTTTAACTTTACATAAAAATGGCGGACTTCTAAGGAAGATGAGTGTGTGTGAAAAAAATTTAAAAAAATCGTACATAGTGGACGTAACCACTTAAGAAAACGATGAAGACGATGAAGAATATCAACTCAACTGAAGACCATGAAGAAAATCAACTCAACTTTTGGGAAAAAAATCCAATACACAATAGGAATCAATTCAGCAGATATCCCCCGAAAAAATGCTTAAAGTGATTGTCATGCCTTTGTATGATCCGTCGGGCTTCTGTGTGACTACTGACCATATATTACATAAGAAGCGTTTTTTATTATATATTTTCCTCACATATATACGTACTATTTAAACATGCTTAGCATTTCTAAACCAAAAAAATATCCTCTCAACTAAACTAAACAGCAGCGATTTTCAAGTTTGTCTCAGTGACTGGGACTACTGAAATTGAAAAATTCTTTTTTTACATACATACAATAAATAATCACATACATATTTACATATACATACATTATATACAAGCTCAGCTAACCAAACATCCGACAAACACAACTTAGCGGTAAATTTCAGCTGACATGAACTTCAATAGAACTAACATGTCAAAGCATTTCCCCAACTTAAACCAGCTAAAACTGCATAAAATGCAAATTTTTATAAAAACAACAAAAAAAAAATAACGGTGAAATATTTGTGAATCTAAACGCAAATCGTGTTCAAAATATGTAGCAAAATGCAGTCAAGCGATGCATCAGTATCAGCAAACCACAGATGAGCAGCGAAAACACATGAGGTCAAACACACACACACACACACATATGCACATATGCAAACAAGTAATTTAATTTTGAACTACGCTTGTCACATTTTCAACACAATATGATGGAATTTGTGGTTAGACTACATGAAATTTCGATTTTTCCATGATTTATGCAGTCACTTTGATATGCACACAGAGGCGCAGCGCACGTTGGGTGGGCCATGGCGTATACGTAACCAAATAAATTACAGCACAATAAAGTATGCGCACACTTAATTATTGATAAGTAATAATTGAAAGCGATAAATAAATGGAACACCTGGCATTTTAGTAAATGAGTATGTCATTGTGTGTGTACATAAATATGAGTGTCTATTTATATATATATACATATTTAGTATACATATACGTATTAGTGTGTTGTAATGCATAATGCAACGATTTAATTAATCCAGAATGACAGCTGTGCAACAAAAAAGCAGCAACATTGTAACAAAAACAAGAAAAAATGTTAATTTCGACAGCAGCACATTAAAATACCCAACACAGTTGCGTTTCTTATAGCATAAAAGGGTGTAAAAGTATATTTAACTTGATTTTTAGCGGTAAATTTGTATGGCAGCTATGTGTTGTAGTGGTCCGATCTTAAAAATTTTACAGGATATTTAACCATTGCTTTAAGCCAAAAATCATGCCAAATTTCATGAAAATATTTCGTCAAACAAAAAAGTTTTCCTTACAATAACTTCATGTTGTTCGGTCATTTTGTATGCTGGCTATATGCTATAGTAATCCGATCTCAACAAATTTTGCAGAGATTATAGCCTACCTATAGAAAATAATCTGTGCCAAAATGCGTAATCTTATGAAATAAAAACTTTTCTCATACAAGAACTTAACTTTTAACGATAAGTTTGTATGGTAGCTCTATGCTATAGTAGTCCGATCTGAAAAAAATTATTCGGAAATTGCAGCGTTGCCACAAAAAATAGTATGTACCAAAATTTTGTCAAATAGCTTTTCAAATAAACAAGTTTTTCATACAAGAACTCTATCTTGATCGACCAGTTTGTATGGCAGCTATATGCTATAGTGATCCGATTTCAAACAATTTATTCGGATATTATAGCGTTGTCTTAGTGACTGATCTGTGCAAAATATTGTGAAAATATCTACTCAAATAAAAGAGTTTCTCATACAAAAACATAATCTTGATCGATCAGTTTGTATGGCAGCTATATGCTATAGTAGTTCGATCTAAAAAAATTTATTCGAAGATTTTAACTCTGTCATAGAAAATAACCTGTGCTAAATTTCGTGAAGATAGCTCGTTAAATAAAAAATTTTTCCATATAAGAACTTCATTTTGAGCGGTCAGTTTGTATGGCAGCTATATGCTATAGTGAACCGATATCGCTGATTCCAACAAGTAAGTGAATTATTGAAGAGAAAAGGACGTGTGCTAAAATTTAGGCACTAAAACGCGCAAAGCCACACAGTGGGAGCCCTGTTTATGGTATATTTGAGTTTATTCACTGATTTATGTATCGTATATTCACTCATATATATGTAGTACAGTATAACACACAACATATGTATGTATATGTTCACATCTATAAAAAATTAGTAAAACATATTTAAAGCCATCGATGTATTTTTAATGCCTTTTGCATAAATTTACAACGCTAAAAATAATTCTTAACAAGTAACCAAGATGTTCATTGCTACACACACACTCATACACATACCTATAAACATATGTGTACACCTATTTATTTAGCTCAGGCATTCCAATAGCGCCATTAATACACTGCACATAATCTCGATGCGCGAGCCATCGCTACCGGTGCACTCGTGTGCATTGAGCTGTATGCACACTTTGTGCTGAGCCGCGTCAACAACAACAGAAACAATAACCAGCTTAGCTGCGCTAAGCTGTGCGCCATTTCATACATCATTCAGCAGTCAGCTGTTGAAACAACTTTGGAGGTGTGGTTGTTCCGTTGCTGCGATGGCACGTGATTTCAGTAAGCCGTTTGTATATATACATATACATATGTATGTATAATAAACAGGTGCATGTAAATAAATAGGCGCGCATCTCAGAACATGCAGCTGCATCGCACGCCAATGCGGTTTTCTTTAAGCTCATTCGCACGCTGCTCAACGCGTAGCGCAATGCCAGTGCACAAGTGAAATGTCGATAAGTATTTGTTTACCCAGTAAATAAAATTGAGTAGTTGTTTGGTAGAACTGGAGAAATAAGTTTTCCTTATTTTGTAGAACTTTACTCAGTGCGATTTAAAGAATTCTAAATAGTTATTTTAATGCAATCAGTACTATACCGAAATTTTAAAGCTATTAATGAATTTTTTGTAAAATAAAATTTTCGGGATTGGAAAAGTTAATTTCGGGATCCCGCATTTTTTCGGGATTCCACTAAAATACATTTGAAATTGATGGGAAACTATTTATTGTAGTGTAAAACTTTGAATTTTTTTTAAATATGCTACAGAAATTTCGGGATTGGGAAAGTTAATTTCAGGATTCCGCGTATTTTCGGGATTTCACTAAAAATTAATTTGAAAATGATGGGAAACTATTTATTGTAATATAAAGATTTGAAAAATGTTTTAAAAAATACGATAAAAATTTCGGGATTGGAAAACTTTATTTTGGGTTACCCAAAATTTTCGGAATTTCACTCAAATTAATTTCAAGTCGGTAACATTTCTAGCGTTTTATAAAATAATTTGAAATTTCGAGATTGGGCTAAATTCGGGGTCCCGAATATTTTCGGGATTTCACTAACATTTATTTAAAATTAATGGAAAATTATTTATTGTAATGTAAAAATTTGCAAATTGTTTTAGAAAATACTATAGAAATTCCGGGATAGCAAAAGTCAATTTCGGGATTATAAAAAAAAAATTAATAAAAATCAATAAAACCACTAAAATTAATTTAGTACGTTATCCTATAATAACATTTCTATGATTTTATTAAATAATATTCAATTTTCGGGAATAGTACAGTTAATTTTGGGACTCTTATATTTTCGGGATTTAAAAACAAAACTTGAAACTTGAAGCGGGAACTTGAACTTGAAGCGGGATCCCGAAATTGTTGAGGGCATTAAAACAATGTAGTACTCATAAATAAATTTTGTTAAAAATCATACTAAATTTCAGCGTTGAAAATACTTTATTTTCGATAGAAGAAAATACGATAACGGGATCCCGGAATTTTTTTTACCAAAGGAAAAAAAATTATTTATCTCTCTCCGTTTCTGAAGAGAAAAAAAAATGTACTTCGTCACATTTAAATTTTAATCAATGATCAGAATTCAAGCTTTGCAAATGTAAAAGAAATTATGAGTGGAGTACAGAGTGGAGTTCTTCCTCTACTTCTGTTTTCCCCGGCGGTTACTGCGTCGAATACTTTCAGAGCTGGAGTGTTTTCATCCATCGGACGACATGTCCTAGTCAGCATAGCCGCTACCTCTTAATTTACGATAGTTCAGTAAACCCAGAACTTTTCTGTCGAAAACTTCTAGCGCCGACTCACCAGGTGTTATCACCGTCCATGCCTCTGTACCATATGGCAGGAGATGTTGAGTAAGTTGTAGAGTTTAGTCTTTCTCCACGGTAAGAGGACTTTTCTTTTCAATTGCCTGCTCAGTCCAAAGCAACATGTGTTAGCAAGAGTTATTCTGCGATGGATTTCACGACTGACATTGTTGATGGTGTTGATGCTGCTTCCAAGATAGACGAAATTATCTACGGTTTCGAAGTTACGACTGTCAATAGTGACGTGAGAGCCATTACGCACGTATTGTGGTCGATTGTAACGTCGCAAGGTAGGCAATCTGTGTTCTTTCTACTGCGACACGACACTCCTCAGCGCACCAGCTGTTCTTTTGCTTTGTCCGAAAACCAATAATTCCGTTTGCAGCTGTACGTAGAAGCCGTAGATGGTATTTCAGTCCCACAGTTACTTTATACCGAGTTGCTGGTGAGTGCTCTCTGAGGAGCAAGTTGAGTAGAAAATCATTCTGCTGTCTGTTGTGATTGCAGTTTCTTGACGTCGAACCAACATTCCTTGGGTTTGTTGATGTCTTTTTTTACTCTACAGATAAGAATGAATGACGTTACGAGTTTTCGAGAGAAAGGTTCTGCGAAAGATTTATGATCCTTTGCGCGTTGGCCAAGGCGAATATCGCATTCGATGGAACGATGAGCTGTACGAGATATACGACGACATTGACATGGTTCAGCGAACTAAAAGACAGCGGCTACGCTGGCTAGGTCATGTTGTCCGATAGATGAAATCACTCCTGCTCTGAAAATATTCGACGCAGTACCCGCCACGGGAAGCAGAGGAAGAGGAAGACCTCCACTCCGTTGGAAGGACCAAGTGGAGAAGGACCTGGCTTCGCTTGGAATATCCAATTGGCGCCACGTAGCGAAGGGAAGAAACGACTAGCGCGCTATTGTTGACTCGGCTATAATCGCGTAAGCGGTGTCTACGCCAGTAAAGAAGAAGAAGAAGAAGATAAGAATGCGTACCTTGGCTGCAACAAATTAGTTGTCCGAATCAATGCTAGAACCTCGGAGCGTGCGCGCATCTAAAACACTGGAGACCTGTCTCGCATCTTTCACAACATGATAGATCTAGCTGATGACTTTTTGATCTGGAGACAACAAGTTGGCTTGGTGAATTTTCTTATGCTGGAATCTAGTACTACAAATAACCATATTTCAGGCCCGGCGAAGTCGATCAGCCTCAAGTCATTTGGGCTTATTTCATCATGGAGGCTGAATTTACCGACCGTTGTGCGAAATGATAATAGAAGACATCTTTTCAGTCACATCGTCCTTCTCTTCCGTCGGGGCGTGAGCGCAAATCAGCGATATGTCCATCCACCGGGGTAAACGCCAGTACCCAAGTTCGGAGGCTCTCTCCGCTCACGAATTCCACACCGAATTTTCGCTTCTTTATATGGCCACTGTAGTAAAATCCCACAAGACAACTCATCTCAACCTTTGTCCCGTCCATCGCACTTCTTGGACGGCGGTGATGTCAACCTTTACCCTCACGAGGACATCAACTAGCTGGACAGCGGCAGCTTTCCAATTCCAGTTGCATGGCCTTAAAGCGTAATCCTTAATGCGTTTGCCAAGGTCGTCATCAAAAGGGGGATTTTTCATTCTTCTTTGAGCAAAATCTCGCCCCGCAAACACCAGCTCATTTAGCATTCCAGTATCCACCGCAAAATGGCGCATAAAAAGCACGAAAATGCCGAATTAAATAAAAATCACATCACCGCACAAAGCGGAACTGAAATAATGAGTGCACTAATGAATCGCTTTTCACCAGAAACCATACCAATTAGAATTGAATTCAAGTTATTGTGCAGCAATTTTTGCGATATTTGGCACTTTTCTCGAAACCGCACTCATTTATGTGCTCTTTGCACTTTGCAAACTTACTTTTTTCCGTCGCGTGTGGTTTAACCCCTTTTACGTGTAATTATTGTTTCCTTTTTCTGCTTCTACTTCATACACACTTCAAGGCAAAAGTTTTGCTACAATTCGCACTAATTACCGGCAGTCGCTAATCTTCATGCAAGCGCGTTCACTTCGTGAGTTCACACACACAAGTTGGCAACACTGGCTGACGGAAAATGTATTATGAGAATAGACGTTATTGTTGTTTGCGCTTTGTTAACGCTTTGTATAGTTTTTGTTGTGAACTTTTTTCCACCTCTTCTACTAGTTCTTCTAGCCGCATCTCCTTCAGCTGTTCCATCATTATTTTTGCGCGCATTGAACTTTCCACAACTCATTTAATCCGCCACGTTTGCGTTTCACACCCCAGAGCAACACCGTCATTAATTGTAATGACGGTGTGTTGTCGGCTGCCCGGTATATTACCGCACGAGCAGCGCCGCGGCAGCGAAACAAAGTCATTCTAACACCAGCTACCAGTTAATTTTGCGAAACTGTTGCCAGCAGGCACAGTCCTGGGGGAGCCAGAGCGTAGGGAATACGGTAACCCGACGGCGTAACTGTTGCACTAACCAGCGCCCCATTTTCGGTAGTGAGCATTTAGCCGTTTTACTTAATTTGCCAGCTCATTCAAGTGACGCTAAAAAGGTTGTCTTAGTGAGTCACTATTGCAGGAGATAAACAGGGGAAGACGAACTCAAACTCGTTTGTTTTACAGCTGAATATTGTTTTTTTTTTGCTCACACTACGTTACGTTTCGAGGAGCATAACGTTACTGTTGTTGCTTTTTGTTACATTCTTGTTGACAATTTAATGTCTGCTACTTGCCACTACTACTGGCAGGTCACGCGCAAGGAATCCTTCGGACTTAGCTGTCAATAAACTCGCCGAAACACACACTTACTTAAATAGATCCTGCGAACGATGAGCGCTGGTTGGCATTTTAGTTGCTGTTACAGCTGCTCGTCTCATTGCATGTGCGCATCTTTGTGTCAAGTGTAATGAGCAGATTGTTGTTTGACGTTGTACAAATTCTTTTGTTCCACGCTCGTTAAATTTAAGTGCAATCTATTTTAGAATGTGGATGGAAATTAAATGAAGAGAAATTACTTCGAATTTAAGATCATATGTCATACATATTGTTCGTCTAACGCATTGCATTCGCCGTAAAACAACATAACTTTGGTATGGAGGCTATAGGTGTGTGTCTAAGCTAAACTTGATATTTTAGTACACAAATGTACCAGTAATGAATGTGATATTTATGATACGAAGGGAGCTATTTCAAAAATACAAAGTCTAGTAAGAAGAAATTATTTTTTACAAAACTAGCTTTAGTAATACAGATTACTCTCGTGTTGTATGAGTGCAATCGGGTTACGGCTTATGAGTAGATTAGAAGATTTCAGTGGAAACGGTGGCAAGGAAGAATTGAAGGTCAAGAAAAATTCAAAAAGGTAGTAACACATGTTCTTATGGGGCGAAAAAAAAACTTCGCAGACTTCGGTAAGGCTTCAACTACAAAACGCAGCACCGACTGCTCAGTTGTCTGAGGGCATCACTTGAAGTCATGCTTGAGCTCACACTACTTCACCTAGTAATCGGTCGATTACCCAAACATACACTGCCCCAAATGATAGCAGAAGGGTGTGGCAGAGGTAAAATAATCTCATCACAGCCAATGAAAGAGTTAAGTTGTGTAATGTCATTTGCTCTTCTCCCAAGGAACAGCATTACCAAAAAGACAAGATTCACCAAGAAGTTCCAGGTTACCCTAAGCCGCAAGGCTAAATGGAATCATTTCACTCTCGAGCTACTTCTTATGGATAGTACAATCAAGTGGTATACCGACGATTCGAAAACGCCGGAGGAAATTGGTGCAGGAGTCGCAGTCGCTCTCCATACATATGGAAAGTTTGCCGAGCATTCAGACACAAATCTTAGCCATAAATCGGTGCATAGAGATAAACCTCCAACGCAACTATCGCAACAAACTTGTAACTATTTTTAGCGATGGTCAAGCGTTACTTAAAGCAATTTCTTCCTAAGGTGTAGAGAACGGCTGAAACGCAAAAGCCATGGGATCCATATTTTCAAATAGAGATCACATCGTCTCACTACCACCTAGCAGTACATAATACTTTATCAATATGCTGGGGCTGGGCGAGTCCTAGTGACTTAGGAGATGGCGCAATATACCTAAGGTCGCGGTTCAATCCCTTTCTATCTATCTTATCTAATCGTAGCTCTTCTCTCAATCTCCCTCGCTACATTATATTGAAAAAAATTTATGGAAACGTTACTGAACTGATACCTTCAGCATATAACTCGAGCTAAATTGCAGTTATTCCCTATGGTGAGACTTCTTCAATTTACTGCTAGATAAAATATTTCAAGCTGCAGAGCTGAATAGAGAAAGTACAATCTTCTACAAGATCGTACATCTACAGACATCCGCCGATGACATCGATATCATTGGCCATAACAACCGCGCCGTGAATTCTACTTTCTCCAGGTTGGGCAAAAAAGTGAAGTAAATGGATCTGCGGAAGATTTATGATCCTTTTCACATTGGCATCAGCAAATACCGCAGTCGATGGAACATGCCGCGACGTCCAAGCAAAATTATCAAGGTCAAGTAGGTAACACGTTCTCCATGTACATGTTGTAAGGAAAGGCCCAGAGTTGCTGATAACAGACTCTAGTTAGTGCGGCAGTGAAACATATAGTATCATGCCAATCGATTAGAATTATAGTGCATTTAGCAAAATCTGTATTCAACAACAAATCAACAAATCGACTACTATCGATGAACGTATAGAAGTATGAGGGAATGATAGAGCAGAACTCCATGATCTACTACCAAAAATTTATAGATACTAGGAAAGCTTCTTCTTCACATTTATCATTTTCTAGACCCTGACGGATCTGTTAGTGGATCATAGAATTGTGATTCTTTATACTTTTGTAAGTTCTCCGGTAGACCGCTGATTACTCAATCAGTAAATGTTGTTTCTTGTAGTTTTCTCAGTTTAGAGAACTTTTTTAGTATTTGCAAGAATTCGGAAAGCAGTGTCATTCAGAGTCCATTTCGAGTTTATTTGCTCTGGCATAAAGAGCTTAATAATCTTTGTTAAAGACCTCAATAATCCAATAAATTTTTACATTTCCCTTTAGCCGCAGGGTGAGCAACATGTGCGCAAGTACCTTACTACTCACAAATATCTGCTTGTGTATGTATAAAAAGGAAATAAATTGTGCTACTCGCTATGAATAATCAAAAACATATGAGTACATAAATTGGTTTGGGGTGTGTCGGCTAACCGAACCAACAAACCTGTAACTTAATGGAGCCGACCACTTTTATACGTGACAGCTTTCGGCTTAAAATTAGGGTCGTAACATTTTTGCAGCTGAGCCCACGTTATTTACAACTACATGCGTGTATATATACTGACATATATGTACATACTCGTATTTATGTATTTATCTCATTTATGTATGTATGTATGCACGCATATATATACATGTATATGTATATGTATATATTTGTGTATGCTCCACTTAAGCAGATACAACCTGTGTTTTGGCTTTGGCAGGCAGTGTTGTGTGTCACATACATGTGCGCTAGGTGGATTTTATACGCACACATACACAAAGACATGTTATTTGTTTGGAGGCATTTGTTTGGATCCAATGTAGCGCTTAAGGCACTTTGCCTCGCGACACGGAAATGCCTGCAGCTGCGGCGTCAAACGGAAGTTGAAAGTGTACGCATCCACAAGTGCTTAAAGCGAAAATGGCCTACATTCAGTAAAATGATACTCGTCTACCCAATAAGCGAAAAGGTAGGAGCAAAGCTCGAAGACTTGGTATTGCTTCCCATGAGATAATTACTGTTAAACTTAGTTTGCTTGGAGGTATAAGATCCCAAACGTACCTTTTTCTTTCTCGGTGGTTCAAGTCTCTAACCTCTGGACAAGGTGAAATACCTAGCGCTCAACTTTGACGGAAAACTTTCATGGATGTAAAATTTTGAGGAGAAAGCTGGGAAGTTAACGGTTGCCTTTTGTTGCTATAGAAGAGCTAAAGGGTTTGTGCGAAAAGGAATAGGGCTGACTTTCTACTGCCGCATCTGTACCTCGGAGCGTGAGCACACCGACTGGATTTGGTAGAAGGCGTTCCAAGCTAACGAACGAGCGTCCACCATGAATTTGTTTCTCTTGTACAAACATTCAACGCCAAGTTTTACGTAGAAGTCCTCAAGAGACTCCCTGAAAACTTAGATCCCTGCGTCTCATAGGCCACACTCGGCGGCTTTTTGCTTCCATATCGAAGATAATTATGTGTTTGGGGAGAAGTCTGGAATCTAAATCCAAGGCGACCTTTCAAGCTGCCAGAATACAGTATTTGCACTCCACAAAAGCTGCTCAAATTGCTGATAATGCAGAAAATGACATAAAGAATATCAGAAATCCCAAAAGTCAAACGGCAACGAAGCAATAATTTCACAAATCATTGAGTTAGAGAAACAAGGCGGCAGTAAATATGATTGCTGCCCGAAATCGACTGAATATGTACTATGTACAGGAGCACCAAGGCATTTTGGGCTGATGAGACTACCAATCCGCGTTGTTGACCTAGTCAGAGGTCATAACTTACTGACATCACAAGCGATTCGTATGAGCAATCGTTCAAATACATGTAGCAAGTGCAGGGAAGTAGGTATAAGGGAGACTCCTAAACACCTCTTCCGTCCAGCTTTATGCAGATCTTCTGTGTTCAAAGGCTAGGTAAAATAACCACATTAGATATCAGGTCTCTTTTAAACTTCATCCTATTTCCTGGCGTAGACACTGCTTACGTGGTTATAGCCGAGTTAACAACAGCGCACCGGTCATTCCTTCTTTTCGTTATTTGGCACCAATTCGAGATGAAAAGTGCAGTCAGGTCCTTCTCCAGCTGATCTCTCTAACAAAGTGACGGTCTTCCTCTTCCTCTGCTTCCACCTGAGTGGACTGAATCGAAAACCTTCAAAGCTGCAGTGATTTTTGAGTAAGTGAGAGATTTGTTTAGGAAAATAGAATCCAGGATAGACAATTTATACTAAAAGTTTTCAGATATGAATTTTCTGATTTCAATCCGACCGAGCATACATAAAAGATCCTTTATAGCTGCTACCGAAATATATACTATAAAAACCACCAGAAAGAATTTCATCATGGTTCACTGGTTATATTTCCAGTACTATTGCGTCACACAGCCATACGCATCTTATATCAGCTTTACTGAAGATGGCTGTGAACGCCTGCAATTTGCTAGAAAGGACACAGCAGCCTGACAGCCAGCTATTTCATTATATTGCCTCGCTTTTTGTTTATCATTTCATATTTTCACCCCCCCCAACCTACCTCAACGCAACACACTTTCACGCATTCATTGAAGCTTTTCGAAACACTGGCGCCTCCTCCTGTCGCACGAACCCGCCGCCACATCCACGCCTTCCAAACAATTTCGCATGAAAAGCGAACGGAAATGAATGAACGTAATGAATACACGGAAATTGAAGGCGCGCACTCAGTAGCAGCGCAGTTTATTAAAAGGCCAAAAATTTAATGAAGCGTAAAGCCGTTGGAGACACCGAGCTCAGCGAACCCTACTAGCCAGCCCACCAGCCAACAAAAGCGCGCGGACAATGTAAGGCCGAAGTCAGCGCTATCAGCGATTAAGCAGGCCTTTGGCTGGGTGCACGAATGAAATGGTGGCAGGGACCGGCATTTGACAGGTAGGTGTGTCTGCTAAACTGGGAGTAAAATAATTAAATAGTGTGGGAGAGAAATGCGGTTTATTGTAAAATAACTTGACAATTTCTTTCCTCAATTTATTTCAAGTTTAATGATTTTTTATATTAATAAAATATTAGAATTTCAACATTGCAACCGATTTGAGAGAGACGAAGCCTCATTTTTGATTCCATTCCTCATATAAAAGAATTCATAGATAACGAGTGATCAACGTAGAGGTACTCGATCTAACGTGTGGAACAACTTAGCAAATTTTACGTCAAGATCCTAAATTAAAAGCGTATAAAATTCAGTTTGTGCAAGAACTGAAGCCGCTCGACCTACCGAAGTGACATCACTTCATTCTATGGGATCTTGAAAAGTTCCAGGCAGATACGACGAAAATTGAACTCAACCCATGGACCATCTGAGACATAGCCGCGGCCAACATTTGAAATAGAGAAAATCTACAAAAAATTAATGCCAATGTTAATGGACATTTCCCATAAAATTTTAAGATTTATTTTTGAACTGTGAACCAATGAACTCCTTGGCCCATACAGCACGCCAAAAGTGACTTTTTGAGTATGTAACAGCACTTCAACAATGACTTATACTCTGCTCAACAGCAGCAAGAGCATCTTCAGCACCGTGTGACATTTTTGACAATGCGATTTATCCATCAGAGTAAACATGGATCAAAATCGAGCCAATAGACTCCAATTACCGGTTCTACTAGCCGATTATATCGACCGAATATTGAAAAATAATCCTATCATCCGATAACTCACCTCTCCCCAACAGTGAAGACACTTGAAGCGCTTATACTCCCGACCTTCACGCACCACTTGAAACTAGCAAAGCACCAGCATGGCTTCCGAAGAGTACATAGCACTTAGCGTCATAATCACCTAGACAGTTCATGGCCTCAATCAAAAGCCACCCTGCGAGAGGACGACCGGTAGCGTTTGACTTGTTAAAAGCTTTTGAAACAGTCGACCACACAAGTTGAGGACATCGAAAAATCTAGGCTCCCACCGGGGCTAAAGAGGTGGACTATGAACTACCTGAGCAGTCGACAGTCATCATCAAAATCCACAGCGACCAATTCTTAAGTCGTTAGCCGCCTTCAAATGGGAAAAAGACAAAGAAACGTTATTAGCAACATACAATGCAATCGGGCGGTCGGTCCTTAACTATGCCGCACCAATATAGTCGGCCTGGATGCAATAAAACGCAGACGAGGAAGCTACAGATATATCAGAACAATGCACTCCGGACTACAAGGGGTCCTTCCTCAACTACGCCGACGATATAACAAAACGCCGACTATACTTCAGATGCAACTGACTTTCGATATGCACTGACCGCCATTCATAGTGAAGCCACTTTCACCTTCACCGACCCCTTCCCATGGAATAGCGTACTAGGAGTAAGACCCATTGCAGGCGAAGAGCTCGAGCTGTCACGAGAATCGAAAGTGTCCCTTGCGCAGCTTCGTTCTGAGTACTACAGCTGCTTAAACTCCTACTTATCCAGGATCTACCTCGATATATCAAATATATGTCCAGTGTGCAACAAGTTCCCGCATGACACTTACCATCTCTTTGTACGCCCAGCTAATCATACACATCTGACACCCATCTCCCTATGGTCCGACTCCGTCGAAACAGAACGTTTTCTGCATTCTCTATATTTGGCTAACTGCTTTGAGGGCTAAAAATGTGGATAATTTTTTTAGAATATATACTTAAAATAACCTCAAGAATATTTCACACAATTTACACAAATAAAAATAGAAATATTTAAGCAACAATTTTTTTCTCCCTAAAGTAACGGGTGATTTTTTTGAGGTTAGGATTTTCATGCAGTAGTATTTGACAGATCACGTGGGATGTCAGACATGGTGTCAAAGAGAAAGATGCTCAGTATGCTTTGACATTTCATCATGAATAGACTTACTAACGAGCAACGCTTGCAAATCATTGAATTTTATTACCAAAATCAGTGTTCGGTTCGAAATGTGTTTCGCGTCCGTGTCCGATGAGCGATGAGGCTCATTTCTGGTTGAATGGCTACGTAAATAAGCAAAATTGCCGCATTTGGGGTGAAGAGCAACCAGAAGCCGTTCAAGAACTGCCCATGCATCCCGAAAAATGCACTGTTTGGTGTGGTTTGTACGCTGGTGGAATCATTGGACCGTATTTTTTCAAAGATGCTGTTGGACGCAACGTTACGGTGAATGGCGATCGCTATCGTTCGATGCTAACAAACTTTTTGTTGCCAAAAATGGAAGAACTGAACTTGGTTGACATGTGGTTTCAACAAGATGGCGCTACATGCCACACAGCTCGCGATTCTATGGCCATTTTGAGGGAAAACTTCGGACAACAATTCATCTCAAGAAATGGACCCGTAAGTTGGCCACCAAGATCATGCGATTTAACGCCTTTAGACTATTTTTTGTAGGGCTACGTCAAGTCTAAAGTCTACAGAAATAAGCCAGCAACTATTCCAGCTTTGGAAGACAACATTTCCGAAGAAATTCGGGCTATTCCGGCCGAAATGCTCGAAAAAGTTGCCCAAAATTGGACTTTCCGAATGGACCACCTAAGACGCAGCCGCGGTCAACATTTAAATGAAATTATCTTCAAAAAGTAAATGTCATGAACCAATCTAACGTTTCAAATAAAGAACCGATGAGATTTTGCAAATTTTATGCGTTTTTTTTTTAAAAAAGTTATCAAGCTCTTAAAAAATCACCCGTTACCTTTAAATAGCCATGTGATTCGCAGTGAACCTTTGATGCCACATTTACACAGATTTCTATTTTAATTTTTATTTTTTTTCGTACCAACAAGCTATTCATTAGCCACTTTAGCTCAGCCATAAAGCCGGCGATATTTCCAAGAATAACAATGAGCGCAAATTTAGTTGCGCTAGACAAAAGCCAAATAATGCCAGGGTGACACAGCAGTAAAAATCAGACAAACGAAACGCAAAGTACCACGAACGCCACTAACAGATGACGGACAAAAATTGAAAGGAAATCTGAGCGTGCATGCAAAAAATCGAAACCAATACAAAATGCCAGTGGAACGCGGCAGGTACCCAGTAAGCAAAAAGTAATAAAATTGATTTTTGGTTATTTGGAAAAATGGAGTGCTTTACAGGCCTTGAACTCGCTGACCGTGACTAGATTTTAGTCAAAGAATGTATCACCTCACTAACAATAGCATCAAGCTACTTCCATATTAAACTTGTCTGAATGCCTGACCACAACGAAATCGTTAGAAATCGTAAGGACGATCAGCTTGTAAGAAAAGGCACCTTTAGCCTAATTTCATTAGCATGAGCAGGGGTTCCCCAGTCTTCGTTCATTCGGCTGCTGGATCTCAGCGCCTCATGCGAGCTCAGAAAGTGATTTATCAGTAATTAGTACTTGTGGGTTTAAGCAGTATTTTTGGTCCAGAGTGAAACGTAAAATGTTCATTGAACTAATAGCTCTTTGCAAGGTTCACATCGCTGCAGTAATAGATGTTCTAACTGGACACTGTTCCGTTGGTATCTTCAAGGTGAGGCTGAAGATTTTGAATGTCGTAACTTGTCAAAGTTACAATGAGAAAGATGAGGTGAAAATATTTAGATAATTTTTCCTCTATTATCCAGCTCGAGGCTATAGTTGAATCTCCTCGGTTGCTATACTTTCTTCGAACCCTGCAAATTGACAGGAGTTGATATTAACCGCCTCAATAAATTTTTGGCAAGCTCTGAACGTCTCGAATTGTCCAGGGGACTCTGGTTAAACGCCATTTTAATGAAAGATAAAGAAAAAACAATTTTGAATATAATTTTCCGATTACTGAAGTCTATTTGGGATGGTTCTGTTTTATATCGTAAAACATACTAACTTTTTCCAGAAACCCAGTTTTGAATATTCCCCTCTTTCGGTCAAAAATCTGCATCTCTTTTAACCCGAAAATATTTAAATATCTGAAACTCTCTTGCAAACTTCGTTTATGTACAGGTTTGTTAGGTGTTGATAAGTTCCAGATTATTTCTGAAGCTTTAGAACAGTTCTAATGTAAATCTCTTGACATATTTTAGTGCCTTTCTCTTGCGAAGTGATATTCTGATCAACGGAATTTAGTTTAGATACAACTAACAAACAGAAGTAAAAGAAGTTTCGAACTCTCAACTATCGAGATTTAAGATTTTGAAACGGCGTTTGAAATGAAACGTTTTTGATCTTGAAAACTATTTGTAGTTAGTGAAGCTAGGTCGACTAGAATCTCAAGGAAAATTAACACATCACGCGATCTTCGTATGGCTTACAGTTAATAAATGGAAGAGGTACAATTATAAAGAACAAATCAGATTTGATGATTAGCATAGTGACAAAGTCTCAGAATTCCTCGAGAAAAACCCAGGGCCTAAAGTTTCAATCTATCTAGAAGATTTGGCTTCCTAGACTGTAATTTGTGAAATGTTCGAGGAGCAGAAAGAATCAGATGAAACCCAGCTCTGAACAGTTTCTTAGTGAAACAAGGGAGATGAAATGAGCGATGAGAATAAGGAAGGTAGTATCTACAACCGACTGACCAAGTGGACAAGTACTCAGAGCCATAAAGTATATGGAAGTTTGCTAGGTGGAGAAAGATGCGGTCTATATCGAAAAGACCAAATAAAACAGAAGTCGATGAAGTCTTCGGACTCGACTTTAAGTTATTTTATGCATATATTTTAATCCATTAAGGACCTTAAAAATCGATAAAATAAAATAAGACGATGTTTTCTACTAAAATTTTATTACATTTGCGAACTCTCTAGTTCTCCACCGCGTCATATATCATTTACTAACTGGGTTACCCACCAGCTGCCATTGCAGTTGGCATAAAAATCAAATCCAACGCTGCCTTTGTGCGCCTTTCAATGAAACAAAAAAATCACTTATGGTATTTCGCGCACTTCCTCGCTCTGCGAGCAGATCAACTTGTCTAAATTGCGCTATCGAGCGCGGAGAGCACTCACACACACAGGCGTACAGGCTACCATATAATATTATATATGCTTATGGCACCAAAGGCGGGCGTGATACGTCTGCCTAGCGCTGGTTTGAGAAGACGTGCCGCTTAAGTACTAGACAAACAAAGAATATACCACATACACACGCATACAAACAAACGTTTTAATGATAATAATCACAGACTAAATTACGCTGAATCAGCGAATATGTAATGATACGAGCCACAATACGGCATATAAAACACACGCATACCCTCACATACTCCGATATAATCGGGGGTATTGTCGCCATCATAAAAAAATTGTAATGTTGCATGAAATGAGGCAAACGAGCAGTTGGTGACTTTATGGCTAGGGGAGTATCATGAAAGAATAACCAAGTGGCTGTAAAAAATTCATTTTTTATTGTTGCCAGGACATTCAATTAAATTGTTGCTGCGATTTCTCTAGCGATTGCACAAAGCAACGGAGCGCAGAAATCAAAAAGTTTGCTTGCACTGACTGCTGCATAAATATTTAATTATAGTCGTTCAACTTTATTTTAAGGATATCTTTAATCGTGTATTATATTCGTTTCTTTCAATGTGCTTGGACTTAATAGGCAGCTGGGTGTAATAAGACACTCTCCTATTTGTATAAAATGGCCAGATCAAAATACTATCAAATTTGTGCTACTAAACACTTTGAGTGATAGAAATATATCGATTAGAAACGGTCAACAAAAGTGCTATAAAGGAGCTAAACTCCATTTATGTATATGGTCTTCCATTTCTAAAGCAAACACAACAAGACTTTGTTTCCTACTTTGAAAAGTCAAGGCTTGAAAGAAAGGATTTGGTGCATAATCATCGTGTAAAATCCATGAATTGTTCTTCCACAATTCCGCTCGTTTTCGACGGATGTTCTCACGCAAACACCTCAATACGGCCAAATAGAACTCATTATTGATGGTGTTTTCCTCCAGAACAAATTCATGATGCACCAGATCACGAATATCGAATACCAATAAGCATGACCTCGATTTTTGAGAGGCTTTGGGGTGGTTTTTTGGTTTCGGCTTTCGTTTTTTTCCTCCATTCCGATAATTTTTGAACTGTTTGGATATCGAACTCATACTCGGCAATT
The DNA here is from genome assembly GCA_027475135.1 of Bactrocera correcta. Taxonomy (NCBI): domain Eukaryota; kingdom Metazoa; phylum Arthropoda; class Insecta; order Diptera; family Tephritidae; genus Bactrocera; species Bactrocera correcta. Next base: position 81,954,908 of record CM050326.1, read on the forward strand.
ATAATGCTCTCCATGAATGCGGGATTGGAATACGGATAATCAGGTCTGTCTAAACAGACTTGTTTAAGGTACTATTTTTCAAAAGAATTCAGCTTCATCGCGGCAAGTTGAGCAAGAACGCGTTTCATACCCAAAATATCCAGCAAAATCATTCGAACAGACTCGTGATAGATGTCGAACCCCCTTTCCATCACCCCAAACCTTCCTGACGATTTTCAAGCACAATATCCTTCACTATTTTTAATATTTTCATCAGTTGAAGAGGCCAAAGATCGTCCAGAACGAGGCATGTTTTCAACGATCTCTCGACCGTCTTTGAAGGCTTCGTACCACTCAAAGGCTTGTGTTTTGATAAAAACGAATCACCGTAATCATTTTCCAACATTCACAATGATTCCGCATCCGAAATTCGGTTAGAAATATAAAGAGGAGACAAATTCTTTGTTCGATTTTATCCATTACAAAAATCGCAATGCTCTTCCGAGGTTTACCGACTTAAGCAGCTGCTGTAAACGAACTGAATGACAGATCGCGCTAATTCTTGGCATAGTAATTAAGGACAGTGCTGCCAACATAGTAAAATATATTTTTTCGGAATATCATTTACCCAAGGAATTAAAATAATCATTTCCAGCTAGCTTTATTTCTACGAACTGTTTGGAAACTCAGATCATTGATGAAAACAAACTTAATAAATATAAATATATACAAATAATCTCTTCAACTACAAACCAAACTCCGGAAAATCAGGTTATAAAATGCTTATATTTTATTATTATATATACTTATGGAATACTCATAGACAACTGGTTTCACCTTTGAAGGTTACTATATTGAGTTGAATACTTGAAAATTAAAACAAAACTTCACTTAGAACCCAAATTATCACTGAGCTTTTCAGTTCGTTTCTCTCATAGTCTTATAGTGTGGTCTCTCAAGAAATTATTCAAAAATCAAGATCACTATTTTCGCTTTGAAATCCTGCTACCATATAAGCTTTTAAACTTTGGAGCTTTCCGTACTCCCCTCAATAACTAGTTTACTGGAAATCTATAGTCTGCTTTAGAAATATGCGATAGAAATAGTCATCTGACGATTCTCTAGCAATTGAAAATAATTTCAAAATATTTACTTAAGGTCGGAACTTAATGGATGTCGAAGTCCATACTGCTTCTGTTCAGTGAAAAGAAAAGGCATCGATCGATTTATAGTATATCGTTTTTTCACTAAGGAATATAGTGCCAACTAACCGGTATAATGTGAATAGTGTTCTGATGCTGCAAAAGTGCTAAAATGTCGGGTCAATCATCTTTTAAGCGCCCCTGGAGCTAAAAATTGTACAAAACAACTTTGGAACCGTTTATCTAAGACTGGATATAGAAAGCAACTTGATATATGGGTAAAATCAAACTAATGTACCCAATTTTCATGTGAGAATATATTTATATACTCGTATTATATAAGTAAGTATCGAAAAGTGGGTAAGTTGGCTGGAAATTATCTACTATAAGCTGCTCAAATTTTTAACTTGGACCTACACTGCCAAAAATTGGACCATCTGGAAGTAGCAATTGCCCAAATACGTCCAGCTTTGGCTTCATAGAGACTCAATAGAAATTCTGGAAGCAGCTGTTCCTGTCTATGGCGAATGAGTTTGCTGGTGAAAAGTTTGCCTTAAGAGAAGAAATGACCATCGAGAACAATTGTTTGGAAATAATCACGAAATTACTTTCCGCCGTTGGAGCCACCGTATGGTGGAAGGCAGCCACGCGTTTATGATGCTTGCTTGTTTGCCTGTATGTCGCACCGTCTCAACGGATGTGATGCAGGTTTTGTTAGGTGCACCCCCTCTTGACCTGATTGTCATACAGCGTGCTGTTGTATTCAGGTTAAGAAGGGGTTTGAGTATGTCATTGCTGCGGAATGACTGGATTTCCGACGATGATGTGGAGAGGGAGGGATATCTAGGGAGCAAGAGGCTTCTAGATGATAGGGACAATAATCCTAACGGCCGAGTGACATACGAATACATACGTAACGCTGGGTTCATTGAGGACTTCAGATTTTGTCTGAGTTTGGGTTTTCGGCTTATGGGGCATGGGCCTCAGAATGCATTTTTGCATCACTCTCGAACCCGCCCACACTGCCAATTGGTACTGAAAATGCTTAGCATCAACGCAGTGATTTGATCCGCTGAGCTATTGATCACCGTGGGGTAATGCTGTCGTCAGCAGGTTAGACATACCGGACGTTTCCGTAACACCGCAGCAAGTTAGCTTCCAAAACGGTGCATATTTGATCAATCTAGCTTTAAATATTAACACTATTCATCGATCGATTCGATTAAATTAGGTGATTGGTGCGACAAACCAGTTTTTTCGTGGAAAAGTACAGTAGCCAAAAATACTCCGTTTGAAAACGATCATTAAAACGCGTGACGATCCTTCTAACAAATCAAGTCTTAGAACCTTAAAGAAATGTGTTGTATATGAGGAGAGCACCCATCAAAATTATTGTTTTGGGGCTGAAACTGGAACTCATTCAGAAGATCGGAGGAATTTAAGAGTTTTCTTATGTAAAATTACTTATTCGGAACACTCAGACTTCAGCGATAATTTTTTTTAGAGCCGAAAACACTACAATGTGAGGTTTCAGGTGTCATCTAATGCATAACTTAGTTTTGGCTTATGTCTGGAACGTATCTTACGAATGGAACCAAAATACTTGGAATTTAAACTTTCGTTATGAAATATTCTGATGACTTAGGCAGTTTAGTGGAGTCACCTATACGGCTTTTAGGAAACTCAATGAAGTTAGTATCATTTTATTTAGAACAAAAATGAAATTGAATAAAAAACCTGGAGCTTTAGTATGAACACGACGTAAATTAAACAGCCAGAAACCAAATCAAGAATTTAGAGAATATTTGCTTATTTTCCCATGAACCTATGAATAACGAATTATTTTAAATAGACGTCCTGATAACCTGATAACTTAATAATTCCGAACCCCTCTCCACAAACAAGCTTTAGCCAAATGAACAACACCCAGAAACTTTAATTAAACCAAGTGATGCTATTTTTTAATCAATTCAGAAAATAAACATTCCCACCTGAAGGAAATTACACACATTTACCGTTAAACAAAAGAAGAGGAAAACAAGAGCAAATAAAATAACAGCAACAAAAAACTACTATTAAAAGCAAAGCAAAAGGGAAAGCAACTGTTGGTCATTTCGCTTGTCGTGTGTAAACAAAGTGAAATAAAATACAACTGTAAATTTAAAAACCAAAAACAACAATTAAATCAAAATAAATAAAATAGTTATAAAATGTTGCGAACACAAACGATAATAGTAGCGTTGAAGCCGGTTATACGCATACTATTCTGAGCAGGTGTGAGCTCTGGCAGTGAGTAAAGCCGACACACCGTTGGGAAGCGCGCTCAAAGGAACCGAGCACAAGCGGTCGGGCAGGGCAGTGCGGGATGCTGCAGAACACGCTCGAAGTCAGTGAAACGTGTAAGCTGATAACGGTGAAAAAAATAAAATAAAATAAAATGCATAGGTACCGTTAAAAGGTGAGCAACGGTAAAACTATGTGTGGCGTATGTGTCTACATAGCAGGTGTGTGTACCTGTGCATGGTGTAGGTGGAGTGAGTTGTGTGTTCTCGGTAAAAATTCCCACTAAATGGGAAAAAATGCCAGCGTAAATGTTTAAAAAACATGAATGTGTAATGAAACACAAAATGGTAAAACAAAAGCACAAAAAAATATTGTAATATTTGAAAGGAAAACATGAAAACAGTGTAAAAAGCTCTGCGGTTTTGCGGTTCTGTGCACTGAGCTAGCGCTATGTACCCATATGATCGCTTGTACATTTGCTGTTTTTAAATAGCGACCGGATGTAAACGTGTGGTTTGTGTGCCCAGTTGGAAAATTGTAGACTCGAAAGGATGTGCCGAGAAAAAAATAGGTATATCATATATAGTGTAAGAACTGGACGCATGGAGTCATGTGTAGAAGTTCACGCAAGTGAGAAAAGTTCTCTGAGCGCCATTCAATTGGAAGAAGTGCCCGACTTCCGGACTTCGGGCAAGTATTGTCTAAAAAACCTCCGTTTGAAGACGAGCTACAGTGAAAAGGTGAAACATCCCTCCTTGGGGTTGTGCGCTGGGCTTGGTACCCGCCACGTAAAAACACCCCCAATGATAAGCAGAAAACAGCCTCGGATGGGGAACCCCCTTTTTTATGAACAACTTCGGCCTCGAAATCCAACGCAGAATAACTCTTGCCAACAGGTGCGACTTCGAACTAAGTATGCAAATGAGATGTAAAGTCCTCTCTCGACGAACAAAAACCAAACACTACAAGTCAGTCATCATCCTCGTCCTGCTAATATATGCCGCAGGGTGATAAGTCGGCGTTACGAGTTTTCGAAGGAAATTCTCTGGGAAAGTTTTATAGAACTGTGCGCATTAACAATGGCGATTATCGCAGACGATGAAACGATGAGTTGTAGGAGATATACGACCAAATTGACATAGTTCAGGGTATTTAGAGACTGGCTAAGTCATGTCGTTCGAATGGATGAAAACACTGCAACTCTGAGAGTATTCGACGCAATACCCGCAGGGGGAAGCAGAGGAAGAAAGAATCAATTAACGTGTCAGAGAAAGATTACAATAACTGAATCTTGAGCTCTAACTGGCTTCTCTAAAATATGCTCTCAACAAACAGTTAAAACTGATTCTTGGCTGGCCCTCATCTACGCGAACTGTGTTAGATAAATCCATGTTCCAATGGCTCGGAGACCAGTTACAGTGGCGTTTAAACGGAGGGCCGAAAAGAGCTCTCTCGTCGATGACAATAATTTGAAGCCCGTAAGCTTATCCTCGATTCTGTTGAAAACGTCTCTTCAACTTCGGATGTGTATATATGTACAGAATATCGAGAGGTTAACTGTTGAGGCACAGCATGTATACATCAAAAACAGGTCGACCGAAATTGCTTTAGACGATGTAATTTCATGACTGCAGAGAGTTCTTACAAACAAAGAATTCGCTGTAAGCACTTTTTTCGATATCGATCAGATATGGTGGTTAAATTCCTCGAAAAGTTTGAGATGGAATCGAGAGCACCTCAAATATAGTTTTCTTTTCGGCAAAACGATCGCAACGGAGTGGGATAGTGCAAAGACATCCCGAAAGGTAAACTAGCACAACGTAGGGTAGGGTACGATCCCCAATACTTTGGATTTTGGTAGTTAAGAAACCAGCTAAAGGTAAAGAAAACATTGGTTGCCTTATCCTACCATAGACGGTATTTTGGGCGTGAAGAAGTCGCTGGTGGTGAGTTTTTTCATGGATAGGCGAAGCTAGGAGGTATTCTTCTATAAGAAGAACTTCGAAAAGCTTAGCTTTAGGCTACCGTATTACTGTAGTGTCTTTCAACCAAAAGTGAATTCTATTACGGTAGCAATAGACTTCCTGTTCCAAAAAGCAGTTTCTTCCAGGGAAGTGTGTGTTCTCTCTGACAGAACTCTCTCTGATAGAATTCTCTCCAACAGAACACAAACTGTATCCTCAAAGTTAGTTAATGAGTGTTTAACCTCACTCCTAATCCAAAGTGCAGTTTCCTTTAGCTCACAAACTGTGCTCTCAAAGTCATCGAGTCTCTAATAGCACTACATATAGCATCAAGCTGCGTCATTATCGGTCTTATTTGGGTACCTGGTAATAGATGTAAACTACATAGCTACCTACTGGCTCACCTTTACTCCGCTCACATCACATGGACCTAAGGAACTCGCGTGAACTTAGCAGACTTGATGGCGAGATTATTTGGGTCAATTTAACTACTTATTTTCACAATCGTAGGAGTTCTTACTAACTCCAATGGCCATTCATGATGTAAGGCTAAAAATGCATTAGTCTGTAAGAATTAATGTTCATAGACTTAACTAAATAAATAAATAAATCTAGTCTGACTTAAACTATCAAAATATTATGCAAAAAGGTGAGGGAAAAACATCCAGGCATCTCCTTCATTCTCCAGCTTTTGCAGTTAGAAGCTGAAACATCTCAGCAGGCTTACCTTCGGCGAAAAAGAACTTAATCAAAACTGACTTTACCCATGTAAATAAATTTTTGATCAGCTCAAAGCGTTTCATCGATATATGAGAGTTTTATAATCTGTTTTATAGAAGTTCTAAATACTATAACGGATCAGCTAAAAGCTGTCGAGGTGAGATGCCTCTTAGGAGCGACTTTTTAACCTAACCAAGCATACATACCTTTCCTTACAACTACATATAACTTGAATATTTTTAAATTTATTTGTGCCTTTAAATTTTCCTACTAGGCCGTTATACCTACAAACCGTTACGTTGCGTATTTATTGATAGCACTATGAATGCCTGCCACAAAAAATCATCACCATCAATGCTGGTTGGTGGTGAATTAAGCGCCAGCAATTGTGTGTTTAAAAGCATTTTGCGTCACTTTGCTGATGCCACATCAATACAGTCAATTGCTTTGCAACCAACGAAGAACAATTGTTGTTGTTCAATCATACAAATGTACATAAATAGTTTGTCGCTACATATAGAGGCTTACAAATGAATGTGCAAAGAAATTATGTGGGCAGTAATGATGTGAGAGAAAGGCATATACCCATGAAATAATTGTAGACTAGTTTCACAGCAGATTGAATAAGGACACTGGGTCTTAAAAAGTGGAAAATTATTATTTTTTGTTGCGATACATAATTTTTAACGGTAAATAGATGTTTTGATGAATTTAAGCGCTCATATATTCAGTTCAAAATATTAAATATTGGGGAACGCATTTTAATTTACAGTCACTCGATGTAATATTATCAAGGAAGTGGATAAGAGACAGGGGAGAGGTAAGGGGAATGGTAGAGGTAGAGGCAAGGACAGACTCTATAGAGATAGAGAAAGAGATAGAGATAGAGATAGAGATAGAGATAGAGATAGAGATAGAGATAGAGATAGAGATAGAGGTATAGATAGAGGTTGAGGTAAAGGTAGAGGTATAGGTAGAGGTAGAGGTAGAGGTAGAGGTAGAGGTAGAGATAGAGGTAGAGGTAGAGGTAGAGGTAGAGGTAGAGGTAGAGGTAGACGTAGAGGTAGAGGTAGAGGTAGAGGTAGAGGTAGAGGTAGAGGTAGAGGTAGAGGTAGAGGTAGACGTAGAGGTAGAGGTAGAGGTAGAGGTAGAGGTAGAGGTAGAGGTAGAGGTAGAGGTAGAGGTAGAGGTAGAGGTAGAGGTAGAGGTAGAGGTAGAGGTAGAGGTAGAGGTAGAGGTAGAGGTAGAGGTAGAGGTAGAGGTAGAGGTAAAGCTAGAGGTAGAGGTAGAGGTAAAGCTAGAGGTAGAGGTAGAAGACGTAGAGGTAGAAGCAGAAGTAGAAGTAGAAGTAGAAGTAGAAGTAGAAGTAGAAGTAGAAGTAGAAGTAGACGTAGAAGTAGAAGTAGAAGTAGAAGTAGAAGTAGAAGTAGAAGTAGAATATAGTTTAGGGTAATCCTTCCGGTTTTAGGATAACCATTTAAGATGCCTGAACGCTATCTTTCACTCGAGGTACAAGTCTTGAATCTAAGTTAACTGAACCTAACTTTTGCACGTTCAAATTCTCATTTTTGTTTGCGTAACCTATGTATGTTTCAAGTTTACCTCTTGGAGTATATTTGAAGTTCAAGAGATAATAGATAGATATGAATGTAATACAACTGAATGATCTTTCTGACCAATTTGGGCTTTGAAAAATCTTTCATCAAATTTATGTTATTTAGGCTACTGGCATTCTTTAGAGGCCTAGAACTCGAGAAATAAACTGATATAAACTAATTCGAGTTGAGATCTGATGATCATCTCTAAGATATACAGAAGACATACAAACATTTCAGACTTTTGGTGAAGGCTATACTCCATTTTGGTAGTTGATTTTAGAGAAACTTGGAATATCCTGCCTTGAAAAGTCAACAGTAAAATTTGGATTACAGAAAACTATGAACTTTACAGTCGAACTTTGGACAGTGCTTTTGTCTGGGGCAGTGCTGTCAGCTATGGAAAGATCCGTCTCTCGTTTGAAGAACAATTTTACTATTGAATACTCTTTCTCAGTGACGAGAACAGGTCCTTTAAAATTAATTCATAAACCAATTTCCTTGCTATCTAATTTGGAAACCGAATACTTTCATATATAATAATTATATGTAAATAATCTCTAAGTTTTACAAACTAGTTATGGTTAAACGAAATACATTTTGAGCCTTCCCAGTAAATCTGTTAAGCTTTATGCAGCTTCCAAAAAAAAATAGGTTCACTAGACGTGTAAGCCATTTACTATTCTTTAAGTATAGAAATCACGTTCGAGATGAAAAAACTATTTTTGCATAAATACAAGTATTTGAGTGGCACATCGCACATCCAATAAAGGCTCTGAAGTCATGAAAAAGTTATCTCATGCGAGTCATCAACATCCACTTCTGTTAATGCCGATAACATCGAAAAACTTAAGGAAATTGTGATTGAAAATCATCATGTTGGCATCAGATAGATAGCAGAAGATATCATTAACACTTGTGGGCTTATCAACTCATAAAATTTGGTTATAGTTTTGGGTATGAATCGTGTCAATGCTAGAATCCTACGTTAAAATGTAGTTATTTGTCAGTCCGAATACTTTGAACAGTTAATGTACATAACAGCTTTAGTGAATTTATGTCCACTTCAGAATAAGTAAAATTTGAAATATTGTTACATCACTTTTCATCATCACATGAGAATGAAAAAAGGTATAAAATATCATTTTTGGAATATACCATAAAAAATTTTGACCACATGTGATCATTAGTCTCTCTATAAAAGGAGCCCTTTGGGTGGCCTAAACTACCTCAAGATGAATGAGATTGCTGAAATGAACTCACATTTTTCCGAAAAATTACAAATTCAACAAAAATCGTACATAATTTCGCCAACTTACGAAAAAATGCTGCAAAAGTGGCGTTAGCTGACTTACAGGTAAGTTGAAAGAAACTAAAATGGCTTAACTCTCATTAAGTCTAAATGAATAGAACGATTATAGCGCTAATTAAAAAATCTAATAATGTGGTAAACAAAGTCACGCTGAGCGAAGGCATCACTTTTGCAGCGCATTTTCGAAGGTATTACTTGTGAGAGCGCCACTTAAAATGCCCACACTTACGCAACTAAGCGTTGTTTATATTACACACACACACACACACACAAACAGAATGACAACAACGTCAGCGCACTATTTTACAAGCGTGGAGTATCATAAAGAAAGTAGCTGAAAATAAAGGCGACAACAAAAGCTGCCAAATGGTAAGTATTTCCGCGATGCCACTCACCTTATGCCACCCACATTGAGTATAATCCGATTTTCGCCATCCATGTTGTAAAGCGTAATCTGTAAGCAGCAGCATTCGCACGCGCTCCCCCGCCGCTCAAGCAGCCGCAGCTAACTTATGCATTCCTTGAAACTGCACGCGCTTTTTTATTACGTATACGCCAAGGTGGTCAGCGGGTTTAGTGTAAATGTAAGCTTAAAAAGCCTTTTTGAGATTTGTTTGACTTTTTTATTTTATTTTTTTTTTTATTTTATTTTATATTTTTTTTTTTTTTTTTGAAGTATGCAATTTACCGTTAACACTTTCTTTGTCACAAACTATTTTTTGCTACTTTTTATTGCACTTCACCACTTTTCAAAGCTTTTCCTTTTAACTTTCACTTTATGTTGGTGCCGCAATTCCACTTACTTTCGAGACTTTACGCTTTGCTAGTGCCAGTTTTTCATTAGTTGCGGCATAAGCGCAGTTTCTAAACATTTTTTCGACTTCCGGTATACTTTGTGTGAACTTGTTATGTTATTAATGCTTTTATTATTCTTATTTTCTTTTTGTTTATTATTTTAAAATCTCAGAATTTTCTCCGGGAACGCACTCACTATTATATTTATTTTTTTGTCACATATTTTGCTTTTTAATTTTTAAAAATTTCAGATTGCTTTATTTTTGCTTTGCATACTTGAGCTTTGGTTGCATTTTAATAATTTTTTGTTGGTTTTAGCATTTTAATTTTTTAGGAAAAAAATATTGATTTATTTAGGTCGTCTTTTTTGTTTAGGCTTTCCGCAAACTTCTGCATAGTTTTTTATGCGTCGAGCATTTTCATGACACTTTTAATTTATTTTCTTTTTGTTTGTTTTAGTATTGGCTGTTGAATTTAGTTTAAAATAAAATAATTCTAGACTTTTGGTCAACTTTTTTGCTTTGAGTTTCTTAAAACATTTATAAGACATTATTTTCTTTTCGAATATATATTTAAAAAGAGACTACAACTAACCCTTATAAGTAAGATGAAAGGAGAGCCCTTCAGCATATAGATTTCTATGCACTCTAGGTGTAGCAAGAAAAAGAAGGGTGGAGTAAGCGTACCAGACGGCTGCTACTTAGCTTGTTCTGTACACGATTTCACCGTCATCTTAACACAAATATAGCTGAACGTAAATTACCATAAACTACTCGTGAACACAGGCAAAATCAGCCTCACGCAGCCTTATCCCATCAGGAAGAATCATTGAAAATCATTTTGAAAGATTTTATAAGTTATTGTTAGGCTTTAAGAAAAAGCAGATCCAATAAATAAAATAATTTTGAAAAAAAAAAAGTATTTTGAAAGATCATTTGGGCCGAAGAAGAGTGAAAAAAAATCACTAAATTTTTTTCAAAAACAGCGTTTGGGTTAACGTCTACGAAACAATGCTTTCCGACTACCAAAATGTCATGAAAGGGTTTTTTACGGACGATGAGACTTGGATCTATGCTAAAAACGCTCTGTGCTATGAAGGTTATTATGCAAATTGTACAACTGATTCGATGTTTCAAAAAAAAAGTTGGCACAAGTATATTGTGGCCAAGGGTATAATAGTAAGCTAAAAATTTTTAGATTTAAAATTGTGATTAAAGTCTTACTATTTTTGCTCGAAGTAGTATTTACAGCGATATGCCACAATAAATGTAATCCATACTTTCTTAAGGCGATATTCTACTCTAGAATTTTGAAAAATCCGATTTTTTTTCATGCATTTAAAGTTTAGACCCTTAAGAACATATCCTCTAAAGGATTTTTAAAAACTAAAATTATTTTAAGAGCTACAGTTACTTCAGTGACTCAGTACCTAGCCCGGTAGGTGGGTAGACTCACTTTTTTAAACGCGTTTTTCCCGAAACTCCTTTTTTTCACACGGTACCGGCATTATCTTAAGTTCTATAGAACCGATTTGCTTGAAATTTCGTGTGAAGCTTCTTTATACAATCCTTTATCGTTCCTACCAGCATCGTGTCAATATTTTTTAATACTTTAAAAAAATTTAGGAATTTCAAAAAAAAAAAAGCGTAAAAAATGATTTTTATTTTCAGGCAGTCGCCATTTATCAAAAAAAATTTTTTTTTTAGACTACCAGGAGAGCCAGGACTAATGTCACCAAGATGCGCCATTTTTTTACACCTGTCTCTGACTCCCTCTAATTATTTTAATTTTTAATATTTTTTTGTAAAATTTCTTTTCTGTATGCTTAAGATATCAATAAAAAAATGGATAGTAAAAATATTTTTGTTTTTTTTTTTAAATAAAATTTAAAAAACTGCCCAAAATTTGATTCTAGACCAAACCCCCTTAAGTGCCGCCGATAGAAGGAATTTGTATTAAGTGTGCGCTAAAAACCGAGACTACGACATTGTCTCAGTTTGGGTAAGCCAATGTAATACCAAATGGTAGGCATCCCTAGATGATCGAAGTAGAGGTACTTTTTTCAATAGTCTGTTTTTGACAGATTATGCGAGAGTCGTGTCAAGCTGTTATATTATTTTTGTTCAGTATTGTTTGGCATTTCATCATGGAAAGGCTTACGCTTGAACAAAGTTTGTAAACTTTTCCTTCCGTAAGGAAGTCGCGCGCTTCGCTCAACTCATGCTATTCAATAATATTCAACCGAATATACCACGTCCAGTATGCAGTGAATAAAATATAGCAATCGTAACTGAGAATGTATACGAAGACCGTAAAGAGTGAATTCGACGTCGTTCGCTGCAACTCGGACGACTGACGTATGGAACGACTTAGCGCATTTTATGTCTAGATCTTATACAGAAAGCGACGTCGCTCCGCTATATGGACTCTTCCAAATATTTGGAGTCAAATTTTATTCAGGGATAAAGTCCATTTCGGACAAATTTGCCACATTTGACACGAAGGGCAACCTGAAAAGATTCAAGAGCTGCCATTTCATCCATAAAAAACAACGGTTTAGTCTGGCTTGTAGTCCGGTAGAGTCATCGGTCTATATTTCTTCAAAAATGATGCCGGTGTGGACGTAACCGTTAATAGAGACCATTATCACGCCTTGATGTCCAACTATTGATGCCTGAAATTGAGGCTCGTGATCTCAGCAACCTTTGGTTTCAACAAGACGCCGCCACTACCCAAACATTGCATCAATCAATGAATTTTTTAAGAGAACACTTCGGTGAGCAGATAATTTCAAGATAATTTCACGCTTTGGTTCGGTCCATTGTCCACCAAGATCGTGAGATATCATACCGTTAGACTTTTTCCTTTGGAGATATGTAAAGTCTAAAGTCTATGCGGATAAATCAGCTTCGATTCAGTCTTGTAAAAAACCATCAGGCGTGTCATTCGCCAGTTATCAGCGAAGTGCTCGAACGAGTCATCGACAATTGGACTCAAGGGATGGACCATGGAAGCTTCGGTGGTTTTTCCTTAAAAAGTAGGGAACCCCGTTTTGAATGTTTAATTAAATTTTTATTCCACTTGATTTTTTGTTATTATTATCGTATTTTTTTTAATTTTTAACAATTTTCTTATTATTCTTCATTTTTCAACTATTTTATAAGCTTAAATTTTCTTTTCGTTTATTTTTTTGTAATTCTTTCTGCATTTTTTGCCTGACCTCAACCTCGAAATTTTTGTGTTTTCGCCTGCAATATACAACGCATTCTTTACCTTCACTTCAAAATTGTTTTCACGTGCATTTTATGCCATTTTTCTGCGCACATACACACACAAAGAGACGCCTTTAGCGGTTCTTTACGCGAATGCGTTGCAGGAAAACAATTAAACGGTTCCGCAATTCGCATAAATGCAGCATTCTTCTGCGCTTTTCTCCAGCATTTTCTTTATTTCAATTTACAATTTTTTTTTGCAATTCTTTGCGCACTCTTCAATTTGTTGCTGTAATATAATTCTTTCTCCGCCCACTTGCGCGTAATTGCTTTGAGTGCCTGTGCCAAACGCCCGCGTCCGTTTTGTTTAATGCTGCTTATTACTGGGCTGCAGACCGTGACTACTGTTTGGCGGTATATTTGTATGTATGTAGTATGTGTGTGTGTGAACTTTCAATATGCGTGCAGACGCCTGCGAACACCAGCCTAGGCTATACATAAATCTGTCGTGCTCGGCGCTGCATTTAATTATGCGCGCAAACGTGTGACGTTGACGGCTTTGTGCTCGACGGCCGGCAAATTACATGCACACACACACTCACACAAATACGCGCAAATGTATGCACATAAATTATGTGTGTATATGTGTGTGTGCGGCACTTGTAGCTTGTCTTGAGTTAACACCAGGCCGCCAGACTCAAATGAATCTCAAATGAATCTGCGTCGCGCTGTTGTTGTTCTTATTGTTGTGTTGTTGTTGTAGGCTGCAAGCAGCGCTGAAATGTATGTTAAGTGAAAGGAAAAGTGTGTGTGAAAGTGTAAAATAAATGGCCAAATTAAATTTGTAGTCATTAAGTTCTATTTTAGCTTCTTCTTCTTTCACTTCTTCTTCTTCTTGCCTGTGTAGTGTCAACAACAAGTGGTCGGCGGGTGGCGTTGAAAGCAGTAAACACCATTATGAATAGTGTAGAATCTCTCAAAGAAGAATTTAATTACAAATACTCAAAGAACGCAATTTTTCTTGCAGGAATAAGTGTGAAGCCAGCAATTTAGCAGGGACTAACTGCTAGCTTAAGGGTTAACATGGGCGCGCGTGTAAATGTGTGCGCAGGATTGCCTGAGTAATGAAGGAGCAGACGTGCGCGTATGTATGTACGTGTGAATTGGCACATTTTCTCAATAAGGTCAAGCATTGATAATAAACAGGTGGTCGTTATGTTACTAGTAACACAACTAGTCAACTTTGAACTACTTTTGGACTAGTTTATATAAAAGATTACTAAAATGCATACTCGACACTGTGTCACTAAAATGTAAAATAGTTTGAAAACTAGTTACGTAACTAGTACACTTTAAACTACTTTTAAACTAGTTAATTTTAGTTTAGTTTTAGATTATTTTTGGAATCCATACTCGACACTGTGTTACTAAAAAATAAAATAGTGTGAAAACTGGTTATGTAACTAGTACACTATACACTACTTTTAAACTAGTCCATTTTCACTCAATTTGAACCAGTCATTCAATTGGATACTCTGTGAAAATACGCATTATTTAGCCAATCTTTAATATACTTATGTGGACTTGAATATCTCAGCTCGAAGAGTAGACGTATCCGTAGTTTTCTTAGAGGTGACTTGAACTTTAACTTGCAGAGCTTATTTTATAGAGATATATATTTCTCTGAAGGCAGTGGTTGAGGTTTCTGGGCAGTAAATCTTGGGAAACTTAATAAAATAAGTAAAAAATAAAAAGTTTTCCTTACAAGTACTTTATTATGTTTGTAAGGAAGATGCAACCTATGGTGTTTCAATATGGCCAGTTCCGTCAAATGCGCTGCTTTTTGGGGAGAAAAAGATGCATGCAATTTCAAGTCAATATCTCCAAGCCTGAGCGCCTAGTTCACGTATATACATACTGACAGAGAGACGATCATAGTTCAACCAACTCAGTGACAGTCATAATATACTCTATTCATGATATAGAAATATTGGGTAGTCGAAAAATCTTTTCATATTTTGTCAATAGATGTCGTTTCAGTCGTATATCTCCCGTGCTCTCGCTTCCGTTCTAAAAACTTCGAAGTGAAAGATGCACCTTGCTCTGGTTGACCTATCGTTGGAAAAGTCGATGAAATTATGGAAAAGATCCACCAAGGCCGTCACATAAGAAGCTATATTCATTAATAATATTCATTATCTACGGGTTTGAACCATTTAAGAAAGGCTGGCTACAAAAAGAAGTTCGATATTTGAGTATCACATGAATTGTCTAAGAAAAATTTAATGGACCGAATTATAATCTGCGGTTCTTTTCTGAAACGAAATGTAGTCGAACCATTTCTAAAGCGAATATAACAAGAAACGAAAAGTGGACCAAATACGACAATAATGTGCGACACAGATCATGGTCCAAGCGTGGTGAAGCTCAACAAATGGTCGCAATGTCAGAATTGAAGTCTAGAAAAGTTATGCTGAGTGTTCGGAGGGTTTGGAAAGGAATTATCCACTATGAGCTGCTCCAGCCTGGTCAAACTATTTATTTTACATTTTACTTTCAACAACTGATGAGATTGAATCAAGCAGCCGAATAAAACGGCCAGAACTGATCAACATAAAGGGCTTCGAGTTCCATTATGACAACGCTGGAACACACACATCTTTGATGACTCGGCAAAAACTGGGAGAGCTTGGCTAGGAAGATTAGATGCTTCCACCATATAGCCCTGACCGTGCACCATCGGACTACCATTTGTTTCGGTCAATGCAGAACTCTCTTAATGGAGTGAAGTTGGTTTCAAGAGAAGCCTGTAAAAATTACTTGTACCAGTTTTTCGCAAAGAAACCAGAAAAGTTTTACACTGATGGTATAGTGTCTCTAGCGGAAAAGTGGCAAAAGGTGGTTGACTCATTATAAAAACAAAAAATAATTTGAAGTTTTATTAAAAATACGAAATTAGTTTTTCAATTATCCAATATAGTACGTCTAGTAGTTGAATATAAAAATGAGTAATATCTCAAATATTGAAACCTGGATTTCTGTAAATTTACCGCAACTAAAGTTAGTCCTGAAAATATGTTTCCACGATTATTTTTTAACTTTTTCCAATATAAACTTCCACATGATAATTTGTCAAAGTTTACTGAACATAAACGTCAAACAAATGTGTTTACTTTGACAGTTGTTTTAACAGCTGTCCGTCTAGGAAATTCTACAACTGTAAAACACAGTCAAAAAGTAGAAAGATATTTAAATATATGCCAACGATTTGACACCTGAATATGAAGTGAAACTCAGCTTTGTCCGCTACTTGGATAGTTGTAGACTTTTGCTTAACTTCTTAATATACTTGTACTACTTTTCATTAATCTTGGAGCCTCATAACTACTTCTGACTACACTAAACGATTAGAGAATTGATTGAGGAAAACAGAAGAGCACATTTAAGCTGTTCTAGAAGAAGACCGTAAGGAAAAATTCTTGAATAGGAACTATGAATATGAAAAAGACTAAAAGAGAAGTAGCTCAAAAACCATTACTTTGTAACTAGTACTAGTCTAGTTATTCTCAACTTTTCATACAACCATTAATATTATGTACCTTTACTCACATGGTTATCCAAATAAAAAGTAAAGAGGGTTAACTAGCCCAAAAGTCATCAATTTCATATCACTAAGGATTATAGCCAACTATTTACACTCTGTATGATGTTTCTCTGTATAAAAGTTCACTAGTCGAAAAACCATCACTTCAGAAGTAGTTTCAACAAGCTTCCTTGCAGACATAAATTCTCTGTATGTCTGCTTAAGTGCTTTTCCAGTTCAAAAAATTTCAGCTCGGCACTAGTTTCACACCATCAAGCTTATTTCAATTCACTAATGTCATTTATACTACCTGTATGTAAATTAACTAGTCCAAAAATAGTTAGTGCGGCAATGGTTCTATACACTCAAATGTTAAAGCAAATCATTTATGATCTTTATGCCAACTGTATATAAGTAACTAGTTCAGGAATCACCGGTTCGGAACTAGTTATATTATTATTAAAAGAGTTTTCTTATATATACCCAAGGTTTCATACAACCATCTCTGTTCTTTACGTTTGCTTAAGTGCTTGTCCAAATTGTTGTGCAGTCACTTTAACTTTGTTGACCACTGACAACAACATTTTTGTCTTATTTATCGACTTAACATTTGACAGATTTGCCAATATTGTCGACCATACGCAGACAGCTGCACCACAATCCACAAACCAGCCAGCGAACAGACACAGTAACGAAGCTATGTGTACACTGATGTGTGCATATGTATTTACACACAAGTATATTCGTATATATGTACCTTCCAAGCAAACAGTTCTAAGCCATGCGGCTTGTGGCCCTGCAACAATAGCAATGAAATGCCAATGAAAGTAAGAAATTTAATTTCAATCGTAAATCGCTGCCATGAAGCACTCAATCTACCGATGATTGCCTGAATGCTGCTTGCTTGCTACTTTTTATTACATATTTACAAATATGAGATATATACATATTGGTATTGTATATATGTATGTATCTGTAGCCGCTCGCTACCGAAATTTATTGTTGTCTATAGATATATAATTTCAAGATTGTATATGTGATGTGAGCAGATAAATATATACGTATTTATATCGCATATATATCGTATATATTATTTTCAACATTTGTGACGTCTCTTGCAGTGTACACAACAACAACAGCAGCATAATCGAATCAATTTACCGACCGACTGCATAAGACAGTGGCGGATAGCGTGTTAAGCAGGAAATCTGCTTTCGGTCCATATAACTCAATATTGATTATATATGTGTGTATGTTTTTGAATATTTGCATTTGTGTAGCATATATTAAGCTACTCTCTCAATTTTATATAATAATCCGATAAAAATTACATTTATGCATATAAATGGCATCCTAATCCATGTGAGCCAACAGAACGTTTTAGCATATATAAATATTAAATTCAACTTTCAGACGGTCAACGGAAGTGCAGAGGAATCTTTTCGCAAAAAATTTATGATATTCGTTTCAATAACATTTCACAGAAATCCTGTGAGTAATATTTCATATGAAATGCATGAGTGCAAACAACACACACGTCTACATTTCTTCGCAGCTTTTAGTGTTTGATGAGATTTAGTTGAGCCAATATCCATATGAAATGCCACTTTAATTAGTTTTCAAATAATTTATGTCAATTTGATGGAAAGCTCGTCAAAATGCAGCAAAAGCTCACATGTGGAATATTTAAAGATTATGCTGTTATTTATTAAAGTTGGAATGAAAAAAAAAATCCACTACATAAATAACCGCTACGTAGGTTAGTCAAACTCATAATAATGTGATAGTCGTTCCTGCATACCAAAAACTAGTGCCTATAGCTCTTTACAGTTAGTAACGGATTTTTTGATAGGAACGCCACAAAAGTAGACCAATAGGGACAGCAAACGACGTCATATTTTTTTGAGCGTCTAGTGGAAAAATTTTAACCCACAGGCCCAGTAAAAAATGTTCCCGTGCCAGTGAGACAAAGAAGTGCCCGTAATGTCGAGAATATTGCTACCGCTAGCGCATCAACTGAGGAAATGAGTCTCTCACTCGTCGTTCGGAAACGTTGGGCATCTCTGTGACGTCGTTGTTACGAATTTCGCGAAAGGATCTTAGTCTAAATCCTTACAAGATCAAATTAACGTATGAACTAAAGCCACTTGACAATGATAACCAAATATTATTATAACCGAATTTAATGATATGGACTTGGACAATATTTGGTTCTAACTGGTCGGCGCCACAAGCCCCACAGCGAATATCTCAAACGATTTATTGAAAACCAAGTTTGGTGAACATGTTATCTCACTTAAAAGCCCGGTCAATTGGCCGCCTCGGTCATGCGATTTGACGCCGTTAGACTATTTCCTGTTGGGTTACGTTAAGTCTTTTGGTATGTATGCGAACAAGCCATCGACGATTGTTGAACTTTGTACGAATATAATAATTTATGCCTGAATACTGTTAAAAATTAGGTTCAGAGTCTGAACTTCAGCAAGCGTGACCGTCGTAGTCATACAAAAAAAAATCGAGTTCCATACATAATGGCATCGAATATACTTTCCCAGGAATAAGGAATTTCATTGAACCGTCTTTGTTTTATTGAAAACTCCGTTACAAGGAGTGAAAGCTTTTTTATAAATGGAAAAAAGTTTCATATCGGTGGATAATACAGTCTATAGCAAAATGAAATCCGGAGTATGGACGAGTGTATACTCTCAGTCTCTCTCTTTCTTTGCGTTACCAAACTCAGTCCTTCCACGTGGAAGTCCTTTTTAAAGAGTATACCTGGAGTTCTATTGAACAACAACGGGAGGACACAAAACGTTGATGGCCTTGTCGACGCCACAGATTGATTCCAGCGTAATCAACAACGGCAGGAAGGCTTTAAACTCGCTGGCAGCTCAACTCCATTTGTTCATAATTTGAGCTCCCGGCCATAGGAACATTTTCGATAAGGAAAAAGCAGAAAAGTTGACCAAGGCACAAGCTTCTTTAAACGATTCCGGGGCAGGGTATAAATCATGCTCACTGGGAACGATCAAAAGGTAGCTTTTTTTACTTTGAACTAATATCGCAAAGCAGATGGAAATCAATAATTAATTGTAAGATAACGAAACGGACATGACCGTTATACGACAAGACCAGAACTATTGGCTTATTAAATTGATCCAGAAATAGTATATATGGAGAAAAGGTAGCCTCAAGGGAAACTCCTGTCCCCAAGCACCACCACCAAAACAAAGAGAAGAGCACCCCAATCGGTACCACAGAAGGACCTCAAAGCTTACCGAAGCAATAGTACATTACTTAAATGAGGCGGACGGAAAACAAAATCTCTAGAAAATGTACCGCGCAAATTATAAAGACGGGTTTGGCAAAATAGAAGAGCGTCAGCATGTATGTAAAGAACGGACCGGAGCAGCTAGATGAACTCTTCGACGTAATCAAAAGTTACCGTAGAATCTGGCTCATCGCCGAAAATGATAAAAGACGGGAACATCTAAGCATACACGGGTCAATAACCTTGAAACCGCATGCGACTAGCCCGGTGGAGTCTCAAGAAACAGTGCTACCATGAAACGAAAAAGACGGCCAGTGGCAAAAGGTTATGCCTGAAAGAGTAAGAAAGACACACGCAAACGAAGAAAAAGTGGAGAAAGCAAATAAAAGCACAAAACAGAGACAAAAAGGGAAGAACAAAGCTGCAAGACAAAGAGTATATAATAGGTCCAAATGACAGTCAAAGGCAGTGATTATTAAACCAGCGGAATGCAATAGCTACGTGGAGATCCCTAAAAATATCCGTAGCAAAATAAAGTTTAAAGAAGCATAGGTTTAGATCAAAGGGATCTGCAAAAAAAGAGCCGAGCAGTACTATTAGAGCTGGAGAAGGACAGGCCACAAAATCCGGCTTTTGCGAAGCACCTCCTTCAAGAATCTGCAACTGTGGCAGAGACTATCTATAGAGATAAGAGACTTCGACTTACTTAAAACAAAAGCAGGAGTAGCAGGGGCTGTAAAATGAGAGAGGACTCCATCAAAGGCTCGACATTAAACATAAAAGCACTTATAATGTACGGATGCGAAAGGCACGACTAGCTTAACTGCAAGTTGCGACTCAAAAAAAACAACCCAAAAGGTAATTTCGCTGCTTTGGGCCAGGGCACTTAACCTGAGACTGCAAAGTGACCGATAGGAGAGAACATGGTGCTGGCCAACTATGTCACAAATTCAAATAGTGTACAAAGCTCCCCTCATACTGTGTTTGCAAAGAAGCTAAACACGAAAAAATCGACCAAATTTTGTAAAGCGGTAAAGAATGGTTCTCTTGGGCGAAAAACCAATTATTTCAAATATTTAATTTTATCGATTGCTTTAACTACACAATGAACAGAGAAAGTCCCAAATGGCTAAGCATTTAAGCTCAACGAATAATTACTAAATTACCGATATTATAGATTGCTAACCAATAAAAATCTCTTAATTATTCACACAGACTAATATACTATTAGGATCTCAAATGGAAAGGCTGTATAAATAACTCTTAAATGAGGATTTTTATGCTGGAGCGAATTAGGTATTATTTTCTTAGTATAAAACTGAACTAATACCTAGATTCCTAATCTAAATGAGTGGAAAATATGATAACAATAGTGCTTAATATTTCTTTCTGAAATGAAAATGGTTCTTAAGTGCAGAGAAGGTTAGCAACTAGCATAGTTTTGGAAAGAATTACGGTCCATTCATAAGTTAATGAAGAGATAATAGGAGAAATTAAAGTGAATTAAATAAAATAAATCAAATAACCTAAATTAAAATAAAATAAATGAAGTTATTTCGAAAAGTTTGCTTATTTTCCAATATTTGTTCATGGTTTAACTTTCCAAAAAAAAAACCGAAAACTTAAATTTTTCATTCTGGCAAAGATTTAGGAGCTTTTCCGGGCTTTACCCAGAAATCTCTCTGTCCAAACACATCTTTTTCCTACGCTTAATACACACAGTTAATTATACGATTAAAAGAATAGACATTTTCCTGTTTTTTCAGCTAACAAACTACTGTCAGTTCATAGTCCTCCGCTGCGTATACGCAACCTAAGCGCCAATGCAGCATAGCGCCAAAAGAAATGTAACTAAAACAAAAAATAAAAACATAAAGTTATATAGACTCTCTAGCGGACGATATTCCCTTGCGTGCGCCTACATTTGGGCTAATAATCAGTAAAACAAAAACAAAAGCAAAGCCGAAACGTGGCCTATCTTGCTTTCACAGAGTGACATTTTACCCAGCGGTGTAATAAAAATGTCAACTTCACTTACTGTTAGCATAAAGTGCAAATATGTACATATATGCATAAGTATACATATTTACAAGCATACATATATATAAACATAGATATACATTTGTACAAACATACAAATACATATGTGTATAAATATGTACAAAGCAGAAGCAGAAAGTAAGCAAGAAAGAGTTGTAAAGATGATAACAAGTTTGCGTAACGAGTATGTAAGAGTTTATACAGTTACATAGCTCCACATATATCTACAAATATGTATACATATACGCATACAAACGGTATAGCTACAAAGCGACCGCAAATGTCAGCACATCAGCGCAGTGAAAGCGATGGAATGCAAGCAGAAAATGGTAGTAAACTACACACCTATACATACACACACGTATCTACTTAGTAACACATATCTAACGAAGATATATAATAGGTTTATGTATACTAGCTGTGTTTATGTGTCAGCTGTGTCAGTGAGTTGAATGATTGATTCCGCAACGTCACGTTTTTTACCAAAATCTTTTTTATTTCCGTTTTGGCTTCTCACTTCGGTCTTACAGTCATTGTGTCAGCTGTTGTTGCCCTACCATTTTGTCATTTTGATAGGCAGTTCAACGTCTTTGCCTCTTTTTATTGCGAGCTGACTTTTGTTTTGCATCCGGACGAGGGTGGCTTGTTAAGGCAGGCAGGATTTTTTTTTTTTGGGAGAAAAATGGGAGAAGGAAAGTAAAGTGAAAAAAAGAGTTGGAGATTCCTTGAAGAGACAACGAGACAGGACTCGCAAACAAGAAAAAAGGTTAACTTCAACTGTACCGGAACTATAATACCCTTAACAGGTCACTTCCTCATAGCACAAAAAGGTATAAAAAGATCCTTATTTTGATTTTCAACGTTCACTTTATATGACAGCTATATTCAATAGTTGTTCGATCTGGAAAATTTTTATGTGGATAAAAGCTTTGCACAGAGAAATAATTCGTGCCAAATTTGGTGAAGATATTTTCTCAAATAAAAAAGCTTTCCATTTAAGGACTTGATTTTGCTCGGTCAGTTTCTATGGCAACTATATATTATAGTAGTCCGATCTGGACAATTTGCTCGGAGATTATGTCTTTGGCTTGAAAACTAATCCATACCAGCTTTCATGAAGATAACTTGGGAAATAAAAAAGTTCTTCATACATGAACTTGATTTTAATCGATAAGTTTAGAAGCCAACTTTATTTTATATTGGTCCGATATCGTTGATTCGGACATATGAACTCTTCTTTGAGAGAAAAAAATTTACACAAAATTTCAAATCGATATCATATGTATAAACTGAGTTATTATCTCAGTATGTATGCGAGTATGTCTATACATACTACGGACATGGCTAAAGAACTCAGGGTAGGTTAGGAGCTAAAGAACTCAGCTCGTCCCACTAACAACATACCCTGTTCTGGGTATATAAATCTCATGGCTCCATGAATTCAGAGAATGGGAAACGATATTATATCAGCTTGAGCCCCAAAAAGCGATGTTTGTTCATAATTTAAATATGATTTTGAGCCAACTCGTAGCCGAAAGGTCAAGCTTTAGCTTCTCAGTGTACCTGGTTTATAATTTTCCTTGTAATGGATCTACGTATAATTATATATTTGTTCAAAATAATGCAACAAAAATTGAAAATCATAAGAAGCTTACTCAATTTCAGAAAGAAGGCCATCTTGTGTTCGCTGAACAGTTTTTGAGTATGACAGCAAGATTTTCTGCTAACGATTGTCTAAACCAAAACTACAGCAGCTTAATATGTTATAGTTTATATAGAAGATTAGAATAAGAAACTGCTTCGACCAAGTTAGCCAAAGAAGTGTTGAAGAAGTGTAGTTCTGAAGTTTCCGAGAGTCGGCAAGAGTAACCTGGAGGAAAGTAAGACGAAATACACAAAAGATCCTGCTAAAGCTTTCTCTTGAATCTGGATAAAATTTTTTTCATAATAGATTCATATCTAACTAAAAAAACAAGAAAAGCTTACTGAGCTGTGGAAAGGAGGCCCAATATGGTCGTGGTACAGAGAAGTTTTTGAGTTTGACGGGATGTTTTCCTTCTAAAGGTTTAATATGACGAGACTAGAGTGAAATAATGAGGAAATAGCTCTTGTGGAATATCCAGATAATGCTTTGGTTCGTTTGGATCATATTGGACCTAATGAGATTCGAAAACTTCTTTCAAATATTCCATAGATTAGGTATTTTTTCGTAATGAGTAGATCAAAATAAAACTAAAAAGCAATAAAAGCTAACCAAAAGTGTGGAAAAGATGCGTGAGATGGCCGTGGTTCTAGCCAATACTTGACCAAAGGCCAAACTGTAGCCAAATAATTAGATATTAGCTCTCTTAGAAAATCCAGATAATGAACTTTTTTAGTCAAGTTAGACCATAGGAATGATGATACATTGTGTTGAGCAATGAAAGCTTACTAAACTACGGAAAGGATGCCATAGACGGTCGTGGTGCTGGCCAGTGTTTGACCAAAGACCAAAATAACTACAACGGAATAATAAGGTATTAGATGTTATAGAGAATCTAGACAATGAACTGGTTTGCTCAGGTTAGACCTTAGGAATAATGCAGGATTATATTTCTGAGGTTTCTGAGATTTCTGAGCTTCGCAAACTGCTTTCAAAACATTCCTTAATTCAGGTTGAATTTAATGAGACTTCAACCAAAGCTTAGCTCACATGAATTATGAAACATGTTTAAGGCTAATTAGAAACGACAACGGATAATCCTTTCAGAGTAGAGTTAGATCATAGGAATGATGGAGCATTGTGTTTCTGAGGCTCAAGAACTGGTTTCAAAATACTCCTTAGATCGGACTTAAATAACTAAGTCTTCAAACAATCGCTAGTCCATAGGATTGATGAAATATGTTTAAGGCTAACGAAAAACGGCAACGGATACATTTTCAGAGTCGAGTTAGATTATAAGAATGATGGAGTATTGTGTTTCTATTGTTTCTGAGGCGCACGAACTGCTTTGAAAACATTCCTTAAATAACTAAGTCTTCAACCAAGGGCTAGTTAATTAATATGTTTAAGGCTAACGAAAAACCGCAACGGATACCCTTTCAGAAGAGTTGTTGGATCACGTCGGAATAAAGAAAAAATAGTCAGTACTAGCTTGTATCGAAGGTCCGCCATTCAACTGCTTCGACCGGATTAGACTATAGGAATGTTAGAATAGTGGAGTTTTGAGGTTTCCGAGGCCATATTTGCAGTTCCATAACATTATGCAAACGAAAGTATATAAAATTTAGGACCCTAATTCTTGGCCATACTAACCTTTTATAGTCGAAATTTTATAGTTAACAATAGCATCGCTTATTTTAGAGACTATATAGAGTTCGAAAACTTCTTATACTCACTGACTTATCACTTCAACCTCGTGCGTCAACATTGTTGTTGTTTTTTCAAAAAAAAAAATTTGCAAACTCAGCATCAGCACGAAATAAAGTTTATCTACCGTTGGTCGCAACTCACACACAGCAGTAGTTAGTTTTATGATAAAGTACATATTTGGACTGAAATTTTAACTGTAACTCGTTAGATTGGCATTTTAGCGAATAAAAAATATGTTGCGTCATAGTCTACTTAAGCAAAGGCATCAGATTTAAGGACAAAGTAGCAAAGCAAAAACTAAAAAATGCCATTAAAGCAGGATTACACTGATAATCCGAATATTCTGTGGCAATTATGAATTTCAAGTTTAGGATAATAGGGAAAGGAGGCAAGAACGGTAATCTTGAATTATTAGAAAAGATATTAACATACAAAACACGTTTCACTAAACTCATGCCGTTGTAAAAGCCGCTCCAGTTGAATTCTTTTAAAGTGGAAAGAGTAGTATTTAGGAAATTTTCTACTTTAACTAATAGAAACGAAAGTCACTGGGCTGGGCTGGGCAATTTAGTTTAATGGAGATTATCTTAAATTAATGCTCTCTTTAACTATTTATTTCCAAGCAGCAATAAAATGAAATCATTCAAATGTTGCCTACATTTTGGCGCATTTAATATTTTTTAAAATCAAGCTAGACTTATGAGATATATATATTATGTGTTTAGACACGAAACTCCATAGTCATCTATAAAAAATACCAACTAAAAATTCACTTTCAATAAACGAAAACGTTTAAAGAAGCCAAACTGGAACCATTACCCGATGAAGGTTGTTACCAAAGCCAAGATGAGCTCTCCAAATCTTTGGGAGTCATTCAAGCAGCAATTTTAAAATTTTTAAAAGCAGACCGTCACATTAAAAAGCAAGGAATAATAAATTAAGGGGGTATTCTAGTTTAGAAATTTAAAAAAATCGAAATTTTTTTTATTTTCAAAGTTTAACTATTCACGAATATGTGTACAAGAGGATTTTTCAAAATTCAAGTTATTTTCGCAGATATAGGCATTTTTCTAACCCGGCATCCAAACTTGTTCGGCCGGAACGCGAAACTTTAAACGCGTTTTTCTCAAAACTGACTTTTTCGGAACGATTCCACGATTCCTCAGGTTCCACTGGACCGATTTACTTGAAATTTTTATAGAATCTTCTTTATGGGCTTGTCTATGGTTGGAACTAACCCCATTCGCAAATTTTTGTTTTTAATATTTTTAAAAAATTCGAAATAGTCAGAAAAAGTGATCAAAAAAAATTTTTTTTTCAGGCAGTCGCCATTTTGTGAAAAAAAAACAAATTTCCCTCTTTTCCGTAGTTTCGACCATTGCGACATTATTCTAGATAATAATCTTTTTTTTTTGGTTTCAGATGACTAGGATGAAATCATGGGCATGGTCACGTGGAAATTTTTACTTTGTCAGCTCATAATTTTTGATACTTTTTACTTTTTTTAGTTTTTTATTTTTTTCTGTGCTCTTCAAAAATTAATAAATAACTAATAAAAAAATGGATTGTAAAAATATTCATTGCCTTTTTTTTACGACATTTTAAAAATTACCTGAAATTCACGCTTTTAGACTAGAATACCTCCTTAATTAAAGCCAAGAGACCTTCAATGGCCATTTCACATGTCACAAATGCTTTTGACTGCTAAAAAAAGAAGTCGTTTTTTATCAGATTATAACTGGTGACATAGAATAGCTCCATTATGATAACCCTAAGCTCAAAAGTCATAGAAAAAACCGTCCAAACCGGCAAATCAATGGCTAAACGGAAAATCAGGACATCAAAGTAGTGCTCTTTTGTAGATTCTAAAGAAAGTGTGTTATCTGAGCTTTTAAATCAAAATTAAATCACTCTAACCACATTATGTTCCAGTCGATGCAGTACGCTCTCACTGGTTTAAAGTTGAAATCCTAACGAGGTATCAAAAACTGGTTTCATTCAATCTCGGTCGTCAAGACGGAATTGGAACGAGTTCGATAAACCTTTGTTAGACTAATTAGACTAATGGACCTAGCGTATGTTGGTTGACGGCCAGTCTCTGTATGACTGCTACATATTTCGAGCCTAGCATTAAATACAGGAGATCCACTGAGCTATTTGTCTTAATCAAAGTTCATCTTGCCAAGTTCCTATCGGAAATTGTCCAATAGGCATAGAGACAGAAAGATTAAAAATTGAAAACTCTCAAAGATGTGTGAAAAAAGGTGAGTTAGAAATATCGAGATACTTTCTCCTCTATTGTTCGGCTTTTGTAAGACAGCAGTTGACACATATCGGCAGTCATACCTTCGGCGAACAAGAAGACACAACCTAAACTGATATTAACCACCTCAAGAAATTGTTGATTTGTTCAAAGCGCTCCACGGACTTATGAAGGTCTTTAGGATCCATTTAATTGGAGGTATCACAACGGACCAGCTATGACCTGTCCAAGTGAGATCCCTGTTAGGAGCGACCTTTTAACCTCAACAATCTCTATATTTTCCAATAGTCTCGAGAATTTCAGACTAGTATTAAAGAGCGCTCAAATATTTTCTGTGTGGCACAACACATTATGTACTTGCTTCCGATTTGGTCTTTACGTTGTAGAGAAGGTATTGTTCTATTGGAAAGTTTTAGTTTCTCATTTGGTCTTCACGTTGTAAAGCCGGTCTAGTTCTATTGGATGGGTAGAAACAGTATCTTGTGAAGTTGTTCAATAGTTGGATCTAATGTATCGACAAAACGTTTTGCACGAGACAGAATTTGATTAGGATGAAGAAAGAAAAATCAATCTTGAAAAGAGGGCGTCACAATTTTAATTACACTCGTTTCATATAGATTTTTTGAGATATGTCTGGGGTATTCAAAAAACTTTATGAATATTTTAATAAGTTATAAGAAGCAACAAGCTGCAGAAAAACAATTTTATGAACTTCTGAAACACCGAAGAAACAAAGAATAGAGAAACAATTTTATGAACTTGTGAAACACTGAATAAACAAAGAATAGAGAAACAATTTTATGAACTTGTGAAACACTTTATTCTCTTAGTCGCAGCTTAAAAATGGATAGTTATCGCTGTATATGCAACATGGGCATTTTTTTCAAACCATTAAAGATTTAACTTATCGTTGTATTTGGAATATAATTTTTTTAACCCGCTAACTGTTCAAAGGCTGAACTTCTTTCGAACTTTTCATTTTTATACTCTTTCTAATAAATTTTGTGCCACTTGCAACTACCGTAAGCACATTAAACTACTTAGCGACGGAGTTAGAGGAATTTGGAGCATATAAATTTACCGTTATATTTTTATTTTTCAGCTATAATATATCTGCTGCAATATATGCTTGTGCTAGGTCATTTATCAAAGCGTCATATGACACTTTGTTTCGCGCAACAAAAGGTAACACACACCCACTTTTTAAGTATATAGTAGCTATATACATATGCACATATAAATATGTACAACTGACACATGTGTCTATGTAAGTGATATGCAACTTTTCATGACACCACTGTAAATGACATCCATTTAAGCCATCACACACTGTTATGCATTGTGTTTACTTTAAATTGTGGATTGAGGAGAAAATCACTTTAAAAAGAAATGCTTAAATTATTTTTCCGTAATTTCTTTATAGAATGGATGCACTAAACGAGGATTTACTGTAATAATTTTAATTTTCGTAATTTCACTTAAAATTTTTTTTTTTTTACTTTTTCTCACATTACTCTTTTCGCCGTTTGTTTTTTTATTCACTTTTAGCCACCGCACGCCGCGCTCAAAAACCAAATTTGAGACCGCATGTCAGGCGGTTTTCCACGTCCCGTACTCTTTTATTTTTATTTCTTTGTTAATTTCTTTAAACTTTAAACTCAGCAGCGTTTTCACTTGTTACCACACCGTTGTCGAGGCACCGACAGACTGATGCTGCGCGCATAAAAGAGCATCCTCCGACGTGGTGCGGCATAACTGCAACGCCGACAGACAAAGGCGAAGATGTTGAGCAGAAAAGCTCGCGCCGCTCTGTGATTTTATGGCGAAAGCTGCCTGGATAAGCAAAGGCCAAAAACAACATTAACATATGGCATGGATAAAAACACGCCTGCTTTGGTCAAATACGACACGCATACACCCTTTTTTTTGATGGTTGTGTGAGTGGCATGGTGAAATTGTGGTGAATATGTGGCTTTAGTATTTCAGTACACTGTAAAAAAAATTGACTGAAAATTTGAGGGTTACAGTTTTAGTTATTTTTTTTATCCAAGAATAGTTCATAGTTAAAGTTGACAAGAATTGGTTATATATTTTTTTGAAAAAAGGGGGAGAATAGTTCTTAGAATATAACACCTTGAGGAAGGCAGTCTATCAAAAATTCTTCGGAACTTAATTTTAAACTCCGAACTTCTTCTTAGGCTTTCAGCAAAGTTGGTCAACTTCAACATGAATTTAAGAGTTTTTTAGTCTCATAAAATTATAACGATTCGAAAACAGCATTGAAAATTGTAATTTTGTAAACTCATTTGTATGTATGTAATCCAACAACAATTTTTTAAACAAGTGTAAAAATTTAAAATTGTATGACTTTACAACGCTTTAAGACAGGTTGTGAGTACCCCAGTTGTAAAGGGTGACCCATTTTGAAGTTTCTTACTTTTTTATTCTTATTTTTTGAATATTGTCTCCTTCAAATATTGGCCACGTACACGTCTCAGAAGGTTCATTCGTAGAGCCCACTTTTCGATGAATTGTTCGAGCATTTCGACTCGTAACTAGCAAATGACAGGAGTGATGATTTATTCAAGGCTTGAATTAAAGCGGGATTTTCCGCGTAGACCTTAGACTTTACATACCCCAACAGAAAAAAGTCTAATGGTGTGATATCACCGATGATTCCACTGAGCAATAACCCACTCATCGCTGAACAATATTTGGCTCGAAAATCTTCTTGGAACTTTTCCAGAGCCTAAAAAACGATGTCGCTTGGGAAGTTCGGTCGGCTTCAGTTCTTGCATAAGCTGTATTTTGTACTATTTCAATTCAGTTAATGCTCCAAATCGTTCCTTACGTTAGTCTGAGTTGCTGCGAACGGCACCGTTTAGACTCTCCAAGGTCTCCCTGAAAGACTCAAGTGCGATCTGTCAACAAAAGTCTATTGAAAAAAGTGCCCCTAACGGGATCACCCGTTACTTAGTCCTACCAAAGGTTTTGTTGCAAGCTCAAGTCGTCTTAAAAATTAAAAAATAATGCATTTTTAATCAAGTTAGTTTTATTTAAAAGCGTGTATTTTAAATGAGCGTTAAAGCGATTCTTCCATCGATCAATAGCATCAGATTTTAATTGGTAAACCAAATTTTTCAGACTCTTTCTGTCGAACACTACAACAGACCGTGTTCTCCATCTCGGAACACAAACTCTAGTCCTACGAAAAGAAAGCGGGACTTCCCTCCGACAATCATCTACTACTGGGAAACCAGGAATTTTGCTTCTAAGCCACTGCTGGGTAGTATTTACATTGAGTGCTTCTAAATCTAGCTGGTAAGCTTTTGCTTCAGTCTTAACCTCTTTCGAGGAGACTCCTCACCAAATCATACTTTCATGGTCGTTTACCTCGTGACACTGAAGATGCCGCTTGCATCTGTTCAACGTAACTAGCTTCAAGCGCATTGTCAGAAGATGAATTGTCCACTAATGGTAGTCTTTCATATAATCCGTTATCTAGATATCATTTCGCTATATAAATTTCCCTTGACATCATTTGACATTTACAATCATCTTCTGGGTAGCCAAAAAAAACAACCGTTTGAAAACGAACTAACGCGAAAAGCCGAATCAACTCTACCCAGGGTTGTGCGCTGGGTTTTGGACCCATAATGTGAAAAACCCCATATAAGAAAGATACAATTGGCTTGTATAAAAGACCACAAAAACAATGTCAACTTCGAAATCCAACGTAAAACAACTCCGCTTGGAATCTCCAATTGACTAAAATGCGAAAAGAAGACCCGACTGGCGCACTTTTGTTAACTCGGCTATAACATCAATTTGACAGTAAAGACCCAAATCCCAAAATAGGCCATAGGGGAGCAACTCATAGAAGATAGCTTCTTACCAATCCCACAAAACACATAAAAAACTTGCTGACCCTCAATCTTGGCTTGTTCAATGTTTACGCCATTTCTTAAATTTCAAATCATAACCGATGTGGATCGTTGTCGTAGGTGACTCACTTTCAATGCCCCTCATTGAGCAGCGATTCGTTGACTCAAAATCTGTTTGCGAGTTTTTTTGAGTTAACTCGTGTAATACCCATATATTAGGCATTTCACTTGTAATGGGTGCTAGGTCACAAAAGCATCAATGGGTGATATTGCCAAGATTGGTGTACGCTTGTAATTGGAAAAACTTATGGCGCACGCTTACAGAATAGGCCTAACAAATAGAGATGATCATCTCTTGGGCAGTTGTCCCGCATAGGCAAGACAATACTTCTAACATTTGGCGGCCCCACAATATGAGATAGTGGAAGAGATATGATAGTGAGACCCCAAAATTTCACATTAAGCGCTGGCTTCTTGTAAGTTGGCTACTTATTTTGGACTCCGACCGTGTGGCATTGCCACGGATCAAAATTTGCTCATTTCCACCTCGTTTCCCACGATTTATTTAAATGGTTTCAAACGGAACAGAACAAAATCGACTAACCGAACTTGTGCGTGCCTGGCTGCACTGAATCGAAATCCCTCAAAGCTGGAGTGTTTTCACCCATTCGGACGACATGACCTAGCCAGCCTAGACGCTGTATATTAATTCGTCTATTCGAACTATGTCAATATCATTCCCGTCCTGCTATATGGTGTAGAGGTATGGACGACGATAACTACTGTTGTAGATTTATGGTCTTTTGGGCATTGTCAGTGTCAGTGAGGTCCTTTCCAATCCTAACGGAGTATTTGATATTGCTCAACGTCAGTTTACAAAGCCGTATTAGCTTTGAGAGGATACCCATTTCAGACATAGCGACATAGAAGCAGTTTCTTTCTGTGCTCTCGAAGACATTAAAGCCGTCGATGAAGATGCAAGTTTTGGTCCTTGGGGTTGCCAAATCTCAAAGTTTAAGAGGCTGTCTACGTATCAGTGACATAAACACTGTTAACATTTTCAATTTCTTGGCTTTCTCCGTCTTTATTTAACAAATCTTGCAAAATTGTAAATTTTTGTTTTGGCTGTTTTTTGCTGGTGTCTAACTTTGAGACGTGCTCAAACAATACTGAGTCCAGAATCACAAAGCTGTCTTAAAAGTAGTTTTAGTACGAACTTTTTGCTTTCTGACGCCATACCTATTGCGTTACCACATATAACTTATACACGAGAGCTACAGATTATGGAAAAATAATACACTCTTTTAGTTTACCGTCCGGTCAATGACCAAACTTTCGTTCAATGACCGGGTACCCGGGTACCCAGGTGGAGCAGATGTAGAAGTCGTTAGTATACTGAATAAAATTTTTTTTTTTTTGTGTAAGTTGGTTAGGAAATAACTATATATGGAGACATAGTCTATAGTTCTCGTAGAAATAACGAAAGCGGAGTGCCAAGGTCAATGGATATTTAGGTACCTAAGCCATCCCTCTCCCGAAATATGGAATTAAAGTATGGTGGATATGTGATGCTGAAAATTCGTATCCACTTACTGGACAGCTTTAACCTGGGAAATCGAAATATGGTCGTGAGAAAAATGTTGGTGAAAGAGTTGTTAAAGACTTGGTGGCACCATACAAAGGATCCGGTAGAAAATTACAATGGATAATTTCTTCACAACTCTTCCACTAGCAAAATTTTTACTATCTTGGAACTTGACGATTGTTGGTACTCTGAAGAAAAATAAAGCATACATTCCACCGCCAATGGCTGTTTCAAAAACTCGAGAAGAATTATGCACTGTGTTTGGCTTTCATGAAAAGATAACATTATGTAGTTATGTGCCAAAAAAATAAGTAGTAATTCTGCATCAATGTATCACGAAGCAAAAATTAGTGATAGTGCAAAGAAAAAACCCGAAATCATTTATAACTGGTCCAAAGCTGGAGTAGAAACGATGGTTAAAATGCTTGTTTGATATACTACAAAAAGATCAACTCAACGATGGCCTCTAGCATTTGTTTACAATATTCTCGATATTGCCTGCCTTGCAGCATATATTCTGTATTATGAGAATAATAAAATGCTTGTTAAAAAATCGTATGAACGACGCTTATTTTATCGGCAATTGGGCAGAGAGCTGTGTACTACATTCGTTGAAAATCGTGCGAATAATGCCCAAATTATGAGGCATTTCTCAACGAAAGTGCATCTCTCTTGGTCGAGCTGTCAATCCAAATGCGCAGCCAACATCATCTGTATCATTGAGACCTCAGAAGCAGCGCGATTCAACTGGAAGGAAAATGATTACTGGTGTATGCTTTGAATGTATTCAAAGTGAATTCAAAAAACGTCGTAAAACTAGAAAAATATGTTGTTCAGTATGTGAGAAACTTATTTGTGACGAACACTGTATTACAACCAACACATGTGAAGGATGTACAGAATAATTTAATATACTTTAATTTTTATATAGCACTGTATCATAATAATAAAACAATATAAATAAACAAATAGTAAAAAAATAGAAATTAATATTACTAAAATATATAAATACACAGTTATTTTTTTTTACTAACTATTTTTGTTATTGTTTATAATAAAAATTATTGCTAAAATAAAAGAAATTGTAAAATATATTGTCTATTATTAATTTAAAAATATAATTATCTGAATACTTTGATAAATAATCTCTTAGGTGTGTGTAAACCCGTCATTTATATATATAAATCTCAGCGGGTACCCGGGTACCTGGTTATTGAACGGATTAGGTGTCAAGTTTGATAGTTAATAACTTTTATTAAATAATTGATTCTAAAAAATTTTTACGAAAAATGGATGTCAAATAACTTTGATTTTGGGGATCCAGGCGGCCATAAAATTTTTTTGAGGAGGAGTTAAGAAAAATGTAGATTGAAATGTATACCCAGGTACTCGGTCATTGACCGGACGTTTATAGAATCTAAGCATTCTAAGTAAAAATATGGTATACTTTTCTTTTTTGAGGATGAATAAGATCGACTCTTAAAGAAATTTACAAGAATTAGTGACTTGTAAGTCAAATAAACAGTTCACAGTCGTCGATTACTTGCCGAATACTTTTATTGATGTCAAATAATTTCAACCTTTGCGTGGAAAATCGTTACACTTCAACGATTTTGCCACTGGGTTATGTGCTAATGTCAACAATTTGCGGTTTTTATTGTCGTACGTAAAATTGATAAAATTTTCTGCCGTCATTTCGATGTACAAATATATTAATATTCATTAATTATTACTAATTTTTATATTTGCCACCTTTAGATTAACTTAATGTAATCAAGTTTGTAATTAGTTGCGAAAAATAATTACATTCTAATGGCTATCGTTACCGTTAGTTACACCTACTATTTATATTCGTCAGTATATATGTATATTTATGAATATTATATAAAATATATGAACGCAAATACTCGTAAAACTATATTTTTTTGATTCACCGCCTTGAAGAAAATCACATTTTCCTTAAAGCAAGATGGGAAATCACAAAATCTCACAGACTTTGCGTAATGCCAAGCAATAAAGAATATTACAAAAACAACATTAGTCAATTTGATAAATGATATACTAGCATTAGCATAGCACTAATGACAAATTACAAATGACGCATCGAAATTATTTTACAATGACAACATATGTTTACAGATGGCGCTGACTTGACCCAGCTTTACAGCTGGGAGAAACCAGCAATGAATATTGCAAAAAGTACCAAGGAGTGGGAAGTAAAAAAAGTCTGGTTAACAACAGAGATGCACGTGGCTAGAAACAACATTGTAACCACATATTCTAATTAACAGCGAAAGTAACCGCAGGGTGCGCATTAGTTCTATATATTTACCCAAAGTCGTCATAATCGATTTTCTGTGAAAGAGGGGAAATTTTGCTTTGAGGGCTGAAAAGTAGCTTAGTTTTCTTGGAATTTAATCAGAGTTAGCACTATTTTACGGGGAAGCTTTATTTAAGGAAATCTTCGTCAAGCCTATTTTTAGCCTACCGGATCACTGTAGTAGAGGTGGCTGCTTTTATGGTAACAGCAGTTGTATTGCTCTGAAGTGCAGCCTCTACCGGGAAAATGAGTAGCTACTTCGACAGCATACCGACAATACTAGCTTTGAGCTCGCTCACTGTGCGCTTGAAGTTAGTCAAGGAGTGTCTGTCCTCACTATCAAAAGCATCAAGCTACTTCTTCATCAGACTCGTGTATATGCCCGGTTATAGCGGAACTGCTGGAAACTGTAAAGCGAATGAACTTGCAAGGGAGGATAACGCTGTCCCGACTACCTTTGAAATGATTTGAATGGGTATTCGTTTTCCTCTTTCATACGAGTGCTTGACCTCAAAACTCTTAGCAGGCATTGGTCCATGAGCACCGGCGCGAGATCCTTCAGGCCTAGAATGCAGGAGACCTACTCAACTACTTTCTTTTAGCAAAGTTAATTTTGCCGTCATCGTAAAATTTCTCACTGAGCATTGTCCAATAGTCGTACATACGGTAAGACAGAAAATCTTGTTGGTTGGATAATTGTCAAAGGTTTATAGAGAAAAGTGAGGTGGAAACATCCAAGTACTTTCTCCAACAATATCCAGCTTTCGCAAGCCAAAAGGTTTAAACATTTCGGTGTTCATGTCTTCGACGAACTCAGTGAAATAGCGGGAAAGTTGTTTTTAAAGCCGCCTCAACTAATTTGTGGCTGACCTTTTTTTTTGTTACTAGATCTTTTCGATCTTTAGAGTATTATCTAAATGTACCGGCAATCTTAGCCATTCAAGTGAGATTCGTTTCGGATCAATCTTTTAATCTAACGTATACTAACCCGTATCCGCGTTTTTGTTGTGTTTTTCATTCGTCGAATAGCTCATTTATATTTTGTGAAATGCATCCGAGGTTAGAAGGCTTGGTCAGGTTCGAATATTAGTAGAATCGATTGAGGTGAAACTGGTAATTCTAGTATATTGTCTTTAGTGATCCCTTTTACAACAAATCAGTTTAGCTGATAGGCTCGACGTTCGGTCCAAAAGTTCGGTCCCTAGTTTGTCCTACTTTGAAGGACTGAATTTTTTAGTCAAGTTCAATGTATATTCAACTGATATGTATTTCTGGTTATAAACTAAGGGAAGGTTTTGTCGGGTTATTTCGTTTATATATATCGAAGCGGGGAGAACGATCTCTATATTTTCTGTTGAGATTTCTGAGAAGTCAAACCAGTACACAGGTAGACATCAAAAATTACGCAATATTAAATTTACGCCCAAGATCTGATCCTTAAATTGACCTATTTAAAAAAATATATATGTGACCTGGTCTACGAAAAGGGGGCTTGGGTTGTCAAAAAATAAATTTTTTTTTTTGTTTTTTTTTTTTTTTGTTTGACACCTAAGCCCCCTTTTCGTAGCCCAAAGGTCACATATAAAATTATATAGTGGTAATAAATATTTCTGGAGATGAAGCAAATGCAGGTTTAGTCCGGTAATTTTATTTCTATACCGAGACGACCATAAACTAACTGATTTGATTTGGTTTTGATCGAAAGAGAACAGAAAGGAGTTTGATCGGATGGCCTTAGGACGGTCCACTTTGAAACGTGGGAGGCAGTGGCAAACTTCTAAAAACTTTATTTAAGCGATTTTAAAGGCTTCTTCTATAGGCTGGTATATAACCCAGTCAACCTGTAAACTATCTTATTTGATTTTCACTGGGTCGAAAAAAGAAGGTAGAGTTTATTTGGACGCTCTGAAGAATAATGATCCATACCAGATAGTTTTCAAATATTTTTGAAACATGGGAGATGCTTGCAAACCACCCGAACTTCGTATAAACTACCTTAGGTTTCTTATATAAGACGGGTTTTGTCTGTAAAGTCGAATGAAAATGATATGAAGTATACTCCGACTCTTCTAAGATTGGTTGAAGATTAGATCATCGAAAGACAGGTTTTGAAGCGATTTTTTTGTTAAATTTTTCAAATTAATTGCGCAATGTGAGGCCACAGTGAATGTTATACTAGGAAAAATTATTACAAACCGTTATTGAAACCACTTCAACTTTATGATATTATTTTATGGACTCATTTTTATTTCGAATGAAAGATTTTTTCTTTTCACAGCGCTCAGCTATTTTTAATTAAAAAGTACAACATTAAAGTTTTTAATATTTTTTTAGTTCTTCATTTTTCTTGTTATAAAATTTGTGGTATTTAGACCGCAGCGTAGATACTAATGAGTATGCGTCTGATACACTGTCAGAATATTACAATCATGTTGTTTGGAGTTTAACTGAAGCAGCGCTGATAAACTTCAATTGGCATGCGCGCTATGAATAACGCTGGGACAAAGGCGCCGCTTACCCGCGCCCCAGGCAAGCCAAGCGCCAAAGTGCAAATAAACCGGCAAAGTAACCAAAAATACTTCCGTAAAAGAAATATTAATTTTTCATTTCACACTCATTTTAATTTCACACTTTGCTATGTTTGCGCTGATATTACGCGCTTGATTGGCATGATTGAAAATTCGTCTCCCAGCTGATAACGTCTGGGAAAAATGCCTAGCAACGTTTACGCTGGGTAAAAATAAACTACATATGAACAAGAGCGATGATTAATTTGCATTTTTTTCGCATACGTGAGTGGTTGTATCTGTCGCCACCGGCATCAACACAAAATGCTTATCAAAAAACTTGTTCGACAACGCGCTACAGCGGGGAAAATAGTTCCTGTGTTTACCCGTCAAAGAGCGCGCGATAACGCGACGCGGCAATAGCACGAAGCAAAGCTTGAGCGCACACGAGCGCCAGCAGTAGCATGACACCTACAATAATAAATAATTAAAATGCTG
This sequence comes from Bactrocera correcta, assembly GCA_027475135.1. NCBI lineage: Eukaryota > Metazoa > Arthropoda > Insecta > Diptera > Tephritidae > Bactrocera > Bactrocera correcta. Next base: position 81,993,213 of record CM050326.1, read on the forward strand.
CCGCTTGGTAAGCAGCAGTCAACAGCGCGACTCAATTAAGTTAAGTTAATAGTGACGCGCGTTGGCTGTTGCCCTTCGCGCATTGACGCGCGCACACTGACAGTTGACTGGTTTAACAGCGCATAACTCAGCGCGGCGCGCACACTGAGACAGCGCGAAGCGACGCGCTCTCTTGCAGACAAACGCGTTTTCGTTAAGCGACCCGGCGCTCACAAGCGCAAGTTGCAATTCGCCGTTGTAAGCGACAGCGCAGCTTACAGCGCTAGACTTGCGCGCGTCGTTACCAGCAGCGACGCAAGCTGCGCGCGCGCCGGTATCTTTGCCGTGTGCCGATCGCGATTACAGTTTGACACAGTAAAAATGGCAAGTAAAAACAATCACAACAACATAAAGGCAATCGGCAGATAAGTAGCTAAAAACGCCTAAGAGACGAAAAGCAGCAAAACAAGTATGAACAACAAAAAAATTGGCAGCAAGCATGCGACGGACGTTTTGCCTCAAATACAACGAACCTGCTTTAAGCGAAACTTAGTTGCCTGTTAAACGGCCACAAGCGCGGTTCGCGGGTCAATATAAAAAAAATATATAAATCAAAAATTAACTGAAAATTAAAATTCAAAAAGTAAGCGAAACAGGAACAGCAATAACTGTCACATTAAAAGTGTAATGAAAAGGATTTTTGTGTACTTATAAAGAAAATAAATAATTTCGAAAAGGAAAATTTTAAAGGTAATAATTAAAAAAAATAAAAAGTTTTGAAAAATAAAATTTCAAAAAATAAAAAAAATTTGGAAAATATAAAATTTGAAAACTAATAACTTTTAAAAAAATTTAATTGCGAAAATTTTAAAAAGTATAGTTCTGAAAAAAACTCGGAAAACTATTTTGAAGTGAAAAAACCAAATATAATTTGTGTAAATCAAGAAATAAAAACCCTAAATCATTTTTGTGTATATATGAAAAGAACTAAAGTATTAAAAATATACTGACTAAAGTTTAAAAGTCTTAATTTTGAATATTATTAAGCTTTGAAAACTTTTAAAGCTTGAAAAAAAAAAATATTCAACTTTCAAAACATAACTTCAAAAGTGAAAAAGAGTATAAAAAGTTTCAATATATGACAATATTAAAACCAAAACATTTTGATCGGAAACCTATTTTTTTTGTTTTTTAATTTAAAAAACTTTTAATTTAAAAAAAAATTGATCGGAAACTATTTTTTTTTTTTTTAATTTAAAAAAAAAATTTAAAATTAATTAAATTAAATTTGCAAATATTATAAAAAAATGTAGAAAATAAAAAAAAGCAAAATTTTGAAAATTCGAAAATTTTAAAACAACAATTTTCCCAAAAAAAATCTAAATTTAAGGAAAAACATTTAAATAAAAAAATTGAAGTTAAGCATTTTTAAAACAACAATTTTCGAAAAAGTTTGGAAATTTTTTTCAAATCACTTAAAATTAAAAATAATTTGAGATTTGGAAATTTTTAAAACAACTATGTATTTTTAACATAATTTTTCTATAAAAAGAAATTTTTTCAAATCATTTAAAATTTAAAAAAATATGAAATTTGGAAATTTTTAAAACAACTATTTTCAGAATAATTTTTCTATAAAAATAAGTATTTTCAATAAAAAGAAATAAAAACAAAACGTTTAAGACTTTTTAAAACATTTTAAAACTTTTTAAAACAGTTTTGAAAACTTTTTCGAAAACAGTTTTGAACATGAAAATATTGTGTTAAAAAAGCTGAAATATATTGCAACACAATATAGAAGAGATCTGAAAATTCGAAAATTTAAAACAACTACTTTTCGAAAAAAGTTAGTTAAATTTTTAACTAGTTAAGTTTTAAAAAAATTTAATTTTTCAAAAAAAAACAGAATTAAAAAAAACTTCAACATTTTTTAAACATTTTTGAAAATAATTTTGAAAACTTTTTCGAAAATAATTTTAAATCTGTAATTATTTTGTTAAAAAACACAGAATAACATTTAAAAAACAATACTAAATTTTAAAAAATCTGTTTTCCGAAAAAAATTAAAAATTTAACTTTAAAGATTAAAAAAGTTTGATTTTTCTATAAAAGCAACACGAAAAGAATTTAAAACTTTTTGTTAACATTTTCGAAAACAATTTTGACAAGTTTTTCAAAAACAATATTAAAAAAAAAAAACCAAAATTATTTTGTTAAAAAAAGCAAATAATAGCATTAAAAAAAAATATAGCGTCTTCACGTGCAAGCAGTATTTAACGCGGCCTTCAAAATACACCTCACCAAACTAAAGAGTAAGCAAAATCTAATTACTTTATAATCAAAATCAGCTAAAGATAAGCAGCGTTTGTTAGAGATAAGACGGATATTATAGACAAACAAACTTTAGTGATAAGATTTCGATAAGCCTTACAGCCCAAAACGGTAGTCATGTACAGTCTTGATGGAGACAGTGCAACTGCATGCTCACTTGAACTCGTACATATGTATTTGAACAACAGTTCGTGTTGGCAACCATCTTCGAACGTTTGGTTACTTAGCCGACAAGGTGTACGCATCAGCTGAATGCCATTTGTATGAATGGCAAATTTCGTATTATATTGTAGGCAATAAAACGATTTGGGAGAAAAAAACGCAAAAAACAACAACAAATGTGTAGTTCATAATCGTATATTGCTTAACGAATTCATAATTTATATGAGCATCACATGATTGGCGAGAAATCTTTGCACTCATTTGGTCATGGAAAATATCGGATTTTACGATAAAGTTGTAAAAAATATAATTTTTATGTTTTTTGTGATTTTTATGTCAGAAAAAGCAGATAAAAAATCGCCATAGAGTTGTGAAATTTTTGCAATCTTTCGAGGCAATTTCTAAATGGCCTAAATACTTTTTAATATCATAAATTAGAACGTATTTGAGTTTCCAGTGACTCAAATATTTTTATAAGGCATTCCCATTTTTAAGAAGGGTTCTCCACATTATTAATGTCTATATACATATACATTTCCTGGACCTTTTTAATAAACTCTTAGTGTTTGTCTAGTCAAAGTGCTTTTAAAAACCAGGAAACCAAATTATGGACAAGTGGAGTTGATCTGCCAATGAGCCTTCATACCTTTCTTCACCATATTATCTTTGGCGCAACAAGGCTAACAATGCCATCTGGCTATATGTGTATAAGTTAGTCTTGGAAGACGGATGGAGAATTCGAGATATCAATATCATCGGTGCACACCTCCGTCCCTACTCCGCAATTCAGTTTTAACCCGTCTGTATAGCTTGAGATAGTATACAAGAATTAGTCTAATGATAGCCATATACATCCACGTGCCTATATTCGGTTTTAGGAACCAGTTCCTGCTGTTTATTCTCTAGCACGTGTAATAAACCAAATATGCTTTTTTTACCCGATTCTCACTATTAATTTTCCAGCTCAGTTTGGTATCGATCCCTGATATTTTGTCGTGTTGGACAGCGAAAGTGTAGTACCATCTAATAAACGAAGACGAATTTGAGGTTGAATATTGGTTTTATTACTGAATAGCATTAATACTGTCTTATTAGTGTTAACTCCTAGTCCATCAATTGTAGCCTTCGCATGACTCTTTTCATGACCTCACTGACTGTGGATGGAAACGCCGCTAATACAATCAACATTATATTGTCGGCATGCATTGTGTTGAAGTATAGTAGTTTTTGCTTAGTACCGCCACCCATTAATGCTTAAACAATAACCGTCCTTTGGGTCCGGCAACAGATTGCGATACAACTCCACATTTAACTGACAAAGTGTCAAATCTTCCCCACTCGGGTTTTAACCACAAGCACAATGATACTCTCCGAAGAGCCAGTCCGCATAAGCAGGTTGAAGCGAACTCCAAGGTCTCCTACTTCATGTGGTAGTCGAATTAAGCCTCCGGTCAGACCTCGTAGCCGAAGCTTCTACCAGTTGAGCCTCCATACTGCTCTGGACACATACCGCTCACACAAAACCTAACCCTAATTTCCAGTTAAATGCCTTCGCCGCCTAAATAATTCACGAGCAAACGACACTAATCGTTCCGCATACCGACTAGTAGATATCACGCCGCTAACATCTAAACGTCCAGCTCAGTCCAGCTAATCCCCATACCACCTAGATCACTAATGTCCGCGTACATTAGATATGTATATAAGGACAGATCGATGAATGGACGGACATACAAACGTACACGACGACATCGACTCAGCTCGTTATGCTGATCATTTTTATATAAATTTTTTAGGCCATCCGAGGCTTCGTAGACATAAATAAATAAAAATAATAATTAAAAAAAATTAAAATAACAATAATATTAAAATATATTGTTCACGATATATAAAAGTTTTATTCAGTTTAAGAAAGTCTCTGCTTAGTGGCATTCGTTTATTATTTAAAAAGCTACCAGTTGGAATAAAAAACACTACAAGCCAGCCATATAAAAAACGTGTAAGAAAGATACGAAAAATCTGAAAGTATATAAATTATTAATAACCAGATTTTCAAACAAAAAAGTTATATTTAATTGAAAATATATTTATTTGCTATTTAAACTACAATTAAAAATCGTTTTAAGTTTTCCTTTTTTTAAATAATTTTATTAAATGAGGAAAGACCAAAACTTGCGAAATTAAACTTTTTAGTGCACTTTGCTTGTAATTTATTTTACGGATTTTATTTTAATCCCTTCTGATGTCTAGTCGCCCTTCGCAGGTCACTTAAAAAGCACTTTTCGAGGAAATCTTCGTCCAGCCTGGCAACACTTTCGCATTTCTTCAGGGTGAACTTTCATATTTCTCGTCTTAAGACGTATGTACATGTCATTATCTGCGTCAAGATCCCACTTTTTTTTAGCCGTAGTTCGTTTTCCATGTAATTCTTCACGGTCTTCAAGTTTACCTCATTTTGAAGCGTTCAGGGGACCGACGAAATTGAGCAGGCCGTTCCGCTATGCATTTGAAAAACCTGTGATTAGCATCATCGATCGCAACTGTTGCATATACAAAACCGCTTTTCGGCTTTTCCGTTTTTATCTATGTAGATATTTTCTAATTATCCGCAGGATCACGGGGTTTCCAGGGCCTTAAGTCGATTATTATTTTTCAATGAGTCTGCTCATAACATTATAATCTTCTAGTTCGCTTGTGACCATGCTCCCCCGATGTTGGTCAACAGCTTACTAAGTAAGAAAATTATACGCCTTTTCGGAATGGAATTGAGTTTGTGGGTATGCTTAGTTTCTCATCTTACACCAAAATAATTGACAAACGTTTGTGTTGTTAAAGTCTCTGTTGTTGCCCACATGTCTATTATAATCGAAATATTCATCTTTGTTTGCAAAACTAAGTCGGTTTTTACAGTGGCGCTGCAGCGACTTCACATATCAAGCCATATTTGTGCTCTAATCATCACCTTGCTGTGTGCATCTTCGGTGCCTCGGGCAGCGACTATCGCGGTAATTTGTCTGCATTGACAACTAGGTATGTATTGCAGGGCAGGTTAGAGGTTTAATATACCAAAATGAACATTCAGCGGTCTGGGCCGAGAATTGACACTAGCCTCCCTCTTGATATGACCTTCAAGTGTCACGGCTCATCAAAGTTTTATGCATTAAGATTTTGTCTCTCAAGTACTTAGTAGCTCCTCACTATTAGCCTGAGATTTGAAGGTATCAGAATCAAGTCCTTGTATGAAAAACTTGTGTATCTGACAAGGTTTCTTAACAAATTTTGACAATAATCATTACTTAATGCATCGGCATAATTTTCGAAGAAATCGTTCAGATCGCATCACTATAACACATAGCTGCCATGCAAGCCGATCGGTCTAACTCAAGTCCTTATATGGAAAGCTTTTTTATTTCAAAAGTTATCGTCACGAAATTTGGTACAGATTATTATCTCAGATATTGCGACTATCTCCGAAAATTTTGCTCAGATCGGAATACTATAGCATATAGCTACCCTACAAACTGATCGTTGAAACGTAAGTCCTTATATGGAAAGCTTTTTGATATCAATAGTTGTCGCGATGAAATTTGGTAGAGATTATTATCTCAGGTATTGCTACTATTTCCAAAAATATTGTTTCGATCGGGACCCTATAGCATATGGCTGCCCTACAAACTGATCGGTCAAACTCAAGTCCTTATATAGAAAGCTTTTTTATTTCAAAAGGTATCATCAAAAAATTTGGTACAGATTATTATCTCAGTTATCGCTACTATATCCAAAAATATTGCTCAGATCGGAACACTATAGCATATAGCTGCCATACAAACTGATAGGTCAAACTCAAGTCCTTATATGGAAAACTTTTTTATTTCAAAAGATATCATCACAAAATTTAGTACAGGTTATTATCTCAGTTATTGCGACTATCTCCGAAAATATTGCTCAGATCGGAACACTATAGCATATAGCTGCCATATAAATTGACCGTTTAAATACAAGATAATTATCGTTTTATACCCTTTTAGGCTTTAAAATATGCACCTGTGAAGGGTACTATGGCTTCAGTACAGCCGAGTTAACGTCTTTTTTGTTTATTATATTATATATATTTTATTTGTCTTATTACTGAGAGATTTTCGAAGGTTTTATTTTTAATTTTAATTTCCAAAATTTCATAAGAACGCACCCATTTGAAATTAAGCATATGATGCAATCATAATTTAAAACAATACCTGCCAAGAGCTCATTCCCCGATCTTTTTATCTTAATAAAAAATTCAATTTTGGCGTTATTTCTCGAAAATTACACTAAAAAAAAAATAAATAAAATTGATTGATTGACAGTAATTACCAGCGAATTTCGCATTAAAAGCAAATTACAAGCTTATCAGCTGATCGCGTACATATTTTCAAAACATAAGCTTAGAATTTTCAAACTTTGACTTTACGGAAGTAATTTTCAAAATAAGCACACACAAATACATATACCATACAAACGCTAAACAAAACTGCGAAAAACAACCAAAACCCAAAATCACGGATGTGTTTTAAGCCACTACATGTACTACATACATATGTATGTAAACATGTATGTTGCCCGCTTCCTATTTCATTTTCAATTTTTGATATCTCCACTCAAAGATCAACAACAGCAAGTAATGGTCGACAATTAACAAGCTAGAAATCATAGTTTAAGCCGCCGCAAGACAAACAATCAAAATAAACAATTTCAGTTATTACTGTTGTTGTTGTTATGTGTTCAGTAATAAATTCGACAACAAAAGTAATCAAAAAGAGATGAAAAGCTGCAAGTTTTTTTTTTAATTTTTTTGAGTGCCGGCAAATTCCGAGCAAGTTGCATAAGTTGGCTTCAAAGCCAACAACGACTTAAGGCATGTAGGTATTTTTATATATACATACATACATACATATGTATGTAATTAAAAGTATGTGCCCAAAAGTCACAAATACCGTCTACATAACTCAAAAGTAAACAAACCAAATCATCACAAAACAATCGAAAATGATTTGTGGACTATTTTGTAATTTCGACTTTGTCACTGTTTTATTGGCGGCCTTTTATTTATACACTCTTATTTTATGTTTTATTTGTTGTGTTTGGTAATTTATAAGTGTGTGCATAATTTAATGCTATTACGGCTGACTTACTTGCCGAGTTATTGCCAGCTGATTAATTAGTGGACTTAACACAGCTGACGGGCGATGCATACCTGTATCGATAGTAAAGCGTTGCACAGTGGGCTGAAGATGAGCAAATATGCAAGTAAAATAAAAGTTGGTTTGAAGAGTTACAGAAATGGAACAATTCAATTTAAATAATAATAATTAATAGAATAATAAGAATTATATGTACGTATAAAATTTTTACAACAAAAATTCAAAAAATAAAAAAAAAAACAAATATTTAAAAAATTCCAGACTGGTGGCAACTTTCTTAAAAATTAATAATCATTTTAGAACGTCATTGCCATACATATAATATAATATTTAATTGCTTTATCTAATTGCAGAAAAATTTACAAAAAATTTCAGACAGATGGCAACATTCCTAAAAGATTTTCCAAAACTATTTTAAATCTTCTTTAACATTTTTTCTAATATATAATTTATTTTTACAAAGAAATAATAGAATCATGTATACAAAATTTTCTATACAGGTGGCAACCTTTACAAAAACTTTCCAACAGATTTATTTAAAACTTCTTTAGTATTTTAATAATATTCAATTTATTCTGTCAAATTAATGGTAACAAAATTTAAATAAAAATTTTCTAGACAGGTGGCAACATTTCTAAAAAATTTTCCTACAGAAATTATTTTGAGCCTTCTTTAACCTTTTTATAATATTTAATTTATTTTCTTAAATGAATATTAGAAAAATGTGCTATATACAAACAATTTCTAAACAAGTGGCAATATACATATGTACTTATATAAAAATGTTCAAACAGAATTATTTTAAAAATTCTTTAGCCTCTTTATAATATTGAATGTACTTTGTCTAACTAATTAATAAAATCGAAACTTTATTTAAAATTGAAAAGTTAAATTTAAGTTAAAGTAAAATTGAAAACATGTGGCAACTTTTCTAAAAGATTTTCCTAAAGAATTTTTTTAACCTTCTTTAACCTTTTTATAATATTTAATTTATTTTCTCAAATGAATATTAGAAAAATGTATTTAAAAATTTCTATACAGGTGGCAACGTTTCTAAAACAATTTTCTACAAAAATTATTACAAAATCTCTTTAATCTCTTAATAACATCTAATTTTTGGTAGAAATTTAAATAAAAATGTAATCAAAAAGTTTCTAGAGATGTGGCAACATTTATGAAAAAAATTTTTTACAGGAAGTATATAAAACCACTTTAGTCTCATTTTAATATTGTATTTAATGTATTTTGTCTGTTTAATGTTTGAAAAATTTAATTTCAATATTTTTAATTATAATTTTCTAAACAGGTGGCAACATTTCCGTTTTCCTAAGAAATTATTTTAAAACCTCTTTAGCGTGTTTCTATTTTTTACTTTTATCTAATTCATGGTAAAAAATTTATAAAACCAAATTTCTAGACTGGTGGCAACATTTCTAAAAAATTTTCTTAAGAAATTATTTTAAAACCTTTTTTATCTCTTTGAAATATTGATTTATCTATTTATTGTGTCTAATTAATGGTATACAAGTTTACAAAATAAAATCTAGACAGGTGGCAACATTTTTAAAAAAATGTGCATTGAAAATTATTTTGAAATCACTTTAGTACCTTTATAATGTATTCTTGTTTTGTCTAACTAATGATAAAAAAAATTCTCTACAGGTGGCAACCTTAAAAAAATTCCTCATAAAATTTTCCTAAAACCGCTTTCGTGTCTTTGTAATATTTCATTTACTTTGTCCTATCCAAACATTTTTTAACAATACCACTTAAATTTTTTCCGAATTTTATACCAAATTTCATTCATTCCACAACACTGTGCCGCTCGCTATGCGCCAACATTACCAATTAAAAATCGTCATTTGCATCTTGGCCAATTTAAAGAGCGTTGAGCTGGTCAGGCCAGCGCTAACGTATAGCTAGCCTACAAAAATGCACAACAACAAGTTGCTAATAGTGTTGCAAAGTGGTTGCCATGCCCCAGTTACGGATCTTCGGTGGTTCTGTTACTTCCACTTGCGTACATACTTGCCGGTTGCGTAAGTGAGTTTTGTCCATATGTGGCAAGTCGCACGCGCACAAGCTGTTCCAGCGCGTGACTGCCTAACTAACTTTGAGTTTACTTAAAAAGGAAAAAAAAATCCCATGAATTGCGTACGTCTAATTATTTCACAAGTTCTAAAATCTGAAATGCGGTTAAACGCACCTATTACTAAGCTAGTGCACAGATTCTGTGTATTATGCATTGGAGGTTTAAGTTCGTCGCACTATAATTAAGTGGTCGCTATTTAGTATGAATGTGAGTCATGGATTTGAATTTCAGTCACAGTAAAGTGTAGAAAAATGTACATGAAATGGGAGTATTTCATGCTCTGAGGGTCTATGGATTGATTAACGGTCAATGTACAATTATGGGATGGTTGCCTAACTTCGATTCGCCACTTTTGTGCTCGTTTAATTTGAGTTAGACGGTCTTTAAGAAAGCAATTGTAAGACAACAACGATATGAGAGAGTTTCCTTCTTTAAAGGTACTTCTCTCTCTTTGTTTTTTTGTATTTTGGATTCTTATGTATTGTTCAAATCGTCGATTCCGAGCAGATTGATAGGTATCCATAACACCTGATATCAGATCGATTATAATAGAAGTACCTATGAAACCAAAATGTTCAAGAAATCGTAGTTACTATAGACCTAAGAATGATTGACATAGAAATTACGCCAATTTTGTTCCCTTACCCTTCTTGGAGAACGTTTGACAGTCAAATACATTGGTTCATGAATCCATGAGCGAAAGAAAGTAAAGACTTCATAAAAAAACTAATCTGTTATAAAACCAGACTGCCAAAAAAATCGTTGCAAAGGAAGAGTCAAGAGAGCGATGGTTCTTTACAGAAATAATGATAATATAAAAATTGTTTGCAAAGCTTTAAACTTTCGGTCTCACGAACCGACCTGAATTTATTTGCAAGCAAAAAAAGTTATCTCGGCAGTACTTCTCCTTACAATTTTGGGTATATTTTATGAAGATCGGTTGAGTAGTTCCGGAGACATCTTGTCAACCGATTTCAAAAACACAATTTCAAGAAAAACGCGTTTAAAGACGGCGCGCATAGCTTAGCTAGCCTCGAGCGCACAAGTTCCCAAAACTGTATCACCGAAACTATCGTGGATCAACTTGAATTTAGGACAATATTCCAGAGATGTTTTAATATTTGATAACACAATAAAAAAGTTCAATTCAATTCAATTCAACCCTTAATGAGAATTGGCATGCAATTACTTTGAAACTGGCAATAATGTAAAAAACAAAAAATCAATCATTAAACACCGGACATTAACAAGACCTGATACTTATTTGAGTCGAGACCTAAAAAGTTAAATTTTTTTGATACCTCAGATTAATCCCGAAAACTGTTCAAAAATATATTAGGGCAGACAAGTATCATCAGCCAATATCTGACGAGGACACTTAAGTATAAAAAGCTACAAGTATCTATTACTTCAAATTTCCGATTTCTCAAGTTTCATCAGTCTACTTCTCAGAATTTCCATATACGCAATATATACTTGGATAATACTACAGACTGTTCAAAAACTATATCATAACAGACAGCGTCTTCAGCCAACTTCTGACGACTTCCGGACACTCAAGTATTTGCAAGTATCAAATATATACTACAAGTATCTAGTATATCAAATTTTCAATCCTCGGTATATCAAGATATGCTAAGTATTATGGACTGTTCAAAACTACCTATGAAAGACAAGTATCATCAGTTAATTTCTGAGAATTTCCATATTCGTAATATAGACTTGGATAATACTACAGACTGTTCAAAAGCTATATCATAACAGACAAGCGACATCAGCCAACTTCTGACGACTTCCGGACACACAAGTAACGGGTGATTTTTTTGAGGTTAGGATTTTCATGCATTAGTATTTGACAGATTACGTGGGATTTCAGACATGGTGTCAAAGAGAAAGATGCTCAGTATGCTTTGACATTTCATCATGAATAGACTTACTAACGAGCAACGCTTGCAAATCATTGAATTTTATTACCAAAATCAGTGTTCGGTTCGAAATGTGTTTTATCGACAAATTTTGTTCAGCGATGAGGCTCATTTCTGGTTGAATGGCTACGTAAATAAGCAAAATTGCCGCATTTGGGGTGAAGAGCAACCAGAAGCCGTTCAAGAACTGCCCATGCATCCCGAAAAATGCACTGTTTGGTGTGGTTTGTACGCTGGTGGAATCATTGGACCGTATTTTTTCAAAGATGCTGTTGGACGCAACGTTACGGTGAATGGCGATCGCTATCGTTCGATGCTAACAAACTTTTTGTTGCCAAAAATGGAAGAACTGAACTTGGTTGACATGTGGTTTCAACAAGATGGCGCTACATGCCACACAGCTCGCGATTCTATTGCCATTTTGAGGGAAAACTTCGGACAACAATTCATCTCAAGAAATGGACCCGTAAGTTGGCCACCAAGATCATGCGATTTAACGCCTTTAGACTATTTTTTGTGGGGCTACGTCAAGTCTAAAGTCTACAGAAATAAGCCAGCAACTATTCCAGCTTTGGAAGACAACATTTCCGAAGAAATTCGGGCTATTCCGGCCGAAATGCTCGAAAAAGTTGCCCAAAATTGGACTTTCCGAATGGACCACCTAAGACGCAGCCGCGGTCAACATTTAAATGAAATTATCTTCAAAAAGTAAATGTCATGAACCAATCTAACGTTTCAAATAAAGAACCGATGAGATTTTGCAAATTTTATGCGTTTTTTTTTTAAAAAAAGTTATCAAGCTCTTAAAAAATCACCCTTTATTTGCAAGTATCAAAAATATACTACAAGTATTTAGTATATCAAATTTTCAATCAATATACTACAAGTATCTAGTACATCAAATTTTCAATCCTCGGTATATCAAGATATGCTAATTATTATGGACTGTTCAAAACTACCTATGAAAGACAAGTATCATCAGTTATTTTCTGAGAATTTCTATATTCGTAATATAGACTTGGATATTACTATACTTGGATAGAGTATCTAATGCTTGAAATTCTCAATTCTCAGTAGTATTGGGATATTCTTAGTAATATATACGTTACAACAAATGAAAATAAATAATATTATCTGAATAGCTTATCACGTTGTAAGTAATATACACTAAGTAATCTTACACTCACGTTAGTTTCATAACTTTCGCTTGAACTTCGGCAATCTTTATGACAGTGCTTGCAATAATTTTAAATATACAAACTTGTCTAATAAAATCGCTTTATTTAACTAGTCTTATAAATGCATAAATTAATAGACATTAGTTTATTTAAAAATATGCATTTCAGTATAATAAAAAAATATTTCGAAAAGCAAAGTAATTTAACAAACTATACAATATCTGAAGTGCACATTTGCCGGCCGCTGAATTGAGTACATACATACGTATGTATGTATTTATTTATGAGCAACTATTAGCAAAAACGTCATAGTTTGGAATTCTCAATGACTTTGAACTATGACAGCTGATGACCATCAGCTTTGGGGAAGCACTCTTCGTGCGGTTCGACTTCCGATTATAAATGATTAAAGATTTTTATAGTGATGCTAATGGAATGAACGGTGGCTGGGAAACTACAGCTGAACGCTGAGATGAGATCAATTATGAAAATATTTTGAGCGAAAAAGAGCAAACGTCACACTCATATACCTACTATGGTCGGCGTGTGTATGTGGCTTAGCAATATTGTCTCGCATTAGCCGTTGCTTATCACGTGCGCAATGTTGTAAATATTTATAAACAAGCGCTAGACGCTGATAATATACATCAAACCTACCTTGTTGTTACTGCAATAAATGATTAGCGTTTTTTGTAGTAATATGAAGGCGTAATTCCGGGAGAGGTAGAAAAGAAAATTGTTAGGGATTTGTATTTATTGATAAAAGTGACTTTACTAATTTTACCAACTGCGAAATATGAGTCTACAGAAGCAAGGTCGTAGCGATAGGACGTTAGGAAGGGTCTTTCAAATACCAAAATATCAGGTCTTTTTTAAAATAACATAACAGCTTGACACGACTCACATGTGATCTGTCCAAAAAAAGTCTATTGAAAAGAGTATCACTACTTGGATCACCCATTATATCTTAAAAACAATACCTTCTTTCTTCAATCGGTTTGCTATGAGCGTAGAAAATCTAATCTTACTTCAGCATAAAGTTAAAAAATAATATAAAGTCATTAAAGAGGAAATTGGAAAAAACTGTTCAAAGGTAGGTGTCTATACTTATTAGCAAAGTTCAAAACCTTATCCACAGTTGTTTAATTTTTGTAAGTTCGTCACCGTTTGCTTCAATACACTTTAGGCAGAAAGCACTCGTTTTTTGTGAATAGTTTTAAAGAGGCCTTTTACATAATAAATAAAAAACTCTTATTTACGGACCTTAACATACATATGCACTTTAATAATTAGCAACTCACTTTGAAAACTTTTGAAGTGTCTTGATATGGTAGGCGATCTCTATAAGAATCTTACTAAAAAGTGTTCTAGCGGTGAGGAAAAATTTTCTGCATAAAATTATCTCAAACCCCAAAACCAAAAACTGCTATAACTGTAGATGGCTACAAGTTATAATGGAACTACTACTAAAATTTTGAGTTGTGACAAAATGACGACTTACCAAAAAAAGCATTTTTTGTGGAAAATGTTCTGAGTGGCGTAAAAATTTAAATTATTATCAAAAATGTTATTCTTTCCCTCCCTTAACACCTTAGCCGATCACCAAGAAGATCTTAAGAAAATGAGAGTTTACACCCAAAAACCAAAGAGATTTATTTTAACTAGATAGGTAGATAGAGTGGCTGTGTAACAACACTCCAAGGCCTTTAGGAAGCCCATTGTGATAACACAGGAACTAATCTCTGAACCACCATATGCTTCTGATGAAGTTCATTAGTACCAAAATGTGTATCTATGCAACCTTTGAAACATCATTAAGAAATCCTCGTTCGCATAGAAGTTTTTTTTTGTCCTGGCAATTTCTACAATAGTCATTAAATGGTGTTCCTAGTCTGATGGCATGTCTAGCATTCCTATTAGCCTTTTTAAATTTTATTAGTTGACGTGTTCGGCCCATATTCCATTCTTGCCACGTTTGCCTGCTTGTTGAACAAGTGAGAAATTGAATCCAAAGAGACTCAGCTATACTTACATGTATAACATAATATCTGTAAGTAGCCATTGGCACACAAGTTCCTTCTTTTCCAAAGTCCAATTGCAGGGTAGTGCCTCTTCTCAATAGCTCATCAGCTTCACAGTTATCAAGAATATCCCCTGACCTGGAACCCATGTCAAGTTTATCTCACTAAGTTTATTTTACTAACTTTGATGAAACGCAAAGAGAATTTAGTGATTTCAAAGCCGCCTGACTATATGTATGTATATATAAAAATATTTCATATCATGAACACACTCCTTTAATTGCTATGATCTATGCTTGGAAGACAATGAATGAACTGATCTGAAATTATTATAACCAGATCTTGGGATGTAGTATAAATGAACCAGTCTTGATCAAGTTTTTTTGTCAGCTATCATCAATAAAAGAAGAAATATAGTAAAACATTTCAAAGCACTGTAGAATTAGATCACTTATAAAGCTTAAAAGAGCTTTGATTTTAATTTATGTCAATCAGAAACACTTTCAGATGCTCTATGGTTTATCAATGGTCTAAAATATCTAACTTCATTGACATATTCTACGAAAATTAAATATAAATTCACTAAAATTTTTTCATAATTTCTCATCAATATCCTACCGGTTATACTACCAGTTACCTACCAGCAATACTACCATTTTTACACCAACAACTCCTTTATCAATATCAAAAATCATAATAACGCACGATTTCGCTACTTTTAGAGCCGTCATTCCAACACATCATGAAAATAAATCATCTACAACTTTCTTTAAACACTTCAAAATGAATTGTTTCAAATCAATTGTTTTGCATTTCGTGACAAGGTCATTCATATTTGCATATTTACCTTTCTCTTTTGACTTTTCGGTTGTTTGTTATTTTCATTTGTTTGTTTTTGTCAATTTCGTTTGTTCGTGCTTGCTTTCAACTTGTTCGCTAAATCGTTCGTTTATAGCTTATTTATTACTTAATTACGGATTTCACACTTTTGACAAGCGTAAAATTAGTAAAACAAACTCCAACAATAACAACAACTTGTGTCAACAAGTTATTTTAGGTAGATACGTGCATGTTTAAACCTGCATAGTTGCCACTTTAAATAAAGAAACCGATTAAGATCTTTTTATGACCGAAGTCATTTAAGCCATAAAAAGGCAGTCAGTCAATTAACTCACTCATAAACTGAGTGATATAAGCCATTTCATAATGCTCTTAATAACTAGACGCAAGCAGAGTGACTTGAGGTGCACTTTTTGCGGTTGAGTGTCTTCTTATCTAGTCACGCATATTTACAGTCTGATATCTTAAGAAAGTGTGCCTGATTGGCACGATAATAATGACGGATGACGAGGCTTTTTCATTGATGCGCTTTAAACTCTCTTGAGAAGGAAGAGTTTGTGGATTATAGCTTAGCATCTTAACCATCGATAAGCATTCGAAGAGGTTTTCGTTCTGACATATTTTGGCACAGAATTGCCACCAAATTGTTCAAGTAATCTTTAGTTTTAATGGAAGGAAATACGAGGAACTCTTCACTTTAATAAATTTCAGGCAGAGTTGTCACCTATCTGTACTTATATTATAGCTTTGAAGCCAAAATTATTTTCATTATTATTTCATAATCAAAATAAAAATAAATCAAAATATTTTTTTTAATTTTTAAGACGAACGAATATCTGGATTTTTTTTATTTTTTATTTTTTTTTTTTAAATAAAATTTTTTTTTTTTTTCATTTTTAAGACGAACGAATTTCTCAAATTTTTTTTTATTTTTGAGCTTTTTCATTAAATTTTGAACTCGCTTCATTCTCCCATTGACTTCCGTTAAATACTCAGAGATTCTTAAAATGAAAGAATAGAGTTGCCAGCTACATAAAAAACTATCAATTTGAAATAAATTATTATTTATCATTATAGGTCGGCCGACATTAAAGAAAATCATGAGGAAACCGTCTTTAACTTAGGCAAACTTTAGAATAGAGTTGCCAAGTGTTGGAAAATAGTAAAGTTGAGATAAATATTATAAATGCCAAATTTAAGGTGTTAAAAAAGTGCTGGGAGAAATTATTTCGGTAGTATTTTTATTAAAATTTTTTCGGCACAGCGTTGCCACCTGTCTAAAAAACTAAAAGTGAGAAAAGTGTTAAGAATTTTTTAACTATAATAGGAACTAGTATCGAACCTCATTTGTTATCGATAACAAACAGGTTTCAAGCAAGCACGACTCCCTATCGTGCAACTTTTCCAATCTACTTCTGTAGAAGTGAAGCAAATAAGTCTAGTACTTTGTGGACGAGGGCAAGAAGAAATGTCTCCTGTAAACGACTTTGCTCCAAAGTTACTGTTGCCAATCATAACTTCGAAGTTGTTAGTCATTCCGTCTATCTTGGAACCAGCATTAACACCAACCACAACTTCAGCCTTGAGCTCAAACTGAATAAGCAATTGAGAACTAAAGTTCTCTCTCGCAGTCGATGGAATGGGTTTGAATGGTTAAAAGTCTTCATCTCTGAGAGTATTCGACGCAATATCCGCCGGATAGACCAAATGAAGAGGAAGACCTCCTCTCTTTTGGAGAGATCAGGAGGAGAAGGACATAGGTACACTTGGAATATCCAATTGGCGCCAAACAGCGAAAAGGAAAGTCGAGTAAAGACGAAGAATGGAAGCTTGCTTCTCCGTTTTACTATAATTTATGGCTGTCATACAAACTGAACGATCGAAATTAAGTTCTGTATGAAAAGCTCTCTTATTTGATAAGATATCTTCACTAAATTTGGTGTAGATTATTTTCCAAGACATCAGTACAATCAGCTAAAATATTGTTCAGATCAAACGACTATAGCATAAGGCTGCCATACAAATTTACTGATCATAAACAAGATAGATATATTTATACCCTTTAATGTCACAAGAAATGCAACTGTTGAGGATATCATAGCTTCGGCGTAGTCGATATTAAAATATTTTCTTGTTTTTTTTTTTGTTTTTTTTTTTTTTTTTTTCTAATTTCGTGTTTTTTATGCATTTTATAACTAAGCAAGGTTAACAATGACGCTTATCGCTGATATAAAAGTTAGTCGCGAGACAATTTATTATTGAAGTGAATTTATTAAACATTTAAAAAAAAATTTTGTTTTCTTAAAATAGTATTTTCTTTTCATTTTCTACTTAATGGATTGATTTAATAAAATTTTTCTAATTACTTTATTGCAGAAAAGCTATTAAAGCACCCAGTCGTTAATTGCTCATTTCACAAATCTTCGCTAATTAAATTATAGAACGAAAAAAGCGTACGTAACTCACACCCACACACACACACACACACACATACATTTATAACAGTTACACACTCACACTGTGGATGCGCTCGCCAAAAATCGGAGATGCAAAAATGTGTGCCAGTGTCATAAATCAAATTAACACCGACTGCGTTAGCAGTAGCCACAACAACAACAACAACAGACAAACAATCATCCACACAACCGATTGTGACGTCATGTCACACACCAACAATCGCCGTCAACGCTGTGAGTTCACTGCCACAACACGCGTCGCTGCGCGCAAATCCACAATGACGCTGCCGTCGACATCGCTGCCGCTAGCGCTGCTGCTACTCAGCACAACATTGTTGTTGCTGTGCGCATTGAAACCGGCCAATGCAGCCGCCACGCCAACTGCTGGGCCAACCAACAAAAATGCACGCGAAATAATCAGCAACAGTGGTGTGGAAGAAAAATCACCGAATCCAAAAGCGACCGTAATAGCAGCAACAACAACACATAAAGGTGAGTAGTTAGCGGGTTTGTTTACATTTTTTCATTTTGTGATTCCGACTTTATTCATGAGGTGTATTTATACACGCTAATTCTCGTTCTCTACCTGAGCATAAACGCTGAGCCGATCGCCTGGCCGCTCTGCTCCCCTCTCTCGGTGCCAAGTTAGCAGGGTTTTATAGGCCAATCTGGCTTATAAATTGACATCATTAACTTACAGATATTTAGCTAAAAATAAAAGCGAAAAATATGTTTAATTTTGTATTTATATAGATTCATACATAATAATGTACATACATACATATATGCCTTTGTGCTGATTGTTTTGGTTTTACCAAATAACCTTGTAGCGGAGATGCTTGCTGACTATTGGGTCTGTTGTTCTTCTTGGGTATTTTCCAAATGATCATGTGCTTTAGAACAATATACGAGTATATCTTGATATTCATATACACGTATATTTATGTCTTTGCACTGGTATGCACGCAAACAAAGCTTAAGGCTAAGATGAGTTCCAAAAATAACTCCATTAATGAAGCTTTTATTCTTTTGTGTTAATAATAGTAAACGGCGCTTGAAGGGGAGTTACCATGACTACATATATACATACATACATATATGTATGTATTAAAGCATACACAGGCATATACATATACAAGAAAATATGATTTGTATAGAATAATAAGATTTATGGTGGTTATAGTAGCATTGAAGGCTCCATTAATCAATTAGTACTACAAAAACTAGTTGTTAAGTGTCAAATGAATGATTATTTATAGTTATTTATGATTTGTGCAGCTACAACGTTAATGAAATAATTAGTCTAATCTCATCTACAAAATAATATATTATTATAATCATATTATTTTTTTAGAATAATTTTACTTCTGAATATATATTGAATTTTTTATTAAAATTTTAAGTTAATTTATTATCAATTTTTTAGTTTTCAACAAAATATTATTTTTTACAAAATAAAATTTTTTTTTATAATATTCTTAAATTTTATCACAATTATAAGTTAATTTTTTGGCATTTTTTTTATTTTTTTATAAAATAAATATTTTTAAAAATATTTTTTGATTCTATTAAAATTTTAATTTAGTTTTTAAGGTTCATTTGTTTTTAGTTTTCAAATCCATATTTCAATATTTTTCAAAATAAACTTTTTTCATGATATTTTTACAGTTTAATACAATTTTAAATTAACTTTTTAGCAAGATTTTTTTAGTTTTCAAAAACATATTGTTATTTCTTAAAAAATTATTTTTTTTTTATAATATTTTTAGATTTCAATGAAATTTTAAGTAAATTTTCTGAAAAATAGTTTTAGATTTCAACAAACATATTCTTATTTTTTGCAAAATATTTATTTTTTTTATAATATAAAATTATAAAAAATAAAAGTTTTTCATCCAAATTTTTTTTATATTTTTAGATTTCAATAAAATTTTAAGTAAATTTTTTAACAAACTTTTGTAGCTTTCAAAACCATATTTTTATTATTTACGAAATATTTTTTTTTCACAATAGTTTTAGGAAATTGTCTTAGTTTTCAAAAGCATATTTTTATTTTTTGTAAAATATTTATTTATTTTTATAATATAAAATTTTAAAAAATAAAAGTTTTTCATCCAAATTTTTTTTATAATAGTTTTAGATTTCAATAAAATTTTAAGCAAATTTTTTGACAAACTTTTGTAGCTTTCAAAACCATATTTTTATTATTTAGAAATTTTTTTTTTTACAATAATTTTAGATTTCAACACACTTTTAAGCTTTTTTAGGAAATTGTTTTAGTTTTCAAACACATATTTTTATTTTTTGCAAAACATTTATTTTTTTTTTTATAATAGAAAATTTAAAAAAATAAAAGTTTTCCATCAAAATTTTTTTATAATATTTTTAGATTTTAATAAAATTTTAAGTAAATTTTTTGACAAACTTTTGTAGCTTTCAAAACCATATTTTTATTATTTATGAAATATTTTTTTTCACAATAGATTTAGATTTCAACACAATTTTAAGCTTTGTTTAGGAAATTGTTTTAGTTTTCAAAAACATATTTTTATTTTTTGCAAAATATTTATTTTTTTTTATAATAGGAAATTTTAAAAAATAAAAGTTTTTCATGCAAATTTTTTTTATTATATTTTTAGACTTCAATAAAATTTTAAGTAAATTTTTTCAAAAACTTTTGTAGCTTTCAAAATCATATTTTTATTATTTACGAAATATTTTTTTTTTCACAATAGTTTTAGATTTCAACACAATTTGAAGCTGTTTTTAGGAAATTGTTTTAGTTTTCAAAAACATATTTTTATTTTTTTGAAAAATATTTATTTTTATAATAGAAAATTAAAAAAAAAATAAAAGTTTTTCATCCAAATTTTTTTATACAATTTTTAGGTTTTAATAAAATTTTAAGAAAATTTTTTTGTGTTCAGAAACATATTTTTATTTACAAAAAATGTTTTTTTTTTTGTATAATATTTTTTTATTTCCATTTTTAACTGAATTAATAATTTAATTTTTTTTAATACATACAAGTTTTATAATTTATTTTTAAATAATTTATATATATTTAGAAAAGTATTATTATTAAAATAGTTACAATTTTTATTTTAATTATTGCATTAGATTTTAAAAACATATTTTTTTATCCAAAAGCACGACAGATCGTTATAGGGGGGATTATAAAGGGGTCGGGATCGTAGACGAAACCTCATTTAACGGGATAAAATTTTGCACTAATAACTTTTTTAAGGAGTAAGAAATAGCCTTTTTTCAACAATTTTTTTCATATAAAAAATTAAATATTTTATTAGATTTTTTTTGTTTTTTTTTTTTGGTATTGTTATTTTTGTATACACTATTAACAAAGAAATTCTGCAATTTTTGGAAAAAAATATTTTGAACTCAGCCATTGCGACGCCATTTCCGGCGACCCCTCAGAAAATAGATGAGCTCGGTTCATATCGGTCAATATATGGGATATACAATTAAAATTCGGAAAAAATCTTCTCCTGATAATACTCGTAGTACCACTGTGTGCTAAAAATGAGTTGAATCAAGTTAATACTTCCCTAAGCTCCCATATACCTATATAAAGATTTACGAACTTCCAGGTGACTTTATACCGTATATATTGGCAATATGAGAGTTATCCCAATGGAAATGAGAGAGCGTGTTTTACTCAGAACGGAGTATTTTGTGTCTAAAATATAAAAGATAAAGATGTGCCAAAAATTCACCTAGACCCCATAAAACTAACATCAGGATTTTCGAACATCCGGCTGACTTTACTCCATATGATTGGTAATCAATGAAACTCAGTGACCTTTTTTTAGTATGTGTTAATAGATAAAATCGGGTCGATACTACCCCAACGCCCATATACTAAATATGATGATTTTCGTTTTTACTATACTTTTTGCTGAATATGTCGGTCAGTGTATGAGTTATATAAAGTATATGTAACTATATAGAAAAATGCTTCGGTTCCGATCCTCTAGTTAACGTTTCACATCTTAAGGTATTTCCCAGACATTTATTCCTCCAAGTTGCAATAATATACAATTATCGGTACACCCGAACTTAGACATTCCTTGCTTGTTTAATATAAGGTTTCGCCAGCACCTGAAGGAACTTTTTTTGCAAGTTTTAAGCGTGTAAAATATTCGGTTACACGGGTTTCTTTTGTAGTTTTATTTATTTAATATTTTATATATTAAGAATGGTATTACTAAAAAGTCTTACAGGGAACTGTTTTCATATTTTTAAAATGAATTGATTTTAATTTAAATAAAAAAAAAAATTTACTAAAATGTATTCTACATTCATATCCAATAGTGATATAAACTTAGCCTTTTTGGATTTAGGTTAAAATATTTTACTAACTTGCCGTACATAAAACGTAGTCTACATTTAGGCTAAACTACTTTTTTAATAATAATGATGTTAAAAAGTAAAACAGGCGAATTAGAAACAATTAACTCAGTTACTCATGCGTTCAAATCCGGCCATAAAAAAATTCAAATCAGAAAGTCCGTAGCCGTAATTTTATTGCAAATACAAAATTGCAAGTTTCACACGAACATAAAAAAGGTTGTAAAGCAAAATTAATTTTCTAACTATTCCATTTGAGCCCGGATTTCAATTGAGTCAGCTCGAATTTGACTCAAATTTAGTAGCTATTGATGGCCAATAGACTAACTATCAATCAAGAACTCTAACTATCTTTCAAGCGTAGTTCAGATATAAATAAAGGTTTTCCATGATGCCTTATAGCCTTCTCAGGTGACGCTAAACTTTACGGTCGATTTTTGTAATTTCCGAAAGGAGAGAATAAAGACCGAAATGTGTTGCTTATACAGAATATCAATAGCGGCGAAATGTCTATTTCTGTTGAAATATGACTCATTGAATTCTAAACAAATTTATTTACTATGGGAGAAAGATCATTACAATGGGAATATATACGAAGTTAGAGCTAGGGGCCTTAACAGCTAAATATTTCAGATAAATGATATACCGCATAAAAATTCGTTCAACTAAGATAAATATATAATAAATAAAAATATAATATATAATAAAATCATTTTAAAATTTTAAAATAAAATCGTGGAATGTATAACGCTTCCGTTGCTGAGCGACACTCTTACATAGGTCACCCTAGCAGCCAAACATAATGACATTTAATGCAATTAACAACCGAAGCATTCTCCCTACAATTAAAATTATTCATCTACAATCACTTTCATTTCCATAGACAGTCTATTTATAGGGACAGACATGCCGATTTGTTCGTATTTTTGTATGTATGTAAGCGATACTTTCGATTAATTGATTCATAGAGTGACTTGCAAATGAACTGAGCATTCGTTATAATTTGCAAAGGTATCAAAGCGGGGAATAAATACAAATATTCGTGTATATATGAATGTGTGTATATATGTTTATATGTATGTCTTGTATATATGTATTATTTGTCTGTATATATTTATGTCAAACTTGTGTTTGTGTGTCTGCTGCAATGCACAGCTTGAGAACCCTTTTAAGCTCCCGTCACAGCACAGCTGGTCACAACAATTAAATTAATTCGAAATTAATTTGTTTAGCATAGTTGAATAGAACAACAACAACAGCTAATAGATATGTTGGCGTGCCTATAAATATTTGCTTGCGCAGCTTAAAGCCGTCGGCTAAAGACGACAGCTATAAAAAGTAATAAGAATAACGAATGAAAAATATATTTACATAGGTATTAGGGTGGGTCAAAGCAGGTTGAATTTTTTTAATTTTATTTTTTTTTTCATATTAAAGATAATTTTGAAATGTGCGGTTTACAAAACGATTTTAGGAGACAATTTTTTTTTATAGGACTCACTTGCCTAGAAATATGTATTAGGGTGATTCAAAACAATTTTTTTTTTCGTTTGGTACTCGGAAAAATAGGTCAAAATAATTTGTTTTCATTTAGTTATAAAATTCATAAGAAATAAAAAATTTTCCCAAAAATAATCAAACTTTGACCGTTAATATCTTTTAAACGGTTGGGTTTACGAAAAAATCATTCGAGACCTTTTTTGTAGAACATTCAATTTCCTACAAAATCTAAGAAACAAGATATTTTTTCAAGTAGTTAGAAGAGAGATATAAGTTTTTCTATCTGATAATAAGAAAAAATAGAAAACTGTATGTAGGAGGGCCTTCCCATTACAATTAAGAACTCATGCTTGGAGAGGCCTTCTTAGAGGTGATTAGGAACCTATTTTTCCGAGTACCAAACGAAAAAAAAAATTTGTTGAATCATCCTAATGTGTATATAAAAGTAAATACTTTTTTTTAATGGTAGATACTGAGATTTTTTCTTGATGATTTTACTGATGATTTTTTCTTGCCGATAATAAGGAAAAACAGAGAAAATGTGATATAAAAATAGAATTATTTCGATTTTCATTGCTCAATTTGTATGACAGCTATATGCTACTGTAGTCCTATCTGTATGATTTCTACTGAGATTATACCTTTGCTTTAAGCAATAATTCACGCCGAATTTCATAAGGATATCTCGTCAAATAAAAAAAAAATTTTATGCAAAGACTTTAATTTGATCGTCCAGTTTGTATGGTAGCTATATGGTATATCGGTTCGATCTGAAAAAAAAATTCTATATATTGTACGATTGTCTTGCAGAATTATCTGTGCTAAATTTCGTGAAGATCTATCGTCAAATAAAAAAGTTTTTCATACCAGAACTTGAATTTAATCGTTCAGTTTATGTGGCAGCTACATACTATAGTTACATGATCTGAACAAATTCTTCAGAGATTGTAGAATTGTCTTACACAATGGTCTGTGCTAAATTTCGTTAAGATTTCTCTTCAAATAAAAAAGTTTTTCATACCAGAACTAGAATTTGATCGTCCAGTTTGTATGGCAGCTATATACTATAGTTACATGATCTGAACAAATTCTTTAGAGATTATAGAATTGTCTTGGACAATGGTCTGCGCTAAATTTCGTGAAGATCTATCGTCAAGTAAAAAAGTTTTTCATACCAGAACTTGAATTTTGATCGTCCAGTTTGTATGGCAGCTATATGTCATAGTGGTCCGATAACGGTGATTTTAAGAAATGAGCAGTTCCTTAGGGAGAAACGGACTTATGCAAAATATCAGATCAATAACTTACAAACTGAGGGACTAGTCGCCTATATATTAGCAGATTTTGAAATCCTTAGCAACTATTTTTTGAGCATAAAATCTAAAAAAAAACCCACCCTAATACACATCCACATATTTTTCAGCAATTATAAGCAGTTACATATTTTCATACTCATATTATATACATAAATCAATACGAGCTTCTTGCAATCACTCTGAACTGCCAGTCAGTCTCGTGTCTAAGCAACGCGACACCTTCAATTAAAGCCTGGCTGTTAGAGCAAACACACAGCGTTACATACATATATACATATGAACATACTTATACTTTAAGGTAGACGCTTATGCAAGCGCCATCTGCTGACTATTGACTGCTGACTACCGACAGCTGACAACAGCAACAATGAAGGTTAGCGTGGACAACTACACACATACATATAAACAGACATAAATTTAAGTGATGGCAAATATAATTATTTAATAATAAAATTTGTAAATATGTATGAGGCAAGTTTGTATGCGCTGCACAATCGAAAATAGCTATAGTGTGGCAGCACGCTACACCCTAAGCGCACATTTTGCCCTTCGCACAGCTCAACATCACAGCCAATTATGTAGGTTATGCACGCATAGTGGCTGTGAAATGCATAAAAATCATAATTGCCATATTCGCAATAACTGCAAATATGCATACAGACATACACACATACATACATACTACATATACGAACAAATATATATCCACAAACAACAACAAAAATGACGTCTGGCAACCAAAATAGGCAGAAATACCCAAAAATCGCAAGAGCGGCGCAAGAAATGTACATTCCAGCGTTGCCAGAGGCACGTACTAAACAAATATGTACTTTTATACATATTTATACAATTGTCTTTATATTTATATGCATATTTGTGTTAAGGGAAGCGGTAAATAAAAACATTGACAGCGAAAAAATCAGCAATCATCGAACAGCATTGTGTGGGCGGCATAAATATTTTGCAGCATTATTCGCAAATAATGGACATATGAGGGACTGTAAAATATAATGTAAACAGAAACAACAATGCGCTATTGCAGCGAGCAATTACAGGTGTATTTGCACATGCAGGCAGGCATACCGACATATCGGTGTGTACAATACTTTTTAGCACCTTGTAACGCTAGCGATAGCCGTATCTACATACCAGCTGTGGCCGCTGATTGGCGGCATGTTGTTGTTGCTGTAGAATTTTGCTGACCCTCATTTAATTGTCTTTCAATGCGTTGTAGTGCACGTCCGGCCGGAATGCGCAATAACCCAAGCAGCAAAACGGTAGGGAAAGTTAAGATTTGGCGACTCCATGATCCAAATGATCCGTTATGAAGTCAAAATGAATGAGAATTTCAGAGTGTTCACACACGTCTTCTTTTAGGAACCCAGACTCTCCGAGTCTGATGGCAACTTTCGCAGCAATTCGCCTTCCGGCGATGTCCATGGGCAATATGTGCAGAGTGACATTAAGTGTAATGGTTGGAGTGGGCCTCAGTGCACCTCACATGCTGAAGAGCGCCGCCCGTTGACCGCTCTCGAGTTTCTTTGCAAGTAGGAGTAGGATTCCTTCTAGAGCTCTCCATCACGTAAAGACTCCATAAAACATAATGGGTTTGACTATGGTGTCGTAGAGCCAAAGGATCACTTTCGGTGAGAGACCGCAGCTTTTGCTAATGGCTCCTCTACAGCAGTACAAGGTAATCGAGACCTGTTTTGTTCTCTCTTCGACATTCTGCTTCCTTGAAAGCTTCCTATCCAGTATAAGCCCTAGATATTTCACTGTATCCGCCGGTTGCATGTGGATATCTCCCAATTACAGCAGCGGTGCCACCGGGTTCTTATATCTCTTAGTGAAAAGAACCATCTCGGTTTTATTTGGGTTGATGGCCGACCGTTTACGACTCTCCAATTCGTTACGACGCTGAAATTTGCAAACGGTACTCACCAACTTTCCCTTGACCATAAGTGCTACGTCTGCATAGCCAACCACCCTACAGCCATAATATTCAAGTTTTTTAAGCAGGTCGTTAATGCCCTGGATTCATAGAAGCGGAGAGAGAAATCCACCTTATGGGGTGGACTCACATTCCGCCGAACCCGTGCGTTTCTCCATTCCACTTCAATCACTCTATCGCACAGAAGACTGAAAATAAGGTGTTTAAGGTTTGATTCACTCCCACGATCTTACAGAGCTGATACGACTGCTTCCGGCAGGGTATTATTTAAAGCTCCCTCAATATGAAGAAAGGACGGAACAGCGAATTATATACCCCTAATGTCACAATAGTATACATGGCCGTATCCTCTGACTTTCCCTTACAACAAACATTTTGCGTTCTTGATAAATGACCCATCGGAAACCGCCTTCTTATGTACCAGTCCATCAGTCTTTCCAGAGTCTTTAGTAAGAATGAGGAGAGGTTGAAATGATCTCTGACATTCCCCTTTCTCTGTCAGTGATCACATAGAAACCTTTGAGTGCATGTTATTTTCAACAGCAAAATCATTCGCCATAGACAAAAGCATGTAGTAATTATTTGGTGGACGCATAAGAGCCCTCCTAACTAGCTCGCGCAGCTTCTGGCGAGTCCCTATACATGCTTATAGTCTGGCATTGCACTGATGAATCGCAATCCTTCCTCCATCGTCCGAAGCTGACGGCTTCTGAGAGATTGCTTTTCTAAGGTGAACCAATTGTTGACGGTACAGGCCTCAATAATTGGCAGTAGAAAAACAGTTCATAGGAGATGTATCCCCGTCAATCACACCAAACAACTAGGAAATTTCCCTTTAACTTTAACAGCAACCAACTTTTTAAGCAACCAACCGCCTCAGATATGGATCGATTTCCTTACGATTCCTTCAGCAGATGAAAATTCAGCAAATGAGGATTTTGTGTGTTAACTCGTGTGGCATGAATACATCGACTTCATTTTGTATCCAGTCGTTCTTTCTTCTCGCTGTTTGGCGCCAATTGGAGATTCCAATTGTAGTCAGGTTCTTCTCCATGTTTTTCCAAAGTGTGGAGCTCTTCCTTTTCCTCTGTTTCTTCAGACTTGTAATTTGTGTAATATTTATTTACTTTCATACTGCCAACGGGGAAATAATGGATATGCATACCAATATAACCTAACCAATATATATACACAAACAGCAGGTCTCACGTGATTCTTTTGTGAATGCAGCTACTGCGACTGCGCACAACATTTTAAGTGGCTTTTTTGCTGCATTTTCGAATTTCACGTCCAAAATGCTACTGTCTTGTTTTATTTATATTTTTTTGGTAATATTAAGTTATATGCACTTCGTTGATCGTGTGACAGATTAATGGCCGAAGACATATGTAAGCTCCAGCTGTGATTGTAATCATTTGCGAGGCTATGCAACAACACGTCGCCGCCCAAAAATTTTACTCAGCGCGTTAACGAACTTGTGAAAACTTGTATATTACGAGGCATTCAACACGCAGTGTATGTACATATGTATGTGTATATGTATGTATGCATATTAGTAAACACATAAATTTAGACGTGAGTACACTTTAGTACTTTGTCGAAGAATACAAAAAAGTGATAATTTTGTAAATTAAATACATAGTTAATATGCACAAAGCGCAGGCGAACCAAGTAAAACTTAAAACCAAAACAAAACAGATGACGATAAGTGGCAGTTAAATGCGAATAATTGCTTTGAACTTTTTTGTTGGTTTTTATGAACTTAAAATTCATGTAAATTAAGCCATTAAGTGGGGGCTTTTAAGCCTCAAAGTTAGTACTTGAAGTCATAAAATATTAAAAAAAAAATTCTGTAATTAGATCAAGCTCAGAAAGTGCAATTATTTTCAATTATACTAAAAATAAATTATGAAATATTATTTTTTGAATAAAATTTTCTAAAGAATTATTATAAAAAAGCATAACCAAAAGGTGACACATTTCGATGTTCCTAATTTTCTAAAGAAAAAACGCAGAAACTCCAAGTTAAATAGGGAATATTTATTATCATGCGAAAAAATATTATTCTTTCTTATCACGCGCTTCAATTTCATTCATCAAATCGTGAGTTTTCATGGCGCCATTGACTGTTATCATTTTTGAATATGGCAAATATGGACTGATGATTCCACCGACCCATAAACTACACCAAACCTATGTTTTTTCTGAATAAAATGACAGCTCTTGAATCACTTCAGGTTGCTCTTCGTCCCAAATGCTTCAATATTGCTTGTTTACATACCCATTGAGTCAGAAATTGGCTTCATCGCTGGACAAAATTTAGCTCGAAAACGTTGGATCTTCTTGGAACTTTTCAAGGGCCCACAAAGCGAAGCGATGTTACTTGGAAAGATTGAGCGTATTTAGCATGCACAAGATATATTTTGAAGGCTTTCAATTTAAGATATCAACGTAAACGTAAAATGCGCAAGTCGTTCCATACGTCAGTCCGAGTTGCTGCGTACGGCGCCGAATCGACTCTTCACGGTTTTCGTATACCCCTCAGCTTTATTTTCTTTAATGCGTGTGGTCTATTCGGTCGAATATTATCCAATGATAAATGCTGGGTCTCAAGATGGGTGATAGTGTTGCGAATAGTATGCCCAGTAGGCCGATTAAGTTGAGCCAAACACACAAAGAACATTCTTTACAGAACTGGAATTCTCGTCATTGAGTTAAACGATTTGTAAACGTTGTTCAGACGTAAGTGTTTTTACGATGAATTGCCAAATAATGCTGAACAAAAATAACATGACTGCTTGACACGACTCACGCGTGATTGAAAAAAGTACCTTTACTTTGATCACTTGCTATATATAAGGTGTCTTCGATTCGCCATTTCTAAGTTCCGGTATAAACGACATTTTATACCAGAATTTTTTTTCTCCGAAAAAATCTTGCATATTGATCGATATATAGATATAAAGCCAACTAGAAGTTTGAAGATCCTTATATTAGGTATATGGCATCGGGTCAATACTTCCCCTAGCTATCCATTGGCAAATTATTAACGGAAAAATTTTTCTTTAAATTTCAATGATATTTCTCACATATTGAACAATATTTTTGCGAAAAATTCAAACACGGACTCTGGGGCTTACATCATATATTCGGTATTTAGGGCTAAAAGAGTTTTGTTCTCATAGAGAGAGAAAATATACCTTAAATACAGATCGTAGGGTTGATCTAAAATCGATGGAACTTACTTGAATAGAAATTTATCCTTTCTGTTTAGCAAAAACTCTTTCAAGTGCATTTACTCAATGATCAACGAAGCGTTTTGAGTTTACCAAAAATTTATTAAAGTGGTCAATATCAATTCCAACCACTTCGCCAAGTTCTCCAAAGGTTTATCCACCGAGATGCTTGAATCCCAGTCTGGAAAAAGAGGCAACAGAGGAAAAGGTGACTAGATGATTCCATTTGCATTTTCCATACTTATTGGACATCTATAGGTCCAATACTAAAGCGCTAGAAGGTAAGTGAACCTCGGACAGCTGACTCGCTTTCATTAGAATGAAATTGGATTAGGCTCCCTTAGTAGCTTTTAGGAATATCATCTGTTTTGCAGTTTCCGGCGCTGCCGAAAGATTAATATGGAAACGGCTTCAAGCTATTGTTAATGAGATCATGCACTTTGCGGTAAGCGAACTCAAAGCCAATATAGCGGCTCGACTATCGGAGCGAATGTTTACCTCTCTCAAGGAGGATAAGCTTCTTAACAATATATCTACGGCAACCTTGACGGCAGCCATGTCTGCGTGAAAGACGCTACAGTGTCTGGAAGCCACACATCTGCAAGCATATGTATTTCTTCAAAGTCTCCACTAAATATTTCTTCTGCAAAAAAACATTTCTTCGATAAAGAGATAGAGATATTCAGTGCTGCCAATGTATACAAATATACTATTAAACGAGTTGCGCAATCGTTTCGTAAATTAGTTAAGTCTACACTTTTTCCATATATCCCGTTCCGTGCTGCCAACTTATATATATATTATTAAGCGAGTTGCACGTTCGTTTCGTCAAATACCTAAGTGTTGTTAAAACGAATTCCAATTGTATGAATAACGAAAAGAACAGGTATATGTGATCATCGCGTATAGCTTTTTTCCATATGCTCTTTCAATCGAACTTAATTCTTATTCTCCTTCAGACTTTTCGAACTTTACTATCCTATAGGTTATTTATGCAGAAAATTAGATATTCAGAAATTAATTTAATGTGAATCCGCTTGCGGGTGATCAATGATTTATTTTATAACAAAAATGAAAAACCCAATTCAATCTGGAAATCGGCAAGTGGCAGAGATCACGTTGAGATTTTTATGCAATTTTTGTTGCTAACTTTAGCATTTTTATGGCTAAAATCTACCCGTATGAGCGCATGCTGCACGTGGCAGCATCGATGAACCAGTCCAAACGCCTTGAACTGCACGTCAAGCATACATACATACATATGTGCATATCCTATAAGCTAATGAGTCTTTAATTAAATTAAAGCCATTAAACACCGTCGAACTGCTGGCGCATTTAACCGCCCACAAAAGCATTAACGAGAGCGGCGCATGCGCTAAGTGCCGACGCTGTTAATTTGCAGCCGCAACAAGTTCACGATATTATCTACCATACATACTATACACATTAGCGCTGATAGCTTCATTAAGCGTGCACCGCAGACAATATGACCCCGCGGAGGGAGGAAGTGTAGCGTGAAATGCTTTTGTTAAAGCCAATCAAGCTTGAAAAGCTGCGCGCCGACGGTTACCCGCGCAGGAAAACCCGTTTCGGCGTAGTCATCAGTCAAACGAAAGTCCATTTGACGAGCATTTGTAGACAGTTCCGGGAGCATGTATGTTTTTATTTACATGCACTGTTTGGCGCTGACGTCACAAGCCCCCAAAGTGGTGTTGGTGGCTACGTGCGCGTAGTCACTTAAATCACCTAGCTGACATACAGTTGACTTGCTCATAGATTTTGCTATATTTTAGTGTTCTGTTTTTGCATTCTGTGTTAGGCACCCCTCTTGCAGCGCGTACATAGATAGAAGTTCCGTTTAGACGCTTTTAGTCGTCCAATTGTTTGCGCAATAAAGAATAACCCGCAGTCCGTTCCATAAATGGCGCAAAGCAGCGGCAGATTTATGACCCCAACCACTTCAGTCAAGCAAATTAATTGTTAAGTGTCGTTTTGTATTGAGTGATTATTAGTGAATTATGTGCTTCTTAGTAATTTATTGTAGTCGAAGTTTTTTAAGTATAGAAAAATTTTTTTTTAACTTTTTAAGAATTTTTTTTATATTTTATATTTTTTTAAAAATATTATTATTATTTATCTGAATTTTTTTCGTCATATTTTTTTTTTAATTCACATACATACATATAGTAATTTTTAATTTTTTTATTTTTGTTTTAAATTTTGCTTTAAATATTTTTTATTATTTTGAAACTTTTGTTTAAAATGTTTAGTATTTAATTAACATTTTTTAAATAATTTTAATAAAATATTAAAAATCAGTTATATTTTTTAAATTTTAAATAATTTTTTTCTACCACACATTTTACACATTTTTTACCATATAATATTTTCTTATTTTTTTTTTATTTTTTATAGTTTTCTCTTTACTTTTTTTTACATTAAGTATATAAAAACTTTGTTTTCAGTATTTTTTTTATATTAACTAATTGAAAAATAAATGTTTCAATATTTTTAAAACAAATTTATTTATTTTTGACATAATTTTTCATATTTTTTAATAATTTTTAAAACTTAATAAATATGTATGTAATTTGAGTTAACTTGAATAATACGATAATACAAAATTTAATTTTAATTTAATTAATTTATTTCATATTAAAAATTTTGATTTCGTTTTTTAACTTTTATTTATGTACTTATGTTATTCAAAAATATTTTCTTAATTTTAATTTAATTATTTTTAATTTTTCGCAATATTTTTTTTTTTTAATAATATTGTAATTTTATAAGCTTTTTCAAAATTTTTTAAGCCTCTTTTATTTTATTTTCATAATTTTTTTTACATTTTTTGTTTTAATTTTTAGAATTTTATTTATACTTCCTAATTAATTTTATATAATATTAAAAATATTTTTTTTTTGTTTTTGTTAATTTTTTGCCTTCTGATTTAATTATAATTAATTTTCCACATTCTAATTAAAAGTCTTTAAATATTTTTAAAACAAATTTATTTATTTTTAACATAATTTTTTATATTTTTTAATAATTTTTAAAACTTCAACAATATGTAATTTGAATTAACTTGAATAATACAAAATTTTATTTTAATTTAAATAATTTATTTCGTATTAAAAATTTTGATTTCGTTTCTTAACTTTTACTTATCTACTTATGTAATTTTCAAAAAATTTTCTTAAATTTAATTTAATATTTTTCTAAATATTTTTTTTTAATATTATAATTTTATAAGTTTTTTCAACATTTTTTAAGCTTCTTTTATTTAATTTTCAAATTTTTTTTTTTTCATTTTTTGTTTTAATTTTTAGAATTTAATTTATGTTTCCGAATTAATTTTATATAATATTAAAAATATTTGTTTTTTGTTTTTGTTAATTTTTTACCTTCTGATTTAATTATTATTAATTTTCCACATTCTAATTAAAAGTCTTTAAATGGTTATTTTTCTCACAATTTTTTATCAATTTTGAAAATCTAATTGATATTTTTTAATTAATTTTTTTTTTATTATAAAAAAAAATATTTGTTTATAATAGTTTTACTTTTTGCTTTAATTATTATTAATTTAACATATATTTTAATGCGAACTAAAACTTTTTAATTTTTTAAATTTTCAATTTTTCAATATCATTTAAATTTTTTTCATTGATTTTAAAATCTTTTTTAATTTTAATATTTTTTAAGCCATTAGCGTTGATCTTAATTATAGTAAATAATATTAAAAATATATTTTATATTATTATTTTTTTTAATTAGTTTCATTTTTTTACATTTTTTTAATTTTTAACTATACGCATAATCTTTTTTAAATAATTATTCTAAATAATTGTTTCGTATTAATTTTTAAATTTATGTATTTGTTTTATGTATTAAAAATTTTTATATACTTTTAATTTTGTGTTCTAATTCAATCCTTACTTATAATCTTTTTTTATTTTTTATTATTTTTAAAACTTTTTTCAAAAATATTTTTTATTTTTGTATAAATTTAAAAAAATAAAAATTATTTTTTTCATTTTGTTTTATTCTTTTGTAGTTATATGCGTTTTATTTTAATTATTTTGAAAAGGTTTTAACTGTTAAAAATATTTTTTGGTTTTTTACTTTTTTAACTAATTATTTTTTATTTTTTTACAAATAATTTTTTTTTTTTTAATTTTTGTATTTTATTATTTCTTATAATAATTGTATTTTATATTTTTCCTTTTTCCGAAGTATTATAACTATTTAATTAATATTTTTTTTTTCTATATTTAATTTTTTTTATGTTCTTTTAGCAATTTCTTGCTTATTATTTTAATGTTGTGATTTTTTTTAATTTATTATTTTTAAATTTTTTTATAATAACTTGAAAAATTTCTTAATTCTTTTAGTATTTTTTTTTATTTTTTTTTTTATTTTAATTTTTAATATAACTTCAATATATATATTTTTTTTTTAATTTTTTTAATATTTTTTTATATATTAGGTACATATACCTTTATACCTTTCAAAATCCTCTCTCCAAGTACCTGTTTTCGTGTGTTGTGACTGCCTTTATTATTTATTGCGCTTAAATGCATTTTGATGATATGCCAAATATTCAAATCGATCGTGACCGGCGTGTCACATGTGGCTTAGATTGTATTTTTCACCCGTTTCGGCTTTCTATTTCAAGTTAACCGGCAATGAAGGGTGGAATACATTTTAATAAAATTTATATTTTTTCGCTATTTACGTATTTTTTTACAAGCAATTTCAAAAGGTTTGACGAATTTGCATTTTTGCTGGTTATTTTAATGTGTTTCTTTAAATGAACGGGAAAAAATCACGATTCGCGTATTTGAGCACGAAGTAGACTGACCAACTAGTTCGCTCAAACGAATGAAAGCAAGCCACTTTGCAGTTAATTGTATGCGCCAATAAACAGTAATGATTTTACAAACTAAAAAAAATGTAATTGAAGTTCTTATTTTAATAATCAATTAATGTTTTATTGAAAATAACATATGTATATAAAAAAATATTTTTTCTATGAAAAATTAAATGAAATCATTTAAATATCACGATTTTTTGTGTAACAGCTGGCAAGCGAATTCTTACTATCAACAGTTGAGCGTATCGAAATCGTCACGACGGCGACGTTGACGTGTTGCAACGACGTTTAAGCGAAGTAGAGTTTTTTGCGGTTGAAGTAGAAAACGCCTATTACATCTTTAAGCCTGCCGTTACGCCAATGACGAATGATTTATTCAACAACACGAGAATGCCTTTTAACTACTTTTGATATTTACATAACTTCAACAAAGTTGCACGTTAAGCACACTTTCAAAATTGCTTGTATTGAAAAGTTTTCAGTTTTCCCCTCTTCTTTATAAGTACTCCCGGAAATAACACAAGCATGACTTAGTATTTTTGGTAAATTTTCAACTTATCCACGCAATCTCCTCTCAAAATGAAGGTCGTTTCTCACCGCATTGAGTTTCATCGATCCAAGTTCTCGCATTGTTAAGCAAATACTTACAGCATGACAGAGAGCGGCAGTTTCATTGTAATTGATATGGATCCAGTCTAGACCGCCTCCTTCAGCTGAGAGTAATCTGTATTCTACACAATATGTTCGATTCGATAGCGTTATTTTATCCGATGCATATTTTTTTATAGTCTCTGATTGAGGGTTTGAGTTCTAACCTGAGCAGATGTTCTATAAATATGGTCTTTATATTTCAACAGCCCCTAATGTTTATATCCTGATCTACGTAAATAGGTCTTTACTTTTCTTAAATAAATCATTTTTACATAGTTCCACTTCTTTTGGTATTCCGCTGAGGTCCAAGATACTCGTACAGGCTTTTAATAAAGATATATGCTATATCAATCAGAAAATGTTAAATTAATCTGGTAAGCCAATAAGCAACGCATAGATCCAGATGGAGTTTAGTTGCTAAGTCGAAGAGTAGTCATCGTTTAGGATGCCTGCACTTGACGCGACCTTTAACAGACTCTGTAGCCTCATTATCGTTACCTCTTAGAGTGTATCATGCCATGCGGGACGTGCACAAGAGAGGTACCATTGTTTCTCTGGTGCTCTGCTCTAGACATTTCCTGCAGTCTTCTCGATCTGTCAGCTCCATCCTATAAAACTCTACAAACTAAAGTTTATATCGTACTCTACATAAATTGATATTTACTTTGCTTTGCTTTCGGTAGTCCAAAAATATAATGACAACCTCGAAACCGATAAAGGTCTTTGGTACGTCAGGAGCTCATAGTTCTGGAAATATTTTCGTACTTTATAGAAATCATTCAAAGACTCCAAAGGTATGGATAGATAGTCAAACACTGCTTAAATTGGTTTGCTTAGACGACGAAAATACTTTGAAATGATGGAAGGCCAAGGTCTGAATATTAGAAAGCTTAAATCGGTTCTTTTAGTCGACGAACATAGTTAAAAATGACAGAAGACCAATGATTCAAGTAGGATTATCTCAAATTAAAGGGGGTGTTGGCTAGAACCTTTGTTTTCTGATATTTAAAATAAGTTTGATGAAACCATCAATAAGGTTTATTAAGATTTTGTGATCTACTTCACTGGTCACATGGAGTTGTTAAACATACTTAAATATAAACGACTCTCTAATTTCCGAATTCATTTATATTTTGACTTCATAACCGGGTTCTCCAAATTACCAAAAATATTCTGTACTTTCAGCGCCCTCTGTCTGCTCTGTGGTGATAGACGACAAACCCGAAACGCGTGAAATTGGCGCAGTTTGGGTTTCCTCGCAAGACGCATGCAACATACATACCTGCGAACAAGATGAAAATGGCGCGCCGCGAGAGACCATTACCAATGTGGATTGTGGACAATTCTATTGCGATGTGGTATGTATTGATCAAATTTTATATAACGCAAAAAGAAAATATCTTTATTTTCCTGCTGCTTTACTTAAATACCAACGAACTCTATCTTTATCTCCCTCCTTCTCAACAGGATTCGGAGTTACGTCCACAACCCGGCAGCTGCTGTGGCGAATGCGTGCGCACGAAGTGCCGCTTCAACGACACCGTCTATGATCTGGGACAAACTTGGCATAGTCCGGATGGTTGCACCATGTACGAATGTGCACCGCTACCCGAACGCTCAGTCGTCACACCAATGATTAATGTGTTCGAGAAGACTTGTGCGCCACTGCCGCTGGATTGTCCACGTGAGCAGGTGTATGTGAAGGACTGCTGTCAGCAATGTCGCAGCAGCGAAACACCGATGGCGCGCTCGAATGAAATGCGTGAGCAGAACGGTGATATTTGGACGGAAGAATTCTATCGCAATCATCCCTGTGCACGCGAATGTCAACCGAATGCCGATCCGATGACCTGCCGTTACAATTTTGTGGTCGAATGGTATGAGACTATGTCGAAGGCTTGCTATGGCTGTCCACAAAATGGCACAGACTGCGAGCGACCGCATTGTGTTCTCGGCGATGGCATCGAACGCAGCGTTATGGTCGTGAATCGCATGATGCCGGGTCCATCGATTGAGGTATGCGAGGGTGATATGATTGTGGTCGATGTGCATAATCACCTATTGGGTGACAGCACCACCATACACTGGCATGGCATGCATCAACGCAACTTCCCATATATGGATGGCGTGCCGCATATCTCACAGTGTCCGATCTCGCCGCATTCCACATTCCGTTACCGTTTTCGTGCGGAAAATTCCGGCACACACTTCTGGCATTCGCACACCGGCATGCAACGTGGTGATGGCGTCTTCGGCGCGCTCATTGTGCGTCGTCCGCGCGCCATGGAGGCGCATGCGCATCTCTATGATTTCGACTTGTCCGAACACAAGATGATCTTGCAAGATTGGGTGCATACGCCCGGTGTAAGCATATTTTCGTCGCATCATCACTCACGTGGCGACAATAAGCCGGTGAATTTGCTGGTGAATGGACGCGGTCGCTTCTACTATGCGATCTGGGATCAAGCTAAGAAGGAGGCGCGTGCGGGGACTGTTGACAAGCCAAATATTCAGGATGACGAGACAGTAACAGCAAAGCCAACTACGACTACTACTACACCCACACCAACAACAAGCACCACACCATTAACCTATGTACTCAATCAATCGGAGGTTGGAGGTCAATACGATTTGACACCTTCCCAAATAGAGCTTCTACATCCGCCGAATGATACCAGTCGGAACAACATGCGTCTGCGCAATATTAATGAGATCTCACGTCTTACAAATGTGGCACAGCAGCCACCGCCGCAATCGGACCGTAGCGACTCCGAACCGGAAGTGGAGTTCGATCTAACAGCGCAACCCACCAACGTGCAGCGTACAAAACGCGCTGTGGACGACATCCAATTGCATCAAATGCCACTACAAACCTTCCACGTGCGTCGCGGTTTCCGTTATCGCTTCCGTATTATCAACGCCGAGTTCCTCAACTGTCCCATCGCTTTGTCCATTGACAATCACACACTCTTAGCTATACACTCGGACGGTTATGATTTCGAACCACTCGAGGTGGGCGCCATAGTCACCTATGCCGGTGAACGTTTCGACTTCGTATTGAATGCCAATCAGTCCGTCGGCAACTATTGGATACGTTTCAAGGGTTTAATGGATTGCAGCGATCAATTTACATCCGCTTTTCAAGTGGGTATATTGAGTTATGAGGGCGCAGGTGAGACGGAGCCAAACGGCGTGCTGGGTTGGCAACACAAGGCCGACGGCATCGAACTAAATGCCATGAATCGCGGCTCGGGACATCCGGATTCGTTGACTGCCGCCGAAATGACAGCGCTACCAATTTACGATACAGTACCGGGTGTGGATCGTGATGCGCTCAAGCCCGTAGCGGATTATAAATTTTTCGTCTACTATGATTTCTATGCTAAGGACAATCCGGTTTTCCATCCTGGTGACTACTACAGCTTCAACGACAGCCTGGGTAAGACCAACAAGTTATACACACCACAATTGAATCACATTTCACTGAAGATGCCACCGATGGCTTTGATGCCTGAACGCAATAAAGTCGATGATTCGCTCTTCTGTAATGACACAAGTCTGGCGCAGCAGGGCATTGATTGTAGAAAAGATTTCTGTAATTGTCATCATGTGCTACAAGTGCCATTAAACTCCGTCGTCGAGCTGATCGTGGTCGATGAAGGTTTCACGTTCGATG
Source organism: Bactrocera correcta (assembly GCA_027475135.1). Lineage (NCBI taxonomy): Eukaryota > Metazoa > Arthropoda > Insecta > Diptera > Tephritidae > Bactrocera > Bactrocera correcta. The sequence goes on from CM050326.1 coordinate 82,032,948, forward strand.
CAAATCATCCCTTCCATTTGCATGGCAATGCTTTTCGAGTGGTGGGCCTAGAACGTTTGGGCTCCAATGTCACTATTGAAATGGTAAGTGAGACTGCTAACGCACAATCACACTCTCGCTAATAATTTATTACTCTTTGTTTCGCTCTCTCTCTTTCCATCAATCTCACTCTCTCTAATTATATAACACTCTGTGTTTCGCTCTCTCTCCAACAGGTGAAGCAACTCGATCGCTACAATTTGCTCAAACGCAATCTGGATAGACCACCGATCAAGGACACCGTGACCATACCAGATGGCGGTTACACTATTTTACGCTTTGAGGCTTATAACCCCGGCTTTTGGCTCTTCCATTGTCATATCGAATTTCATGCGGAAATTGGCATGGCGCTTATTATCAAAGTTGGCGACAATGATCAAATGAAATCGGCGCCAAAGAATTTCCCCACTTGCCACGATTATATGCCGAAGGACGGCGAAGACGAGATTGAAGAAGAGAGCGGTGAAGATAAGAACGACAATATTGCTACAAGCACTCCCATCACTACACCAAGCACTGGTAGCGCCGTCGCGCTGAGTGCTCGTGTTTACAGCGTGCTCTCTGCGCTCTTGGTTTTGTGCGCTTTACACTGTAGTCGCTTAGTCGCCGTCGTGGGTATCCACTAAACTCATTATTATAGTGATAGTATAGTGTTTGTTATTAATATATTTGCTGATCGGCGTGGATCAAGCTTTTAGCTTTTAGTTTTTAAGTACAAAGGCTTTCAATAATAACTGTGATTAATTAGGATAATGAATTTTCGTTAATAATTGCGATATTTAATGCTTAAATCCGCGGAATGTGGATTATATACATAGACATATATATATTTAATACATATTATAACAGTAAGATAGTTTTCATGACAACGATTGTAACTGTTTTTTATTCAATAAAAGTACATAATTTGAAAATTTCACGTTTCATTACATAAATTTTTAAAGAGCTTAACAGTTAGCTTTTAGAATCTCATAAAATTATGAAAAGTGCAGCATCGAATTAAAAACTGCTGAAAAATTAAACTGGAGCTTTCTCAAAGAAAAACGCCATCTCTGATGTGCGATAGCTTTAAGGAAATAGAAAAGCTTTTGGAAAACTTTAAGATTAATGTACAGCTCTATCCAGTTAAAGCTTTCTCTCTCTATTCTAGCTGACGTTTGGCATGTCTAAAACTATTGAGACGGAGTTCCGAATCCCCGAAAATATACTAAATAAAACTTCTGTGATTGACAACTAGATAGAATGGTCATGAAAAATACTGAACCCTTAATCAATTGTCTAAGGTATATGGCTATTGAGCTTAATTCAGCTTTCATGGACTGATGGTCCATCGCTGAACAGACAAATCTTTTATTAAATATTTTCTTAACCTGTCGTAGAATCATTAAGTATAGTTCACTTTGTTCCTCTCTTCGTTTAAGCGCTAAAAGAAAAAGATGAAACTGAAGTCTTTTTCAGCGAAAGCTATATCTTTGATGTGGAAAAGCTTTAAGATTAATTTAGTTTTTTTTTTATTTTTGCTAGAAGATGGAATGCCTCAAGTTCAATGTGCAGTAATGTACTCTCTGTCTTCTCTTTCTCTCTGAAGTGGGAAAGCTTCCCTATACGCTTTGACCGAACACTTTGCATGTCTAAAACTATAGGTCACATAAGTAGTACTGGAGCTTTCGAAACGCCAGAGATTGTTTATTCGAATTTAATTTAATGATTATATATAGGTTGGTTATATCAAAGTATGGGTGCTTAACCAACACAACATATGGAATATGGACAAAAAATTAAACCGCTAGTTATGATGATTCGAAGAGGGCTTATAAAATGTATCTTTAGATTAATAATTTTAGTACTCTATTGAAAGCTCTCTTTCCATTTAGAGGTTGTTCAACTGATGACTAAACTTCTACTGAACCAGAACATAACCTATAACTGATGTCTAGAAAGCAAGCAAGCTCTGCAGCTGTTCTTCATACGAAATCTGATAATCTAAGATTTTGGTGCTATGAGATAACAGGAGTTTGACGGTTTTTCCGATAACTGAAACCAGGAAGAAATTGTACGCCTTTCCATCTTTTTATTTTTTTTATAGGCTAATTATAGATCCACAGAACAAAGCAGTGATTCTGTTAGAGCAGAAATAATACAACTGCTTTTTCTAATACAGAAAAATATTCTCGAACTATTCAGACCAAAGGAACGACACTTAATCAAAGATTAAAGAAAGATATAATCGCTGATGGGATTTCTAATGCATACTTTTGTCTTGTCAACAAAATTGCATAGCAGAACTAACGATAAATGCAATTGAAAGAAGGTTAGGTTGGTTGTATTGTTGCTCTTAATCGATAGATATCACATGAAGAATTATTGGCCCTTTGTGTTACCCATTATCTCATAAAAAATGGATCACCAAATTCTAAGATATCGACGCATTATATTGAACTTAGTACAAATTTGTTAAGGCGTCTTCCTCTATTCAGCTTTGCCATGCCGCATTTGTCGCTTGAACTTCAAATGTATCTTCATTAGAAGGAAACTCATTCGAAGTCTATATCATTTCAAGCACTATTTCTGACATAGACTATGCTGAAATTCCAAGGCAATCCCAAAATTCAGATACAGGTCATATGGATTTTAGTCCTCTCTTACAACTGGCATGCTTTACCGCGAGCAAATTCTACGCCCTGCCCGCTGGAGAGGTACTGCGAGATTGTCTTTGCTAAGAGCAAGCGGTTCAGATGTTCGGAGCACCGTAAGGACGTTAGCGCTAGACGAGCTAACAAGGTAGAGCGCTAACACGCAAGAATGCCAAAGAATATGGAGACGCCTCCAATCAAATAAAATTGGGGTAAGGGTGCACTCTCTAACAAACTAAGGGCTTTCAACGATTCCCCTGTGACCAAGCACGCAAATGAGTTTAATATGAAAGAAGCTTGGTACTATTGTTAATGATGTCATGTAGTCATTGATCAGTTTTTAGTGCACAATCAGCGAGCTCAAAGCCAGTATAACCGCTTGGCTGTCGGGTCACTGAAGAAAGCTGCACTTCGGTCCAGTACACCTACTGCTTTCTTGATGGAAGCCTTCTCTACTCGAAATACGCTGCGGTGGTCTAGTGTAATGAAACTAGCCTATGGAGAACTTTCTATAGACGACTCCACCTCGACCTTACCTCTAAATTTCGATCTATCCGAAAAAAAGCAATGCACCTCTTCCGAAAATCCTTCGACTCGCTCACAGATCCCACGCAGGTGTGAAAAAGACAAATAATATATTCTGCTACTAACTTATACATCTTCTGGATAAAGCCTAAATTTTGTTGTAAGCTAGAAGCGTAGACAATTGTGTCCTGGTTTTCAACCTTAAAAGGATGTTAATCTTTTCTACTGACTGACTATACAAAGAAGGTTGTCTGCTTTAGAATTGGTTATAGACGAAATATATGGATGGTAAAGATTAGCATTCCATTTCGAGCCGAATGGTTTCAAAAAACCGAATATGGGTAGGAGCTTAATCTTCTGGAAATGAGGTAACTATAAGTCTCTACTCAATCCGGCTCAACGTTGATGTAAAAATCCAAATAAGCCAACAGCGAGTAAATAAAGTTACTCTAGTAAAAACCATCTGTATTTTCCAAAAATATATTTATATTTCTGTCCTGTAATCATTGGATAATAGCCCGGTCCGACACCTGAGTGCAACCCTGAAGATGACAATCATGACAGATTGTCCCAACCAACCAGCTGTTTCACCTTCTCTCTAAATTGTGTCGGCGCAGTAGGTGCATTCCGCTGCAAAAGTATATCCAACAGACGCACAATACGCTGGCTAACGGTAAAATTAACTTTCCACTGTTGCGCGTGTTTTGTGTAATTCTTCTGCGTTGCAGGCAAGCGTTGTGGCAGAGGACAACTGAAATGCGTCTGATTTGCAATTTTCGAAGTTGGCTTCTCTCTCCGACTATTGATCTCGGTACACATTTCCCTTTCGAATTTTTCGTAATGCTCAGCTTTCCTCGACAAATTAAAATTGTAGTGCCAACGCAAAGCTTTAAGTAAGCGCTTATTTGTTATTGGCTCCTCGGTATTAAATTTGTGTTGCAAATACTCGAGAAAAGCCGTCTCATTATCAACCAGTTCGTAGACAAGTTCGGCTAAAGCTGCGGGGCTCTCAAAGTCTGAAGCGTAAATAGCGGAGTGATTGTGCGGTTCCCAATCCTAAAGAAAGAGATAAAGTTTATAATTGATATTTTATAATTACTACTTAACAGGTAACCCTGTACTTGCCCGTATTGTAGGCGAGCCAAAATATATTGGTATGGCACCCACTATTAGTGCCTGCCAGTATGCAGCTGTTATATAATCATCACAAATAGCATCTTCGAAGGCTATTACGAATTTAAAGCCTGAAATAAAACGCAGAACATCGTTTTCACGCCTAAAACTAGGCAACGAATGAAGGAAAGTAGAGTAAATATAAAAGTAAGGTTTGGAAATGGCTGGTGCAGCATTTGATAATGATGGGTTGCATATTGCCTAATTTTATATATTGTATTGCGATGGTGTATTTTATGTTTTGTACTTTTTCGAAAGAGAGTTGCCATTTATCACAAAAAATAATAAAAAAAAAATAAAATTTTTCTCGAACTGATATTTAAAGTGATTATCAACTCCTAACAAGAAATATAAAATAAAAATAAAAAAATGTAAGCCAGGGTTGCCATATTAATTAAACTAATTCATTACAATTAACAAAAAAAAAAACCAATAATTGTATATTGGCTAAATTTATATTCTTGATCGCATATTATAAATTTTGTATTTTTTACAAACAGGGTTGCCACTTCTACCAAAAAAATTAAAATAAAAAATTTTATTAAATAAATATTTAAGGAAATTATAAAATCAAAGCAAAAATTTGTCAAATAATTATTTTATAAATGTAAAAAGAAAAAATAGAGTTGCCACAGTGATTTTATTAATTGTGCTGAAAAGTATTTATGCTATACTAATATGTAAAATGAAATTATTGTGGTAAAAATAGGTGCGTATTGCCTAATTTTATTTTGCATTGCAGATTTTAATTTTTTTCCAAACAGGGTTGCCACTTTTTATAACATAAAATTAAAAATAATAATTCTTCTCAAACTGATATTTAAAGAAATGACAAAATCAAAGCAAAAATTTGTGAAACAATTATTTAAAAAAGTATAAAATGGAGTTGCCACAGTGATGTCACAAACTGAGTAAATAGTGTTTGTTCTACATACTTTATAAGCTCGTTTTGCGATATATTACGCGTTAGAAACGAATTGATATCCATTAAAAATATTAAGTTGAACTTTAATACATATAAACACGAAATAATGTTGCCATATTCATTCAACACTTTAATTTCACGAAAATAAAAAAATCTTAAAATAGAGTTGCCATAGTGATTTCAGTAATTCAGTAAAAAATTTTATTGTAAACAGTTTTTACCTTACTTTAAGATATATAAACCAATAAAATCAATTTAAAAACATTCAGTGCAATTTTTGAATAATGAAAGAAACCAAGTTGCCATATTTGTTCGACTTTTTTTTTTTAAGTACACTTAAATTATATTTCCATTTAAATAGGTATATAATTATATAAGTAAATACAAATAAAGGAAATGTAGTCAAAAGGTTCTGTATTTCTAAATGTGCTCAAGGTGTTGCCACTAAGTTTACGATTAACATACACATATTCAGATAAAAATATAAATTAAACCTCTTTTAATTGCATATTACTTCCAAATTCAAATCAAGCTGTTGATTTTTTTTTTGTGACAGGGTTGCCATATTTTCTTTGTAATAATTTTAAAAAGTGCAGTTACGAAAGATATTGGCATACCGTTATATGAATATAAAGCAATATATATGTAAATGTTCTTCAAAAATATTAAATTAAATTTTATTTTTCAAAAAGTGGCAACTCTTATCCTTACAAAACTGTAATATTTATGCATATAATGCGTGTAGAAATGCTATAGTGTTGAACAAACAACTTTTTATTGTAAATCGTTGCATAGCTTGTTCAAAAAATCAAAAAATTAAAAAGGTTTTAAGCAGTGTTGCCAAATTTTTGGAATATAAATATGTCGAATAAGAACAAAATATATTTGCAGAGGTAAGAAAAAAATATTTTCAAGACAGTTTTCTTCACAACAGTAAAAAAATTATATTTTTAAATAATTAGGGTTTAAAATGTTAGTACTGACAGCAGGGTTGCCATAGAAATTTTTTAAAGATTATGTAAAATCATTTTAGATCAGCTGCTTTTATGTATGCATAATATGCTATAGTATATCCTCTTTTTAGTGCTAAAATTCTTCGTTTTAACGCAGAGTTGCCATATGCTTTTAGTAAAAAATGCTTATGTAAAAACTAAATATGTAAATGTTTTTGAAACGCATTTGTGGGTGCTTAGCAATATTTTAAAACTTATGTGAAAATTAAATGCTCGTTTATAGGGTTGCCATTATTTTATTTTTTTTTTTGGTTAAACAAATTTTTAAATTAAATAAAAATATTTAAAAAGCGAACAGCAGTATTTACGTTAGTCAGTCGAAGTGATTAGTATATTTTTTGTCATGGTTGCCATACTTTTGTTTTATAAAAAACAATGGAGTATTTATAACGGTCTCTTTTTGTAGGTACGATTACCATTTTTTTTTTTTTGTTTATGATAAGAAAATAATGAATTTGGAAATCGTTTCGAGTAAGATTGTCTTTTTCGATCTTTGATTATTACCCGAAAAAGATAATCCTTCTTTTAACCTTGATTTTTGGCAAAATTTTGGTTTCCAAAATTTTCGATTTTCGAAAATCAACTTCGAATTTTCGAAGAATGTTCTCAATTATGAGTAAGTATGTAGATTCGATACATTTATGTATAAAAATCGATTTTTTAATACTCAAAAGTGGATATCTATTGCAAAAATGATAATGCGAGCCTAAAGGTATGCAACGCAAAGCAAAATCTGCTTTTAAAACGTATAAGCATGTATGTGTGTGTAACAACAATATAGCTATATGTAAGAACATAGTTAATAATATGCAAAATCATTCAAAAAAACTTACATCGGCGAATCCGCGTTACGCAAACACTCGCCACACGAATGCACCGGCACATGCGTCATCAATTCACGCACATAATTCTCACGCCCTGACAAGGTCGCACAATTATCTTGCATAAATAACACCGGTGTAGAGCTGCGAAAGCGCAGCGCTCTGAAATATGTGCGCAATATCAACTCCTTCGGATTATGCAACGAACGCAGAGTCAACGGATAATCGCTATAACGACTAAAGGTCGAAGTATAATTGAAATGACGCAAAAATTGTTGGTAAAATAAGTAAGACGCATTTTGAGGCGACTCATCCTGCAGTAAGGCCCACAATTGATAGGCGTGGCGTGGCAGCGGCATATCGTGTGCGTTTATGTGACTGCCATAGAAGAAAATGACCTGAAAAAAAATAAAGAAAAATTCAAATATATTAAAATCAAAGTTATTAAATTCAAAAAAATATATTTATGTGCATACCTTCGCTTCGGCAAGTCGCTGCCGATCATTGGTTATCGTACACACGAAATAACCGCAATAGATGTTGCGATAATACACTTTTTCATTGTAATCGGTCCACCAAAGCAGCAGGCGTGGTTCAGAAATGTCTATCTTGTCACTTTTTGACAGCTGATACCAAAGATAAAGCTGTTGAAATGAAAATGTATTATATGACAACAAAAATAAATTATTACATGCAGAAAAATACGCACCAACAACAAAGCGCCTGCGATTAATACACAGCAGAACAACACAAAGCGCTTGCCACATGACCGACACTTGCAATTCCATAACTGATATTTGAGTTTTGAGCATTTCATTGTTTTTTAGGAATAATATTTGTAAATATTGCATATGTATGTATGTTTATAAAAAATATATGCTGACGTTTGATAGCTTTTTCACAGCATTTGCAGCGAAATTATTTTAAAAATGTTTAATTTGGTTTTTTTTACGGCTTTAAAAGAGGGACGTTGATGAAAAACGCAAAAATCAACAAAAAAAAACAATTTCGGTTGCGCCGAGTACAAATAAAACAAATTTTCTATACAAGAACTTGTTTTTGAACATTTGTAGCGACGCTTTGAAAAATAACAAATACAAAATTTCATGAAGATATCTTATGTATTAAAAACTTTTTCATACAAGAACTTGTTTTTGAACGTCCAGTTTGTATGGCAGCTATAAGCTATAGTGGTCTGATCTGAACATTTTATTGGAAGATTGTAGCGATGCCTTGAAATATAAAAAATACAAAAATTTCGTGAAGATATCTTATGTATTAAAAAACTTTTCCATACTTGAACTTGTTTTTGAACGTCCAGTTTGTATGACAGCTATAAGCTATAGTAGTCCGATCTGCACAATTTATACGGAGATTGTAGCGACGCCTTGAAAAATAACAAATACAAAATTTCATGAAGATATCTTATGTATTAAAAAACTTTTCCATACAAGAACCTGTTTTGGAACATTCAGTTTGTATGGCAGCTATAAGCTATAGTAGTCCGATCTGCGCTATTTCTTCGCAGATTGTAGCGACGCTTCGAACAATAACTCGTACCAAATTTTATGAAGATATCTTGTCAAGTAAAAAAGTTTTCCATACAAGAACCTGTTTTGGAACATTCAGTTTGCATGGCAGCTATAAGCTATAGTAGTCCGATCTGCGCAATTTCTTCGCAGATTGTAGCGACGCTTTGAAAAATAACAAATACAAAATTTCATGAAGATATCTTATGTATTAAAAACTTTTCCATACAAGAACTTGTTTTTGAACGTCCAGTTTGTATGACAGCTATAAGCTATAGTAGTCCGATCTGCACAATTTATACGGACATTGTAGCGACGCCTTGAAAAATAACAAATACAAAATTTCGTGAAGATAGCTTGTCAAACAAAAAACTTTTCCCTATAAGAACTTGTTTTTGATCGTTCAGTTCGTATGGCAGCTATATGCTATAGTGGTCCGATATCGACAATTTCGACAAACGAGCAACTTCTTGGGAAGAAAAACATTTGTGCAAGTTTTCAGTTCGATATCTCAAAAACTGAGCCACTAATTCACGATAGTACAGACAGAAAAGGCTAAATCGATTCCCGAGTCACCCCGATATCACCCCCAACGCCTCCGGCTGAGTGCTACAAACTTCATGCAAACTTAATATGTATGTATGTATACCCAGTCCAGTGTACAAAATAGTTTTTATATACCAATTTTTTGTATTTATTAAGTTAGACGGGTGGTATATTTCGTTTATGTTGTCTTTTGAGTTAAATCTATGAAATATAACAATTAATTTACTTAGGAATAACAAATAAAAAGTATTTACAAGAACATTGTCATGTATATAAACACATATATGCATATATATACATAATTTTTACATATATACGCTTATGTGCTTCTAAGCTAATTTTTATTTACATAAGTTTTATTTTTGGCTTCATTCACTGGGCTTCCATGTTGCATTACAAAATGTTGCATGCCGTCGTGTGCTCACGCAATCAAATTTTCCTCATTATACTCTCATCAATTCACAAATTTCAAGCACTCATCACTAGCACAATTCATTTTCTATTTTCGCATTCGTCAAATCGTGCAATTCTCCTTCGGTAAATGCGCGATTTATGTGCAACAACTCGTCTATGCTCTTCGCCATGCAATTCGCGCGCTTCAAAAGACTGTTCCAGGAGTGTATTTCAGTGGGCGGTCTTTCCATCGCTGGATATGGTAGTGGCAACGGGCAATTATAGTGCAACCGATTGGCCATTTTCGTTTTTGCATTTTGCGCCAACAATGCTTGCAACACTTGACAAGCGAATTTGGTGAAAAACATCGTTTCTTCGGTGCGCACGTAGAATTCTTCAATTAAACGTTGATTAGTGATGGGCATAATTTGATTGTACTTATGTTGTAGGTATTTGACATATTCACTGTCATTTCTATCCAATTCCAGTATATATTTGGCCAGTTCTTTGGGACTCTGGTAGTCGGTTATGTAAATTGTTGAGTGATTATAGGGCTCCCAATCCTAAAACAGTGAGTGAAAATGATATATGAAATATATATGTGTATATGGAAATAAAAAAAATACAAAAACAAAAAATCTTTTCACTGGTGCATTTCTTATAAAGGGTGATCCATTTCGAGGTTCGCTACTGAGGAAAAAAACAGAAACTTTCAATTTAATGAGGACAGTTTATTATATTCGAAACATTTTTTGGCATTTATTTCTTGACGGTTATCTCTTTCAAATGTTGGCCGCAGCTACATACGTCCCAGATGATCCATCCGTTAGTCCAAATTTCAACGGGTCTTTCGAGCATTTTGACTGGTAACTTGCGAGTGATACGCGTGATGTTTTGCTCCAAGGCCTGAATTGAACCCGAATTGTCCTCATTAGCTTTAGACTTTACATATCCTCACAGGAAAAAGTCTAACGGTGCGATATCTCACGATCTTGGTGCCCAAACGACCGGTCTCACCGAAGTGTTCTCTCAATACATCCATTGGTTGATGCAATGTTTGGGAAGTGGCGCTGACTCGTTGAATCCAAATGTCGCTGAGATCTTTTTCTTCTTCTTTACTGGCGTAGAAACCGCTTACGCGGTTCCGCTCCGGCGGATACTGCGATGAATACTCTCAGAGCTGGAATGTTTTTATCCACCTGTTGGTTGCATTGGATTTCGAGGCTGACGTTGTTGTTGGTTGGTGTTGATGCTGGTTCCAAGATAAACAAAATTATCTACTACTTCGAAGTTATGACTGCCAACAGTGACGTGGTTGCCTAGTCGGGAGTGAGACGACTGTTTGTTTGATGACAGCAGAAATTTCGACTTGCCCTCGTTTGCCACCAGACCCCGCCGAGATCACGAACTTTAATTTCTGGCATTAAAAAGTCGGTTATCAGGGCCCGGTAACTATAATCATTGACGGTTACGTTCTGCCCGGCATCATTGATTGATAATTCCACCGGCCCGCAAACCACACTAAACTGTTGTTTTACTGGATGAAACGGCAGCTCTTGAATATTTTCAGGTTGCTCTTCGTTCCAAATGCGTCAAGTCACACGTCAGTGTCAGTCAACATAACAACAGGACATGACTGGGGTCATGTCAAAAAGAGCTATTAAAAAAAGTACCTTTACTTGGATCACCCGTTATATATACTTTATGAGATCTCCCACTTTTCCCTGTGGGTATTATAAACTTCGTAACAAGCTTTATGTGTCTTGTTCAGGTTTTAATAACTTACGCGTATCGATGGTGAGCCAAAATAAATGGGCACAGTACCCGCAATCAGCGGACGCCAATACTTTTCGGTTATGTAGTCTTCACAGACGCCATTTTCAATACTGATCATAAATTTATACTGTCCGATAAAGCGATACATCTCCTCGGTATATAGTTTGTTTAGGAAATCGGTTTGTAAACTAAAAGAAAGAGACAAAAATTGTATTTTAATAAGTTGCAGTATTCGATTCGCCACTATTAAATTTAACAACTTGAGCCATGCTCTCAAACAACATAACGCCAGCGATTTCCGGCGATAATATAAAGATCACAACAAATTATCAAAAATATATTATTAGCTTAAGAAAGCCTAAACATCATAACAAACTCTTGCACTCTAAATTTAACCTCACATTTGGTACCCCGACGGAATACACTGACCAGATCGACCGACGGTTAGTGTAGTTGCGGTACTACGTTCAAATGGAAGTCGATAACCGAAACTAAACTAAACTGAACTATTCTCCATACAAAGACTGTCAACTGAGCAGCCTTCATCTTAGGTTAGCTTAAGTAAAAATATCGATCCAAAACGGCTCCCACTTGGTCAGCTGAAAATGTCGGACCATTATCATATATAAGTATTCATACACCCAAAAATCCACAAAGCTCTTCGAGCCTGCTCAAAATTTTTTGTGGCGGCTGATATCAATTTCGGCTATTTCGCCAGTCTCGCCGAACATATCACTCCCGAAATGTTTCAGGCTCAGTGTGGCAAAAACAGGACAATGGAAGAGCAAGTGCCTGGGTGTTTCCACCTCACATTCCTCTAGATAACTTTGACATTTAGTGTTGGACAAGAGTTAGAGTGTTCAGTCTTGAGGAACGTCCATTAAGAACTGTTACGATTTTTGCAAGTTGAACCTTAAAGAGAGCAAGTAGTTCATTGGATCACCTACATTGAGGACGAAGGATTTCGCAGTAGGACCGGAGCAAGTTTTTTACAGGCGCTTGCTGAGCTCACGCGAAGTCCACAGGTCCAGAGCCAGAAATTTTTAACAAAAAATATATATTTAAGGAGTGCAGTACGTTCTTAAAAGCTAGAATCATATTTCGAGAAGAATCCAGAGTTCAACTCAAGGGCTGAGGAATGGTAACAAAAGCATTGTCCCTTACAATTCATATGAATAGCGTTACGGAGGAAAATCCTCTGAGCGCCATTCACTTGGGAGTGGCCAGAAACGATTATTTTACATATGGCTCAAGCATCTCATGACTTCCGGCCTTAGAAAAAGTATCCTCTGCGTAGCCAAAAATATCCGGTTGAAGGCGAACTAAAGTGAGAGACCCCCTTTTGATGACGACCACTGCAAACGCATTAAGGATTACGATTTAAGGGCATTCGTCCGGAATGTCCGATCCCTTTATTGGGAAGGTGCCGTTGCCCAGCTGATTGATGTCCTCGTGAGAGTAAAGGCTGACATCACCACTGTCCAAGAAGATGGACGGATCAAGGACTGAGACGAGTTAGTCCCGGAGGTATTTAGCACAGTGGCTATATAAAGGAGCGCAAATTTGGTGTGTGATTCGTGGTGGAAGAGAGACTCCGTCGCCGAGTCCTGGCATTCACCCGGGTGGACAAATGTCTAGCCACAATCCGCATTAAAGCCAAGTTTTTCGACACATCGCTGATTTGCACCCACGCCCCGACGGCAGAGAAGGACGATCTGACCAAGTAACCCGTTAAAACAACAACAACAACGATCTGACCAAAGATGCCTTCTAAGAGCGCTTGGAACCCACCTATGAGAGCTGGCCCCGTCACGATGTTAAAATCGTACTTAGCGACTTTAACGCCAGAGTGGGTAAAGACGGTATCTTTGGCACAACAGTCGGTAAATTGAGACCCATGACGAAACATCCCCAAAAAGGGAGGTTGATCGACTTCGCCAGGGCGCAAAATATGGTTACCTGTAGAATCAGATTCCAGCTTAGAAAAATTCATCAAGCTACCTGGCTGTCTCTGGATCGAAGACAAGTCTCCAGTGTTTTAGACATGTGTACACTCCGAGGTCCTAACATTGACTCGCACACTTGCTGCAGCGAAGATACGCATCCGCTCGGCTGTCCACTAGAAAGTGAATGGAGTAGCTGGTTATAGCAGAACCCCACTTGACGACTTCTGATATATCAGCGATTTCAGTCCGAAAGACTGAATTGTGGTCATTTGGTCTGAAGCTACCTTTAACAAACATAGATTTCGGCGTTAGAACTGTCGATCACAGAACCATAGGTCCACTCTAATATACTGGGGAATGAAAACATCGTGCTTAATTCCTCATGGATCGCTTTTCTACAAGTCGTTTTGCCAATTTAGCCCGAACTCAATAATAAGTTCGAGTATAATACGATGACCAGAGTGCCCTTTACTTAGTTACGCCGTCGGTTTTATTGCCTCATCTCTACTACATTTCCTAAGTCCTTTTCAAAAGCCTTTGAATCCACGTCTTAGTCGTTTTAAAGCACATTTTACTGTTACTCCGTCAAATCGAAAACGCCTTTTGCCACAAAATTGTATTTCGAATCTTAAGCGCCATGATTTCCTTTTCATATAGAAATATAGAAAATAAATTTATTTGTAATTGTATTTTGTACTGTCTATTTTTAGAAAAGTTTTATAAAAAAAAAATTATTAGCAACAAAAAAATATACATAAAATATTGCAAGAACTTGTTGCAACAAAAAGTTACAAGCTTTCTACGACCTCACCAAAGCAAGAACCAGCCAACAATTTTTTACCGTTTCTTTTCTGATGCCACGTCCCCGACGTACACCGAAAATGCAAGTAGACCTCGCCAGACTAATGGAACGCGCAAACCAACCATACAGCAGACGATCGTTACGTGTTCTCTCGAATACCTCACGCAACCATGTGGCGCCCCGTCGCCCAGTGCGGATGGAACGAAGTCCGATTCACATCGCGCGCAGTCGCAGTTCTCATGTACGCAGTCGACGAAATAGTCGACGCAACACCGCCATTTGGACCACCGCAGTATATCCCATATCCATACTGGAATGCTTGCCTTTAAGACGTGGCATGCCTAAGCGTCGTAGTAATCGCAGCCACAGTCGACGAAGTCAACGTACGAGCGCGAATAAGACTAACAGCGGCACCTCAAATAAGCAAAGTCGCACAGACATACCTACTTCAGCCGCTGTTGTCGCCGCTGCCGCTGCTGTCGCAGCAGAAGTTGAAATATCTTGCCGTGCAACGGAATCTCCGACACAATTGCAAGTGACAAGTAATAATACGGACTTTAGCTGTCAGCAGCCTAGTGCAGAACCCGTGTTTACACCACCAATGAGCACTGTTATACTGCATCACAATCCACTTTTCGATGTCGAGGGTAAAACACAATCAGGTCTGATCGGGAAACACATACAAATGGCCCCCATCGATCAAGCTAAAAGTAGATGGCAAATGCGAGGGGATAAAATGCCTACACAACCAGCGGTTAAGCCGTCAGTTGAGCTTAAGGATACGGCGAAGAGGAAGTCAAGAACTGCGGTTGAGAAGAAAGTGCCAGAGAAGAAGGGTAGCGATTCGGATGTTTCGAGTAAAGCCTCCAATTCGCACTCCACGCTCAATTCGGCGGGTAGCAGTGAAAAATCGAAGAGTGATACGGAGGAGAGTCATTCATATGAGGATAGTATCGATTTGACAAACACCGAGTCGGTGGGTGTTAATACCACTGTGGTGGATTTGAAGCAGACAGGCTCACAAGTTAGGCGTAGATTGGAACGTAACGCATCGAAGACGCCATTGGCGTTGAATAACACACCGGAACCAAAGCATCCAAGGACAAGCAAATCCGTTAGCAACGGCGTATTGCAGAGCGATGATATTCCTGGTTCAACAACTGCGCACATAAATCTCGAAACTATGCTAGCCAAGTAGCGTTACAGCGGGAATTGAATCATTAAATTAACCGATTAATATTGAATGTGGTGTAATTGTTCAAAATAATGCGAATTAAATAAAAAAAATATGTGAATAATCGAAGGTGCTATCGTTAAGGATCTTTTAAGTTCCAGTATGCATCGTAAGTCGAACATCGTTTGCCTCTCTTACTCAGCACCGATAAGTTAGGTTAAGTAAGATTGTAAGAATAATCTAATTTGGAACAGTTAGAGACGCCAGTCCGTTGTGATGCCCAGTACTTCTAGGTGCGGATCGAAAGTCCGTACAATGGGACAGTGCCCACTTATGACACTTGTCATTGCAACGATAGGTATCTGACAAAGAACTAGTGGACCTTTTACATTCCACTCTGGGCCAGAAAGCTTTCGCAACCCCACAAGATTCCCCTTGAATTTCGGGGTTGTTGCTGTTGTTGTAGCGGCAGTCCTGTCCGAATGTCGTGGGAACGGCGCCTACGCCGCTTTTCCAGCGGTTCTGCCCAGCTCACATATCCCTTGGAGGTATGTGCCCGGAGAAGTTGCCACTACGAATAGGCTCCGCTTTTCAGTGGTCCAAAAGAATATAATCGACAGAATTTCGGAATGTCCCTCGCTAGGACCCTTAATGTCTCAAAGATGAGGCCCAAGCACTTTACAATTTGACAGGGTGAATTCTAGAGCCCCGAAATAAGAGAGGATGGTAAGGACTATACCTCCTGATAAATAAATCCAGTACAGTTTTATTTAGATTGACAGCTAAGTCACATCTTTTCGCTCAGCTAGCTACCGCATTTACATATACATATGTATACCCTTGAGTTAACTCGTAAATGGTTTCTAGGGACTTTGCTTTTACTATGAGATCAGAGCCATGTTGTTGTTGTTAACGGTTATCTAGTCCCCGTTAGGATGGTAAGGATTACTTGTGTTGTCGTCGAGGTCATCTAACGGTAGGCCCAGGAAACATGCTGTTTCGACGGGGTCGGACCAAAGGGAGGAGGTTGTTAGATGGGTAGGGTTTGTAGGGCATGCAAAGAGGTGGTCAGTGTCATGCGGAGACTCGTTGCATGCAGGACATACATTGGGTATGTCGGGGTCGATTCTGGATAAGTAGGAGTTTAACCTGCTACAGTATCCAGAACGAAGTTGCGCTAGGGTCACTCGCGTTTCTCGCGGCAACTGGAGCTCTTCGTCTGCTATAGATGGTGGTTTGACTCCAAGAACGCCATTCACGGGGAGGGAGTCGATGAAGGTGTTGATGGCTCCACTGTGAATGGCGGCCAGTGCCTGTTGATAGTTCGTTGAGCCATCTTCATAGGCTTTCACCCAACATCCTCGTTCCTAAAGTTATTTTTTCAATAGATCATTTACAACTAACATCCTAAGTAAAGGGGATCCCTACTGCTCAGTACAGATACCGGAACTTAATATGAAAAGATCTTTAAAATGGTCCACAACTTAAAGGTGATCATAATATATACTCCCGAGAAGATTATTGACATTTGATCGGTAATATACTAGGCAAAAGCCATATTCAAGTACTAAAAGCGGTTTGTCATCCGTCGATAATATTAAATTTTGTTCCCATTGGATAAAATTTGAAAGCTTTCAGAAAAAAATCCTCAATTCCTACAATCTCCACAATCACACATTTTGTTTTACGATGCAAATATTTTTGGCACTTTTTGCAACAACAATTCACTGTTAGTAACTTACCTATCCGGCATTTGTCGATTATTTAAACAACTGCCATACGAGTCGATTGGAATGTACTGCATTAGCTCTTCTACATAATTTGTTCGCCCTGACATTGTGGAACAATCCGATTGTAGAAATAGAATAGGCGCAAGATTATTACGTGCAACATTTTTGCGACCAATTGTCACCACATATTTCGGATTGGTTATTTCGGTTATATTGGGTAGTGCATTTATGGTCAACGGAAAATCACTATAGCGACTAAAAGTCGATGTATAATTGAAATGTTGTAACGTTTCCTCGAACAAAAATTCCAAAACATTGCGTGGTGATTCCTCATGCAGCAAAGCCCAAATTTGTTCGGGCTGACGTGGCAATGGTAAATCGTGCCAATTCAGTGAGCTCGCATAAAAAAGTATGGCCTGGTAGGGAGTAAGAAAATAACCATAATTTATAATTAAAACTATGCAAATAACAGTGAAGGTATTAATTATACATACGTACCTTCGCCTGTGGCAAATATTTGCGATTGCTGGTGACAGCGCACGTATTGTAGCCACATAGAATATCATCGAAAGTCATTTTCTCAGCACCAATATTGGTCCACCAAAGCACAATGCATGGCGTGCTGCCATCATTGCGCGCCAGCTTATCACGCTTGCATATGGGATGGCTATTGCACTATTAATTGGTTTTCATAAAAAAATAATAAGCTATTTATTGTATTACAATCAAATTTAATTGATTCACTTACCCCAAAGTACCAAATAATGATTAAGCAGCTGAGGAATGCAACCAACAGAATTGCACGTTTTCCGAACGTCAGCGGCAAATATCTGCTCCTAAAGGGCCACCAGTAACTCATCTTTTTGCGGTTAAATTTGTTTAAATATTTGCGGCTAATTTTACAGAAATTCCAGTTGTATGTCGATACACAAAGGTTTTCTTTTACTGATATGCGTCTGAACCCAAGTGCTTTGCCAAATCATGTATGATTAATAAATTCTTAATAACGCCACAGGCACGCTTAAACAAACGCTTATCGCATTGCGCCAGCGTATATCCGAGGAAAAGCATTGACTTTGCTTTCATTATAGCAGCGCATAAATGTGCATGAGTTAATTATAAAACAAGAACTCAGCAATCACAAAATCACCGGGCTTAAATAAAGCTTGTTTTAGAACTCAGTTGCTCAGTTTGATGTGGATTTTAATTGAATTTGCTGTCGCTTGCCAGCAAGTCAACAACGATAAATTTGATTTCTTTTCTTCTTTATCACTTGCGCTGTACAAATACATATAAACTAATTATAATTAAGCCGAAGTATATTAAAGCTGATTCTTACTTTTTTTTTATTGCAGAAACCAATTATTTGCAACATAAACAAAGCTCAAATTTCGCTCTCGGAAAACAGCTGATTGGTTTGGCAGGCAGTGCTAGTGTTGTGTAAAATAAAGAATGGTACTTTTACGGTACAAGCAAATTTCAATTATCTATAAGAATTATAAATGAAAAAATACAACGAAAAAAGCAACATATGCATAGATGTTTATAAAGAACAACAACATTTATTGAAGTCATATACTACACGAAGATTATGTATATGCAAAGAGTACCTACAATTGCAGCGTAAAATCTCATACATCACATTTTTTAATTTAGAAATTTTAATTTATAGAATTTTTGATTCTGTCAATCAATCATCAATTTTTTATTCTGTATCAATTAGCTTAAAATTATTTGAAAACTTTTTGGGCGCTTATCAACACTTCTATACCAATTTGTGTAAACATTTGATAAAATGTCAAAGTGATGACGTTCCTTAACCAATTGACAGCTACACGTCTCTGCTGTTTTGAATGAAGTGACGAAAAAATATTTTGCAGTATTTTTAATGTTTAAACGGCTAGCAAATAATTAAAAAATGCAAAAACGTATGTAAAACAACGTTGTTAACAAATGGGTTAGTTAACAAAATGTTTCACAAGCAAACGAAATAATTTTAGTGCCGCAGAAGTAAACCAATCAACTGGGTAGGGCAGATGACAAAATATCAGCAACGAATTTGAAGAAAAAAAATTATTAAACAAACGCAATTAAATAAAATAATTGCACAGTAAGTATTATGGCCACAACAGAAAACACTGGCACTACAACGCTAAATACTGGAGATGATGTGGTCGAAATAACGAAAGGTGCCACACATATTGGTGCAACGAAACAGATGTCAGGTGCATTAACGTTATCAACAAATGTGACACGCTGTTGGGAAACATGTTACTATTGCCCGTGTGAAACATTCAAAACTTCAGCCGATTTTGTCAAGTATGTCTGATAAGATTTGTAAGTAATCAAGGTATATTAATGCGTTTTCTTATGCAGGCACTTACGTGAACGGCATTGTACGCGTGAAGGCGGCTCATATGTTTGCCGTTATGGCTTCAATGGCGTATGTCCTTCGCTGCCACTGGATGGTGTGTCCGATCGTGATTACGATGCACATGTTGCTAAATATCATGTGAATCAGCTGACACGTGAGCTACCACCGGAATGGTCCGTATTCTCGGCAGCACAAAATCTACCTGCCGTGCTCAACGATCCATCACGTGGTAAACAAAGCAATCTCTTCACGAAAAAGTGGGGCGACAATTTCGTTGAGAAAACGTATATACCGCACACGCCACGTTTGCCTGAAATCACATACGCAGATTTCGATAAATACATAGCGAAAATTGGTAAACGTTATAGACGACATGAACGTATGTGTGCGCAACAAACACCGGCCGCTTTGGCGGAAAGTGAAGCTAAAACACCAACCTCACCAACACACGCAGTCAGCCTTAGCACCATACCGGAGATATTTCTAAAAGAGCAATTGAATCTGAATCATCCAGCGACTTTTGCGCTTGTATTCCCAAGTATTGGTGCCAACACCAGCGAGGAGAATAAACAGTCTGGCCGTGTGCTGCAAGAGCAATTATCGCATTATTTAGATATTGTTGAGGTGAAAATAGCGCATCAAGTGTCACAGAAATCTGCCGCATTTTTCCATGCCATGACCTCACAAGATGCCATTATGACTGAAATGAAGGAGGCGGCCAGCAATGTGCGTGAATTGCGTGCTTCATTGCGCACGCTACACCAGTCTGCGGTGGTGGACTCATTCCGTGTTATGCGTTTCGCGCAGCGTCGCCAAAACTTTGAGGAAACACTCGATAAGCTCAGCCTTATGGCGACGGTGCATAAAACGCAGCCAATGTTGCAGCTATTGCTGGGCACGCAGGATTATGTGGCAGCGCTGGATCTAATTGGTAAAATATTTATTGTTTGTTATGGAAAAAAATAATAATATATATACCTATATTAACGGGCTGCTTTTCTAGGCACCACGCAGGAAATTTTGACGCAAGAGCTCATAGGCATACACTGCTTCAAGCATCTACCCATGCAACTAAATGAAATGGAAAAACTAATCGACAAAATGCTCACAACCGAGTTCGAGCGTTATGCCACTGCGGACCTCAACCGACCGCTATGCGATGTGCTCAACGAAACGGAGAGCGTATGCGCGGAGGAGGACAAACTGGTGTGTATAGTGATGGGTTTGCTGCGCAAAAAGAATTTCTCTTTTGTCACGGCGTACAAGGACGAAGCGATTGTAACCATACGTGCCATCATCAAGCAACTCGTTATCGAGGTGATAGCTTCCAGCGATGCCGAACTATGTCTGACCGGTGCCGGCGAAGAGGCACAGAGTCTCTCGATCAGCGAATGGATTGCGCTGCTAAAGAAGGCCACTGTGGCGCTGCTCACCGTGCTGCAACGCATACGCGCCGTAACGGGCATAATGCGGCAGACAACAGATGCGGCTGCAGGCGGCGCGGTGAATGGCGCGCAAGAGGGCGCTGTCAATCTAATAGACTCGGAAGCATTTCTAACATCAGCAGATCATGCTAATGTAACGGAGCGCTTGGATGAGCTGCTGGTGGCGGTTTGCAACTATTGTCATGAGCGTTGCGCGAATCTGGTGTCAACGCAAAGTTTGGAGCGCACCATAGCGACGGCGGATGAGATCGAACAGTTGACCGCAATTGTAGATGAGTTCAGTGCGGGTTGTGAGGAGATTTGTGGCGCACCCAGCGTGCCCCTAAAGGTATATACGCAATAAAGAATATATAAAAATTAATTTTTATCCTATTTTTTACTCGTAGGTCGCCGCCAAAGTGCAAGCCTCACGCTTTGCCAATCACTTTCACACGGAGCGCAAACGCAAACTGGCTTTACTGCTCGATTCGGAGCGTTGGCGGCAGGTCGACATACCCAATGAGTTCCAAAAGATTATCGATCGCATGGGCGCGCAAGATTTCCAGCAGCCGGCGAGCAAATCCTTTGCCGAAAGCCTAGGCGCCACAATAAACGGACACAGTAATAGCAACAGCAGCAACAACAACAGCAAGTCACAAGCAAACCCCGTGCTGCTCGTCGAAGGCAAACCATTTACTTTAGTCAGCGCCGCGCTGCTGCTAGTGCAAATGCTCAGCGATTACTGTCACTGCGCCACGCGTCTACCCATACTGGCGAGCTACTTGTCGCGCAACGTTGTCGATTTGCTGCGCACCTTCAATTCACGCTCCTGCCAGCTGGTTATTGGCGCTGGCGCTATGCGCGTAGCCGGCCTCAAAACCATAACCAGCACCAATCTGGCATTGGTGTCGCGCGCGCTGCAACTTGTGCTCTGGCTTTTGCCGAAAATCAAGTCACATTTTGCCACCTACGATGCGCACGCCGTGTCGGGTTTTGATTCGATCGAAAAGGATTTTCACAGTCACATCAAAGAAATTGAAAATAAAATTTACGGCATCGTCACGGAGCGCGTCTCCATGCAGCTGGAGCAGTGGGATGCACGTCCGCCGATACCGTCGCAAACGTTTCGTAATATTTCGCGTCATTTAGTGAAGTTGCACGAGGCGATTGCGCCCATACTACCCGAACTGCAAATACACTTGATCTACGGCATTGTGCATCGCAATTTCAAGGATAAGCTTAGAGAGCAACTGCTCAAATTAAACATCATCAATAATGGTGGACCGCAACATGGCGTGGTGACGTCAGAGCTGACTTTTTATATGGAAACGTTGCGCACGTTGAAGGCGTTGCCGCCAGCTGATTTGGGCGACGACATTCTGGAGCTGATATGGACGTTCTAAAATGTTCTAAATGTGGTTGCATGCCACAAATGTTGGTGTATGCCGCAAATATGTTGCATGCCACATTTTTTGTTGCTTGCCACATAGTTTGTTGCAAGCCACATTTTTTGTTGCATGCCACAATTTTTACTGCATGCCACAATGTTGGTGTATGCCACAAATGTTGTTGCAAGCTACAAGTTTGTTGCAAGCCACATTTCTTGTTGCATGCCACATTTTTTGTTGCATGCGACAAATGTTGCTGCATGTTGATACAAATGATGCAGCGTGCCACAAATATGTTGCATGCTGCGAATATGTTGCATGTTGCGAATGTTGTTTCATGCCACAAGTTTTGTTGCATGTTGCCACAAATGTTTGTTGCATGCCACAAATATTTTTGTATGCTGCCACAAATGTTGTTGCAAGTTGCCACAAATGTTGCTGCATGCCACAACTGTTGTTGCATGCCACAAATGTCGCAACTGTTGTTGGAAGCCACGAATGTTGTTCAACGCCACAAATTTTGTTGCATGCCACAAATATTGTTTCACGCCACAAACTTTGTTGCATGCCACAAATAGTGATCACAGTGGCTTTTCACGTTGCAGCTAATTTTCTTTGTTGTTGCACTAATTTAAGACAATTGTTTTAACATTCTTATGATTACTATTATTATTATTATTATTGTTGTGGTAATTTTACTCACCACTGTACTTCGGTTCTCAGTTAATGTGCAAGTTCTCTTCTTGTTTGTATTTTAAGCTAACATTGCCAAGTCCCCAAAGGGGTGCAGCAACGCGCATAGAATTGTAAAAATTTAACATGTTGTTGTTGTTGCTATCAACCATAAGTATACAAACATATTTCCTGTAACAGGACACGCATTTGGGTGTTGGTATTGCGTAACTGCAAGTCACTCACAGGCAGCTTTTAGTGAAATTTTTAAAACCCTAGCTGGAAAACAAAATGTTGAAAAGTAAATTATATAAGTATATACACACATTTAAGGCATAAGTTTCGCTATACATACATACAATACGATTATGAACAATAACAATAACAATAATTATTAGAAATATGTTTAAAAGCCGATAAATGCATAAAAATAATTATAAATAATTACTAGTAGTATTTGCTTGTACTTAGGCTTCTACAAACTAGAAATGAAAAGAAAACCCTCGAAAATTTTAATAAACACACCATCACGTGTCGTATTATGTATATGTATGTATTTTACGTTCTGTGCAATTAAATTGTTTAAGCTAAAGCATATTATATAGTATAATTCTGCATATAATGAAAACGACCAAACATTTATATAGAAATAAAATATAACGAACGGTAAAAAACACTTACTGTTGCATATTTAAATATACGCCAAGCGATTATAGAGTTGTTGTAGATAACATATATTTATCCGGCTAATAACTGTCAACACAATTTTTTTTTTGGCGTATAGATCGCCGATTTTACAACAGCGCGTCAGTCCTTTTTCCTTTTCGATGTTTGGCGCCAATTGGAGCTTCCAAGTGCAGCCAGTTTCTTCTCCACCTGGTCTTTCCTACGGAGTGGACGTCTTGTTGTTGTAACGGTAGAGTTATAACGAGTTGACAGCCCTTGGACGAATAAAGATCCATGTCCGTTTCAGATACGTAGACTCGACTGTCGTGGGAACGGAGAGGACGTGTTCCTCATCATCTGCTTCCTCCAGCGGATACTGCGTCAAATACTTTCAGAGCTGGAGTGTTTCCATCCATTCAGACGACATGACCTAGCCAGCGTAGCCGCTGTCTCTTAATTCGCTGAACTACATATATCAATGTCGTCTTATAATTCATACAGCATAGTTCCATCGACTGCGATATTCACAGTTACCAATGCACAAAGGAACATAAATCTTCCGCAGAACCTTTCCCTCGCAAACTTGTAACGCCGACTCTTCAGATGTTGTCATCGTCCATGCCTTTGCACCATATAGCAGCACGCGGATGATGAGTGACTTGTAGAATTTGATCTTTGTTCGTCGAGGGAGGACTTTACTTGTGAATTGCCTACTCAGTCCTAAGTAGCACTTGTTGGAAAGAGTTATTCTGCGTTGGATTTCCAGGTTGACATTGTTGTTGGTGTTAATACTGCTTCCAAGATAGACGAAATCATCTGCGACTTCGAAGTTATGACTGTCAACAGTGACAGAAGTGCCAAGTCACGAGTACGACGACCGTATTCCTTCACACCTTCACTAACAGACCTATTGGCTTAGCTTCTTTGTCTAAACAGGAGAAAGCAGGACTAACGGCGCGGTTGTTGAGGCCAATGATATCAATACGACAGCAGTTTTACACTCTGGTAGAAGATTGTACCTTTTTCAGCCAGCTCTGCGGTTCGAATTATTTTCTCCAGCAGTAGACTAAAGATAGGCAGTCGCATTTTCTGAAATCTCGTTTGGTATCGAACGGCTCGGAGAGGTTCTTCCCGATCCTGACGGCGTTTTTTGTGTTGCTCAACGTCAGTTTACACAGCCGTATTAGTTTTGCGGAGATACTTAATTCAGACATCGCGGCATAGAGGCAGCTCCTTTTCGTGCTGTCAAATGCAGCTTTGAAATCGACGAAGATATGGGGTGTGTAGATCGTTTTGTACGTTTGGCGTATGGTGAATATCTGGTCAGTTATTGGCTTTCCAGGCCTGATGCCACACTGATAAGATCCAATCAGTTTGTTGACGGTGAACTTTAATCTTTCATACTGAACGCTCGAAAGAACATTTTATGCGATGTTGACGAGGCTAATCCCACGGTAGTTGGCGGGGATTGTGAGGTTTCCTTTTTTTGGATGGGGTAGACCACACTTAAATTCCAATTGTCATCCAACAATATTCTACAAAGAAGCTCATGCATACTCCTTATCAGTTCTTCGCCGCCGTATTTGAATAGCTCAACCGACAATCCATCGGGTCCGCCGCTTTGTTGTTCTTCAGATGGGTAATTGCTTTTTGAACTTCTTCACGGTCGGGCATTGGAATGTTCGCTCCATCGTCATCGATTAGGGAATCGCGTTTACCATCTTCCGGTCTAAAGCTTTCACTGCCATTCAGCAGGTTGGAGAAGTATTCCCTTCATAATTTCAGTATGCAATGGACATCAGTCACTAGATCACAAATAAGGGTTCTACAAGACTCTGCTCTGGTCTTAAAACTTTCTGTTTTTCGGCGCATCTTTTCGTAGAAATTTCGAACATTACCCCTGTCAGCAAGCTTGAATATGATTTAGTGTTCTGATATCGGCAGTTCCGACAAATGATCAGGCTTTTGTGGAGAAAAAGATGTGTGCAAAATTTCAGATCAATATATCGAAAACTGAGGGACTAGACGGTTGATGACTTCCAATGACTCTTTATCCACCACTTTTCGGATCTGATTATACCACCGGAAATTTACTTTTATAGAGTTTGGAAATAATTTGAATCCCTCCTCATTCACCGGACTGAGAAAGAGATACAAAAGTTCTCTCATATCTAGTAAATAGTCGTTTAAGGTCATCCGATGCAGGTATTCTAACTGAATATGAGAGGTGACACTTCTAGAAAAAAATATCTGCGGATATCGTAGATCAGGGTATAAGATCTAGCCCTCTCGTACGGTAGAGCGAACTGCGAAATGTAGAAACTAAATAATAGACACTATGGTGGGCGCCTTGCTGTCGAATTTTTATTATATTTTGTAGAGCATCTATTATTTTACCTTGAAACTAGGCTGTTCACTGAGGATCGCTGAAAGAATTTGTTCTCCATAGTGTCAAGTGTTATTCGGGAATATCAAATTTGATAAAAACTGAGATTTAGTTCTGCAGTTTTCTAGTTAGGTTCCGTGCCGACGTATGCAGATCAGCCGAGTTCAAACGATAACTGAAAGCATTAGACAAGCTTAAATGACTTACTTATGGAAGAAGTGATGTCAGGCGATTTGTCGAATAGCTTAAATTAGAAGTCCTGCAGGATATATTAGACTATAAGTGTTGGTTAAATTAAATCTTCCAGTGATAAGGTTAGATTCGGTTAAAAGGTCCATACTGACAGTGATCTCACTTGGACTGCTTAAAATGCCGGTCCTTTGTGATACCTAAAACTCTTATGTAATTAGTCTTAAGGCGTTCATAGTGCGGCAAAGCACTTTGAGCCTAAATCAGTTATATATTCTCCAAAAATAAGACTACCGAGATGTTTCAACCTTAGCCTTCAACAGTCTGGACAATGAAGGAGAATATCGTCTACCAATAGGGATGATGTGATTTTGACAGCTCGTGACGAATTTGTGTCAAATTATGTCCGTGTGTTCAGTGAGGTTTGCCATTTCATCCTGTCACGATTTACTTTAGTGCAACGACTGGAAATTGTCCATGATTATTACGATAATCCACTCTCTTCCGCGGCTATGGTAAGAGCTCTTCGCGCAAATCACGTTCAGCAAGCAAAATTGTCGCTGTAAGTCCGCGTGTGGTTCAGAAAACGCGTTTGCATCGGCAAAGTTTTACCGTATGATGAGGATTGTGTTGTGACGGTAACGTCGGGCCTTATTTCTTTTGAAATGAGGCCGGAAATGCTGTTAACGTCAATAGCGAGGGTGGCAATACTATGTTCAATAACGTTTTTCTCCCGGAATTCGATGAAATCGACGCGGATCCTCTTAATTTCTTACAAGACAGTGCGTGACCTCATGTTAAGCGGATAGTTTGTCGGATGATTTTTACCATGAAAAAAAAAAAAAAAATTGAACAACGAGCTTACTTGAAATATTGTGTGTCCAATGGAATCACGACTACGGAATCGACAATATTTTGAAGGATCTATTTTATCAAGAACACAAGAGTTTGAGTACCATAAACCATTCAGTGAAGGTGGTGAAGTCATTGAAAGCTTGCCTGATGCGATTCTTCTATCTATGTTTCGAAATAGAGAAATCAGTTTGAACTCTTCAGTTAGAGGATGGTTATAAAGAATAAGACCGATATAATACTTCTTTCTCAGTTCCCGAAGTAAATGTGAATTTTTTTACCGAACTAGATTGTAATATGTTTATTATTTGAGCTTTAAAGTCACAGCTTACAAATTGTACTGAAATATTTCATCAGAAACAACAAATATCCCAATTTCCATAACTCGTTTCCATAACTCTATACCACTTTCGGCGCTTAAACCGACCCACTCACTTCAAACAATCGTCTCGAACTGTCCACGTAATTGTGATTCCTTGATGATCGCCTGCAGCTCTTTATCCTTCTGTGCGCGCATCTCATCGATGATGCTCTCACGAAACCCTGCATCCTTGGCGGGATCATTGATATGTGTTTTCGATTTCGCGGAACGTTTCTTTGCCATTTCATTCAGCTGTGGCGCCTCGCTGGCCAGTAGAGAGCCAATACGTTCTACACTCAGTACACCGACGCTGCCAATTTGATCCCAACTATCGGTGCCGAACCAAATGGAGAGCGCATCCGCGCTGTCCGTCACATGCGAGCGAAATGGATGCGTGGGACTACCGAAACCCAAGTGACTTATGGTATCGCGTAAGGTTTTCGCAAGTTTTGGTATTTTATTGGAATAGAAAAGTACGCTGCCGCCTATCAAGTGTGCCATGGAACGCAGACAACGGCAGATATGTTGCTTTAGCTCGGCGTCTAGAAAGAACTGGTTTAGTTAAGAGTTACCGTGCACCTCAACGCATACAAACCGAAATCTTTGAACAAATCATATTTGCCACCAACTATAACTATCGGAAATGGCATCAACTCGAGACACTCCAAATCGTTGTGATCCTTTTTGAGCCGGTCCGCCATGCGCTCGCGATACATTTGCTCCTCATCCGGACTCAGCAGTTTACTGCTTGTGCTACGTAGCGCCTGGTAAATGCGCTCCAATTCCGGCCAAACGCGTTTCGGCTGCGAGAGATCCAACATTATAATGGCCGCGAAGTTCTCGAGTCCATGTGTACGTAAAGGCACTGAAATCAACTGCTCTGCATTCTCCAAAGCACCGAGCTCCCAAACATTCAGCACTTGTTTTTGTGTGCCGCTCGTGCGTCGACCGTATGAATATTCTAAAGCAAGTGTGGGTCGTGGATTGTCCTCGCGTTCGAAGAATTTATGCAGCGCCGTGGACTTGCCCTATAGCAGAGCGTTTGAAACAATAATTTTACAAAAAATTTTGTAACTGCTATTCCAAATATTTACTTACGGCACCTCTGCTGCCCAGCACGAAAACGGTGCGTTCCTTAGGTCCACTCTCCGCTTGCAGCGTACGCAATTGCTCCTCGGCCAGTTTAATTGCAATTTCTTGTATGGTCTCACGTTTGTCGCCAGCTTGTTTGTTATCTCGTTTGTCAAACATTTTCGAAATTCTTTTGAAGAATTGTAAACTTGTGTGAAAAATTTGCTCTTTCATTTACCGTCGCCTTTGAAACTCTTATGAAAATTATAACACTGTTTTGTTTGGCATTTCAGTCAGGTGCTAAGTGATATCGTTGCTAATGGAAACCGCGACGCGCTCAAGTGGTGGTGTTTTTAGCCCCTATTCGTGGTATGTGGTCTCTGCTTGCCCAGTTGGACAAGCGATTGTTTTTTGTTTTCCAATTAGCGTTTCGAATTTTTCTGTCGTCTTTCTTCAACTCTTGAATTTTATGTTTTTTTCGGAATAAACTTTCATGAATAAATATAATACTTCGAAGATTGTCAAAAATAAACAATAATAAAATTTTGATTTGATGTACGAATGTTTTGATTAAACTTTTAATACTGAAGCCTTCAGTGTTACAAAGACCATCTGAAATCTCTAAAAATCTAGTAATTTTTTCGACATCTTGAGTCACTCTAATAGGTCAATTGAAAAGTCGCCCGCCTGACACATACACAGATTATGCAACTAGAATTAAATCCGTATGATTTTTAGTTAGCCCTAACCTTCAAAAGGCGTGCGTATAATGTGCATAGACCGAAATGAGGACAATGAAGCCACCTAAGGAAGTTGATACCGACGGAAACGTCAAAAAAGTCACCCAAATAATTTCAGTTACCCGTAAAGTGAAGTTGTTCGAGATAGCAAGATTTTAAAGATATGAACTGAGCATACATACAAGTATATATCAAGGCATTTTCGAATATTTGGTTATGTGAATGTCTGTGCAAAGTGGGTGCCGCGCGAGCTCACTTTTGAACCAAAACCACGATGAGTTGATGATTCAGTGCTGTGTTTGGAGACGTTCAAGCGTACGAGTAATAAACTCGAATTTTAGCGTCGATATGTGACAATGGTCGAAACATGGGTCCATTATTTCACTACAAAGTCCAATCGACAATCATCCGAGGAGACTGCACACAATGGACCCGCTACAAAGCGTGGAAAAACGCAACAGTCGGCTGGCAAGGTTAAGGCATCTGTATTTTGGAATGCGCTTGAATTATTATATAAAGTTATTAGGCGGTTGGAAGGACGAATTCGCCGAAAAACGACCGTATTTCTCAGATCTCAAAAGAATTTTCGTTGGGATGAAATTTTTGTCGCATGAAGAGGTAAACGCCGAAATTCAGACCAATTTTGAAGCAATGGTATCGATAATTTGGAGGGACGGAAAATGTGTATCACTCTTGAAGGGAACTAAGTTGAACAAAAAAAAAAACAAAAATTTATATTACTAAGTAGACCGAGGCTTTTTGAATACACCTGTTCATATGTTGGGGAAAAATTAGCAGATAAAAATTCCAAAGAGAATTGTGACTCGTCTCACATTTGTTAAGAAT
The DNA here is from genome assembly GCA_027475135.1 of Bactrocera correcta. Classification (NCBI taxonomy): domain Eukaryota; kingdom Metazoa; phylum Arthropoda; class Insecta; order Diptera; family Tephritidae; genus Bactrocera; species Bactrocera correcta. The sequence goes on from CM050326.1 coordinate 82,062,942, forward strand.
TTATCTGACATTTCATAAACTTTCGAACTCTAATGCAAAGTGTATTCAACAAAGTGAACTAAGTATTTGACTTACGCTTATTTGACAATAAAAAAGTAAACAATTCATGTATTTGTTTATATTAACCCGTGTGGTTTTTTTTTTGATCTTGAACAATATGAAGCCACTTGCTTTACATACATATATATGATAAATATAAACGTAATAGAAATAGAGACAACCAATTTATTTGTTCTCAACGTTATAATAAATTCATATTTATTTTACAAACAATTACATACGTGTATAAATGCAACATTATTCACAAATTTTATTGTAACTATATATATGTATACGTCGTAACCAGTACCCCGCCAACTGTATACAGATGTTTATGCGACTCTTTAAATTATAATAGTTATTATAATTCTTTCATATAGTTCATTCCAAACCATAAATCAAAAATTAAATGAGTAGTTTTGTTTCTAATATTGTATTTTTAAGAAAGTGTATAAAACATTTTTTTGCCGTTGTGATATTTTTGATGCAACTGTTTATTTTTCAAATTTTTGTTCAAATGCTTGATTCGAAAATGTATCCTGCACCTAAAAAATAGTTTCTTGACATTATCCTCAAGAGCAATATGCATTTATCAAAAAGTATGTCTACCAAATTTCTGTCACTGCAAATGTTGTAGTTATTCACATTTATAAACACGTCTTCTAAAAGTTTTAACTGGTCTAAAAAATTTTGGTTCGGTTTTTTAAGTCCTGTCCCTAAATTTAATTTGTATATTAAAATACCACCCAAATATTCCAGTCCATCTTCATAAAATGAACCATGAGTTGTTTTGCATAGGCAACAAGTATTCGGCATTTTATTCAGTTATTTAAAAAAATATTGTTTTTCGTTTTGAAATTTTCTTACTTTTGAATTTCCGAATTTGAATTTTTGAATAAATGTAAGGGTTAAGTCAATGACAACATTCATTTCAAATAAGCGTAAAGAAAAATTAAATGTCATATACTTAGTTCACTTTGTTGAATACACTTTGCTCTAATGTAAGATTATATTTTTATTATTGAATATTTTTAGAATTATTTGAAGCATGGCTCTCAATCTTTCCCCACATCCATGGTAAAGTAGATGTATCGTTATTGATATGAAATGATAAACAAAAAAGACTATGACATATCATTATACTTAAAGCAGCCTTCCTCGACTTTAGTTCGTGACATATCCACTTTTCGGTTAAAGTCAGCCCAAAACAGTAACTACGAAACGCGACATAATTTCTTTTTCTATCATTCTTAGGTTACAGTTTGACGTTTATTCGTTCACGACTAACACTGAACTTCATGAAAAGTTGCTTGGAAAGTTTAAGTTAAGTCTCTATTGGTCCATCCGTTGAGTCCAATTTTCAATGACTCGTTTGAGCACTTCGACTGTTAACTGGCGAATGATACGCCTGAATCCAACCGGGATTGTTCGCATAGACTTTACATATCCCTACAGGAAAATGTTCAATGGCTCACGGAAGTGTTCTCTCAATAAATCAATTGATTGATCTGATGATTGTTTAAGGGGTTACAGTTTTCACAGTTTCAAAAAATCGAATATTTTTTTGTCTTATTAAATTCTATAATATCTCTAGAGTATTGTCCTAAATTTTCAAGTTGATCCGACTAATAGTTTCGGAGATATAGCCTAAAGAACTTGTGAACTCGAAGCTAGCTAGGCTAGGTGGCGCCGTCTTTAAAAGCGTTTTTCTCAAAACTATGTTTTCAAAATCGGTTATCAAGATTTCTCGCGAACTACTCAACCGATCTTGATGAAATTTTACACAGGTCTTCGAGATATCATTTACAAGGTCTTGAACGAAGGATTGTTTTCTTTAATTACAACTATTAAAAAAAAAATGTCGAGAAATTTTCATCGAAATTTAAATTTTTTTATAAAAACGTCTGCCAAAAATCCGATTTTCATTTTTTTTTCCTTCGTCCAATACCTAGTTTATTGTCTTTACTAAAACACTTATTTTTTATTTTTATTTCAAATGATCCTGAAAGAAGTTCTGCTGACAACGAAAATTTTACAAAATTTTTATTAAATATAAGTCCTTTAAATAAAAAATATCATTAAAATATTAAATTTTTTATATGTAAAAAAATTATTGAAAAAAAAAAAAATCACGAGCTTCAATTTCAAGCATCAAATAGGTGGTTATCGCCCTAATACAGTAAATTTTTCTTGTTTACATATCCATTGAGCCAGAAATAGGCCTCATTGCTGTACAAAATTTGGCTTGAGAACGTCGAATCCTTTTGAACTTTTCAAGAGCTCAAAGGGCGAAGCGATGTCGCTTGGGAAGGTCGATCGGCTTCAGTTCTGGTACAAGCTGTATTTTGTACGCTTTTAATTTAAGATCTCGACATAAAATGCGTTAATTAGTTCCATTAGTCAGTCCAAGTTGCTGCGAACGGCGCCGAATTGACTCTCTAGGGTCTGTATTTCATAAGTTGAGTATTGTATTGTGTATTGAACACAACTTGCGTTAGGTTAGATTATAAAATATACAGCTAATAGTTCTAGGATTACATAGTTGTACATATATCAGAATCGTGATCTAATATATCTATCGGATTAAATTTAAAAATAAAACAAATTAAAAGAAAAGTTTCGGAACAAATTAATTATAGCATCACCTGTGACAAGAATTGTCTAAGTTTTCCCCTGGACTCTTTTAAAGGACAACACTGAATTGCAATTTGTGATACAGAGAGAAAGGCTCATTACGGCGCATGTGCGGTAAGTAAATGATTTGTTAAATGTTCACTCTCTATCAAAACAATCCGAACACTAAGGCCAGGGCATGCGAGTTTTAAACTTTATTCATTCATACATACACATATACCAACAGTAGTTCACAAAAGTAAGTTTACACTTCAGCATAAATATGGAACAGATTCTGTTTATTGACTAAGCTGGCTGTTATAAGGGAAATTTAGTATTTTATACGTCACAAATTAAGGTTCATTCATTATACTCAAAACTCAAGAAGTATAATCCGTGTTTATACTGTTTTCTACGTCAAAGACTGCAATGGACTCGTTATGCTCCAAAGCTCGAAAGTGTTAAAAGCAGTTTTCACGCCTGAAAGCAAATTGAAGTGAGAGATTACACAAAAACGACTAAAATTTTGAGACTAAACACCAAGGCAATAATTTTCCATTATCATAATGTTCGGCTACATATAACAAGACAGGTTAAAAAGGTACAGCAAAACTATTTCGAAAACTGCGGCTGTGAAGGTTTGCCTCAGAAAGCCCGTACTGGTGGTATACGATACGCCAAGCCGGCGGAACTCCTTTGGTATGGAATCCACAAACTGCCAGAAAACTATATATTTTTTTTTCTGCGAATATTGGAAGAGGCTTACGCTGATTCAATTATATAAAAAAACACAAGCTTACGAGTGGTACAAAGAAGGCTGAAAGATCGTTGAAGAGATGTCTCTTTCCGGACGACCTTCGACCTATTCATCTGATGAAAATATTAAAGACGACAAGAGATCTCGACATCTCTCGCGAGTTCGTTCGAATTATTTTGGTCGATATTTTGGCTATGAAATGCATTATTGCTCGGCTCGTCCCAATAACGGCGATTTTTTTTTTCAAAAAGTGGTATTTTTAGACAAACTCGATCATGCGAATTCCGATGCCACATTCATGGAGAACTTTATAACGGCCAATGAGACATGGGCTTATGAGTTTGACACGAAATAGTGAGGAAAAAACGAGCCGAAACCAAAAAAGGAAACAACAAAACCGCTCAGAATCAAGGTGATACCAATTTTTCTTTTTTTTCTATATTCGTAGTTGGTGTATTTGCTACGGAGGGACAGACGATCAGTAAGGAGTTCTACATGGAAGCGTTTCCATGAGAACATACGTCGAAAAAGGCCAGAATTGCGGAAAAAACTTTCATGCAACTTGATGGATGAACTTGATATTGGACCATCGCATCGAACCACGATTGTGCCGAATTTAAAGCCAAACACGCAATGAATGTCATCGATGAACCAACGTCTTCATCAGATTTGGCTTCGTATGATTTTTTTTCTTGTTTTCCATACTGAAATTGCCGCTCCGTGGAACCGGTTTTCAGTTAGTCGAAAAAATAAAGGTCGAAGGTTCTGAAGGCCATCCCAAAAATCAAACCGTGCTTATGAAAAGTGTTTCGACGACTGAAAAAATCGTTGGAAGGGGTATATTACATCTGGTGGGGATTACTTTGAAGACGACAAAACATATATTGGTGAATAATTAAATATTTTGAGTTTTATTAAAAATTTCCGTGTACTTTTCACAATATAATATTATCGCTTTAATCACGAAATTGCCATATTTTTCCTAATTTATTTGTAGGATTTCCAATTCCATTAAACTCGCCTTTACAAAGCTTCACTCCGATTTATTTACTTACGGAACTCATTGCTTATATTCTAGAGCTTTGTCTCATAAAAAACTCGAATGTAGTATAAATAAATTTGCAATCTACTGTAAGTGAACGGCGAAATAGATATGTATATGTATGTATATTTGAAGGTACATATTGTAACCTAACACTCAAGAGCTGGCCGTCAGAGTGTTAATGCAGTCAATGTTGGTTTTGTTTTGACTTCGTTTTTTTTTTTTTTTTTTGGTTTTATTTTTATTTTTGTTTTTATTTTTATTTTTGTTTTTATTTTTTATTTTTTGTTTTATTTTCTTTTTTCTTTTGATTGCACAAGTGTTGACTGAATTTGACTGCTCATTTATTTATTTAGTTTTTTTGAAGGCGAGAAACAAAATATCAATTCAATCGAAATAACGAAGAGCGGCGCTTTTAGTTCAAGAACGCGTTTCGTTAGTGAAGGGTTAATGTTATTCTTTTAACATTAGCGGCTTGGTGTTAAAATCTTTTATTAGTCGCTATTTGCGGAGCTGCTTCGAAGTGTTTAAATTTTTCGTGGCTCAAATTGAGGTTTTATTCTTGGAACGCCAACACCGCCTTGGCGCCGTCGCCGCGGCAAATGCTGACAAGGCAAACAAAGTCAAGCGCTAACACAGTTAACACGCTCGTGAAGACCAACTCTGATGCTGTAAAGTCGCACGCCACAACTCAAACACAGCTTAGAACTCCAGCGCGTCGCTCCCCACACCGGCGCTGCCAACGCGCTCACGTCATTTGTTTGCTGACAAGCTTCGTTTGAGTTTACCACTTCGTTTGGTGCTTGCTTGGAGTGTCAGCGGCAGAGCTTTACGCTTTGCACTACGCTTTTGATTTTGTTTTTGCTTAAGTGTTGCTGTTGTTTTAGCTTGCTGAAACTTCATACATTACTTGTGGAGTACGCGAGCGGTTGTCTTTGCCAGCGCCGCCCCCCTGCGCGCGCCACATTTCATTGCCAACATTGCTTCGGCGTTCGACACGCGCACTGGTTAGGCCGCTCAGCAGCGCCAAGTCGGGCAGACGCGTCGTCGTCGTCGTTGTCATCGTCATCGTGGTCTCATAAATACATTCGAATAGTGTGCAATGCGCTGCGAATGGAATTAGACGTGTCTCGGTGGAGCATATTGTACAGCGCTAAGTGATGCTCAAATGCGGTTCATATACAAACAAACATACATACATACAAACATACATGTAGAGAGTTGTATGTATGACTTCACGGAGTAAACTTCATGAATGTCTCTATTGAAGTTGCTCGAAAGACGGGGCAGTGACGTGAAGGCGTGCAATGAAGTTCAGCGAAAAATGTGGAAAAAAGTGTAGAAAAGTGGAGTTATGAGAAAAAAAACGGTACGCACAAGCGTGGTTTTGCCAGAAATTGTTAAAAATATTACGAAAAAATAAAAAAAAGATTTCAAAAAATAATTCTTGAAATAAAAAATAAATTTTGAAATAAAAAAGATGTATGAAAAAGTGCCGAAATTGTGTTTTGTGCAGCGCGTAAGCCCTGCATGCTTTAGTTTGAGGTTATCGCCATAAAAAAGTACCGTTATGTTCAGCAAAAAGTAAATAAAATAATCAGCAGCGAAAAAATACGAAAATAAAATACAACAAACACATGCAAGTAGAGTGTGTAAAGTGCTTTTCGAAGTTGTGTTGTGCAATAAATTCGCATAAAGTTGTGAATTCGAAGTTCGAAGTGAAGTACGCGCATACATATCTACACATATGTATGTATATTAGCATACGCGCTTGAGCGTGGAGTAGTGTTTGAGAAAGTGTACAGCTGTTTGTTGTATTTTGCGAAACGCAACTTCATTTAAACTAAAACGCTAGCGAAGAAGCGAAGCGAGCGAAGTAAAGGCGGCGGCAAAGCGCGACGTCAAAGCGGAGGTAAAGCGCCGCGAGCCTTCGACCTGGCAGAGCAGCCGGCCTGAGGGGCATAGCAAGGCGAATTTGCAGGTGAGTGCGTGCTTTTAATCAGCCGTTCGACTAAAAAACAAAAACTACACACACCTACACTCACAAGGCTTTACTTAATTGCTCGAAAAAGGCGCTGTGTGTTATCGGCGTACACACGAAAAATCGATTTTTCCTCCCTACTTGTGCCAGTTCGCCTGTTTTTGTCTATTTGTTGTTGTTGTTGTCAACGTATCGTTGCTGTTTTGTTCGTTATTGTTGTTTGTTAGCCTTAAATTTCCTTTTATTGTTGTTGTTGTTATTTAATTTTTTGTTGTTGTTGTTGTTGACAACGTGATGTTGCTTTTTTCGCACCTGTGTTTGTTGTTGTTTTGTTTTTTAGTTAGTCTTAATTTTGCTTCTGTTGTTATTGTTATTGCAGTTTTTGTTGTTATTAACATTTTTTGTTGTTGCTGTCATTGCGATTTTTTGTTGTTATTATTGCAATGTCTTCTTTTTTTTGTTCGTTGTCCAATAATCTCACTATTCGTAACATTCTAACACGCTGCGACCGGCGGCGTAAAGCCGTTACCTTCATCGAGCTCATTAATCTGCTGCCTTTGTTGTTGTTGTGGTTGTTTTTTGGTCGCCGCGTTAATGCCGCCCACGTAACCAGGCGCGCACCGCTGCCTGCTCGATAGCGCCCATTAGCCAGGAGTCGCGAAAATGCTGCCTAAGTACATTCACATTGCACGCTCTGTCTGCCTGCCCACACACACACACGCACAAACATATATGCGTAGACGAACGGATGTGCCACACACACACTCACGCACCGTTGAAGCACTTTAGTCGGGCACAAATAATATGCGCATTTGACATGGGATGTGGTAGCCTACATGCGAAGCATATTTAGTGTAGGATTAACGAATGTTCGTTCAACTAATCGGAGGTGTTTGTTGCGCCATCGTTTATTACTTAACCGTTATGTTGATTGGCCAAATACATACATATGTACATTAGTAGCTAAGATGGAAGCTAAGATGGAAGCCAATTACTACTCATACTATCTTCCTCGGTTCGTATGGCAGCAATATGCTTTAGTCGTTCGATCTGAACGATTTCTTCGAAGATTATAGCACTGAATTAGACTATAATCCGTGCCAAATGTAAATGAAAAATTTTAATATGAGAACTTGATTTGGACTAATCAGTTTGTATGGCAGCTACATATAGTATACTTATGCTATAGTGGCTCGATATTGGCAGTTCCGACAAGTGACCAGCTTCTTGAAAAGAAAGTTTGCAAAATTTCAGATCAGCTCTTGAATTTTTTCAGGTTACTCTTCGCTTCTAATGCGGCAATTTGGAAATGGGCCTCATTTCTGAACAAAATTTGGCTCGAAAACTTCTGATCTCTTGGAAACTTTCAGGAGCCCACTGAGCAAAGCAATGTAGCTTTGGGAGATCGAGTGACTTCAGTTCTTACACAAGCTGTATTTTGTACACTTTCAATTTAATTTTTTTTTAATATTAAACAATTTTCAGTTTCTAGGGTGGTCAAGACCTGAAAGTGCTCTAGCTCTTGTTCTATCCTGAGAGCTTACATCTATAACAATTTAAATGGTCCTTCACGTTTTCAAATTTCCAGAAAAAATATTTGGGTAAAGTTAGGGAGCTTTACTTTTGACTTGCGATAAGTCGCCTTCAGACTTTTCTTTGTACCTCTCTCTTTCTCTCAATACTTTGCACCACGTGGACTTGTATTTTCGAATCAACGGAGGGTTAAAACCTTATATTCGGTGGTCATCTTTGATCGTGAGGCTTGAATTTTAAACCTATCAAGACTTCACTTGTAATTAGTTCTGTCTGCTGTTTTTCTTCTAGACTTCAAGGTATACTTAACAGAAAAACTTTAGGAAATATAGTGTCCTTTAAGTTTCCCTCAGTGTCCTACTAATATCATTTCAATAAATTCTGAAACTTTCGCAAGTTTGTTTGGTAACATTGTGAAAGTTTTTGTATTTTATGGAACTCTCTAAGGTGAGAGCATATCCAATGCCATACAGGCTGTAGCCAGTTAAGTCACGTTCCATTTAAAGCGATCTGTTATTTACTTGCTCGCCGTATCTCTACTCACTTGTTTCTCTTACTCTTGTAGTTTGCTCTACAGGGATTTGCATTTTAGTATGAACCGAATATTAGAACTTCAGATTCGGTAATCATCTGAGATCAAGGACCTCGCTTGCAAACAGTCTTTCTTCCAGACTCCATAGATTTTTAGTACTCGAATTTTGCGTCATTTCTGTATTTGGTAAAATATAAAAAAACTTCATTCTCAACTCTCCTAAGATCATTTTGAAAGTTCTGAAACTGTCCAACATTTGTTTGTTGATTGGGAAGGATTCTATAATAGAGCTCTCTGAGAAGAAAAATCACCAATATTATACAGCCTGCAGACCAATAAACCAGATATATTTTTCAAAGACACAGACGTGGTGCTTCTTATCCAAGGCTTGTTGTTTCTTTTCATTGGGGGTGTTTTTTACGTGGCAGGTCCCAAACCCAGCGCACAACCCTAAGTAGGGAATATTTCGCCTTCTCACTTTAGCTCGCCTTCAAACGGATGTTCTTAGGCTACCCAGAGGATACTTGGTCAAAGACCGGAAGTCGTGAGCTGCTTGAGTCATATGTAAAAGAATTGTTTCTGGCCACTCCCACTTGAATGGCGATCAGAGGCCACGGCGAATATCGCATTCGATGGAACGATGAGCTGTACGAGGTATACGACGACATTGACATAGTTCAGCGAATTAAAAGACAGCGGCTACACTGGCTAGGTCATGTTGTCCGGGTGGATGAAAACACTCCAGCTCTGAAAGTATTCGACGCAATACCCGCCGCGGGAAGCAGAGGAAGAGGAAGACCTCTACTATCGTAAAGTTGTGGTATTTGACGAGATAAATCTAATTTTGAGGTTACCATTCGTTGAAAATGTAGTTGCTTTCCTTATTCACGTCATTTAAAGACAGCCAGACTACATAAATCCCACCACAAGCAACTCCCTATTCCGTACTCCCAAAAAATCTTTATCTCTGCTCGCAAATGTAGAATTTTCGAACATTTATCAGTCCTTCGCCTACTTATACGCCTTATACTTGTATAATATGTAATCTATTTTGTATTTCTAATAAATGTGTAAAAACAAAGTCACTTCAAGGAGCTAATGAATGCATAAAGTCGGCTATTTGCATACTAATATCTATGCATGTATGCGCTTGTATCTTGACGTTATGTAAATTCCCTTTTTGCGGCAGGAAACTCCACTTCGTGGCCTCTTTTTCGCGGCAGCTTCGATCGAACTCTCCTGCTTTGGCTAATGTTTGCATTTGCATTTCTCCACGCCATCTCTCGATATCAGAGTATCAACAGTACCAACAGTTTCCATTGGCGACACATTTATGTATATTGTTGGAAGAATCTCCACCTCTGCCCCCTTATTTGGTCTCACGAAAACAGCAGCGACACCGCAGTAAATTTGCTTGTTTTTCGTCTACCTTATTTCTTCTTATGATTTCCTCACTCATTTGCGCCGGCTGTTGTTTGCTTGGAACACTCTGCCACACCTTCCTCACTCTTCTTGTCAACGGATCGCTCAACAATCAACATATCAAGCGCCAAGTAGCACCCGCCACCCTTGCAGGTAGTGTGGAGCCGAGTCAACGCCGCCACCTTTATGTAAATATTGGTTCCTTCATTGCTCCCATTAGTCCCTCCTACACTGCAACAAGAGCGGCGGCGTAGTTTGTAGTTTTTAATTTACTTTTCTTTTTCTCTACTATTTTTTTCTTGTTTTGGTCTCACTCCCCCTTCTCTAATTTAATTAGCGCACACTAGCTACAACTGCGAAATTTTGTCCCTGAAAATGTGTGAAATGAAATGTTTTGCCGCAAATGAGTTACGAGGTTGACGTTGTGCTGCAGTAATTTCGAGTTTATGTGGACTTGGGGGCAATCAGCAAGAAACATATTGCGAAGGCAAGTAAGTGATTTCTTGATAGTTGGCGGATACGAAGTGTGTGTAGGGGGAACATATTGAAGTTGTTTGTTAATTACTCACTCTTCTTTGAGGTTTCTGTGCTTCTATTTTGCTTAGTTTGGTCACGTTTTATGAAGAGCAAACAGCTACGAACTTAAGTAGTTCTAGTCGGTTCTTAATATTTAGCATTTCCGGAATTAGGAGTGAGGAGCGTCCAAATGGGTTGAAAACTACTAATGTGAGTAGCGTCTAACAGGCTTGAGTTCTGTGACTAATGGTCGAGAAACTCTAAATTAAGCGACATTGTTGTCCATCGTTTTCTTTCAGTAAGAAAATCATATACGAGAGTTATCCTAAGAAATTTCCGGGTTGGTTGCGTAAAATAAGAGGTTATGACTTTGTAAAATTGTTATCATTTGAAACCAGACGCATTATGAGATTAATCCAGCGGTCTAAAAGATCTTAAGCAGACTGTATCATGAAAATACCGAGTCCAAAATAAACCTTTTTCAGGAAGGAAATCATAAGCGCGAGTTATCCTTAGAAAGTTCCGATTTGGTAACAGGAAATTTAACCTCTAATTTAAAAAAGTAAAATTGTTATCCTTTGAAACCGGACGGATCAATTGAATCTTTCGCAGACTATTTCATGAATATACCGAGTCCAAAGGATCTGTATAACCGCAACATTTCGGCAAAATTCAATTTTATTCAGTACCTAGTTGTCGAGAAACTAGGATGACTTTATCATCCATAGTATTTTTTTTTTTTTTTTTTGAAGAAAATCGTAAGTTAGAGTGCTCTTTTGAAATTTGGTACAGAAAACTAGAGGTTATGAGTTCGTACAGTCATTAGCCTTTGCAATCAAATGGATCAAGAGTTTAATCCATCGGCCCTGTGGATCTTTATCAGGCGGCATCACAAAGATATCGAGTCCAAAACAAACCAAAACGCTGTGGAGCCAAAACGGACGCGGATTTATCTCATCTTGGTTCCCTAAACTAGTTGAAGATGGATGATCAATGTCCATAAAATATCGATATGCTTTAGTTTAAGGGGTTATCCTCTGGTGAATTTCAAAATTAAATAAAAAATTTTATATTTATGTTATTACATATTGGAGATGTAAGAGTTTTAATAATGATTCCAACTTTTGAAGCCACTCGAAATCTAGTGCTTCGAATCGAAGTTAATAACTCTTAACTGTATTCATCTGTCGGAAGGTGAATGGCTGTGAAAGTGGCTGTCAGACTCAGAGAATCTTGGTTCCTAAAAGAATACATATCTGAACACACGGATATCCGCACACATTTTGACTTCATACCGGATCGTTTAAATCATGGAGTCGCCAAACCGAACTCTGGCGGCTCCTTCTTTGCCCATATACCGACGAGAGAGTATGGATGGGAAGAAGCCATTGGATCAGAGGGGTAGTGAACTGCCTTACGGATGGATTAAAGTTTGAGAGGAAGGTTGGTGGAAGTGAGAGCGCCTTCAAAACTTCAAACGCTTCAGACTTCCTGATTAAAAGTAGCAGTAGATATGTTGCTCCGGAGTGTAACCGCTTCAGAGAAGTGACCATTCACTCAAATAGCAGAGTGCCGATCCTATCCTTGAACTCATTTACAGCGCGTTGAGTGTTGTTTGAGGAGTGTCTAACCTCGCTATCAAAATCTTCTAGCGTTTTTGTGATAAAACTGGGTGCCGGGCCATAGCGGAATCGCAAATAGTTGTAAAGCTGATGAGCTAGCAAGGAAAGAATTCCTAGAACCGCTATCGGTAGATTGGGAGCGGGTGGGTGCTCCCGTATCTTCTTACTACTACTAGATAGCTGGGCTTCGCGAAATCTTAGCCAGTTCTGGGCCACCCACCATCGGTACATGGGGTGTCGCAAAAGCCTTTTGGCATAAGATTGATCTCAGGAAATCTAGTGATCTCTTTTCCCTCTGTAAGGCTAGCCTATCCCTAGTTGTGGGGCTTTTAATAGGCCATTGCCCTGGCGTCCATGCTTTAAGGTTACCAGAAGGTGGAAGAAAGTGAAGTGAAAACAACTCAACACCTCGTTCTTGACTGTCCCACATTTGGAAGGTCAAGGCTGGGCACTTGGAAGCGCATACCTTCAGACATCAAACCGAACTGGCGGCAGTTGAAATTAAACGCCTATATGAATTTGTATTGGCTACTAAGTGTTTTGCTAATGTACAAGTTCGAACAGAGGAGTTCTTCTTTTCTATGGCTTCACAAAGGACTACATATAGCAATCCACGTACGAACGCTCTAGATCGGCCCTCTAACCTAACTCATCTGCAGCAATAATTAATTGTTTAGGAGCCAGTGTAGCAGCTGTCTATCGTAATCCATAACATACTTACAGTGGTCGTCATCATAAGGGGTGTCTCTCATTAGAGATTGAGTGTGTTTTTTTTTAAGTGGCGGGTTTCAACTCCAGCGCACAACTCCAGAGAGGAATGATTCGTCTTCTCACTTTAGCTCGCCTTTAAACGGATATTTGGGGACACTTGGTCTAAAACCGGAAGTCGTGAACGGCTTAAGCCTTATGTAAAGGAATCGTTTCTTGCCACTCCAAAGTGAATGGAGCACAGAGAACTTTCCTCACTTGTGTGAACTTTTATACATGGCTTCATCCTCCAAACTTTGAAGACTAGTAGACTTAAATCTAATCTAACCTATAAAAATTTGCTGCCATAGAACATTCATATCTACCCTAAAGTAGCAAGTATTGAAATTCGAAAAGTTATTGCTCTAAATCTTTTGTTACTTAGTCCAAGAAGTAACTAAAAACTCAAATAATAATCGCTTCTTAAAATTTTGACAGCTCTTTTTGAAAGCGTAAAATGAAGTAATAACATGAAAATACCGGTTGGAGGTCAATTAACTGCTACAACTCAGTTACTGCCTGCTTTAAACTCGGTTATTAAATATACTTAAGCCATATTTTGCTTTCAAATCTCTTTCGGTGCTTAGCTTTATTTCACATTTCATACAGCTTTCCATATAATTTTATGAACATTTTGGCTTTCTACTTTAACTGGTGGGTTATTATTTCATCTTTATGACTCAAACGTGTATATGTAACATATGTATAATATGTACATGTGTATATAGATAATTTTACATAAGTGAGACTCAGCGCTGCAGCGGTAATTTAATTATTTACGCAAGACTTTTAGAATGCAAGCTAATTCCTAGATAAGTCTGGACATATGCGCATACTTACATACATACGAATACACGTTCTTGGTTTTTGGTATGCATTTTTTATTTATATATTTTTATATACTTTATGTAATAAAGCAATACACAGAGATTATATATAATAAAATCTGCTTAGCAATTCATCTGCATACGAGGGTAGTTTGATATATATGTGAAGTTAAAAAAGTATTGCTACGACACAAGTGAAACAATCTTTTCGGTCTTCCAATGTTTAGAATAACTAGGAGCCAGAAAGATTGACCGTCTTCCAGTACTTCGTTGCGACTTTATAAAATACCATACACTTTTTATAAGCATCGACTGGGTTGGCGTTCAGTACCTTTCATTGCATGACTTTTAATGGCTTCAATGGAGTCATGACGCATTTCCCGAAGCGAATTTTTCGGTACAGTTGTTAGCCTTCGCAACCATATGGGCCAGAGATTAATTCATGGGTCTGGTGGATCTTTAGGTGAGGCTACATCATGAAGATATCGAGTCCAAAACAAACAAAGCCGAAATGGATCCGAATTTATCTCATCTTGATTCCCGAAGTTTTTAGTTTTAAATACAGGAAAAAATCACAAGAGCCAAATTCACCAAATACAGTGGCTGAGCGATGACTCTTTTTTCGTGTTCGGCCAAACAGTATGTCACAATCAAACAGGATTTGACAGCACTTTTTTTAGGTAAAAATAATCAAAAATTTTCTGGCCACAAATCTTACCGTTGACGACATATTGCTTCATGTAGATGCTTCGAAATGGCTTGATTACCTTATTGACTACTGTGGAGTGAACCACACCACGGAGATCAAAGTAAACGAGCTCACCTTGTTTCTAACCGATTTTGACGTTGTTTCTTAAGTTTCGACTCATAATCGTAGTGCTATTCGCTAGATTGTTGGACTGTTTCAACGTCATACTCATATACATACATAAAGGCTGATCCAAGTAGGGGTTCTTTTTTCAATAGCTAGATCACGCGTGAGTCGTGCCAAGCTGTCATGTTATTTTTCTTCAGTATAGTTTGACATTTCATCACGGAAAGACTTACACCTGAATAACGTTTACAAATCTTTCAACTTTATTACGAAAACTCAAGTTCTGTAAAGAATGTATTTCGCGCGCTTCGCTCAACTTATGGTCAACATAATCGGCCTACTGAACGTACTATTCGCAACGCCATCACCCATCTCGAGACCTAGCATTCTTTATTGGATACTATTCGACCGAATAGACCACGTTCAGCACGCAGTGAAGAAAATATAGCAGGCGTAGCTGAGAATGTACACGAAGACCGTGTCTAGTCGATTATGCGCCGTTCGTAGGAACTCGGACTGACACATGGAATGATTTGGTGCATTTTACGTCGAGATCTTAAATTGAAAGCGTAAAAAATTCTGCTTGTGCAAAAACTGAAGCTCCTTGACCTTCCTAAGCAACATCGTTTCGCTGTATGGGCTCTTGAAAAGTTCTAAGAAAAGCCGACGTTGTCGTGCCAAATTTTGTTCAGCGATGAGGCCGATTTCTGGCTCAATAGGTATGTAAACAAAAAAAAATTGCCGCATTTGGAACGAAGAGCCGCCTGAAGAGATTCAAGAGCTGCCATTTCATACAGAAATAACAACAGTTTGGTTTAGTTTGAAGGTCGGCGGATTCTTCGGTCAATATTTCTTCAAAAATAATGCCATGGAGAACGTAGCCGTCAATGGCAACCGTTATCGCGCCATGATAACCGACTATTTGATGCCTAAAAGTGATGTTCGTGATCTTGCCGACATTTAGTTTCAACATAACGGTACTTCCCACACATCGCATCAATCAATGGATTTATTGAGAGAACACTTAGGCCGGCAGATAATTTCATGTTTTGGGCCGATCTATTGCCCACCACGGTCGTGTATATCCCATCTTTAAACTTTTTCGTGTATCATTCGCTAGTTACCAGTCGAAATGCTAAAAGTTATCGTAAATTGAACTCAACGCATGGACCATCTGAGACGCAGCCCCGGCTAACGTTTGAAAGAGATAATCTGCAAAAAATAAATGTCAAAGAATGTTCTTTCAAATGATAATAAATATTCCATATAAGATTTGAAGTTTCTGTTTATTTTCTTTTAAGGAAAGAACCTCGAAATGGATCACCCTTTCGTTGTAGTTTAGTTGTAGCGGAAGAGCCATCAAATTGGTTGTCAAAGGTGGCAGACATATTTGATACTTATGTTACAAGACCTGAAATTCTATAGAGACCTCCTTCATTCAGGAAAAGTTTTCGTCTTTTGTGGTTAACATGATGAAGTCATTATTGATCCAAATTGGATTAAGATTCCGCGACCTTTTGATTTCCCATGTCTATATGAATTGTTTAAGTTGTACCATAAAACCTTACAGCGTCAGAAACCTAACCTTTGTTTGGTCGAATTTGCAGTTATAGAGAGTGAGTTTCGACCCTGCTAGATTGCTTATTGTTCTACATCAGAGCTGTTGAAACCATCATTCGGAGCATTATGTGCAAGATAAAGCCATCTGTTCCAAGTTGCCTTCTTTGCAATTTCCCATTTTTATTTTATAAATATGCGATGAGTCATATTTTGCTGAGTTATACAACAACTCTTCTATAACCGCGTAATCGGTGTCTACGCCAATAAAGAAGAAGAGCATACAACCACCGTGTAAATATACTATGCATTTCTGTTAGAAACTTTTAAAATACCTTGAACTAATGACACTAGATATGTTAATACTTGTAGATTAAAGCAACAACAATATTAAATATTGAAGCCAAGTTTAGAAGCGTTCTCGCGTATTTAATTTCATGTTACGTATTCTTTATTATTATTTTCCCCGAAGACCAAGGTATTTAACTGATGAAATCAAGTCTTTAATTTGTTGCTGCTGTTTGCTTTGTAAGAAGACTTTGTGGTTAGCTGGCAGTAAGCCATAATTAGTCATATTATGTACACGGCCGCGGTTTTTGCTTGCAGAAATCTTTTTCTCCTTGTTTTTCGTTCATTTGATCTTCCGCCTAATTTTTTTCTTCGCAGATAAAGATTTCGCTTAACCAAATTGAATCTAATTGGTACTTTTTAGAGTAGGAAATTTGAAGAGCTTGTGGTTTCTTGGAAAATCGCGTATTTTGAATATGTGTTTTTTTAGTATATTAGCATGAAAAAAAAATTTTGTTTTTGTGCTCTTATAAGATATTTATATTAAAGTTTTTTTTCTGTTTGTTTCATGTTTCTGTTTAAATCAGTTCCTAATCAAAATGAAATCCTTATCAAAAGCTTCGTAAAAAATACTTGACATAAGAAATTGTCCAAACCACTTTCATGCTGTAATTCCTGAGCGTAAAAAGTCTTTAAGTAAGTCGTTAAGTCCTTGAGAGTGATTGTAGCATAGCTCAGCAAACTAAATTTAGAGGTATTAACGGTATATACTAACAGTTACTATCTTACTCTTTAGAGTTTCAAATTGACTCTACATATATAATGAAAATATAATTATATACATAAGTAAGCCCAGTATCTGAAGAAACCAGAAGATGCAATACTTGGAAACACGCTCCTGGCTATATTTTTCGAAAATCCCGAAATTTCGGGATTCATAAAATCATTCTCATTAATGGAAAATTCCATTTTCACAGATCCTAATAAAATACGGTAGTAAAATTTTGCAATCCCGAAATTACGGGATTTATGAAACCACCCATACGAATAAAAACTTATAGTTTTAAGTATATCGAGAAAAAAAAGAAAAATTTTTCAATCCCGAAATTCCGGGATTCATAAAATCATCCCCATTAATGGAAAATTTCGTTTTCATGGACCCTGAAGAAATACGATAGCAAAATTTTAGATTATAAAATTACCAACTCAGATAAAAAATTATAATTTTAAGCATATCGAAGAAACACAGTAACAAAAATTTGCAATCCCAAAATTACGGGATTCATGAAATCACCCAAACGAATAAAACCTTAAGCATAACGAAGAAATACAGCAACAAAAATTTGCAATCCCGAAATTTCGGGATTAATAAAATCATTAATACTCACAAAAATACATGTATATTTAGCATTCCAAAGAAATATGGTAGTAAAACATTGCAATCCCGAAATAATACCGAAAAACTATAGTATATGTTAAAAATAAAAAATTTAGTTTTAATCATACCGAAAAGACAATTTCATTTTTATGGATCATAAAAAATATAATTTTGCAATCCCGATATCACGGTATTAATAAAATCACAAATACTGATAAAAAAAATTAAAATTTTAAGCATACCGAAGAAATGCAGTAGAAAAATTTTGCAATCCCGAAATTTCGGGATTCAGAAAACCACAAATATAGATAAAAAATATAGTTTTAAGCACCTCGAAGAAAAACGGCAGTAAAATCTTTAAATCCCGAAATTATCCCGAAAAATTTAGATGAAAAATTTTCAATACCGAAATTTCGGGACTCATAACTTTAAACAAACATATAAAAATTATAGTTTTAAGTATATTGCTGAAACGGATTAGTAAATTTTGCAATCCTGAAATTTCGGGATTTATAAATCATTAGCATTAATAAAGCTAAAATTAGTTCATTTACATAGCTCAATACATACAATTATTATCAAGCATATACATATGTATAAGTATCTGTTTAAGATTAACCTAACTAAATCTGTTTAGGGTCAACCCTTTCATCCAATTTCTAATATCTTTTGTATGTTTTTTTCATCTTACAAATTTTATTGTAATCACGAACCTATTTCTGGTTTATTTATAGACTCTTCATTTCATTTGTTTTTCATTTTATTTGCGTTTATTTAAATTGCATTTGACAGCAAACGCTTAACAAAGAATATATGACGAGCCCACACACGCACACACATCCATACATGTATGAATAAGCCGTTGATGCTTGCTCCCACAACTTTGGTTTTATAAATATTTACACACATATACATACATATGCATTAGTCCGTATAACAATAAAATCGTTCAATCTCAATTGTGCGATTATTGCAAGCGTAGCGCTCGAGCCATGCTTGATCAACTGGACCGGGTGACACGCGCTGCTGCCAGGGACACATATACGCCTCTGTGTATATGTATGTGTGTTTGTGCATGAGCAAGCGGGGTTTCACGCAAATTTGTTTGCTTTGATTGGTTTTTATTAATTTTGCCTTTGTGTGTGTTGTGTGTGTTCAAGCCGTTGAGATGCTGCGGGTAACGCCGACGAACAGCTGAACGGACAGTTCACTTGCCTTGCCTTTATAGTTTATCTGAAAGCGTATGTATGGAGACTGTGGGCGTTCCACCACAGCTTTGTGCACCGAATTTATTACTCTATTTTAATTCATTTGCATAGTATCTTCGCGCTCAGCAGCGAGCGTCTTTTGTCTGGCAACAAAGTAATTGAATTTCTGGATATTTTTATGCTACACATTCATAATTGTTTGGATTTCAACGCTTTTTTATTGAGCTTCACATGTGTTTATGTTCGTATGTCCGTCTTTCTATTATTGGACAATGTCACCGTTAAGTTATTTGATTTCTTCGCTCACGCGTCTGCCTGACCCCGCTCTGCCAGCTTGGCGTTTGGCGCTTGCTATGTTCGTTTCTAACTCGAGTTGATTAAATTTTAGCGACTTTTTCGGCAACTCGTTGGCCTTGGTCGCTTCTTTGGCGACGCTTGGTTGCAAGTGTTTCTGCTTTGAATCGAAAATATTTGAGAGCGTTAAGTGGTAATGATTATAATGCAATTGTGTTAATGGATTCGATAAGTTTTTAATTTATGTGCATTATTTGGTGCCACAGGGGGCCTGTCGATGCCATATTTGGAGCTAGGGAAGTGCATGAAACGCAAAAAAATTAACTGGAAAAAACCTTAGCCCAACTTACTTGAACTGAACCAAACTGAACTGAACTCAACTCAACTCAACTCAACTCAACTCAACTCAACTCAACTCAAATCAACTCAACTCAACTCAACTCAACTCAACTCAATTCAACTCAACTCAACTCAACTCAAATCAACTCAACTCAATTCAACTTAACAACTTAACTGAAAAAGACCTGAGCTCAAGTTACATGAAATCCCAATTCAGATCAAATTACTTGAAGACTTAACTCAACTAAACTCAGCTCAACTGAAATTAACTAAACAGAACTCACAACTCAACTCAGCACAACACAACTCAACTGAGTTCGTTTCCTACAAACTGCGGACTTGACTTTCTTTTTTTCTTCTTTAGGTGAAAAGAAATCGTTTGTTAATCCAATAGAAGGATTTAGTAATATATTACAGTGCGATTGGCTTAACCTCACGGACCGAATTTTCACCTCCGAATCGCTGCTAAATCGTAACAAAATCGATCCATTTTTGAAGCATATGGTTACTGGTTCTGAAAAGTGAGTAACTTACGACAAAGTAAAGCGAATGCGGTCGTGGTCGTATACTGTCAAAAAGTGGACAGTCTAAAAGAAGTAATCGCCCAGGAGCGACCAGCTCTGGCTGGAGTTAGATGAATTAGGTTTCATCAGTCCGTGTTACATACATCGATGTGAGACTCGCCAAAAAGTCAGAGAGTATGGTTAGGGGTTCTTTTGCATTCGACTTATGGTCACCAAGATTTTAGAAAGTGGTAAAAAACCGGTTCGACAGATGATTTGATTCTTGTTTTCGACAGAAAACTCTCCAAGAGAAATCATAGAGCATTGGATGCTGGTTTTGGTGACTGCTCTACATCCTTCAATAGTGACGGTAAAAGGATTTGTAACCTTGTTTTACTGTTTTCGAATGTTGGTGTGTGATAAGAAAATCCCAGGATCCGTGAAAAACTTTAACACAGAGGATAACGTGAGAAAAGTACACGATCTCCTATTGGCAGAGAGATAGCTGGCACAGTCGCCTTCAAAATATAGCATATGATATATCCTGCATGAAATACTGGTCGTTAGAAAGCTGTCGGCTTGTCCTGAGTACAAGCGCAACCGTGAAAATACTTCACAGTCGCACAATCCTGTTTGAGCATAATCTGGACTGGTCTGAAAATCGAAAGAATGCGAACTTGGTCCAAAGGAGCATAGTGCTGTCCTTTAAGCGATTCATTAGGACTTACATCGACTACTTGAAGCTGGTTGCAACGTTCATATGGCTCCACTATGCACCGGCTCATATCGCCGCCGTCACCACAGCTAATTTGGTGGACTTAGGCTACGAACTGCCGACTCATCCACCGATTTCTTTTATTTTCTTTGGTTTATTTTTGTTCTCAAACCTGAAAAAGTTACTCGGAAGATAGAAATTTGAGTCGAAAGAGGAGGTTATCGTCGCTACATTAAGTTTGCCACGAAATTTATATCACCGAGCCGATAAGGCATGTTCTTTTGTCAGTACATACAAGTATACCATTTACGAAATAGTTCCTCAGTTTTTAAAGTATCATTGTGAAATTTTTCTGACGTCCTTTTCTTTCCAAAAATCTGCTAATTTATTGAAACTGTTGACATTGGTCCACCATAGCATAAAGATAGTAAAATTGAGGCTTTGCACTGCAACCTATGGTCTACTGTATCGCATGTGGTCACAAAGGTCCAGCATCCTGAACAATTCCAAGAGCCTGCTGTGTGATCATTTCCTTAAATCTTGCAAGGTTGTACCCTCCCAGAAGTAGCTTGGCATGGCGCGTTTCTGCTTCCTGCTGCCAATGTTATTCTCTCCCCACTCTCTCATCCATGCAGGACAGCACCTTTATAGTGTGGAACTCCACTGCAATGCATAGTTCTGGTCCCATCAGCCTGGACGCTGCAGCAGAGCGGGCTAACTCGTCGGCCAGCGCATTGTCGCCTACCCCGATACCCAGATTAGGTGTACCCGGTTGCACACTGATAGGCGGTTCAGCCTTATAGCAAATACTTCTGCTTGAAAGATCGGAAAATGTGCCATTAGTATGGATAGTTTGCTATGCAGTCCCGCAATGCCCCGGAGGAGTCTAAATCATTCTGTATATTTAAAAGCTGAAGATTGAGTAAGAGTTAACTCTATATTACACTCTCACTAATAAAATGATTTTATTATTGCGAAAATCTTATCTTTATGAATTTCCCTAGCATTTCGCTATGTTATGAGCTCATATTACATTTAATCTTACCACTTGAAGCTTATCCCGCGCGGATTCATCTAAATACCAACGCAGTGGCGCTTGTCATGCCTTTATCACCCAAGTTAATGCAATTTCTTTATCTTATGCAACTATTTATTGCCCTGCTTGCCCTTGCACTGCACCACTGCATTTCTGCTGATGCTCTTGCGCCACTACCTATCTTTTCCATAATTTTTCATTTCGTGAGGATATACGCAATCACGTCGCAAAATTGCGCTACAACAACATACTCCCTTTTTATGTTGAAATATATATAAAATTTTTATTACAGCCATTGCTTGCCACCAGCGCGTCCTTCAACTCTGAATTCAAGACGTTAAAGCGTTCCGCTATTATCTTTTTCCCACTGCACACACGCAACGGAAGCGGATGTCGTGGGCATCTGGTTGCGCGCACACATACATATATAAATACACATCTATCGCATCTTTACCGTTGCGCATTGGATAAAATGTCAAATGTTGCTTGTCATTCGAGTTTGAGAACTTTTCCCTTGTCGCTGCGCCCACTTAACAAGCGCTGTCCTCTTAGCTGCCCAAAACTGCAACTTGAGTTGGTAAGATGATCGGAGCAGCTTCCGCCACACGGTTCGCTACACGACATGCACATACATAGTACATATATATAATATTATCACATATACATATGTAAAACTCTACTACCAACTCAAGTAAAACTTAATATAGCTTCATGGCAGTGCACTTAAATTCGCACAAAATCTTGCAAGATTATTCTTTTATGTAGAATGTGGTATATCCATATAACCTGCTTTAACTTTTGGTCTCGGCAACGCGTTAGCTTGCGTTCTTCATATCCACTACATATACATATGTTTGCGTAGATATGTAACAGTGGATATGCATATATTAGGGTGGTTAAAAAAATTTTGATTTTTTTCTCTTCATTCGACGAAAGTTTCTTTCCAACGAGCATTTTTTTGAGATCTGCGAACAAGAATTAGTTGCTGGGGACCAAAAAACGGTGGATGCGGAGGCCATTCGAGCCCCAATTAAAGGATTTGAGCCATCGATTTCACTGGCTATGGGCTGTCGCTGTTGATGGTCCTTCTTTCTTTAACGTAGACAATAAAAATTATTCCACGCTCATCCCAAAACACAGTCATAACCATGCCAACTGAGCGTTTTTCCAAGCTTTGGAACGAGTTCATCGTGTGCAGTCCACTCCGATGACTATCAATTGGACTTCGGAATGAAATGATGGAGCCATGTTTCATCCATTGCACATATCGACACTTAAACTCGGATTTATTACGTTGCAATGTCTCCAAACCCTGCTCCGAATCATTAGCTCGTCTTCGTTTTTGGTTAATAGTGAACTCGCGTGGCACCCACTTTGTACAGTGCTTTCTCATACCCAAATATTCGCGAAAAATATGATGTTCACGTACAGTTCATGCCTTTAGGACACCTGCTATCTCGAATAACTTCACTTGACGGTCTTCTAAAATTACTTTATAGGTTTTTTTCTTTAGTTTTCATCGTCTTCGGTACTCATTTCATTAAGTCTTAACTTAGCATACCAACCTTTGTGGTTGATTTTCCTACGGCAGTGTCCGAAAAATCGTCATCAAGCCAAGCTTTTGCTTTAACTGTATTTTTTGCCTTCAAAACGCAATATTTTAACAACACATTAATTTCTTTTTGTCCATTTTTTTACAATAACAAAAGTCGCTTCACTCAAAATTACATGATTCACAAACTAATGAGACGACAGCTGTCAAATTTATACACCTGCTTTTGAAGCTAATGCCATGTTCAGACCAACACTTCATCTCACGATTTCGGCTGTTGAGTGACTTATCCCACTATTCTTACAAATTTATTATACAAAAATGACGGGTCCAAATCACTTCATTGAAATGATTTGAAACTGATCCACGCTAAATCTCTCTGTGCGACTCTGATTTTGCGCCATCTACTTGTCAGCATTGGAAATCTGTCACAGCTGATTTAGACACTACAAAGGAGAAAAATGTAAACAAACAAATTTTTTTTAAAGCAATAAATCTAATTTCACCTGAAAATCGATTTAAAAAAGGAAAAAATGCATCGTATATAGAACATATTTAAAAAAAGACGGTTTTTTTTCAAAATACTATATGGCAATATTTTCTCTTGATAAATACTAAGCAATGTGAATTCTTGAATGACGATAACAGCTGTTTTGTGATCTTTCTAACGGAAGTGAGAACGGGCTGATTAGTGAAATGTAATCTAATCCCTTTAAATTTTCAGTCTGAACACGATATTAGAGCTAAAAATCATATGGATTTAATTCTAGTGGCGCCATCTATGTACCAGGCCGGAACTTTTCATTAATCTGGTACATAAAATTGAGCTTTTTCTAAACTACAAGGCAGAATAGTATTACCTTTTCAGAAAGATAAGAATTCCAAAATTTTTTTCTTAAGCACCCTAATGTTAATATGTATGTACACTAGCATTTTGCTCTGAAATTAGATTTAGACATTTAACACGTTCGGATATGTCTTCATTGTAATACAACAACAACCACAATAACAGATTTTTCCAGCATCACCTAGTTCTGCTTTGTGGTTACATCAATTACTCATCAGCGGTACGTGCCTGAAGCGGTAACCGGTTACTATTCGAGTGGGTTGCTTCCTACATATTCTTATACAGCTGAACTTTCATAACTCGAACTTCTACAACACGAAGTTTTCCATAAGTTGTCTCTCGAAATGGCAATAAAAGTAAAATTTCATACAAATTTCATTTCATAACTCGAAGTCCACATAGATTTTGAAGAATAAATTAAGAATTTTAAAATTATGAACAAAGTCTTACTATCGTTTTAAATTTGAATTATCTATATTTCGACATTGGAAACGTCAAATACCATTCGGAAAGTGACAGATATTCATTAAAAAGTCTAAAATTTACGAAATGGGTCGCTATTCGGTAGACGAAAACTGGGAAATATTGAAAACTTTTTTCCATAGTTCGTTTGACCGAGGATGGTAAATTTTACCGCAAAATCATCTTTTCGGACGAGGCTCATTTCCACCTCGATGGTTACGTTAACAAGCAGAATTGTCGTATTTGGGGCACAGAAAATCCACACGTAATCGTCGAGAAGCCAATGCACCCAGCACGAATCACTGTATGGTGCGGATTTTGGTCTGGTGGAATCGTCGGCCCATTTTTCTTCGAAAATGAAGAAGGAACCGCCTAACTATCAATGAGCGATATCGCGCAATGTTAACCGAATTTTTCTTCAAGCAAATGGAAGAGGAAGACTTGGACAAGATTTGGTTCCAGCA
The DNA here is from genome assembly GCA_027475135.1 of Bactrocera correcta. Classification (NCBI taxonomy): domain Eukaryota; kingdom Metazoa; phylum Arthropoda; class Insecta; order Diptera; family Tephritidae; genus Bactrocera; species Bactrocera correcta. Next base: position 82,088,030 of record CM050326.1, read on the forward strand.
GGACGGCGCTACGTGCCATACAGCAAGATCTACACTCTTTTACGCTCTATCTTCGAATTTAAAATTTTACATGGCCCACCCTTTATTTATCTCACCTTGCTGAAGTCGAAAAAGAACCAAGCAATGTATCCGTACAAAACTTTGTCCGAAGAGTTCTTTTGAGGTGTGCCGAATTCGAGTCATTATCTTAGGTGCATTTTATAATTTCTGTTGGTATTTCAGCTCTGCTTGCTAACAAAACATCGAGACTTATATTATTCTAAACTACTTTCTGCAAGGCGAATCGAACAAACTACTAGTATTATTGTAAAGAGATAATAGTAGCCGATTATTTCACTCTAATGACGACTCTGCTTTAGTTGAAACCTACCGATTAAGATGGTTGATGGAATAATTCAAATATAGCGAACTGAGAAGTGGCGCATCGAAGCCAATGTAGGTAAAGTTTACAGCACAAGCTTGTCCAACTTATCAAAATCTATTGAAGGCATTTGTGCTTTAGAATCTGAAGTAACTAAATTAAAATACAAATAAAAAAATTCAGGCATCAATTAATCAAAGACCAAAATGTTTCATATTGCTTAAACAAACCTTTGGCCATTCTAAATATGGTCAACTAGTTCATAGTGAGGTTTCTGGAATTCTCGTTCAAGAGTTAAGCCGAACTAATGTCGGTTGACTTGATGGTGTTAAGTCTTTGAAGAATTACCGAAATGACCTCAAAAACTAAAAAGAGAGAAATCATTCTCAAATCTATTTATATATTCTTCTATCAAATCCATTTATAGATATCTCCCCTTTGCACTTTCATCTGCATTTCCATTTGTATACTCATTCGTACCGCGCGAGATATTATCAGCAAACCAGGTATTAGCAAATGGAAGGTAATTTATTACCCTTCTTCTGTGTGTTTAGCGCGACTTTTTTAGCACTCGCTCTTTAGTGACGGCATTCCGCGAATTGTAAACACGCGTTGAATTTCGCAAAGCGTAAAGCCACATAAATGCAATGGATGCATTGCGTTTACAATACGAATGTGTGGATATGCAATGCGTCGCCTCTGTTTGGATGCACCGCAAATGCTCATATGACTACAGTGTGGCGTGAAAGTATGTGTATTTAAGTAATTTATTAGCCTGGAAAATATTATAAAAAATGAGAGAATGTAAAATTGCATAAAATTTTTGTAAAGGAATTTAAAAATATATCCAGCGTTCCTATTGGGGAAAAACTATCATTCGCCAAAGACACGAATAGCTGCTAATCACTTGGTGTCAGTTTTGGACAATAAGGCGGATGCTTCAGAAACTCCCAACCGAGCTACCGGAGTTTCTGCCGAGTCGATTTGCCGAATCACAGCATAGTTCCGAATTACGGCTTTGACCGTAGGGTACCGCTGGGCTATCTTTTGTGGGTTTATGTGTAGTCACTTGGCAACGCAAATACATCTGAGATGATTGACAACTTGAAAGAGACTATTACATATTACTGATGAACGGCACCAATTGCTGCATTAATTGATCGAATATTGTGCCTCTCGGTTGGAATTTATTCGAGTACCTTTTTTTCACTTTTTCTTACTTTCCCTTGCATAAATGCCACCTTAGCTTATTTTTCTCTCTTTTTTTCTTCTTAAACTATTGATTGTATAGCTTTGTAATTTAAGTGTCTTTAGTGGATTTTATGAATAAGCAAGCTTTTACAAAGAGTGTTTAGCCAAAGCAGATGTCATTGTTTACAGTGGGATCAATCAAAGCCACAGCAAAGCAAAGCATGTAACGAAGAAGAAAGAAATAATGGTATTAACCGTTTCTCTCTATCAGCAGTTAATACAGTAAGCTGCTCTCTAATTCGTCTGTAAACTACTTCTCATCATCTATAGTATATTATTCTTTAATGGCAACGCAATAGTTTCGCGCAAACGAGGCATAACAGTTAAACAGTACTGCTTCAAGTTTGACCGGTCGTAAGAAATTAGAAGTACATCACACCTCGATAATCGAAGAAAACTGTCAACATACAATCTGTCAAGTAAGAGCCTGGTCATGTTAATTAAAAAACGAAAAATATTTTATGAAACTTTGATATTTATATATGGGCCATTCCATCAATTGGCGACATGGTTTTGTACCCGTGTTTCTCCGATTTTGACCAAACTTTAGAATATCATAATATAGACCAATAGAAGAATATCTGTTAACTTTTTAGTGGTCAGGCGCGCACTTCAAACTGAGATCAATCAAAAAAATGACTTTTTCTTTTATTTTTTAACGACTTCAAAATTGAGTGAAAAAAATGTTTAAGTTATCCAATTAAATGTAAAAAAATCTCAGCTTTCTGATAAAAATATTTTCAAAACCCAAAAAAATCTTCAAAATCAAAAGAAAGACATTTTTTTCCAAAAACCCGGTTTTTTGTGCTTTTCCCCCAACTATTTTTCAAAATTGACCTTTCCATTCGATTCCTCGTTAAATTTTACATAAGAATCAGTGTTCAAAAATATGGAACTCTGATCCCATGAACAGTAAAACAAAAATGCAAAGTTGTCGCTCAAAATCCAAAAAAAAAACATTATTTTCCCAAAAATGCGGTTTTTTGTGCTTTTCCACCAACTTTTTTTTTAAATTGACATTTCCATTCGATTCCTCGTTAAATTTTACATAAGAATCAGTGTTCAAAAATATGGGACTCTGCTCCCATGAACAGCAAAAAAAATTCAAAGTTGTCATATACTTTGTACACATTACAAATAATGATGCGATTTGGTCAATAATGTATCCAGTCACCACCGGCGTTGGCCGAGGCATGCTTTCTACTATTTTAACGGCGTATTCTAGTGACAATTATCTCCAGATCCGACGAATTATGTAAGACAACTGCTTCAAAATGTATGTGCCACGAAACTTCTGTTTAATATGTATATGCCCACACATTTTCAATAGGGTTTGCATCGGGCGACTCCGATGGCCAATCCAATGTAACGATGCCAGATTGAGTTTTCCACTGCGTACAGAGCTTGCTGCGGTGTTAAGGATCGTTGTCCTCCTGCAGAATCCAATCTTCATTTTATGTGATGAACCATCGTTTGGCAGATGGCAGTAAAGCCATAAAGTTTCGTAGGATATATCTAAACCTTTTGCCATTAATTTTGCTTGTCCTTGCCGCAGTGGTAAAGCAGGATTCCGCGAAAACAGATTCACTATTCTTTTTTCATCTTTTTTGTTCACTTTTTCTATCGAACCACGTTCTGGTAAATCATCGAAATTTTTACTTTACTACCACTTTATATCGCTGTACAAATGCCTTCGACTTTCTCATATATTTAACAGCCGCTGATTGTGACATTTTGGAACCTTTCGAGTCGGGATGCAAAGGAACACAGTCTCATAGGACAACTTTGTTGAAAATGCCTCAAGAACAAAGCTTCCCTCTATAGGCTCGCGAAGGAATTAGAGCGAAATCTTTCTTTGCTCTTACTTGACAGACTGTAACCTTAATTTTTGACCTACTTTGACGTGTTTTTTTTTTCAGCTTGGGCGATGAGCCCACGATATTCGATATATTAATTATTTCCGAGACGTAAGCATAGATCCATTGCCAGTAATTGACATCCTGGTAGTCGGAAAGCATTGTTTCGCAGGCATTAACGCGACGCTGTTCTTCGAGAAAAGTTAGTGATTTTGGAATCAATCGTGTTTTTCTTTTCTTATACCCAAATGATCTTTCAAAATGGTTTTCACTGATGCTTCCGATATTCCAACGATGCCAGTCGTTAATCGTCGATTCTCAAACACCAGTCATTTTATTGTTGATCAGCAGTTGATGTTGAGGGCCGTACTGGACGTGATTAGTCGTCAACGCGTTCTTGACCCTCTTTGAATAAAATATACCAATTTAAAACACTTTCTCGCGACAAACAATTATCACCGAAATGTGTAACGTGTCGACACCGGAAATGTGAATCCGCATAAAAAATTTAATGGAAGTTCTTTGTTGATTAATTTCACGCATCGTAAAAATCGCCGATTGCACTTTATGTACTTCAGAAAGACAAGCGTATCTTAACACTAATGATTTTTTTGATGTGACATTTGGCGCAGATGTCACTGACAGTCTTACCAACTTAGAAAGAAAATACTTCGATGAATGAGTTTAAAAAGAAACGAAGAATTAAAAGTGTTTTCCCACAGTATAAGATTGAAATCGCCGGACTACCGGAACTGTTTTACCAAGACAACGCATCGTGTAACAAGTCAGTAAAAACTATAGAAAAATATATATGAATAAGCTTCGAATTGGTCTCACCGACTTTATCCTGTTCTTAGATCTCACAGCTCGGTGGAAAAAAATGTTCTTCAAATATTTTTAAGAGAGGCCTTAGGTTCGACAATGTGTAGCGAGGTGAGAGTGAACTAGCTGAGCGGTCGACAATAATTCGTAATGTTTCGAAGTAAATTTTCTCAAGAATTAAAGGTGGTGTCCTCTACCCGTTGCTGTTTAACCTCTACATTTTTAAACTCCCTCCACCACAAGAGGAAATTTCTATCAGCCCGTACGCTGATGATTGCAAGATAATGTCGGGCAAAGGAATCGATAACTTGTGCTCAAAAGTTAAAGGCTATCTCTCCGATCTTCCTTGCTGCATGGAACCTAACACTCTCCCTCACTAAATCCACGGTACGTACTTGAGCTTAATGCAGTCAATGGGGTTAAATTCCGACTGTCAATAACCCTAATTTAAAACTTTTTCGACAGCCTATGCTTCCTTCACTCCACACACCACCGCTATTATTGTCAAAGTACAGCGCCGCAACAAAATCCTGAAGTTGCTAGCCGGCAGCACATGGGGAAAAGTCAACCAAAGGTTGTTGGTAACTTACAAAGCAATCGGCTGGCCGGTTCCTAACTATGCCGGACTAATATGGTCGCCTGGATGCAGTGAAACGCAGACGAGGAAGCTTCAGACATCGAACATCTGCACAGTGAGGCAACTATGCTTCATTTAGCTGCTTTCAAAGCTGTTTCTGCTAAGATGCTTTCATATAAACCATCATTACAGTCAGCTGCTCGAAGCGGAACCGCCTCCAAGGGACATCAAAAGGTTCTTATTCAATTACGTCGGCGACATAAGACAATACGCCGACCAGACTTTGAACGCAACTAACTTCAGACATGCACTGAGTGCCATTCACAGTGGAGCCATAAACACCTACACCGACTCCTTGTAGCTACCTTTGGTTGACCTCTATTATAACTTATCTGAACCTTGCTATCCTAACGGGGACTAGATAATCGTTACAACAGCAATAGTGGTGAGAGTGAGTTGTCTCAAGCGGCTTTTGCTATAATATTTTGACATTATTGCTATAAGGACTATGAGGACTTGAGAACAGCGCTCTGAATTTGGTAGTCATGACTTAACTTTCTCAGTCATTGACCGTAAAATCTATATTTATAAGCAAAACTTATATTTAAAAGTTACTAGTCTCCCCAAATAATGTCTTTTATTTGATTAAAGCAAAGAAAAATTCAATATTTTACCTGCTTTATGGATATAATTGGACGAAATTTACTTCCATCCAGCAAAGTATTATTATAATTAGCTCAATTATAATTATTTTTGTATATATACCCAGACATTGCTTAATTTACGTTGCGTGAGTGGCAAAAATAGCTCGTTTTTATAAGCGTAAGTTATATTTGCTTCATTTCTTTACTCATTTGTGACGTCACCCATGCTAGAAATCCATAATTTTAGCATTCCATGGAAATGCTTGCCCGCAAACCGCAACGCTAGTCAGTCTTGGATTCGCACTTAACGAAATTCAAATGCCAAAAGTAAGGCGAAAGGAAGCAGTAAACACCCACCAGCCGACCAGCCCACCACTCCGCCGACACACGCACGCACGACACGTTTTCGCCTGCTTCCGCTGCTCGTGACGCCGCGCGCCCAATCACACACACGCATACATCAACGCGCTTCCCTTCCGACCGCCGCCCCATTACCCTTACAAGCAGCGACGCATTGCTTACTTAACTCTCCGCCACCGCTTTCATACACAGCGCTGGTGGAGGTGTGGCTGGTGAACTGTCAGTTGACGACTGTTTTGGACAGGCATTTAGCGAGACCTGTGCTTCGACGCGTGCTCTTCCATGTGTGTTTGGTATTTATTTTTGCCATGCGCTTATTATCCTCGAACGACGTTGTGGCGTTATTATTATTATCTTGTTGTTGTTGTTGTGCTCAAAAATGTTGCTGCTGCTGTTGCTGACATTAAAAAGCGCCTTTAATATATCTTTAGTTTGGCTTTTGGTTTGATTTTGATTGCGGTCCGAAGGCAGTGTCGAAAGGCAGGCGTGTCTCAACGAAGGCTTACGAATGTTTCCCGTGGGAAAGTGGCGTTTTCTCACCCAACACACGAGTGGGTGTGAGAACTTTTTGCAAATTGTGGTGTGTACACAAGTTTTCTCTTTGTAAGTTTGGGAATCGCAGTAATGCGATGGGTGATATTGATTTGGTTATTTTAAGAAAGGTAGTGGAAAAGAAGCAATGATTACTCGACGCAAAAGAAAAGCAAGAATGCTTGATTTAGCTTTTGAATGCAGATGAGATGATGGCAGATTTTACGAAAAAGGCGAATTAGACGTATTTTTTTAAGTCTTTCCTTTAATTGTGGGCGTTTTTTACATGGCGGCTCCGAAATCTAACGTTCAGCTTGCCTTCAAACGGAAGTATTTTGGCTACCCAGAGCATACTTGGTCTAGGACCGAAAGTCAAGAGCTAATAAGAAGAAGAATCCTTTTCGCATGATCTCTCCCCTTAATTCTTCTTTGATAAAACTTATCTCCAAATAGCCCAAAAGCTCTGCTAGTCTTGATCGCCAGCTTCTGCCACCCGAATGCAATATAAAAACATCATAACCACTGATAGGTAGACAGAAACAGAGGTGGCAGGAGGCAGAGGTAGCCATTTGTGAGTTGAACGAAACATCATCGGCGTTGTAACAACTGAAAACTGTGTAAACAAACTCTCAAATCTCCAGAGGCATTCAGCGCTGAATTTTCCTTGCATAAGCGAAGTCGACGTTGTTCTATGGCAGCAACAAATAGGTGGTGTCGAACTCCATCACTCCGAACTTTGAAGCATTCATCAACAAGAGTCTACATACCAATATCAATCAAGAATATTCTAGCCAAAAAGTATAAGTAAAAAAGCACTATGAAGAATAATAAAGGAGAAGGAGGAGATAAATAAAACGCGAAAAAAGACGTTGGATAGTCCATATCACGAAAAGGGTCTCAGACAGCATTAAGAGGCTATCACTTGACTGGAATCCTTATGGAAGCAGAAGGCTTGGCCGATCCACATAACATTAAAGAAGTCTGTTGCTAAATGCATGGTGCAACAGCACTCAATGATGTGAGAGAGCGTAACCTTATTCAAACTCAATACTTTAAATAGGATATACTCAATACTTTGGATAGGATAAGGAAAGAAAAAACAAAAAAATATTTATCAGAGACAAAAACCAATTTGAGTTTTGTATGTGTTTGATTAATCAAGCCGAAAACCGTATTCCCCACTAATTTGGTTAATGAGGTTATCTAATCTTTCGTATTATATCAAGGATTTCTCCTTCAAAATTTTTTCTGCTGCACGGGAATCAGTGAACCCAATAGAATGTTCAAATAGCCTAAATGTAGGCAACACTTTTTTGTTCTGTTATTTTCTGCTTTTCTGGAAAATAGTAACAATATATGTATATCACAGCCAACAACTAAGCGCTTTATTTAATAATACTTCGAAACACATTTAAAACTTCTTCTATTTTTCGGATAGATTTCGGCACTTTCAGCGATTTTTATCTGCTTGTAAAACGACCGAAAGTTAACTTTATTTTTGGAAAACGGAAAGAAATCACGTGGAGCCATGTCTGGCGAATATAGAGAACATGGCAGCGATGCAGTATTATTTTTGGCCACGAACTCAAGAACAAGCAACGAAATCCGAAGAAAGAGATCACCAAAAACTTTGCAAAACCTTCCGAACCCTCAATCCTGGCGTCAAGCGCCATAAGTGACTCACTTTTCATTTCAAGCAACCATCCACTTTAGAAATGAACCGATTTTGTTGCAATTAAACAGTGATACTTAGGTAGAAATTCGGTCTGTTCTCGTGTGACAGCAATACATTGAGCTTCTTTTTGTATCCAGCCTTATTTAAACGGGTTTTTGCGCAATGATTAGATTCTGGGTAATCGAATTAGTACTAAGACTTGTCGGACTGCTTTAAATTCGGTCACAATCGTGGCTCAATGCGATGCATTACCATCGTCTAAAATCCATGAAATATTCTTTCACAATTCCGGATTTTTTCGACGGCTGTTCTCACGCAAATGATTCAATATGACCAAATATAACTTCCTTATGAGGGAGTCCCTCCGTAACAAATTCATAATATACCAAACCACAAATATCGAAAAACAATGAGTATCACCATGATTTTTGAGAGGCTTTGGTGTGTGTTTTTGGTTTCAGCTCGTTTTTTCCCCCTCCATTCCAACGATTGTTGACTTGTTTGGATGTCAAACTCATAAACCTATGTCTCATTGGCAGTTATAATGCTCTCCATGAATATGGTATCGGAATTCGCACGATCAAGCATGTCTAAAGATACCTGTTTACGGTACTATTTCTGCAAGAAATTCAGCTTTATCGGTACGAGTCAAGCAAGAACGTGTTTCGTAGCCAAAATATCCGACAAAATCATTCGAACGGACTCATAAGAGATGTCGAGCTCAATTTTCATCTCTCAAACGCTTGCCTGAAGATTTTCAAGCATCATATCCTTCACTTTTTTAATATTTTCATCAGTTGAAGAGGTCGAAGGTCGTCCAGAACGAGATATGTTTTCAACGATCTTTCGACCGTCTTTGAAAGGTTTGTACCACTCTTAGGCTTGTGTTTTTGATAAAACTGAATCATCGAAAGTTTTTGTCAACATCGGCAATGATTCCGCACACGGAATTTGATTGGAAATTCAAACTTTGAGTCAAATTCTTTGTTCGATATTTGTATGCATTGTAAAAATTGCAACGCATTACAGAGGTGTCCGACTTAAGCCGACTTAAGCAGCTTCTCTAACCAAACTGCTTGACAGATCGTGCTCATATTTGGCATAATAATTAAAGACAGTCCTGCTAGCTTATCAACTCTTTTACCCGGGGAATTTAATTACAATTTCCGGGTACTCTTTTGTCACAATGTCTATTAAATGCATTTACTGGAAAAATTACGGCTTTATTTTTAGTGGTTTTTATATACTAAAAAATATAAGCAATAAATAACGGCAGCAAGCTTATATGACTCATAATATTCGTTTCAATTTTTTAATAAATATTTTTACAAGACTTGGCTCTTAACACCCCTCAGTAGTATAACTTGCTATAAAAAAGTACTCTATTTTTAACGCATATCATATTTCTAGACTCGCAATTCATTGCCAATATTCTGCAGTCTCTCATAGTGCTATTTTTCGTTGCATAAAGTCATAAAAATACAAGCCATCTCACTTGAAACACGCTTACGCGGAAAATAGCGAGCGATGAAAATTATGACACACCATAACTTTGCTGCACCATTACACAAGCAATCCCCCTTTTTAATAGGCTTAACGACGGCTGAGCAGACTAATAGGCTAACCTTATGAAGCGGGCAATAAGGCAAATAGGCAAATGCGCCTAGTAATATGCTTCTACTTGTAAGCTATTTATGTAAGCGTTTTTGTTTTTTTTTTTTTTCTTTCGCTTTCACACGCTTGCCATTGCCAGGCAGTTGCTGTTGTTGTCACCACCACATTCATTTTTGCAGCCGCAACCCGCTTTTTCACAACTGATTTGCTTATCAGGTTAACGGCACAACGCCGCTTGACGCTCGCACATCCGCCCCTTTAATCATCAGCGCATCCTTTCGGCGCGACGACCTTGCAACTCTGCACAGCTCTCTGTGCCACGAGCACCAATCGGTCTTCCTTGTTAATGCTTACTGCTGCCGCTAATAAATAAATATTATGTCTTATTGCGGCAGCAGCACCGGCAGAAATTGATGTGTTGCACGCGCATCCTACGGCCGTTGGCAGTTAAGGGTCTTAGCGGTGCAGCGGTTGGTTATTGCTTGCGTAATGTGTGGACTGTCGCTTTGCGGTTGACTGCTCAAAATGGATCTGAGATTAAATCACTGCGTAGTGCTTGGCAAGTGCTTTCGAGGATGTAATGGCAGGCTTGTTAAAGTTGCAAGTTGATTGAATGAAAGCTTTCGTTGCTCGAGTGATGCGCTGTTACCGATTAATTCACGTTTAATGTAGCAACCTAGGCTGATAGTGGTCTGCAAGTATGACCACGGGCTGTTGGGAAATTGTACTAAGAGGCAATGAAGCTATCTTGCCTCAAATCTATTTCGTGGAAATTTAATAAACTTTAATTCAATCTGCCTGCAGATTGGAATCACGAAGGTAAACCTATATTAGGGTCATCCTTAATATCAATTTATTTTTATTTTTATAGACTCCATCAAAACTTTTGAAAAAATTGAGATTTTCGTCTCAACATAGTCTTCTCACCCAAGGACGCACCAAAAACCAATATTAGGGTTATCCTTAATATAATTTTTTCATTCTTACAGACTAAAATGATCAATTGAGATTTCCGTCTCAACAAAGTCTTCTGACCCAACTTATTCCAACTTATTTACCTTTTAAAAAAAAAAAAAACCTAATCTGAAGACATACTCAGGAGGCATCTATGGCTCTTCATAAGACTCGAATTCCTACCTTTATCAATTCGAAAACTAAAAGAAGACGCATGGACACAATTCTGTAGATTTTGATTGATTCACATCTGTTTGTAACCTAATTCAGCCGTGGTCTTCACTTACCGCCCGATAGAGGCGCCTTCGACTTCTTCGTGATAAGTTCGTCGTGTGAAGTCCACTATTTTGAATATCCTTTGGTTTCTGCTGTGTACCAGGAGATCCATTTGCGATTACAGTTTTTTTATAGCCCACTTCTTGGTCTTCCCTTTTCCGGTCATAAGAGAGCCCTCGACTTCTTCGATGTAATTTCCTCGTGTGAAGTTCAGTATTTCGAATACTCCTTGGTTTCTCATGTATACCAGGTGATCCATGCATGATGACAGCTTCTTTTATACCATTTAAGCCATGATCTTCACCTTTCCGTCTAATAGGAGAGCCCTTGACTTCTTCGTAGTAAGTTCCTCGTGTGAAGTCCACTATTTCGAATACCATTTGGTTTTCTGGTGTGTATCAGCAGATCCATTCGCGATGACAGCTTTTTATACCCCATGCAGGATTTGATTATCTATTTGGCTATCGCCTCGTCTCAATTTTTTGCCTGGTTATTGACTTTTCCACATCCAAATCTGTGTACAACGATTAATGGAATAGCTGTTTGTAACTTAATTCGACTAATATGAGCGCTATCATACACTTCTGGTTGATAGGCATTATATTCCATATTTAATGCAGGATATGGCTACTAAATCGGCTGACTGCCAAAAGACTCAAAGTTAGATTAAAATTTCTACCCGATAGCTGACCTTTCCAAATTTTGAAAGAAAAAGCCGGCGAACGTGGTCAAATTTGTGGATTTCTATTAATGAGATAGCTGTTCGTAACCTAATTCGAATAGTTTGGTTTTGGTCATCACGTTTCCGATTTTTAAAACAGTCTATCCCTTTTTAGTAGTAGATTCACCGTGTGAAGTCCAATGCCTCTTGGTCTATTGACTGTCTGCCAAGAGACTCAAAAATAATTTCCAATTTTTACCTGGTGAATGAATTTTCGAAGTTTGGAAACGAAAATCAGACGCAACTTGACAAATTTGTAGAAGGCGATTGATGGGATTGCTAACGTAAACTAATTTGACCAATTTTAACTTATTCATCTTTCAAGTGGGTACTAGGAAATCTATACACCCCGATAGTTTTCTTATTTACCACATTTCATGCAGGATATGGTTGTCTGCCAATACGAGATCGCTGACTTTTCTGCGGTTATCCTCCAGGGTACTCCTTTTCGGGCACCGAGAAAAGCGGCTACATTAAAACTCATTAAACGAAGTTTTGATCCTTCTTTCATTTTACCGTACGACTTCCTTTATAAAAACAGAAATTGAAATACTGGCCGACGTTTTGTTCTAACGTTCGTATAGTACAGTAAATTTTTCTTGCTATTAGTGAAACTATCGAACTTTGAGGAAAAGCACAGATAGGATCAGCCGAGGAACGACTAAGTCGTCTGCGACAACGACTACGTAATCGTTTTCGGACTGTCCGGAAACTTCGAGTTTTCGAATCCATTCTGATATTGTTTTTAGATGTTTTCGTAAGCCGTTATCGGACTGTCTGGAATCTATGAGTCTTCAAATCGTAACAAGTTATTCTGCTGTTTCCTAGTAGTTTTTGGATAAAGGTTATGCGGCAAATTTGCTGCGGACGGTAAAGTCAGATGCAGCTGTTTGGCTGATTAGGTTGCGCCGTCTTCGTAGATATTGCCGGTCCAGAAGGTAGGATAACAGGATATATTCATTCCAAAAGGATACATACTTATGAGGTCACCTGCTAAGATATTACGTGAGGGAAGGAAGCAGTAGTTTGGAGTTACAGAAGGTTTAGGGCTTCAGGATACATTCAATATAAAAGGCTTCATAACTATGAGCTCACCTGGTAAGGTGTTACATTCAGGAAGGAAGCAGTAGCTTGGATTTCAAGGAATTTTAGGGCTTCAGGATATATTCAATCTAAAAGGTTTCATATTTATGAGGTCAGCTGGTAAGTTGTTACCTTAAGGAAGCAAGATGTAGCTTGGAGTTTCAAGAATTTTGGGGCCAGGGCATTCCTCTTACAGTCGGGTATGCGTAGCCGGAACGGACTCGGGTTATATCGCTCAACTTGGAGTTCTTCTATAGAAATCTATTTTATATGACAAGATAACTTCACGAGAATTGACATAAATTATTTTCCAATACTAGACTGCATATATTCGAACAAAATGTTCAGAGCGACTATAGCATCCGACTGCATACCGTTTTTTCTTATTTGAAACTATGGCAACTCTACTGTATCACCTTTCCTTGGCTTCATCAAAATAAGACACAAAAATTTTAAAATTAAAAACTAAATTAAGTTTCACTACTTTAATAGCACTCAACACTTGTACCTTCAGATCAAAAACGTGCTTGCACCTCTGGTTCATTTTCGAAACGAAAATTTCTTCTCAACCATTGTACACATGCAGCAAGTTGATTAAATTACCAAAGGCACCGACCGCAAGTTGTGGTCAGCAGAGTTCACTCTTGGAAATACCAAGTTAAAACTCAACTCAATGGCAAGTTAAAGGAAACAGTTAACCGCAATAGCGGGGCAAAGGCAAGGAGTGTGTGAGCAAAGTGAGAGAAACGGAAATGCGCTGCTATGGAATATATATGTTTTTGTATGTATAAATGTGTGGAAGAAGTCTATGGAAGCTACTTTGTTGTGGGCAGAGCTTAAGCTCGTATGGATGACAATAAAGTGCGGTTAAGTGGCGTCTGTATGTTTGCATGTATATATGTATGTGTGTGCACATGATAAAGTGTTGTTTATACTTTAACAGAGACACCTACGTGTTTATATACAGCTTATTATGAATCTTCTCACATTTTTATATATACAAACTTTAAGACCGGTGTACGTAGAAGAACCACAGTGCCTATGCGGCCTCCATGCAACCTTCCACCTCAACACTTCCGAGCCAATTTCAATACGGTACGGTTTAAGCCGTTCTCATACAAACTCGTATATACATAAAAACATAGAAAAACAACAACAACATACACATCAGCACACCTTTCACACCCACTGAAAAGAAGAAAAATATATTAAAAAAGCAAAGCATAAAAAGTCGTGGGATCTTCTACTTCTCCATCTTCTTTCTAACTACTTATTAACAAAAACAACAGCAATAAGTTAGTAATTTTCATTGCTACATTTATGATTGTTCTAAGTTCAAGTAATTGCATACACACACACATACATCCATAGGCATAAGTCGTGCTTGAAGACGCGCTTGACTGCTCATTTATGACCATAGCGCACACACTTCTGTAAGTATGTTTGTGTGTGGGTATGTAGCGCCGCTTAAGGCGAAAATAAATATTAACCGAAGAATATATGTGATACCCACACACACACACACGTACACCTAAGCAATGATAATTGAAGTTTTCTTGAGGAGTAGTCAGCGAAGCGTTGCAAGCTATGCAGCGGCAGCAGCATATCGTCGCGTCCACTGCACCTTCGTGCAAACATTGCTGCTGTTAGCAACAGGCCATGTAGGAAAAACTGTTACCAACTCTTTTTATGGTTCGACTTAACATTCGGTTAATGTTTTGGGTCTAAAACAATTAATGTTTTGGGTATAAAGCGGTTAAAGTTCTGGGTATAAAACGGTTAATGAAGCTTTTGCAACAATACTGTCGAGTAGAGGTTGCGAAAGAGATGCTTGACTGCGTAGCAAAGGTCTCTACATTTATTAAACGCATCATTAACAGTGATGAGACATGTGTTTGTGAAAATGTCGTCGAAACTATTCCATAATCTAACGAATGGCGCTCCAAAAGTGCGCCGAAACCGAAATTCGTTGAAGGCACTGAAGTACTACTCTTCCGAGGCTTCTAGCAAGGCAAATTGAGTTAAATTTTGGCGTGATTATATCGTCTCAATAGTCCAATTTGAAGGCGTTGATAAATAATTGTATTAAAAAACGAAGAAAAATTTATTTGCAGTCCGGGTCAAATTTGATCAGATGATATATGGTTTTCATACCATCGACTTTTCTTCCTTGGTTACCCCGACCCCTTCATTAATGGCTAAATACTTCATTAATTACGACTGATCGAAAGATTGTGTCAAAAATCCAAAATCCTTGTTTTTGACAACCTTAACTAGCATTCTGTTCAGGTTTCTCGATATTTAATCTAATCATTTACAAATGATCGGGCTTAAATTGTAGATACCTCTATGATGCTTATTTCTTCTTATTCTTTTCTGTCGTAAACATCTTGCGCCAGTCGTTCCTTCTTTTCGCAATTTGGCGCCAATTCGAGATACCAAGTGCAGCCGGGTCCTTTTCCACCTGAACTCTCCAACGGATTGGAAGTCTTCCTCTTTCACTGATTCCCCCGGCGGGTACTTCGTCGAATACTTTCACAGCTGGACGACATGGCCTAACTAGCATAGCCTCTGTCTCTTAATTCGCTGAACTATGTAAATGTTCTCGTATAACTTGTACAGCCCATCGTTCCATGCGATATTCGCCGTTGCCATTGCGCAAAGGAAGGTAATTATCCGCAGAACCTTTCTCTCGAAAACTCGTTACGTCGTCTCATCAGTCTTTGTTCGTCGAGAGAGGACTTTACTTCTCAATTGCCATTCAGTCCGAAGTAGGAACTGTTTGCAAGAGTTATTCTGCATTGGATTTCGAGACTGACATTTGTTGGTGTTAATACTGGTTCGAAGACAGATGAAATTATCTACGAGTTCGAAGTTATGCCCATCAATAATGACGAGATGACAGGAGACATATTCTCAAGCTCCAGGTACATAAGAGCAAACACGACCGAACGGCCGAAAATTCCGTGTACAATATGTTTAAGACCCGAATCGACTTCATTCAGTATCTGCTTCTTTAAGACCAAATTTGTAGCCGACAATAGTTAGACATTAGTGAAACATCAAGGCGTCCAATTGGCCGCACTGGACTCATAGTCAAAACTACTTATCTGATTTGCGGATATCGGTACAAATTGTTTCTATCTTTTTGATACTCAGGACGTCAGCTTCTTGCATAAGCTTTTGAAATATGGCTCTTACACTTTCGAATCTCGATTTCAGCTAATTAGAACGTGGTTATATTGCTAAATCCCTTGTGGACCTGCAAGTTTCGTGATTTATATCCAACTTCGACCTATCAACTATCGAACTTTAGATTGAGCTACAAGCTTCATAGAAATATTCATTATTTTTGCCACCCGGTTTATAACATATGTATTAATGATGAGCTGTGTCGAATTAGGCAAGGATCAGCAAGGAAAATGGTGTATAATCTAAAAGAAAATCTTAGCAGTGTCTCGAACACATAACAGATCTCCCGACTATTAAGCTCCTCTCCAACTACCTTCACGATTTTGCTTTATCATATAAATAAATAAATAATATAAATATATCGACTATTGCGATTAATCATACTGGTTTGGGCTATCTTTAAAGTCCAACGGTCCTTATTTCAAATTTCGAAATTTCCAAAATTTTTCCTATTGGGTACTTTTGTCACCACAGCATATGCACCGATATCCAAGCCAACTAAATGCAACTTAGCGCAACATTGACGGCAAATTACAATATTTTACTTAACTTTATGCTTTTGCTCCCAGCAGTGTCTTTAACGGAGCCAAGGCGCAGCCGCAGCAGTAGCAACACCAGCCACCGGTGGTGCCACTAACAGCTTGGTGTTTGAGTAGGTGAAATATTGGTGTGCATGTGTGATATGGATATGATTGCATGACGGCCACGCATATTGCACAGCTATGTATGTATGTAATTATTCATTGTAGGCAACAATAAAAACAAAGATTGACTTTAAACTGTTTACTGCAATTCAAACAAATTAGACTTATATATGTAAACATAACATAGCATAGCGGGTGGCGGTGGCCTCTTTAATTGCATTATTTTATATCAAGCTTCAGTGATTCTTCGCTAGTCGCGGGCAATCTTTGCAAGTTTACGCTTAACATTTTGGTAAAACAATTACAAAAGTGATTGAAAGTGAACAAAACTTATTTGTGTGTGATTGACTTCTACATATAGTTTGTGAAATTTTGTGTTAATAAAAAATTTAAATTTTCTTGTCAATATTAATAACACAATGAAGAGAAATCTTGTAAAATTGTTTTGCATGAATTTCCACTTATCCAATCTTTGCTTCATTTCATTTACAAGTGAGTTGAAATTTAATCTTGATGTCGAAATTACTTTGATTGAAATCGAAAGTGGCGTTAGAGCATTAAAAAGTAAGGTATGAGTTTATCCATTGAAGAAGAGGTAATCAAAGTTGAGAGTGCGGTGAAAGAAAAATGAATTTATGGTGACAAAGAAAGAAAATTGCCGTAGCAAATCACTGCTGGATGCAAAAAAAAAACATTTCATAGGAAAAAGGTCGAGAAGAAATAAAAGCTCTAGGAAAGAAGTTAAAGCTTTAGAGAATAACTGAAAGTTTTTGAGACAATGTGAAAGCTTTAGAAAAAAATTAAAGCTCTATATATTTATATAGTTATTTAATATAAGTTTTTGAGAACAAATTTAATCTAATAACTGAGCTTTGAAACTTCTGGTGCAAAAACTAAAGCTCCAGAAGAGCTATGCAAGTTTTTTTTTATAAAAGCAATGGTACAAAATTAAAGCTTTGGCTAAAGCGGAAAGCTCTAAAGAAGAAATGAAAGCTTTGGAAAAAATGGAAGATGTAAAATAGAAGTTAATGCTTCAGATAATGAAAAAAAATTATTAAGAAGCTCTAGAAAATTTTAAATCTTTATAAATGTAATTAACACAAACTTTTGAGAATAAATGCAATCTTTGAATAAAATTAGAAGCTGTAAAATGCTCTAGACTGAGCTCTAAAAGCTCTAGAGAAAAATTAAAGCTTTACTAAGGAAATGGTAGTTCTATAAAATATTAAAGTTTTGGATAAAGCTGAAAGTATAAAAGCTCTAGAAGAAATGGAAACTGTTCAAATCAAAAGCTGTAGAGAAGAAATGAAAAGAATATAGGAGCTATAAAAGTTGCAGAAAAGGTTTAGAAAATATATACACGGAATATAGGAGCTATGAAAGATACAGAAAAGCCAGAAAAGCTTTAGAGAAGAAATGAAAATTATATAAAAGGAATGGAAGCTCTATAAAAGCAATGCAATTTTTCAGAAGAAATGAAAGCAGTGGAAAAAGTGTATGCTGTAAGGAATGGAAGACCCCAGAGAAGAAATAAAAGGTAACTTTAAATAAATAAAGTTCTGGAGAATTAATGAAAGTTCTTAAAAAATTTTTGCTGTAACAGATCGCAAGCTCTAAAGAAGCTAGCAAAGTTCTAGAGAAGCTACGAAAGTTCTAGAAGAGAAGAGAAAAACTTTAGCCAAAAATGGAAGCTCTATATAACAAATAAAAGTTCGCGAGAAGAAATGAACATATCGAACTAGGAAAGCTGTAAATAACACACAAATGAAATCTCTACAGAAGGAGTGAAACTTCTGTAGAAGCAAGGGAAGTTATAGAGACTAAATGAAAGCTATGAAAAAGTGCATATTGTAAAGAATGGAAGAATGCAGAGAACTGTAAATATGTAAAGTTCTGTATAAGAAATGCAAGCACATAAAAAATTATATCTGTAAGAAATCTAAAGCTTTAAAGTAGCTAACAAAGTTCTAAAGAAGCTACGAAAACTTTAGAGGGACTGTGAAAAAAACTTAAAAATCTAGGCCTACATAAGAAATGCCACATAAAGATTAAAGCTCTATGTATATAAACAATGAAAGTTCGAGAGATGAAATTAAAGCTGTGAAAAAATATGAAACTATAAAACAATAGCTATAGATATAAATATAAGGAAAGGCTCGACAAGCTCAACAAGTTCTACGAAGAAATTAAAGCTCGGTCAAAGAAATAAAAATTGTAAGAAAATATAGACATTTCTGGAGAAAAATGGAAGCTCTAAAGAAGATAACATTGAAAGCCTTACCGTTTTTCTAAATAAGAAATGATGTATCTAGAGAAAAAATGAAAGCTATATAATAGCAATGAAAGATCTAAAAAAGGAACGAAAGCTTTGCAAAAACAGGAATCTGAAATGTAAAAATCGAAAACTCTAAAAAATTAATGAAAAAATTAATGAAACTTCTAGAAAAAAAGTTAAGAAAAGAAAGCACCGTAAAATCAATGAATTCCGTCAGAAGAAATGAAAGTCTTCAATATGGAATATAAGCTTTTAAAAAGAAAATAAAGCTCTAGCCAAGAAATGAACGCAAGCAGTATACTCGTAGATGAAATAGTAGAGGCTCGAAAGAATAAATGGTCCAGAAAGCAATGAAAACTCGTGGGAAAAAATTCATTCTTTCATAATGTAAAAATAACAATGGATTAATAATAGGCTTTTTTATTAATGATCGGCCTTTATGCTCCATTATTCAGTAATTTTTCACAGGTAAAAGGAACAACAAATGTATTTGTCTTAGGTAGACCAATTGTCTTTGGACAGTGATTGGTTGATTATTACTTTCTAACTTTCGATATCCTTTATTGTATTTTTTACTGCACCAGAAATCGGTTTGTTGTTGTAAAAATGAATTCAACCTAAAAAATGCGTTCCATTTTTGCAATTCAAAACCCATAAAAAACATTATTAATTTTTAGACTCATTTCATCTAAAGTTTCCCACACTTTACAATAATATTTTCTCTAAAGCACACTCTCCAAGCATTTATTTGTTTACAATAACAGACAATAATAATTTTTTAATTGCCCACCATAGCGCGACACAGCATCACTATGCGTGTTGTTTAATTCAATTTGTATTTGTTGTTAATTGCCAACTAATCGCATTGCTCAGTATGGCAACGCACAAACAAATAACCGACTCACCCCCTTAAAAATACAAATACACAAGCAACCATGCATACAAACTTTCTAGTGCACCACTTAACACTTAGCAGCGCACTTTGCCACTTGGACGTATGAGAGGCTACTCACATACATACATATGTATATGTTTATATACATATATACTATATATACATACATATATGTATATACTATACATATCGATGTCAATTGGCGGAAAGTAAGCACCAAGCGTTTGAGGGGTGTTCGAGCACCGTGCTGCTGGCCTTTGCGAGGGTGCCTACTCGATTAGCAGTTTGTAGCCGCTTGTTGTGCCTGTTATCGGCGATCAAGCGTTGTGATACTGGCATAGTGATAGCGTTGCTTTGTTGTGTATTTTAATGCTTGTATAGCTTATTTATCCTGGCTTGAGTGTGTACATGTATATGCGTGTGTTTGTGGACTTGTGTGGTATCCTTTATTACGCACACTAATCTACTTTAATATTTTTTAATTGCTTTTATGGCCAATTATAAATGTTAGTTTAACCGTGTGCACGCATACAGGCGCATATACACACACACGGTTAAGCATTCGCTTTGTATTTGTTTAGTGATATGTCATAGGAAGCGGCTCAGCTTGTTATTTTTAACTACCAAGCGTTGATTCCTTTTTTGGATTATGTGTGTGTGTGTGTTTAATTTCAAGTGTGCTTGCTTGTTTGTATGTTTGTATAGACATATGCACATATGCATGTATGTAAATATAAGATCCTGGTTTGGTTGCACGCCTAAATGCACCCTTAGCTGCGGCTTTGGACATTATCTGTCCGCTTTAGTTATAAATACGTGAGCAAATAAAAAGGTAGGGTGTGAAGTTGCTTGATAACGGTGTTTACAATTTACCCCTTGCGGATATGTCTATTTATTTGCAATTGATATGAAGCTTGTGGGAATTTTTCAAGTGAAGGAAGTTCTCTTTTAGTAAAGCAAATTATCAAATATTGAAAATTTAATAGGTGCAACAAATAAAAAAATGGAAAAGAAAAACGAAACGAAAAAAAATTTATATATAAATTAATAAATAAACTGAAGAATTGATTAACGGGACAATATTATTAAAAAATAAGTACTGTTATTAAAAAAAAGTATAAAAATAATTAATAATTATTAAAAAAAAATACTCTCCAAGCCTTAAAAAAAAATAATTACTTTTTATTTTTCCCTGACAAAGTTGGCAGGCAAATAGGAGAAAAAGAACACAAAAAACACAAATGTATACAAATTGAAAACAATATAAAATAAATAGAAATATAAAAAGATTAAAAAAAGTTAACTTCGGTTGCACCGCAGCTATATACCCTTCACAAAAAAAAAAAGATTTCTTACAAAAGCTTTGGTGGGTCAGGTTGTATGGCAGTTATATTCTATATTGACTCGATCTGCACCATTTTCTCGGAGATTACATTACTGGCTTAAGAAATAACCTACGCCAAGTTTCGTGAAGACATTTCAACAAATGAAAAAGTTTTCCATACAAGGACTGGATTTTGAT
The DNA here is from genome assembly GCA_027475135.1 of Bactrocera correcta. NCBI lineage: Eukaryota > Metazoa > Arthropoda > Insecta > Diptera > Tephritidae > Bactrocera > Bactrocera correcta. The sequence continues at coordinate 82,109,283 of CM050326.1, forward strand.
CGTTCTGTTTATTAAGCAGCTATACGCTAAAGTAGTCCGATATAAAATTTCAGATCGATATCTCAAAAACTAAGGGACTAGTTCTTATATTATATATTCCATCAATTGGCGACATGCTTTTGTACCCGTGGTTCTCCGATTTTGACCAAACTTTAGAATATCATAATATAGACCAAAACAATAATATCTGTTAACTCTTTACTGGTCAAAGTTGCTCCATTGTTTTTTGGCGCGCAATTCAAATTGAGATCAAACAAAAAAATGACTATTTCTTTTATTTTTTAACGACCTCAAAATTGAATGAAAAGAGTTTTTAAGTTATCCAATTTTATGTAAAAAAATCTTATCTTTCTGATAAAAATATTTTCAAAAACCAAAAAAATTTTCAAAATCCCAAAAAATAATTTTTTTTCCAAAAATACCGTTTTTTGTGCTTTTCCCCCAATTTTTTTTCAAAACTAACTTTTCCATTCGATTTTCCGTCCAATTTAAGAACTAGTGTTCAAAAATATGGGACTCTGCTCTCATGAACAACAAAAAAAAAAAATTCAATATTATATTTGAACTTTTATTGCTACAAGCATACACTATTATTAACAAAAAAATTCTGAAAATTTTGGAAAAAAATGTTTAAAACTCGGCTATTGCGACGCCATTTCTGGTGACCCTTCGGAAAAAAGTTGCACCCGCGTTGGCAGGATAACTCCTTACAGGATCATCTAAACTGAAAAAATACGTGTTTTAGTTAAAACCTTAACTTAGAACTTGGACGAAGGAAAGAAATTGAAAATTGGAGTTTTGGCAGACATTTTTACAAAAAAAATGAAAATTTCGCGGAATTTTTTTTCAAATAGTTGTAATCGACAAAAAAATCCTTCGTCAAAGTCTTTAAGAATTGTATCTCAAAGACCTGTGTAAAATTTCATGAAGATCAGTTGAGTGGTCTCGAGAAATCTTGCCAACCGAGAAAATCGGGCTACAGATGGCACACTTCAGGCTAAGTGCTAAGACTTAAGGCTAATCTCGAAAGCACAAGTTTTCAAGGCTGTACCACCGAAACTATTACTCGGATCAACTTGAAAATTTAGAACAACATTCTAGAAGTGTTGTAGAATTTAATAAGAAAACAATCAAAAAAAAACGTCCGATTTTTACACCGGCTTCTATAAAACATTCTCATTCGATGTCGGGTGTAAAATATTATGTGTCCTCAAATGTTTTTATTATTCGCACTTTTAGAAGTTTTTAACAATACCGTTATATGGGGAGTAGAAGGGCTTTTCTGATTTGATCTATTTTTACAGTGGCGATATGGTTGACGTTTTATTTCCCTAGCTTTGATTCCTGCAAGTTGCAAGAGTATAAAGTATTCGTTTGCACCCGAACTTAAGTGCCAACTTGGCCTCAGTTTTGGCGAGCATTCCTTTGAGATCTAAAAACAGGAAATAGTGAATAGGGATCTAAATCTGGAGTATACGGTGGATGCGGTTGCAGTTCGAAGTCCAATTCAGGGATTTTTGTCATCATTTTCACTGACTTGTGACACGGTCCAATGCTTCGTGAAAGAGTATGATTTTCGATTGAACTTCGGAGTGCAAGGATGGATCCTTGGTTCATCCATTGCCTAATATTGACGCAAAAACGAGCGATTATTACACTTGAATATCTCTGGACACTGCTCCGAAACAGCAATCCGTCGATGAGAGCTCACGTGGCGCCCATTTTGCAAGTTTTACATGGCCCACCCGTACATAAGTTAATAATATACCCAATTTGATTGGAATTCATTCACAATTACGTCATTCATTATTTTTTTGTATTTACAGTTATCTCGATATTTTTTTTTTTTTCATTACTTTTTATATTAACAGTTATTTCAACATTTTTAATAATAAATTCAAAATCAATTAAATGTACTTACACCACTTCTTTGTTTCTCTGCCTTATTTTGTCTACTTATTAGCCTATTTTAAGGCGCTTGATGGATGCTAATCTTATTTACTTCCGCTAAAAGCAATTATATACCCGCCTACAACAACAACGTTGCAAAATGTTATCTGCAGTTCAATGATATTTACATATTTGCATTGCTTAGATAAGCACTCATTACACGGACAAACACACATAATGGGTATTAACAAACCATAGCAACTATAATAGCTGCATTAGATTCTAGTCACGCGCGTGATATAAGTTGATGCTTTTACAAGGGCGAACAAAAGACGTGACGCTGAATTGCCAAGCGCGACAATTTAGCGAATAGGCTTTGCCAAATACATATGGACAGCAACTTAAACATATACATATGTATATGTATGTGTGTTGAAACACAAAGAACTGTTGCGCAGCTTACAGCGTGTAGCTGTAAAAAAATTGCCAAACAACAACAAAAAAATGCGCAGCATTTTCACTAATTCCACGGAAGTTTTTAGAAATTTTTTGTGAAAAAGAAAACTTTTAGGCTGATTTATGGAAATTCGCTGAAAAGAATATTCCAAAAAAAATTGAGGAGTCATTTGAAAAGCACTTAAAAGCATGTCGATTGCTTTGCATTAGCAATTTGATCATGTCATCGTTGGTATTTCGCAGGCAATCGCGTTCGTAAGCGGTCATTGCCAGTGACGTCAAGATTCTCTGCTGACATGGAAACGCCTTATTTCTAATGACTGTGGGAATTTTCAGTTACAAAAACATATTTTGAATTTTTCTTGCAACGTGCGAAAGTTGCACGCTTGAATGGCTCAAAAGAGGCGCTTAGTTTAATGCTATGCTTCATGGCAAAGTTAAGGGAGTCAGAAAGAAGAGGTAAGAGAGTGATAAAGAAGAGTTAAGAGCGTGGTTGAAAAGCATTAAGAGCAAGATAGTAGATATTGAAGAGAGTAAAAGCAAGAGTGGAATGTTAAGTGTTTAGGGTAGTAGCTCTAAAGTTTCAAAGAGTTATTTTCTTAAGAGTCTATTGTGTGTGTCACTTTGTTTACATTTCAAATACAATTTTTATAAAAAATTTACTTTCTCAAAAATTATAAATTATACTTTATATTTATGCCCTTCTCTATTACTCTTTACAGAATCATAAAACATTCTTAAAGTGCAGTAAACGCAATTAGCAGTCAATAAAGGTAAGCAAATAATTGAAAATTAGGTTAATTTTTTCAAGACGCGAGTGAAACAAGTGCTTATAATAAAAATGAGTTACCACCTAATTACAATTTTTTGTTAATTTTGTATTATATCCCAATTTTTACAGCGTATTTATCAATCCAAATCTAGTGGTTTGAATGACCTAAAATTATTTTGGTTTAGGTTGCCATTTAAGTGAAAAATGAGTTGCCACCCAATTGCAATTTTTTATTAATTTTGTGTTATATCCCAAATTTTGCAGTTTATGGTATTTATCAAACAGAAAATATTTAAAAGATGTAAAAATATTTTTAATAAGGCTGCCATTTAAATGAAAAATAAGTTGCCACCTAATTAGAATTTTTTGTTATATCCCAATTGATACACTTTATTGTATTTATCGAAAAGATTTAAAGCACCGAAAAATATTTTGTGTAAGGATGCCATTGAAGTGAAAAATGAGTTGCCACCTATTATAATTTGTTTATTAATTTGTATCATTTCACAATTTTTACAATTTATGGTATTTATCAAATCGAAAAGATAAAAATGATCTAAAAATATTTTGGTTAAGGTTGCCATCTAAGCAAGAAGTGAGTTGCCACTTAATTTGAAATTATATTAATATTGTATATTATGCCAGTTTCAAATATTATATATATATATAATATATCAAATTGCAAAGGTTACAGTGACTTCCTTTAAATATATTAAAAAACGTTGCCACCTATTTAGTAAAATAAAATATATGAATAAAATGCATACATTACTACCATAAGCATCGAGCTAAAGAGGTGTAAACAAATTTACAAGAAGGGTTAAAATTATGTTGAGAAGTGTTGCCATCTTTTCGCAAATATTGGTGCATTTTGAAAAATAAAAATTCAAAATAAAGTAATTATAACAATATGTTTATCAAGGATGGTGAGTGTTCACAATAGAAAGAAAGAAGAGAGCTGCCACCTATCTAAAAAATTTAATCCAGTTTTTTATTTTCACCATTTTTACAAAGTAACGGGTGATTTTTTTGAGGTTAGGATTTTCATGCAGTAGTATTTGACAGATCACGTGGGATGTCAGACATGGTGTCAAAGAGAAAGATGCTCAGTATGCTTTGACATTTCATCATGAATAGACTTACTAACGAGCAACGCTTGCAAATCATTGAATTTTATTACCAAAATCAGTGTTCGGTTCGAAATGTGTTTCGCGTCCGTGTCCGATGAGCGATGAGGCTCATTTCTGGTTGAATGGCTACGTAAATAAGCAAAATTGCCGCATTTGGGGTGAAGAGCAACCAGAAGCCGTTCAAGAACTGCCCATGCATCCCGAAAAATGCACTGTTTGGTGTGGTTTGTACGCTGGTGGAATCATTGGACCGTATTTTTTCAAAGATGCTGTTGGACGCAACGTTACGGTGAATGGCGATCGCTATCGTTCGATGCTAACAAACTTTTTGTTGCCAAAAATGGAAGAACTGAACTTGGTTGACATGTGGTTTCAACAAGATGGCGCTACATGCCACACAGCTCGCGATTCTATTGCCATTTTGAGGGAAAACTTCGGACAACAATTCATCTCAAGAAATGGACCCGTAAGTTGGCCACCAAGATCATGCGATTTAACGCCTTTAGACTATTTTTTGTGGGGCTACGTCAAGTCTAAAGTCTACAGAAATAAGCCAGCAACTATTCCAGCTTTGGAAGACAACATTTCCGAAGAAATTCGGGCTATTCCGGCCGAAATGCTCGAAAAAGTTGCCCAAAATTGGACTTTCCGAATGGACCACCTAAGACGCAGCCGCGGTCAACATTTAAATGAAATTATCTTCAAAAAGTAAATGTCATGAACCAATCTAACGTTTCAAATAAAGAACCGATGAGATTTTGCAAATTTTATGCGTTTTTTTTTTAAAAAAAGTTATCAAGCTCTTAAAAAATCACCCGTTATTTAGGCATATTACGTAAGAAATTTCAATAGTTAAAGTTATTTTACGAAAGGCATCCACCTGATCACAAATAAAAAAAATTATGCTGAAGATAGATTTTATTTATCTTCAAAATAAACAAATTATAACAATGTGTTTGTCAAGTGATTGATGATAAAATAATGGAAAATTGAGTTGCCACCCATCTACAAAATTTAATAAAAATTTTATGTATATTAGAAAAAAAAATGTAAAAGGTTTAAATAGCTTAAGCTAAGAGTTATTTTATGAAAGGTTGCCATCTGATAACAATTTAAAATTTATGTTTTAATAAACACTTTATTTCCATAAGAATCAAGCTTTAGAGGTGTAAGTAAGAATACGAATTAAATTATGTGTGAGAAGAGTTGAATTACGGTAAACGCTATCCTTGCAGCGTTGCTTCTAAACATTTCTTAAAACTATTCTAAGAACGAATGCCACATATTTAAAATATTAGTGTATTTAAATTTATTCATACGATAAACGAATTATAAAAATGTGTTGATTAAGTGCTTCAGACCACAAAGCTGGCGAAATGAGTTGCCACCTATCTGGAGATTTATATTAATTTTTTCTATTTATGTATATTTTATTTTATTATTTTAGAATTACTTCACCGCTTGATTTATGTATATTAATTTCTCTAATTTTTTACAATATGTTATTTAAACGACTTATGTTTAAAAATATTGCCACATCATTACAAATTAAAATTTATAAATAATTTATTTCAATAAGGATAAAGCTAAATCAGTGTAAGAAAGGTTATAATTGAAAATATATTGGAGAAGGGTTGAATTACGATTAAAACTATTCTCAAAGGCTTGCCACCTATTCACAAATTTTAAGGAATTTGAATTGATAGATAACATAATAAATACATATGTATATAACAATGTGTTTCTCAAAAGCAAATTAAATGGATACGTTTTTTAAGGGTATGCAGCTCAAGATATTAAAAAAGGTAATTAAAAAGATGTTGGTTCAGAGTTGCCACCTATTTTTCATTATTTAAAATTTTATTATTTAAAATTTATTAATATTGATATGGATGTCATACTATTGAGGGTTAAAAAGGCTTTTGATTAAAAATATTTTTTACAAAGGTTGCCAGCTATTTAAAAATTTGTAAATTAATATACATACATATGTATTTGGTAAATAAGATAAATTAAATATTAGAAAATGATTATAACTCTAATAATATTTAATAAGCCTCACGAATAAAAACACTTTTGATAAGGCTCCGAAAATTTTAACCTATATTGTATAAACTAGTCCCTAAATAACTAGTTAAAAATATGAGTTTTTTTGTTTTTTGTTACAAATGAGTTGCTTCGGGCAAAGAAAAGGCATAAAATCACTCACAAGAAATTGTTGACGATAGAAGTGATTAGATTCATAACAACTTCTTACTTTCCGTTAAAGGAAGTACTTTTTTAGGCAATGATCTGTGGAACTGTAGCTTGGAAATTTGGTTAGTTTATATTTTTAGACAAAAAATATTTCTTTTATTAGAAATGAATAAACGAAAAATAATAAAAATAACAACTAGTAGCTCAACTACTTTAATTGTATATATTTTTGAACTAGTTCAATATAAACTAGTTAGTAATGGAAATCGATTTAATATACAGTTTTAAGTAAAATATTACTTTTTCTAAAAATGAGTACACGAAAAATAATAAAACTAACAACTAGTGTCACAACTCCTTTCGTTGTAACTAGTTACAAACTAGTTCACTTGTAACCAGTTCATCATGGTTTTTTAACCAACTAATTTAAATTTGCACTCTCTAGGATATTTTTACATAATCGTTCAAGAAATATAACAGTATGAATATTCGGATAACCCCCCGTTTAAGCAATAAGAAGATAGTGGTTCTGGCTCAAACGCCTACAACTATATAAAATCTTTTGAGGTTATGTAACCAAAATAAATGCTTCAAAAAGCTTATTTCTACATACCAGATTGCTTAGAAACTCATTCCACACTCTGTGCTCTCCAATACGTTGGCCTGCAAATAAAAAAAAAATCGATTTCACTCAAATAATTCTACATCCAATCAAGTAAAAGCGTAACCCTCGTAAGAATATTTAAATAATTCAATTTATATTTATAAATCTCCGGACAGCTTTCAGTTACGAATTTAATTATTTAAGTTCAATACAGAACGTGTAAATGCAAATGTGGGCAAAAGAGGCCAAAAGACCTCACTACCGCCACCACCACACGCACGCATGCTCGCATAGCAAGCATTACGTTGTTACGTCAATTGATTGAATTTCTGATTAAGTTGCATTGTTTATTCAGGCATTGATTTGTTGCCGCACGGGCCGCTTCGCCAGGGCAAGGCGTCGCACAGGTGGCTTGCCTATGCATGCATGCGTGTTTGTGTGCATATGTATGTATGTTTGTGCGTACCAAAGCGTAGGTGCTGCAATTATAAATACAATTACCTTTGCGAGGAGGACTCCATGTCCGCAGCTATCAATAGCGCCTTAATTAAATGCAACAAAGCTGCTTTATAAATGTTTGCACAAACGACGATAATAAGTTGCACATTTATGCATTAAAGTCAATGAGTTAAAAGTAAGTCAATGGCGTCAAGTGATGGGCATACAGAAATGACAGGTGAATGTACACAAACACAAACATACACATCCACTCAAACTTAAATGCAGTAGAGTACATATTGAAAGAATTAAAATAATGGGTGGCGCTGATATGAGTAATACAAGTCATATCACTTGAAGAAAGTAAGGTAGCACTCACTATAGGGCGGGATCTCGAAAAAAATTCGCTTGTAATTGTTAAAATTCCAGGGGTGTAAACACTTCGATAATATGTTTTAAAAAGATAAAAGTGCATTAGGAAAAGAGATAGTAGATATTACTTGAAAGTAAGGAGTTTATAGTATTCGAGAAATAGGTAAAGTCATAATAAGAATATTGCTTAGCTAAAAAAATTTGTTAAGCTTTCTTTCTTATAAGCCGAGATATGTGAGTTAATACTAACCGGAATTATAGAGTTACCATACATCGGTATGTCAGAGCTAGGAAAAAGAATTGACCATTTTCAACCATTTTCGTAATCTAAACTCAATAACATCCTCAACAATAGATCCTAACCAAATTTTGTTAAAATGTTCTTGGCAATATCGTCGACTATTTCATTGCCCTCGATGCTTTTATGGCCTGTCACCCAGTAAAAATGAAGTGGCTCACTTCTGGCAACACCTTCCACTACTGCCCTGCTTCCCAAGACACTTCTGGCCAATATGCGATACAAGGATACTGCCTTGATTACTGCTTGAGTGTATACTTAGATGTTGACTCTGGAATTGCTTGCAGGTGCAGCTCCTCGGCCTTTACCGCGACTTGAAATATGTATATTGCATATATAACGGGTGATTTTTTAAGAGCTTGATAACTTTTTTAAAAAAAAAAACGCATAAAATTTGCAAAATCTCATCGGTTCTTTATTTGAAACGTTAGATTGGTTCATGACATTTACTTTTTGAAGATAATTTCATTTAAATGTTGACCGCGGCTGCGTCTTAGGTGGTCCATTCGGAAAGTCCAATTTTGGGCAACTTTTTCGAGCATTTCGGCCGGAATAGCCCGAATTTCTTCGGAAATGTTGTCTTCCAAAGCTGGAATAGTTGCTGGCTTATTTCTGTAGACTTTAGACTTGACGTAGCCCCACAAAAAATAGTCTAAAGGCGTTAAATCGCATGATCTTGGTGGCCAACTTACGGGTCCATTTCTTGAGATGAATTGTTGTCCGAAGTTTTCCCTCAAAATGGCCATAGAATCGCGAGCTGTGTGGCATGTAGCGCCATCTTGTTGAAACCACATGTCAACCAAGTTCAGTTCTTCCATTTTTGGCAACAAAAAGTTTGTTAGCATCGAACGATAGCGATCGCCATTCACCGTAACGTTGCGTCCAACAGCATCTTTGAAAAAATACGGTCCAATGATTCCACCAGCGTACAAACCACACCAAACAGTGCATTTTTCGGGATGCATGGGCAGTTCTTGAACGGCTTCTGGTTGCTCTTCACCCCAAATGCGGCAATTTTGCTTATTTACGTAGCCATTCAACCAGAAATGAGCCTCATCGCTCATCGGACACGGACGCGAAACACATTTCGAACCGAACACTGATTTTGGTAATAAAATTCAATGATTTGCAAGCGTTGCTCGTTAGTAAGTCTATTCATGATGAAATGTCAAAGCATACTGAGCATCTTTCTCTTTGACACCATGTCTGACATCCCACGTGATCTGTCAAATACTACTGCATGAAAATCCTAACCTCAAAAAAATCACCCGTTAGTTGTCCGGCAACTTCAAAGGCCATAAGGCAGCCTAACTTAGGACAGTATATTCCCGCACCAAATCCATCGTCCATTTTGTAGCCATCCGTATAGATGTTTGGAGTGCGTCGCTAACATATCCTTACGCCAGCCATATGTTTACTTTGTACCTTCTTTCCCAGTTGAAAAGTGGGTCGGTGTTAGCCCAACTGCCATTACCCACCGAGCTATACCTGAAGGTGCTGCATGTAAGTTCCCCTCAGCCAGTAATCGTGCCACCGAGTTTGCTGCGGAGTTTTCAGCGAAGAGTTCTATAGGTAGCGGGTTCAGTATCAGTTCAAGAGCAGCCGTTGGAATTGTTCTTAAAGCTCCCGTTATGCACAGCACAGCGAGCCTCAGAACTCTTTCCACTGACTTCCGGTAGTTGGATTTCCGTACCTTTGTTCACCATACTACTGCACCGTAGAGCAGAAGTCGTCTTACAATAGTTGTGCATCATCAATGCATGAGAGACGGAGAGAGCCCCCAGATTGTGCCGAGCATCTACATACACTCATAAAAAGCATTGCTAGCTTTACTCACTCTTTCTTTCTGGTGCTTCCACAGCAGTTTGCTGTCCAAGACTACCTCAAGGTACTTGGCGTGGTTCTTGAGAGAAATTTGTGTTTCATTTGATCGAAAGGAATTTTGAGAGTGGCTATATAAATTAACTAATAAATCCTGGAGCTGTAAGTCAAGGATTTTTAGATGATTGTCCACCATGAAGCTGCAACGACTTGCGCGCAGCACTTAAAGTCATGCTTGAGCTCACACCATTTCACCTAATACTCGGTCAGGTAGCCAAATACACACTGCTCCAAATGACAGCAGAAGGGTGTGGCAGAGGTAAGGGAATCTAATCCCAGCGGATGGAAGAATTAAGTGGTTTAATACTAATGGCTCTTCTCCCAAATGATTCACTTCAACAAGAAGTTCAGGATTACCCTTAGATGCAAGGCTGAATAGATTAGAGATAATACAATTAAGTGGTTCACCGACGGCTCGAAATCGTTGGAGTAATTTGGTGTAGGAGTTACAGGACCACGCACAAAACCATACATCCATAACTCTGGGAAGTTTTCCGAGCATTTTTCATGCAGAAGTCTCCAACGCAAGTATCGCAATGAACGTATAACTAAATATATTTAGCGATAGTCAAGCAGCACTTAAAGCAATTTCAGTCTATAAGATCAAATCGCTACTAGTACAGGAATGTAGAAAACGGCTGAATAGTCTAGCGGAACGTAACCAAGTGCTCCTCATATGGGCGCCCGGTCACAAAAGTACATATATACGGGATTGAAGTGGCTGAAAAGCTCGCCCGCTCCGACATGGTAGTGACCTGAACCTTACATTCCGGTGGGTCCTCATACCATAGAGGATCTGCTCCGTAAGGAAGAAGGAGTAAGCAGAGAGCGGCATTGCCTACACTTTCAAGGCATGTGTAATGTTAAGTTAAAATATATTTTCAACTTTTCTAGGAACAAATTCAAGCTACTTGTCGCATTCTACTCGTATACTGACCCCCGCAAGTTTAAAAGCACTCTTGCGCAAATTGCCGGTCATTGCCGGCAAAAATGCATCTCAAGCCGCCAATAAAATTTGTGCAGTTTATGGACCCGATACAGTTTCCATTTCCACCGCACAACGATGGTCTCAACGTTTTCGTTCTGGTGAAGAGGTGGTCGAAGATGCGCCACCCTCCGGAAGGCTTGTCATCAAAAATTGCGATAAAATCGCTGAATTGGTCGAAAGAGACCGCAGTAGTCATCAAACCGTTATAAACCATTTGAGGAAGCTTGGAGTCACTAAGAAGCTCGATGTATGGATGCCACACGAATTGATTCAATAAAAATACCGCAAGACTCTTTTGACAACCCATTATTATACATTGTTCAATATTGCTCTGTGCAACATGTTGCAAGTACACAACGGCATGCAACATATGAACCACCTTGTCATGCGAAAGTTCATTTATCAGCAATATAATTGTCTTTTAATTAGTTTATTCAAACAAACATGAATAAAATCGCGAATAAAAGGAATTTATCAATCTGACGACGCACAGTTATCTGCATTGTTGGTTGGAAATAAATTTTCACTCAAATGACAAACCATCAGTTAAGCGTCACTCATTTGTTGTTGACTAAAATTAAACACTTTCCACATAACTTATTACTCTTATCAGCTCGTTTTGGCATTTTATCGCATTTCAACTTTATGCCACCGTCACTATTACAAAGACAACAAAACACACTATAGTTGCGCGTTTGTAATAATAGACGCATGTATGTGTATGAGTATGTGTGCCGGTGTGTGTAAGTGAAATTAACTTTCGTGATAAATTCATTCTATAGTCGAGGCCACCCGCAAACCGTCATTAGGGAGTTTCAGACAATGTACCGTTGTTGGTGAGCAGTAATTCACGAGCACGCATCGGTGACACAGATTGGCCGACACAAAGTGCATTGATATCGTAAATCGAGCAAAAGCCACTTGCGTGTGACTTTGCGGCACTTTATGACTCTATATTTGATTTGTAGTTCATAAAAACTGTTTGAAAATATTTGTCTACAATGTCATATGTATTAGGTCTACAATGGATTAATATTTTTGTAGATTAATAGGTTTGCGAAAACTTGCATGACATTTTGTTTATAAATGTTTTGGTTGCGTCCATAGAGCGTGTCAACTGATTTATGCTTTCTGAGCGAAGCTTTCATAGCCAAGCGTATGATCAGATGAGAAAATAATGACGAAGAATTCATGAGTTGGTTGTTGTTGCTGACTAATATCGTAAACTCCGAAGGTCTTTTAGTTCAATGTTCGTTCAGGTGGTGTAGAACCAGCTCGTTTGGTATCGAACTGCTCGGAGAGGTTCTTCCCGGTTCTGACGGAGCTTTTGTTATTGCTCGACTTCAGTTTATTCAAAATTCAGACATCGCGGCATAAAGGCAGTTCCTTTTCGTGCTGTCGAAAGCGAATCGACGAAGAGGTGGTGGTGTGTCGATTCTTCTTTCACGGGTCTTTTTCAAAACTTGGCGCATTGTTAATATCTGGTCGTTTGTTGATTTTCCAGGTCTAAAGTCACACTGATAAGGTCCATCCACTTTGTTGACGGTGGGCATTAATCTTTCACACAATACGCTCAATAGAACCTTAAACGCGATCCTTATCCAACGGTAGTTGGCGTAGATTGTGGGGATCTTCCTTTTTGCGGATTAGACGGAGCATACTGAAATTCCAATTCATTGCCTCCGCAGCTTTGTTGTTCTTCAGACGGATAATTGCTATTCGAGCTTCTTCATGGTCGGGCAATAGGACGTCTGCTCCATCGTCATCGATTAGGGAACCGGGTTCGACCTGAAGTGTTATGCTTTCACTGCCATTCAGCAGGCTGAAGAAGTGGTCCCTCCATAATTATAGTTTGCTCTGGGCATCCGTTACTAGATCACATCATTATTGCTGGGCGTTCATCAATCGGAATGAATTCCAGGACTCGGCAACGGAGTCTCTTTCCCACCACGAATCACGCACCGAATTTGCGCTCTTTTATAAGGCCAATGTAGTAAATTCCACAAGGGCCAAATCGTCTCAGCCTCTGTTATGTCCATCGCACTTCGGCGGCGGCGGTAATGTCTTTTACGAGGACATCAACCAGACGGGCGGATCCTAATTAAGGGACCAGTCATTCCAGGTGCATGCCCACATTGCGTAATCCTTGATGCATTTTCCGTGTTCGTCATCAAAAGAGGGAAACCTTCAAACGGATGTTCTTTGACTACCCAGTGGATACTTGGTCTAAAACCGGAAGTCGTGAGCTGTTTGAGCCATATGTAAAATAATCGTTTCTGGCCACTCCCAAGTGAATGACTCCATCTTGCCCACAGGAAACAGTCTAACGGTGGGACCTTGGTGGCCAATCGACCAGCAGAAAACGTGAAACGCCAAACAATGATTTTTCAAAGAAAGGTTATTGAAAAAAGCACTTCTTCTTGGATCATCCGTTATGTATATACTATAGAGTCTCCAATTTTTGCAGGATATTACAAACTTTATATACATATTCTGTTCAGGGTATCAAAAACGTCAGTAAAACTAATAATGGCAAAACATTAAACTCAGATTGGCAAATTTTACCACATAACTTTAAGAGCTTGGGGATTATAAAAATATCTAAATTAGTAAATGAATAACAAATTAGACATTTAAGATGTAAGGCGGCTTCATTAAATTAATGACGATCTAAGTTAAATCTCTAATCTGTTAAGCTGTTTTGAGCCACACAACTGTTGATTGGGTTATTATAGCCCTAACTCTCTTAATAAACAAAAGAGCGCTCTTCTGTCTCAAACGGCAAACTCAAAATTCGAAAAGATAAATATTTGATCGCAAGATGACCTTGTGCTAATCTTTAATATCACGTTACCTTCGAGTTAAGGTATGAGCGGTTGCAGTTTTTTATGCAAAGAGAGTAGAGAGAGAGAGAAAAATAATGAGTGTGAGAGTGAAGAAAAATGTGAGAGCGAAGAAGAGTGTAAGAGCGGGAGAAAGTACTGATAACGGCATTGCCAATTTGAAGATAGAAAGAAACTACTTGCGCAGCTGGGAGTTGAACAATTCTTAGAAAAATTTTTGGATCTTCTTTGTAATTTTGATTGCTTGTTTAAATATTTAAAATTTTTTATTATTTTTTTTTATTAATACAGTCAAAATTTCCCCTATTTCTGTGTCTAAACTTTGTGCTGAGTCTTTTTAGCCCATCTGCGGCTGCAATCATCAAAAATCTCCACTCACTCTTACGCTCTGCGTTCCGCTTGCTCTCTCACCCGCTCTCTCTCTGCCTTACCTGTAATTATCTATTGTTTGCGAGCGCTGACAGATGTGTTTTTACCTATTGTGCTGGCGCAAAGAATGACATATTAACTGCTAGCGTGAGACAAGGCGCACTCATACACACACACAAACACATTGTATATTGAATGTATAGGTATTTGTGTGTTTATATATGCATGTGTGTGCGTGTTTCTTAATGCAAACAGCAAAAAAGAATAAATAAATCGCGCAAATACACATAGATAAACACCAATACACTTAAAAAATATATTTTTTGAAAACATGTATGTGTATGTGTGTGCAAATATGCGCCGCTAGGGTTTCGTAAATTATATGTAACTGCAAAAGCAACAATAAATTATTAACAAAAAAGATAATAAGCCAAAAGGCAGTCGGCGCAAAGAGAGCGCCACAACCGCCGGTGTCATATTAACTGTTTATTTTTGTATATATGCATGTGTGTGCGTGTTTGCTTTTGCGCATCTGTGTGCGTGTGCGCGCCTGCATTAGCAATGGTTTCGCAGCGCGTTGCGTGCATTGTATATCTTTTAAGCGCGTAACAGCTGTCCAGCGTTTTTTTTCAGACCCGCAGCGCTCACACACACACATGCATACACTTACAAAATATATGCATGTATATGTGCGTGTTTTTGCTGCGCTCAGATAAAACATTTGAAAACTGACTCAACTCAAAACGACTGAGCTAACACCACCACCAACACTACCAAGAGATTTGCCAGCTTAACAGCTAAAGCGAGCGGTTTGCGAGCGGGGAGCTAGCCAGCCGCTTGTCAGTACAGTAGAGTAATTTGAGCTGCTGGAACGTACATACGTGTAGCGCGCGCTTGCAACGGGTCTACGGGGCAGGTTTCTCGCAAAGATTCTTTTTTTTTTGGTGGTGTACTTTTGGGGTCCAACTCGCTAAAACGGTTAATACGCGAACGCGAAAAATACGAAACGAGTGTTGGAAAACGGTATTTCGAAAAAAGTTTTGGAACGCATTAATTTTTTAAACTCGTGCAGAACGGGTTTAGTTAAAAATAATCATAATAAAAATTAAAAATTAATATTTTTTTTCAAAATTCGTCACGCGTATAATTAATTAAAAGTATAGAAAAAATTACTAAACAAAAAAAATTATTTTTTTGTGCCAATAGCATTAGTGAAACGCAAAAGTTAGTGAATTTCGGTTAGAAAAAGAATGCCAAACTGGTTCTTACACACAGAAAGAATGCTGACACAACTGGCGGACTTTGTGTATTGTTCAATAAGAAATCAATACCAATACAACAATAAGTGAACAACAACAATATAACAGCAAAAAAATAACAACAACATTACAGAAAAGAAACAACAACAACATTACAGAAAAAAACCAACAACAACATTACAGAAAAACAACAACAAAATTATAGCAAAAACAGCAACAACATTAAAGCAAAAAAGAAATACAACAAAAACGCCAGTTAAGCTAGAACAACAATAATAACAACAGCAACCAGCGTAGACAAAGCAGACGTACAAAAATAAAAGCAAAGCAGCAAAGTAAACGTCGTGTATCGTTACGAAAACCGGACCTGAAGCGACTGACATTCCATTGGTGACAGAAGCAGGCAATGTATTTTTTTTAATATCGCAAAAATACATATAAAAAAAGATATTAAAAACATAATAAATATTAAAAAAAATATCGAAAAAATATATACAAATATAAAAAAAAAAAAAAACAAATACTAAAAAAATGAAAATAACTATTTAAAACAAAACTAAAAATTATGCAAAGTCGCGGAATAGTAATTTCAAAATATAAAATAAAAACAAAAATTATAGCTGAATATTAAAAACAAAAATCAGTACCAAAAAATACATAGTTACCACAACAACATTAGCATACTAGTTTCAAGCTTGTGCTGGAAAATATTTTTTTCTCATCAAAATATAAAAATAAACAGAAAGTGCATAAATTAGATTTGCAAATTTTTTAAAACAACAACAACACAAAAATCCAGTGGTCAAAAAGTGACAAACAACAAGTGGATATGAGACACATGGATACGCACGATCACAGCCGCTGTTGCCCATAAACGGTAAATTAATTTAAGAACAAACATATTTACAAAAATAATCATACACAACCAAGAAAATGAAAGGTTGTAAGAAGCTGGAATGTGCAACACGGTTCTTAGAGACAAGGCAATGAAGCAAAGGCAAAAAAAATACTAAATTATGATAATAATAGATAAAAATATTTAAATAAAATTTTAAATAAATTATTGAAAAAAATAAAAAAAATATAAATATATAAAATTATTATTTTTAAATTAATATAAATTTGATTAAATAAAGAAAATATATAAAAATATATAAACAAATTTAATAAAAAATTAATAAATAAAAAAAATGTGTATACAAAAAAACAATTAAAATAATATAAAAATAAAAAAATACTTTAAAATAATTCTTAATTTTAATAATAATAAAAGTAACTATTAATTCAAATAAAAATAAAAAATAAATAACTAATACGTTTAAAATTAAATTTATTTAAATAAAATATTAAAAAAAAAAAATATTGAAAAAAACATAAATATATAAAATTATTATTTTTAAATAAATACACATTTGATCAAAAAAAGAAAATATATAAAAAAATATAAACAAGTTTAATAAAAAAATTAATAAATAAAAAAATGTGTAAACAAAAAAAATTAAAATAATATAAAAATAAAATAAAATATTTTAAAATAATTCTCATTTTTAATAATAATAAAAGTAACTATTAATTTAAATAAAAGTAAAAAAATAAATAGCTAATAAATTTAAAATTAAACTTTAAACAATAAAATAAATAAAAGGGTGTAGTCACAAAAAAGAAAGAAAAACAATTAAAAAATTATAAAAAAAATTTAACAATAATATAACAACTAATTCATTTTGAAAAATAATAAAAATTATAAAAAACTTTCATTTCAATTAAATAAAATAATTACATAACACAAAAAAAATTACAAAAATTAAAACAAAATTAATTAACTTAAAAATTTTTAAATATGTAAATAAAAAAAACAATTTTTGAAACAATAATAGTAAATTTAAATATTAATTATATAATAAATTATACCTAATTAATCTAAAATTATTATTTTTTTATTGAACAACAAAAAAAATTAGTTTAATGAAAATATAAATAAATAATAAAAAATAACAAATAAATTGAAATAAATTTTCATAAAATTTTAAAAATGAAATGGTTTAAAATAAATAAAACCAAAATAATAAAAATGTAATTGGAAATTAATAAAAAAAAAAATATTTGTTTTATTGTATAACAAAAAAAAAATTTAATTTAATAAAATAAATAAATAATAAAAAATAACAGATAAATTGAAATAAATTTTCATAAAATTTAAAAATTAAATGATTTAAAATAAATAAAACCGAAATAACAAAAATGTAATTGAAAATTAACAAAAAAAGAAATAAAATCAAATATTAATTATTTAAATTAAAAAATATTTTTTGTTAATTGAAAATATAATATAACAATAGTAAAAAAAAATAAAACAAAAATAACAAGCAATAAAAGAATGTAATTTGGAATTTACAAAAAAAAAAAAACCAATAAAATAAAAAATTAATTATTTTAATTTGTTTGAAGAAAAATATATTTTTAAAAAAAAAGGAAGTACATATTCATAAAAAAATTAAGAAATTTATTAATAAAAATTAATTCATTTAAATTTAAATATGCCTTGAAAATATTAATTTACATACACAAACATATCGACATATGTATGCATTAAAATAACTTCATAAAATAATATAAAAATATTACAAAAATATAAATTCGCATTAAAGACAAATAAAAAAATCAATTAATTAGTTAAACAAAAACTAATTAAAGTTTAAAAAGGCATAAATAAAAAAAAAATAATTAAGTAACTTAGAATAAAAAAATTAATTAAATTATTTAATTGGTTAAACAAAAATTACCAAAAAAATAAATACAAAATATGAATAAAAATTAAAAAAATAACTAAACAAACAATAAAACAATTAAGTAATTTACAAGTAAATAACGACGATGCTTGAACATTTTTAATTTCCACAAAAAAATTGAATTTATAAATAACAACAAACAAAAACTTTACATAAAAAAATAATTAAAATTAAAACTATTAATTAATTCAAAATTAAATACCTAACAACCAACAGCTACTTAAATCACAAAATTTTTAAATTTTCACACACATACAAACATAAAAGCATTTACTTTTAAAGAACTTCATACAGCCACTTTTGACATTTCGCTTTGCATTGCTTCTTTGCCATTATTTTACTTTACCTCACGTTTCGTGCCTTTTTTGCGATTCTTTGCAAAACTAGTTTTTAATTTCATCCAACGCTGCACGCCGAGTCGGTGCATTGCGCCGCCTGCCGTGTCATGGCACACGGTTCAGCTGTTAACGACTTTTATTGCCAACGATGCGTTGTTGCTTTTATTTTTGTATACTTTATTTATTTTTTGCTTTTGTTGCAATTGCTATTGGCGTGGTTCAGCGGCATTCCATGCTTCTTGCAGAGATTCATTTTGCACTTCAAAAGTGTGTGTGTTTGGTTGTGTATGGTTTAGAATAATGCTACGTTGAGACACTGACACAAAAAGCAAAGAGGTTATATTCGAACAGAAAAAAAAACAAATATAAATAAAGATTATTGAAACTTTTAAACTATTAACTAGGTTTGGTAGTGCAAAAATTGAATTTCGCAGAATTAGCACTTTGAGGTGTGTCTTAAGCAGCAAGATAAGAGAAAATAAATTTTTATTGCTTGTTCGAAGCAAAGAGTGGCAAAATTAAATTTAAAAAAATTTAGGTATTTATTGTACTATTAGTGAGTTCGAGAACAAACAAACATAAAGATTAGGAATTTACAAAATTTTAGAAAAACTAGATATTTTTTACGTTTTTGAATAAAATTAATTATAAATTACAATTATAATTTTAATTATAAAACTTTTTTTAATTTTTTCATTATTTTAAAACTTTTTAGCTATTAATAAATTCATAGACAAGCATAAAGATTAATATTTTTGATAAAAATAATTTTTTTTTAATATTCCACAAAAAAAAAAAATAAAAAAAAATTGTTTCATTTATCAAAATCATAACACTAAAATGTTAAAAACAATTTTTCATTAATTATAATGTAAATAACTTATGATAATCTCATTTCAAGATTTTTCTTTTCAAAAATATATCCGGAGATCTTTTATCTAATTTAAGCTTACATTAAACTTCAACATTTAAGCTTGCTATAAAACTGATTACTCTTCGCCTACACCTTGAAAACAGCTGCGCATCTATTGACATTTGTCAGCTGTTCTGATGACGTCAGCTGTTTTAATAACGTCAGATGAGTACCATTTGCTTTAAACTTCTCTCTTCACACTCTCTCAATTCAAACTCGACGTTGCACCGAACTAACTTTCAGAATTTCTGCTAATATCCAAATATCGTCCATTATTCCTTAACAATTTGAAACCAGTACTGTAAAAACAACTTTTCCATCATTTAAAGAAACTTTATCTACAATTATAGCTGACTCAACAGCTGATATACAATATGAAATACTCTCTTTATCTCAAAAATAGCTCATAAGCTGTGCGTTCAGCATATATTATTCTCCTTACTCTCTCTAACACAAATATTTAAGCGTTGCAAATTAGAGTGAATCTATGGCCAAAATTAATCGTATGGGAATTTAGAAACCCCGTACTGGGAAGTACTTTTAAATTATGGCACTTTTTTTGTTATTAAAACATTGTTAAATATGAGCTCAACACACGTATGTAAACTCCGCTTAAAATTTGCATACCTTTTTACTTATACATAACCTTAATCGAATTGACACTGACTCAGCGGGATTGTGTCGCACTTTCTGAGCATTTATTTGGGTTACTTGAACACTTCTGGCTTATTATGTATGTAAAAGATATACATACAATTTGGAATGTTGTACTAAATTTTTGATTTTGTGGGCACGTGGGAATTTAAAAACCTTGCCTCATTTATCGGTGAGTTAATTAAAGCCGATTTAATGGGTTCTAAACACATTAAAATTCATTAAACTGAAATAAAGCTGAATGTCAAGCGAAAATTTAGGCGAAAACAAATGATAACGGTAGTTAATTTTATTACATTGTCGCATTTGAAAAGTCATTAAATTTGACATAAATGCGAGGGCTTTAAAAATCAGCTGACAGTAATTTAACTAGTCAGCTGTCTTGCTCTCGCTTTTTGTGCTGCTTTTAACTATGTACTTAGTAATGTTTAGTGTAAAAAAGTTGCATTTTGCGTTTATCTTAACTGTTGATGTTTTACTTACATAATCGAATGTCAAACACAGCTGAGATCCTTGAACTGCCCAGCAGGAATTTTTTGGAGTTTTGAAGAAATTGTGATTTGAAGGAATTTGCAATTATTTTCGTTAGTGTTAAGGTCATTGTGGACTTTTGGAATTTTTATTTTTTTAAACTTTCGCTAACATTTTTTAAGTTTTTAATTGCAATTAAGAATTTGGACATTTATCGGTCCAATAAAAAAATATATTTTTTTTTAGAAGGAGCTTTGTTTCTTTCATAAATTTGGTGATTTTGTAAATACTTTTTTTTTCATTATATAAAGGTGAGTTCACACTAAGAACAAAACTGGAGAAATTTTAATTTTTTTAATGTGAGAGTTTATGAAATTTTCTTTTCGATGAGTTTAAGGTGGAGGAAGTAGACAGTTTTTTAAGTAATGTTTTTTGCATTTCGTTGATTTTGAGGTGGATTTAGAAGGTGTAATAGGCAGTAAAAAATTAATTTTTTTTTTAAGTAAATTGTTTTAAGTAAAATTTAATAAAAAAAAAAATATTAATGATACTAAAAAATACAAACTTGGATGGAAAAAAAATTAAAACTGAATAGAAACAAAATTTAAAAAACTTCAAAAAAATATGTGGAATATAAAAATAATATACATAATTATTTTCATAACTTTTTTTATACATTTTTTTTAATAAATAAAATTACAAATACCAAAAATTTCAAAATAGAGTTAAAGTTAAGAAGAAAATCTCTACCGAAAGTGATCATAGTTTGGTCAAGCTGAGCGAACTTTCCAAGAGGTTTGTACGATTTAAAAGTAAATTTAAAAGTGATAATTTTGGCTTGGAAGGCAAAAAATATACTGATCGACTAAAAAAAGGTTTGAAGATAAGGAACAGGAAGCATTACTCGGTGATAATTGTTGGTGAATACAAGAAAAGCTCGTAAAATCTATGGGAGGCACTCAAGTAGCCACTTAAAAGCTTTTAAAAGCAGTCGGATAGGTGATTTTGCATGACAGAAATGCTGCTTAAAAATGATGTTTTTGCATCGGATTAAGTCTGGTGATGAAAAATGCATCTATGACGATAGCCTTAAATGTAAAAATTGATATGTGAAACCTTGCCAACCAGCTAATCAACGATAAAGCCGAATATCCATGACACCAAGGAGCTGGATGAAGCAGACATCGGATAAATTCATTAGTGTCAAACGCTACCAACGATAACACATCAGAATTGAAACGAAGGATTGACGAAAATGGCCGGAATATTTTTGATAATATAAAATAAAGTAAAAACAATCACCATAAATAATAAATTGAAAAAAATCAAAAATAAATTAATAAATAAAAAATAAATTAATAAATAAATAAAAATAAAATTAATAAATAATAATAAATAAATAAAAAAAATTATAAATAAATAAATGCAAAATAAATATTGAAAAAATTATATACTCAGCTTCAAAGGAAACCCATTCAGCAAACCAAAACCACACCTTTTGCCTTTTCAATACGAAAAAACAAAAATCGACCAAGGCGCTTCAAATACCTTTATGTATTGCATAAGTATCTCGCCATTCATTAACGAAAACGTAAAAACCTTTATTTTCAATTTTTAATTGCCTTTTGCCACTCATCAATGGCGGCGAAGGTGGCCGGCCGCCGATAACAAACACAGTGTGTGGCAAGCAAATAAACTTTAAAACTTTGCGAAAATTACACTTCAATGTAGCTGCAATAATAAAGAGCACAACAAGAACAACAACAATAAAAATGGCAAAT
This sequence comes from Bactrocera correcta, assembly GCA_027475135.1. Classification (NCBI taxonomy): domain Eukaryota; kingdom Metazoa; phylum Arthropoda; class Insecta; order Diptera; family Tephritidae; genus Bactrocera; species Bactrocera correcta. The sequence continues at coordinate 82,131,725 of CM050326.1, forward strand.
AAAATATTGAAGGCGCTGACATACATACAAACAACGACGGCTGCAACAACACAAAGCGGTTAACGACAAGCAGTGAGCAGTTGAGGAGGAAAAGTTAAAATAAACAATAAAAGTAATAATGAAATGAAAGAAAACAATGAAATCAAATAAAAATACGGCAAGTTAAAGTATAAACAAAAAATTGCAATTAACGCACTACAACGACAACAACAACTTTCAGGGTTGCACACGTGTTAAAAGTCATTGTGATGCATACTGGTATGTTTGTATGTATGTTTGCAATAATAATCACTTAAGTATTTATATATACATACATACATATATTGAGCAGCGAAGGCAACAAAAGTGGGTTGTTGGGCGCGGAAAAACCTAGTTACATTCAAAAAAAAATATAAAAAAGTTGAAGGTGGCAGAAATAAAGGTGTAGTTTGTGCAGTGTACAAGTGGCAGAGTGCAAACTTTTCAGACCCACTTTAAAATGCATGCTTTTGAGCTGTTGCTGAAAGTAAGTGGAGCTATTTAAATTGAATTAAATTTTAATACAGCTTAATCACAAAAAAATGTATAAAAATACATATAAAGCTTTAGTTATAAAAATGAGGCTGAATGAAACAGCAGACTAAGGCCGTGTTTACACAGGTCTGTTTAGGAATTATAGACACTTGCAAGTCAGCGACTCTGAAAACAACGTTTTGAAAAAAAAAAAATTGTTTATGTTTAAAAACCGATTACCCTAGGTTAATACTCTAGTCACCAAGTTGTATGGAGGAAATATTCTTTGATAAAAATATACCTTTTACGAAGCAGGCAAAACAACCTATTATATAATATTTGAAAAAAAAAATAATAATAATATAAAAAAAATACATAACAAATATCAGCTGAAACTAAAAATTTTTTTTTTTTAAGTAAAAAATTTGAAACTTTGAAATGAAAAAAAAAAATTAATTTTTACTTTTAATATTTTACTTATAAAAATTAATTTTTTTTCGTTTCAAAGTTAAAATTTAATACTTTGAAACGAAAAAAAAATTAATTTTCACTTATAATTTAATTTTTATTAATAAAAGTTTTTTTTTTCGTTTCAAAGTTTTAAATTTTTACGTATAATTTTTTTTTTTGTTTATAAATATTTTTAGTTTCAGCTGATATTTGTTATGTAATTTTATATAAAATTTAAATTTTACTGAAACAATTTTTAATTTTTTTCAATTACAAAAAATTTTTGAAAAAAAAAATAAATAAATTATATTTATATTCAATATAGTTTTCTTGGAATTTAAATTTTTTTTTAAATTAAATTTTTTTTAGTTACAAAGTTTTCAATTTTTTACTAAAAAATAAATTTTTTCTAAAAAATTAAATTTTTCTTAAAACAATTATTAATTATTTTAGTTAATTATTTAAATTTTTAAAACTTATAAAAAAATTATGAAAAAAATTATATAAATTATATTTGAATACTATATAATTTTCTTGAAATTTATTTAATTTTTTTTTTATTCAGTTTTCTTTTTTACTACAATCGCAATAAAATTTTGCATTCTTGAGCATTTAAAAAAATAAGCATAAAAAATTTTTGAAAAAAAATATATAAATTATTTTTATACTCGACATAGTTTTTTTGGAGTTCAGTATTAATTTTTGTTTTCAATCTGCGGCAAAATTTATTAAATTTAAATCAAAAAAAGGGAATTTTAAATATAAAAAAATAAATGATGTAATAAATTTGAAAAAAAAAAATATAAAGAAGAAAACATTAAAATTAATTAAAAGTAAATCGAAAAACACAAAAATACTAAAAATACAATTAATTTTGTATTATTTATTTTTTTTTTTGTATTTTTCAATTTATTTTTAATTAATTTTACTTTATTTTTAACTATCTTTATGTTTATAATTACAATTAATTTTTTATATTTTTACTATTTTTTCATTTTTCAATTTTTTTTTTAATCATTTCTTTATATTTATATTTACAATTAACTTTGTATTTTTTGTTATTTTAATTTTTTTTTTATAATAATAATTTTTTTTTTAATTTTTTTAACATTTCTTAACTTTATTACATTTGTTGATTTTTTTGAACTCTTTTAAATTCAACTTATTTTTTGTCATTTGTGTCGATTTTCTCGCTACAATTTTCTACTTTCCACACATTTTTCCTTCACATTAATATATTCTTTTTTTGTAATTTTATATACGAGTATATGCCACATTGTCAGCTACATACTACACATAATTGTATAAATAATTCCATTGCATTAGATATTCTCGTGCCACAATCCAACTTGAATCCGCACAATGCCACCAAAAAGGTGCTTAATAAATCAGAAACACACACGCGCACATAAACACATTTTCATCTTCATACATAAACACACATACACATACAGAAATGTCTCAACTGCAGCATACCTTCGCTGTTGCTAACTAATTCAATTCTTACTACTGTGGAAAACCTGTTTTATGGCAAAGCCAACTTGAAGTTATGGAGCCTGCCTGCAACGCCTCAGCCGTTACCAATTCAATTCTGCCAGTTTCTTTAGCTTGACGCCAACAGCCATTACGCTACCGCAGAATACTCACACACACAGAGTCTTCTTCAAATATTTTATTTCTCCCCTTTTCCAGCGGCAGACGGATCTTTGTTGTAGCTGCTGCTGGTGTTGCAGCTTCTGCATTCACTCACCGGCATTGCAGACTATTTTTGCTCCCGTTTGCTTGCTACTTGCTCGTGTCTACTCGTCGGCTCGACGACTTTTGCTACATTTCACATCCGTTTGCCATATTCTACTAATTTCGCCTGTTTCCATTGAAAAGCAAAGCGACGCAGGTGAGGAAGGAAGTCATCAGCAGTTTTTATTTTATTTTATTCCACTTTTTTGCATCTAGAATATATCTAGATCTAGTTGTAATCATACTTATATTAGTTGTTTTTGTTTTTGCTGATAAGTATGCAGTCGCCACTCATTAGATTTTTTTTTGCGCTTGCATACTCAGCCGCCAATCAAAGTCCAACAGATCCTCACCTCGGTCAGCTTGACTCAGTCAGTCTCGCCTTACATTTACCTTGTCATTATACTGAGCCTTTAACAGGTTTAGTTTAACTTATAAATTATCTATGCGCTTCATTGTAAAAACAACGAAATGTCATAAAGACAACCTTCTTGTCCATGTGACTAAATGATGGCGCGTCAACAACTGCTGGACTGAGTGTGGACCAGCTGACGAGCCGGTGAAGGCATATGACGCTTGGAATTCTGAGAAAACGCTGTGATTTACGATATTGCAATTTCGCTTTGCTTACAAATTGTCACGGTTTTGATGTGATGCGAGAGATAAGCCAGCAATGAGTGTGGTATTAGTAAACTGGTACAAGCGGATCTTTGCATAGCTGAAGTGTAGGGGAAGTGCATAGTTCTTTTCTGCTTGAAATTACATATTTTTCTATGAAAGTTATAAAAATAGAGCTCTCAAAAACTCGCTCAGCATATATAACTGAAGAGCCGTGATTTTCTCAATTGAAGAGAGCAGATACGCTCGCTGACAGTTCGAAGTACCTCAAGAAAGAAAAAGTGTTTATTTTGGTGACCCTAAACTGAAAATCTTTCACAAGTAAAAAAAAATCTTTATATTGATTTTGATCAGTCAGTTTGTGTGCTTTAATGATCCGAACTGAAAAATTTGTTCGGAAATTCGAAAATTTTCAAGCACTAACTTGAAAAATACTCAGTGTCAAATTTCATGAAGATATCTCAATAACTTGAAACGTTTTCGACACGATGATCTGGTCTTATCAATCAGTTTGTATGGGAGCTATATCTATAGTGGTGTGATTCCAATAAATCAACAGCTTCTTTGGACGAAAAGGCTGTGTGCAAAATTTCAGATCAATATCTCAAAAGCTGAGGGACTAGCCGACATATATGCAGATCGTTTCCTTCCGAACGTTACATACTTCGTGGGAAACTAAGATAGCCTGTTTAGGATGTATGAAAACCTACTATAGTATTTCGTGCGGATCTTAATTTTAATGGGATCATAGCAGTTACAAAATTAGGTTCCTTTCTAGTAGCTTTAGAAATAGCTTAATAGATCCTAGTAGACATCCCGGTTGTACACAACTTTAATTTAGGTTAGTCAAATTTTTTGAAGAAAACTACGGAATTAGCTGATTTCTCGAATCTTTTGTCGACAAACACCTAGTTTCATACAACTTTCGTTGAGGTTAGCTTAACATCTTGAAAAAAAAATTTTTAACAATGAATTGTTGCCTACAATTAGGCTCAACTTTGATTCTATCGAAGACATGCACCAATTCGAATAGATTTGAAAATAGCAGAGACTCAAACCATTTAGCTAAAGTGACGTCATTGGAAGCAATTTGAGAGTAAAAATATAAACTAATATTAAAAATTCGATATTTGAAAAAATGCTTGCCGCAAAATAAACAATTCACTATTTTTACATCAACCCATTCACAACTATCAAATTCCACCAAATTCAATGAAAATATTTACTTTCTTCCGCTTATACTAATATTACCAGCACTCATCAATTTAATGCCATTCAATTGAGGAAATTCAATTCAATTTATTTTGCACTTCAACCGTTGCTCGTGACCTTGCGGCAATGTTGCTAAAAGCTATAATGAGGTTGTAGGTTGCGGCGCCTAAAAGTCGACTAACTTAAATTGCACACACACAAGTGCTCAGTGGTGTTGACGTTTTTCCATTCTCTATTCTTTGTTTGTTAAGTGTGTGAGTGTTTATTTTGGCAGCGTGAAAAGAGAGGGCGCATACCGCAGGGGGTTTGTGGCCACTAGCAATTCCCCAAAAAGCGCTTTAGCGCGCATTGCAGTGGTGGGACGCGCTTTTGTGTTGTGTAGCTGTGGCGCTGTTTCCAAGGTAAAGCGGCATTTTATTGTGAACCAAGGCATAACAATAAAGCTAAGGGAAGGCGGGATCAAAAATAAATTTCAAAAAATAGTTACGACTGACATATTTATGATGATTAAGAGGGAAATTAGTTTCTCGAGTAAGTGTAATAAGTATATTTTTAGGCGTTCAAGGTTGTTACAAATGATTGCCTTATTTTGCATGCTTTTAGGCGTTGCAGTGCTATATTTTCGAAATTATTGGTTCTCCGCTTGCGAATTTTTGAGGTAGAGAATTGCACCCTTTTGACCGTAAATAAGTGTTTACTCAAAGTTCTCCTCAGCTGTCTCATTATAGTCCATATGTAGGGCAATTACATGCTGACCTGCACTTGTTGGGTTTCCCAGCGTCATTTCCGTGTGTGTTTGCTGCCTTACAAATTATACCGTGCCGGTCAGACTGGCTACGGTCATTGCTTTTTTGTTGGCTTTGTTTGTTTTGTGAAGCTTTGGGGCAGTAATGTATTTCTGCCTATCGATTTTCAGGTAATTTTAGCACGAAATTTCTATTTTCACTGACATGCAAACGAGAAACGCACAATGACATGTGTAGCGATGAAAGCTCAACTACAAAAGGTAACAGTAATTGAGTTAAAGGCACATAGTTGATTGCGCTTTGAATGCTCCAGAGAATTCATGTACCGAGAATATTAACAAAGGATATTTTTCTTTTCTATAGAATCGCTCCAAAAGTTTGGAGAATCATTTCGGAGGTTTGCCGGAGCTTTCTTTGTATTATAAGGGTATTTTGAGTATGAGTTAGTTTTTTATTGTATTTAAGAAATCATTTTCTCCTTATAAAAAGCTTTTGAAATTATAAAATGAAAGCTTAGAAAAGCTGAAGCTTTCAGCCAAAAGCATCCAAGCTCAGTCTATACAAGAAGGTTCAAAATAAATATAAAATACTTCCTAAACATAAAAAATAATTTCATGAGTGAAAGCTTATTAAAAGCAATTTTTAAATCAATGCTGTAAACTTCCTGCGCTTAAAAAGCTTTTTCATGAGTGAAAGCTTAGAAAAATCAATTATAAAAATTTGAGATAAGAAAAAGCTCCAAAAATAGCGAAAGCATAATCATAAACTTTTTTCATGAGCAAAAAAAGCTCCAAAAACAAGATTTTGCTGTTAATATGTCATTGAAATATTATAAAAAACATATAAGCTAAAAAAAATTTCTAAAATATTATTGTTTATCACCAGTGCTGTTATTTGGAATAAATAAAGCTGTTAGAGGAGCAAAAGCTTCACAGAGTTTTAATATATTTATATATTAGTTAAAAAATCAATAAAAGCTCAGTCTACACCTAAAAGTGCAAAAAAATAATTTTATTTATTATTTTCTGAATGTATGCTTCTGTTTATTGATTGAAAGCTCAGAATAAGCAATGCTCAAATTTTTGAAGTAATTTAAAACTCTCAAATAAAGCTTTAATTGTTACCAAAAATTACAAAAAAAGAGACTTTGATTATTCTTTACTATTGAAGTAGTTTAAAAAAGCTTTCCACTAAGCTTTCATTAGCTCTAGAACTTTAGTTTGCGGTTTTTACAAAATTTAATAAAAAAAAAGGCTGTAACATAGAGAAAACTCCCATAGCAAAGCTTTTATAGGCGCCAAAGCTCCAAAAATTAGAGTCCGCTTATATACTCAAATTAGAGAAATCGCTCTCCTAACCACCACAAAGGCAAATTCCTGTACTTTTTCAAATTACAAAATAGTGCAAGCTCACCTTATCAAAGCTTTCGTTGACACCAAAAATTATATTTCGCTGTTTTTATATCATTCGAAATATTAAAGAAAAAAGCTCTAAATAGTGAAAGCTCGCCAAAACAAAACTTTCAATAGCATCAAAGCTCCAAAACTTAGAATTTGCTTTTATTTTTATATATTTTTGAAATAATAAAAAAAAGCTCTCTAACTTGTGAAAGCTCACCAAAGATAGCTTTCATTGTCAGCAAAGCTCCAAAAAACTATATTGTTCTCTACTATTTAAAAAAAATGTTAATTGTAACTCAATAATATGCCAATTAAACGCGTCTCGTCACACATTGTCAGTTGACTGTCAGTGTTGCGGTTTCACCTGCGCTCAAAAGCAAGGAATCAGAGCATGTTTGACACAAATGCAAAAGTAATGAAAAGGTAACAGCTAAAAAATAAATAAATAAATATAAATTCACCGTAAAAAGACACTAACAAAGACATGCTTCAATGCGCAAATGAGTCAGCTATACACACACATATACACAAAAACACTTCAGTGACAGACAGCCAACACAACACCAACACCAATAATCAAAGCAATTATTATTGTACTTTGTATAATAGCAATGTAAAGCGCAGAAAAAAGCAGCATTTATCCTCATGCAAATTGCATGCCGAATGGTGATAGTGTGACTGACTAGTTGACTGCACAGGTGACTTTTGAAAAGCTAGTAGATACATGGTTTAGATAGCTTTAGATGGCGAGCGATTTGTGAGCGAATCGACAAGTTCATAATACGAGTACAAATAAAGAATAAGCGTGTATTTTATAGCCTGAACAGTACAGGAAAAATATCTGAAGTTTGTAGTTCCCAAATGGAAACGTTGGGGTCCCTATAAAATATTTATATAATGACTTGCTATGCTGCGGCGTTCGAGATATCGTTTTAAAATTTTGTATACCTCATTTTTTCTTCAAGAGGCTTCTCATTTGTCGGAACTGGCTATATCGGATCACTATATCATATAGCTGTCATACAAACTGAACGATCCAGTTGAAGTCTTTGTATGGAAAACTTTTTTATTTGAAGAGATATCTTAACGAAATTTTACAGGTATATTTTCTACGCTAACGGTACAATTCCTGAATAAATTTTGCTGATCGGTTCACTATAACGTATAGTTGCCATACAAACTGACCTATGAAAATTAAGTTCTCGTATGGAAAACCTTTTTATTTGATGAGATATATTAACAAATTTTTACAGGTAGTAATTTCTAAGCTAACGGTACATTTACTGAAAAAATTGTGCAGATCGGTTCACTATAACGTATAGTTGCCATACAAACTGACCTATGAAAATTAAGTTCTCGTATGGAAAACCTTTTTATTTGATGAGATATATTAACAAATTTTTACAGGTAGTAATTTCTAAGCTAACGGTACATTTACTGAAAAAATTGTGCAGATCGGTTCACTATAACGTATAGTTGCCATACAAACTGACCTATGAAAATGAAGTTCTCGTATGGAAAACTTTTTTATTTGAGGAGATATATTAACAAATTTTTACCGGTAGTAATTTCTAAGCTAACGGTACATTTACTGAAAAAATTGTGCAGATCGGCTCACTATAGCTTATAGCTGCCATACAAACTAGCCGCTGAAATGGAGTTCTCGTATGGAAAACTTTTCTATTTGTGATGGGTATTATAGTTTTTGTTGTTTTATCTAAATTATGTTATATACTTTTTTGTTTTAAATATAATTAGCGTTGTGTTTAAAAGTAATTAGCTTTGTATGTAAAAGGCTTTACAAGTACTTAAGTACTCAAGCGCATTAACTAATTTGCTTTGCAACTATTTATTGACATAAATATACAAATATATAGTTATATACAGATAATCGTAGATATATACATATTTATATGCACACCCATACATACATATATGTATATACACTATATATACACCCATACATACGATTTCATACATACATTGACCTCTCTCACCTGACCGGATATTGACTTTGCGATTTTAATTGCTCTTTACTAATTTCGTTGCATAGAAAATTGCGCCCCATTTTGTTGCTTAATTTAGTTGAAGTTAAATGCTCATTTAAATTTTAGACCCCGTCGCACTAATTAAATATTTCAAATCGCTTGACATTGTAAACAGTGACATTGTAATGCTTAATCTCTAAAGCATAGCCTAAATAAATTAGGACCCAGCGACAGCCATCACAGTGATATAATAGTAGTTCAAATATGTAATAGCTTCAGCGTTAGCCATTATTATATAATACGTATAAAATATAGTAGAACTACACATTTTAATTTAAACTTTTTGAATATAACTAATGAGATTCAAATAAATTAAGCTTAAAATCTCTTCGAAACTCAAATTTACCTTGGTCTGGAAACTTATAAGTAAACCTCAAAGCAATACATATATGAGTGAAAGCTCATGGTCAGAAAGCTTTCATTAATGTGAAAGCTCTGCTAAATTTGAATGCCCCACTCAGTTTTCGTGACAAAATAACTACAAATAAGCGAATTTCCACTTTTATTGCTAACGTTAAAAAACCAGCTTTCATTTATATGAAATTCATCTTTGAGTAAGCTTTCGTTGTCGATAAATGTTATTGAAATTTAAGATTTTACAAACCATACTAAAAAATTTTGCAAACTGGTGGCTCACAAGCTTTATAAAGCACTCTTGAGTGAATGCGCACTATAGTAAAGCTTTCATCTAGGTGAAAGCTTTTAATTGTGTGAAAGCTCTACATAAATTGTAGATACAATTTCGCAGATACACCGCAAAAACCACAAAATTTACAACAAAAAAATTTTTAATTTGGTGAAAGCTTAAAGCAGTGCAACTTTCATCACTCTGAAAGCTTTTCAACACATGAATAACAACAAATATCTCTAAACAATGCTCAAAGGTAGTGTGACATCTCTCATTAATCCTTCATTAACTTGCAAGCTTTCACTAATTTAAAAGCACTCCAATCTCTTTCTTACTTAAATACCACTAAACACTAATATAAAATAATTTCATAACGACAGAGACTTTCTAAACCACCCTCGTATCGCACAGCTCACCTTGAAACAACGCATTCTCTGTCGTCTGCCAACCGACAAAGCTTTGTTTGTTAGCCCCGTTATCAGTGTGTCCATTAATTAACGACTGCCACACAACGTAACAGTTAAATATTAGATAAGCTACTCATTCTTATGTGTGAGTTTTTTTGTTTCTTAGCCCAGGAACTCGAGCACGCGCTTGTTGTTATTTTGTTTATATTTGCTGTGGGTGGAATATGCAAATCCCGCGCCTGAATGCCGCAACGCGTACTGATAAGTCTGGCAAATATTTGCGCACTTTGAGGCGCACAAACTTCAGCAGAAGTTTGCAATAAATAAGTAGTGAAAAACAATAATTTCTTACTTGAACGCACTCCAACACACTACATCTGCGCTTCTCCCTCCACAAGCTACAAGCAGGAAAATATGACACACTTGAAGCTTCGAAAAGACAGGCAATAAGAAAGTTGCAGCATTTTGTGGTCGCTTTGCGGTTTGTTGGCATTGCTCGTTTTATATTATTTCGCCTGGCACTTTTTTTTTGCCTGCTTAGCGCAGGTCAAGAAGTCACAAGAATTTGCATATCTTGCAAAAGTTTACACAACTCGTAGAGAATACATAACAAGCGTAAATTCTTGACAAAATACTGCAAATAAATATTGACTTTTGAAAAGTTTGTTTGCCATTTCTGTTTTTTATTATTTCGAAGAATATTTTTTTTACTCGAAGATGCTGGGGAATATTTTGATGGTGAACTCTGAACTTTACGTTTCTTGCATGGTAATAAATAAAGGTATTATTTTTTTTTTTTGCTAGATTATTTTTGGTTTCAATGTTTAAAAAGACTTTTGGGGAGCTGAGGTTGACTCAAGAGCAAATATTAAATTATAATTCTAATTGTTCTTTAATTCGCGCAAAGGTCGTGCAAAAAAATTCGTATGACAAATATCATTTTGTTTACAATTTACAAAGTAAATAAAACAGGGTGGCTAAAAGTTGAAAGGCAACGAAAAGGTGTTTTGTAAAACTTAGGAAGCTTTGTAAAAAATGTAAAGTATATGAAAAAAATAATTATAAAAAATAATAAATTTTTTATTATTATTTTACATAAAAAAAAAACAAAAAAAAATATATTTTTTTAATTTTATTTATATTTAAAAAAAAAATGAATTAAAAGAATATGCATATATACATACATGAATAAATAAAACATTTCGATACTCAATAAAAAAATAATAAGTAAATACTAATAGAAATAAATAAATATAAATAAACTATTATAATTAAGAAAAAAATAATAATTAAAGAGTAGAAAATTAAATCGAATAATAACTATAAAATAATCTCAAAATAAATAGACATTATAATTATATTAAATTTTTTTTTATAAAATAACTTAAAAAGATAATGTATATGATTACATGTGCATATGTTTGACGATAAGATCTAAGTTATAAAAAATATTTAAAAAATTAAAAATTCAAATATTGAAAGCAACATAATTTTGGAAATTAATTTTAATTATAGTTTAAAGATCATAAAGCACAATATTTAACAAAAAAAATTTAAAAATAAAGTAAAATTATTTTATTTGTCTTATTTAAACACAAATAAATACAATAAATAAAAACTCTGGTTTAAAAATAAGATTATACCACTTCAAATATTTTATTTCGCTCAACTTTTTAATAAATAAAAAGTAATAATAATAATTACAAAAATAGTTAGCAAAATCATTTGATAATTTTTGCTACTTAAGCTCCACAAAATGATGCCTAAAAGGCAATACAGCTAATTTTATTTTTAATAAATATTAATTTACTATTTTTGATATGTAAATTTTCGATTTTCTACACCAAAAATATTAATTACAACATTTAAAAATCAATACTTTCATTTGTCATTCCTCTGAGTCACCCGCCAAATGGCAGCACAATGTTTACATCTTCCCGTTACTAAGATCATATGATTTTTTCGCTTTTCATTTGCATATTTTGCATTCAAATTTGGAAATTACGCAAACATATTTATTTAGCCACAAAAGTATAACCTGTTGCTATCTTAAAACACATACATATGTATGTATATAGACAACTGTGCACAAATAAAGCACATATCTACATAAATCTGTGCAAATGCCTGTTGTTGGTGTGTGTGAGTCACGCTGAGCTCATTTACATGCAGTTCATGACATTACCACGATTTTTAAGCAAAAAGTAATAATGTTAAAACATTTATGCATAATGAATGAAATTCAGAGATTGATCTTCGCAGGTTTGTGAATATTTCATGTGTATATGCATACTTGTATGTAAATATTTATGTATAAAGCTTAATAAGCCGATAAATAATTATTGTGTAATTAATTGTGGTGCAAAATTTATGAATAACTTTCAGTATAAAATAATAATAAGAATGAAAATTGAAATCGGAATTCGATTTGCGACTTTTACAGTCGGACTTTTACAGTCGGCTCCCATGCGTTAGTAAATACCGCAAAATTAGTCATTTGTGCAAAATGAGCTATGACAAATAGGATGTGAGCATAAAGTCGAAATGAGTTGCGGTCGCGAGCATTGTGTATTTGAAAATGTTAAGCATTAAGCGCTTTTTAAATATTTAAAACGCTTTTACATGCGCAATTGATTGAGGTTATGTGTGAAAATTAAATAAAATATTAAAAGAGAGTTTGCATGAATAAACAAACGCACAATTTATAATAACGAATGCATTAATAATAGATTTTGAGTAATTTTTTACATGATTACACGTATACACGTGTAGTGCGATTGTGTGCGAAGCAAAAATTAATGATTAATAATTATTTTTACTAATTTCCAACACGATGTTATTAACGGTAATTAATTTTTTGCTTCTGCTGCGAAAGTTTAAATAATCCAAGTCATAAAAAATCACGTGATAATAAAAATGTGACGGTTTGAGCGCAGTGGGGAACCACTGAGATAACCACAAATAAAATAAAATAAAGTAAAATCTCTACTACAATAAAAAATTCAGTTTATTAAATTCGTTGAATAACAATATACGGCAAAAGCGACTTTTTCTCTGAGTATTGCAATAAAATATTTGTTTTTTCGTGGGATCAAGTCATAAAGAAAAAAATGTATTTCTTCATTTTTTCGAAAATATCATTCAAAATTTAAATAATTCCTTTCGAATATGGAAAGTTTAATAAAAAAATTCGAAATCGAAAACTGAAATAGTCTAAAAAAAAAATTCCATATAAGGACTTGATTTGGATCGATCAGTTTGTTCGACAGCTATATGATCTAGTGGGTCGGTATCGCTGATTCGGAGTAAAGCTTCTTGGGAAAAAATGTGCAAAATTTCAGACAGTTAAACAAAATATTTCTTTTAAGTTTTTGCTTGAAATTCAATAATATATATGTACATATGTTCCAAATAGTATTTGTTGTAAAAATCATTACAACTAATCTGCTTCGTACTAAACAACTCCTTGCAAAGCATTCAAAAATAATGCTCCGAATAGTACTCATTCAGAAATCAACCAAAAGTGACATACACTTATTTACATCTACAAATACATATTGACACTCGTGCATATCTATGTAATCTCTGTGCATCCCGAATCCGCATTTTGCCAGATGACAGCTGTGTTTCTGGCTTATGCGCGTGTTCTACCAGCACAACTTCTACCACGCCTCTATTCAAAAAATAAAATCCAACAACAAACAAGTTCGAAAAACAAAAACAACAGTCAACCAATGCTCATTAGCCGACAGGAAGCGCTGAGCAATATTTCCTACCTGCAACGCGTAACAGAGGATAACACCAATACGCCGCACACTCAGTTTAGAAGACAGTTGAAAGTGGTGGCATGGCATGAGCGCAATCAGGCAAGCTGCCACAGCATGCTGACACACTAAACGTATACTCATACACAAGTAGACACAAATACAATATGAGTAAAAACCACGTGCACAGTAGAGCCGGCAATGTAAAGGCACAGTGTGTGGTGGCAAGAAAAATGTGTATGAAAAACTTAAAAACAAGCAAAAAACATTAACTTTGTTTCCAGCGAAGCTATAATAGCCTTCACAGTTGCATTTCTAATAGCAGAAAAGGGGCTAAAAAGATCATTTTCTTCATTTTGAGTGGTTAGGTTATATGGCAGCTATATGCTATAGTGATCCGAAGTGATTAATTTCTTGAATTATAATCTATGCCAAATTTCGTGAAGATATCTTGTCAAATCGAATAGCTTTCCATACAAAGATTTCATATTGAGCGTTAAGTTTTTATGGTAGCTATATGCTATAGTGGTTCGATCTGAATAATTTCTTCAGGGATTATATTATTTGATTGCAGAATAAGACATGCCAAATTTCGTGCAGATATCTTGTTCAGTCGAAAAGTTTTCCATACAAAGATTTGATTTTGATCGTTCAGTTTGTATGACAACTATATGCTATAGTGATCCGATTCAAACAATACGTTCGGAGATTGTAGCGCTAGCTCGAATAACAATCCATGTCGAATTTCGTGAAGATATCTTGTCAAATACACAAGTTTTCCATACATGAACTTGAAATTAATAATTCAGTTTGTAGGGCAGCTTTATGTTTTAGTGGTCCGATATTCACGGTTTCGACAAATAAGCAACTTCTCGGAGTGAAAAAGATTTGTGCAAAATTTGAGAACGATATAGCGTTTCCGACTTCCTTTCTGGGTGCTGTAAATATACCCTGATCAAGGTAAAAAAAAAAAATGTTTATAAATTGTGTCATGAAAAAATCACTGAAAAATCAAAATTTCATTTTCGAAAATTTCACTTTAATTTTTTTTTGAGCATTTTTCATCACTCCTTACCCACTGTGCACACACTCGGCTTTGTTTTCATGGCTTCTCTACTTCTGCGTTTACTCATCTGCTGCGCTCGAGTGGTAAACAACGACACAAATTATGGGGAAAAATGCAGCAGATGCACTTGGTTGAAAGTAAGCAATGAAATTACCGAAAAGGATATGCAGGCAGGACATGTGTGCACAGCAATTGTGCGCTTACATATGTGTATGTGTGTATGTACGCTTATGAGTGTCGGTTTGTAGTGGAACGCAAATGACGGTGGCAAATATAGTACATATATTCGAATATATACAGCTACACATGCATATATATGTATGTATGTGTATAAATATCATAGCATATGTACGTGCATATCTGAGTAGTGATGTATGTACAAAAAAAAACTGTGCTAAACAAAGAAAATATGAATCATCTGCTTAGAAGTTGGTACTTATGGCAATTGAAGAGTCACACCAAAGAGCCAGAGAGCCATAGAACCGAAGGGCAGGATATTACAAGTGCTTTTTTCTTGGGTTTTAGGTAAAAAGGAAGTCGGAAATGTATACAATTGTTAATATTTATAATAAAAAATACTTTATAAAGACATAACAGTTTTTAAACAAGCAATAATATACACCAGAGAATTGCTTAGAAAGGAAGTGAATCACTTTCGGCAATAAAAACCGGAAATCAAAATCAAAATTGATTTCAGCAGATCCGTAACATGATTTACCGTGACTTTCAGTAGAAAATTTCCGCTGTGAAGGGTTAAAAATTATAATTAAAAAAATAGCTCCACACATCTACCAAAGAATCAACAATTCCAAAATCAGACTTTTCATACAAGTCTTATACATACTAATTGCTTGCCTAAACTTTTTTTTGCCGTTCAACTCTCAGAAGCTCAGAAATTACTCCAAAATTAACTCTTCCTTAATATTTCTGTATACTTATTGCTTCTCGAACCTTTAGTATGTAAATAGCCAGATCCTTCATATCATTGATGAACATTATTGTTGTTTAAATTTCTACTTGACGTAAAGCTACCGAAAACTATAAAATTATTGCCTAACTAGTGTTGTAGTAATGGTTATCTAGTCCTCGTTAGGATGGTAGGGTTCAGATAAGTTTTCATTGATATCATCCAACAGCAGACTCAGAAAACGTGCGGTTTCGACGGGGTTGGACCATAGGAAGAGGGATATCAGATGTGTAGGGTTGAGTGAGCATGCAAAGAGGAGTGATTAGTGTCATGTGCGGACTCGCTGCACGCTGAACATATGTTTGCGGATTCCGAATATGTAGGAGTTTAATCTGCTACAGTATCCAGAACCAAACTGCACAATTGTAAAGATACATACAATTCCCACAACAGCCGGTCCTACATTACCGGAATCGACCCGGATTTTATCCGACCAAGCGCTGTACTTTCAGAGATCTCATCTCCTTTGAATCGGAAAATTGTCTAAATCATCCTCAGTAGTTCTTTATGTTATTTTCTTTCCAAATATTTAGCAAACTATCAAATTTCAATGCTGCAATGCAATATCCGGGCTAAGGAAGCTCATTCTATTCATTACAGAGTGTTTAGTTCGAATAGTTCTCAAAGTCGCAAACCACTAAGAACTATTTTATAGGTCAAAATGAGCTGAACTTACTATCGATTCGTTCCGGAATCGGATCTACATAACCGGAGCAGACTCGATTTTGTATTCATCCAATTACCGACAACTTGGCAACATTTTTCCAAGTAACTCAAAACTTCGTCATACTTGGAACCCACAGCGACTTACATACTT
Source organism: Bactrocera correcta (assembly GCA_027475135.1). Taxonomy (NCBI): domain Eukaryota; kingdom Metazoa; phylum Arthropoda; class Insecta; order Diptera; family Tephritidae; genus Bactrocera; species Bactrocera correcta. Next base: position 82,148,077 of record CM050326.1, read on the forward strand.
GATCGTGAATAGACCGCGACCTATTTGACGGTAGAGTCAAAAGATCTAGGATTGTTGCAATGAGCAAATTTGGTCGCACTTGGTATATCCATCATGAGCCAAACCCATTACCGATCCTTTCCATAGCCAGTCGGGCCTACGTAACCGGAACAGACCCGCTTTTGTATCCAAGCAAGGACTGTTAACTCGCAGCATTTCTAAAAATTAATTAAAACTTCGGAATACTTGAAACTCAGAGCGAAGTACTTCAACGAGAACAGATCGCGATGTTTGTAATTTCTAACTTTCTATACCAGCTTCTATCTCGGTAGAGCTAAAGGATCTAGCTTTGATGCAATCAGCTGATCCGGTCTCTGTTCGATCCATCAGTTAATACATTTGATTTATGAAGAATCCATTCAAATTTGAGCTTATACCATTCAAACTTGAGCCATTAAACCCTGAACAATAGTTCCTTATGCTTGGACATATTAAGTTTACCACGAAGTTTGTAGCACGGAGAAGGAAGCGTCATGGACCCTAATAAATGACGAACTGCATCGAATTAATTAAGTCTCTACATCTCTGCATACGCGAACTAGTTCCTCAGTTTTCGAGATATAGATTTGAAATTTTGAACACGACTTTCTCTACACAGGAAATTGCTTATTTTTCGAAAGCGTCTATATCGGACTATTATATACATACATAGCTACCATACAAATGGTTCGGCAAAAAACAAGTCTTTGTAAGGAAAAGACTATTTGACAAGATATATTCAGGAACTTTGGCACAGATTATTCTCTAAAAAAACGGTAAAAACTCCAAAGAACTTCTTTAAATCGGACTATGATAACATATAGCTGTCATACAAACCGACCGATAAAAATCGTCTTTGTATGAAAAACTTTTTTATTTGGCGACGTATCTTCACGAAATTTGGCATGAGTTTTTTTCAAAGGGAACGTTACAATCTCCGAAGAAATATTTAAGATCGGATCAGTATAGCATATAGCTACCCTATAAACGGACCGTTCAAAATCGAGCCCTTGTATGGAAAACTTTTTTATACGACAAGATATCTTTACGAAATTCGGCTTATCTTATTTCTCAAGAAAGCACTACAATCTATGAAAATATTTTTAAGATTGGAACACTATAGCATATAGCTGTCATATAAACCGATCGTTCAAAATCAGGTTCTTGTTAGAAAAAAAATTAATTGTCGAAATATCTTCACGAAATTTAGTTCAGCTTATTTTCTAAGGCAATTGTGCAATCTCGAAAGATTTCGTTCAGATCGGTTCACTATAGCATATAGCTGCCATACAAACTGCTTTTTTATTTGCCCAAACTATTATTCAGTTGCTGCGAAACTAATGTTTTTTCTTATTGTAATTGATTTGAGTTTCAGACATATGAGTATATCAGAATATTTAAAGCCCAAAATTCTCTTTAGTCAAATTTCGCTCGTGTAAACCACCTTCTAAGACTTTTCCCTTAATATTTCAGATTTAAAAGAAAAACTGCCGTCCACTCCTTGCGAATGCTGCCTTCACCTTTAATTATTTTTATTATAATAGTAATTAGTAGTTACGAAAATTTTTGCAAACCCAATAATTTACCGCACGGCACATTGCATAGTCCACCTAAATTAATAATTATAGATTACTCTCTCACACACATCCATACACACAAAAGTTATTTGGGAGTAAACGCCTTCAAGCATACAAAAGTAAAACATCTGCCACAAGCAGTTAGGAATTAAACAAATGTCACCAAATTTCACGCTCCCATAAGTCACCTTTCGGAGTTTTGACGCACATTGTTGTTGTTGTGAAATCGCTTGAGTGACTGAAGGAGTCTTCATATTCCCACCTTAAGTTGCGTTTGCCTTCAATGTAAATACCAGTGACAAGCTAATAATTACTATGCAACGTAACTGTAGTTCAACAAAACAATTACAACACTAACAAAACAACAACAAGAACAATATAAGTTCATATATAATGCATATATACAAACTCATTATGCCGCTCACACATGAATGCCAGCAAATTAAGTATGAGCAGAAGGACTAAAGGTATTCAATGAAGGCATGAGTATGCGTTGCTGTTGTTGTTTTTGTGGTCGTAGCTGCATTGGGTGCAGAGGAATTCGCATGTGTAGACATTCACCCTTCACACTCTAACCACACTCAGTCTGCAGTCAGACGGTAATGACGGTAACGCTGGCGTTTTTGTGGCACAAACTTTTTTCCCCATTTTTTTATGTGTGTGTGAGTCCTGTTTGCTTTTTTTGTTTTGCTTTGTAATTCCTAAGCGTCCTCACATTCAAGCGTGTGTCTGTCGGCGCTGATAAGAGCGTGTGAACTTTTTTCTCACCTATGCAAAGGTATGCCTGCGCTTGTTGCCGTGTTGCATGCACAAAAAGGACCTTCCAACAAAGGTGGGAAAAATATTTAGGCGAGTGATGTGCATAAAGCGTAGCGTTGGACGGAGGTTTGTAGAGCAAAGCGGGTAGTTGCAATGCGCGCCGGGGTAGTGTGGAAGTTGGCAGAGATAATGAATGTGTGTTTGGTCTGAATTGCATTAGAATGAAGTCGTTAGACCGAAGATAAATGTGATTGTGCGCATAAGGATAACGGATGACGGTAGTAGAATTGAAGTAACGGGCATAATATATTTAGGGGATTAAATTTTAAGGATGCAGAAACAAATTATTATGGTCAGCAGTGAAGATTTCGATGCTGCAACCCGTGAGAATCTCGTAAGACAATACTGTGTATTAATAATTCAACGATTTATAAGTCGTGAGATCGTCTTGTTATAATATGGGGTAAAACTAATTATAAGACGTTCTAAAAACACATCTAAAGGTTATGAGCTTTTTTTAACTTTTTAGAAGCATCGGAATATCCCAAAACCGATCATATCAAAATCCAAAGTTGCGGTTATTATATATGTATGTAATATATGAGAGTTAGAGAGTGGTAAAACACTACTTACCGTCCAACTTATCCTCTAGAGCTTAAAAAGCTTTTTTGGCCTGCAAGTTTAAAGTCATAGTAGGGAGAAGAAAATAAAAAATAATAAAAGTATGAGAATGAAAATGGAAGACATTTATTTCAGAAGCCCTCCAGAGCTTTTAAGTGAAGGTTCAAAAGTAAGCTTAGCTTTGAAAACTTTTAAGAAATAATGCACAGATCTGCAAACTTTAAGCGATTTTAACAAAAAATAAATTAAAAATTAAAATTTCTCAAAAGCTTTCAAGTGGAAGCTTTTAGCTTTAAAACTAAACTGTATCAAAAATTGAGAACAGTATGCTTTGTGTGCTTTCAAGTTTTAATAAAAATAATAAAACTATGAGATTTTATTTCAGGAGCGCTCCAGAGCTTTTAAGTGAAGCATCAAAAGTTCGCTAAGTGTTGAAGGCATATAAGAAATAATGATCTGAAAACTTTAAGTGATTTTACTAAAAAATAAATAAATATAAAAAAATTACAATTCCACAAAAGCTTTCAAGTTGAAGCTTTTAGATATAAAACTAAATTATATCAACAATTGAGAACAATATGCTTTGGGAGCTGTTAAAATTGAGTATTCTCGACATTTGTTAAGCAGAAGCTTATGGAGCTTTTCAATGAAAGCTAATACAAAAAATATTAAACCGACATTTAGAGTCCTCAGCTATAAGTCTTAGCTGAAACTACGGGAGCTTTTTAGTGAAAGCCATTGTAAAAACTATTAAACTGATATTTAGAGTTCAACCATACCGCTAAGCTCATATTGAGACCTATAAGGCTAAGCTCACTTTGGAAACTTTTTGATATTAAACAAAGTTATTACAAAATTAAGAACAATATGATTTGGGTGCTTTCAAGTTTGAATATTCTTGCCCGTTTTTAAGAAGAAGCGTCTGCAGCTTTTCCATGAAATTTTAACAAAATTAACAAAACTATAAAACCGACATTTAGAACTCTCAGCTATAAGTCTAAGCATAAACGTTGGGAGCTTTTTAGTGAAAGCTTTAATAAAAACCATTTAACCGATCTTTGGCGTTGTTAGCTATAAGACTACACTGAAACTTGTGGAGCTTTTTAATGAAAACTATTAGAAAAACATTTTTATCGATTTTTAGAGTTTTCACCCACATGAACGCAAGCCATTGCAAGTTTTAAGTGAAAACTGTTAATAAAGAAGAAAACGACTTTTTGGGCTTTAAGCTCTAAGTTTATGCGCATAAAAGAGTAACAATATAACCTAGATATAATTCTTACGAAATTTGTTAGAGCTTCTAAGTGAAAGCTATCAGAAAATAATTAAATTGGCTTTTAAAGTTCAACCTAAGCTCATATGAAAGTGACAATTAGAAAAAAGCAACCTATAAGAAAAAAAAAGGCTTTTGAAGCTTTCAGTTATAAAGTTATGCACATTATACAAAGAAGTTAAATTACATATGTTTTAAAAGAAAGCTTTTGAAGCTTTCAAGTGAAAGCTATTAAGAAATATTACACTGATTTTTAGAGGGTTCAATTATAATGCCAGGGACAGATTGATTATTACACAATCTTACAAATCAAAAATTGTAAACATTTTTGAACGAAAGCTTTTTGGAGATATCTAGTGAAAGCTTTTAAAATTTTTTATCGATTTATAGAGCATCCAAATACAATGCTAAGCATTAATAAATGTGATTCAACAAAAATTAATTCAAATTCTATAAAATTTTTAACGAAAGCTTTTGGAGATTAAAGCTTTTAAGACAAATTTTAGCGATTTTTATCGCTTTCAACTATAATGCTAAGCACACACTATTAAAGTAGTTATCCAAAACACTGAAAATATCATGCATCTTTTAAATGAAAGCTTTGGGAGCTTTCAAATGAAAGCTATTAGAAAAAGCATAATCAGTTTTAAAGTTCTTTTGAGTTATACCACAGATTAATATTTCCAAAAAAATCTCTAAACTGTGCGCTTTTTGGCAGAACAACAGCCAGGATCTGCCAATAGGCGACAAAAGGGGTACATTTCTGACATTTAACTGCATATTTTTCCACACTCCATTTAGCTCATATGCGCATGCCCAGAGTTCGTTTAGCGTAGCATAGCGCACAGGCGTGCTACACACTCTAGACTTCCCCTGCACGCAAGCGTTATGTGGTGAAGTCTGTCAAGTGTGTAAAAAGGATGTCAGTCAAAAGGTTTCTGCTTTTTTACTTTACTCCTTTCATCACTTTATGCAAGTTCGATGCATTGTTTATCGAGCTGGTTGCCTTTTTATAGCGAGTTCTTTTCATATAAGTATATTTGTTAAAAATTTGTTGGCAGCATTGCAGGTCACGTTGCCGAGCGGTTACGAGTAGTCCAATAAAGGATATGTGTGCAGCACAAAGGAAGTGGCGAATGGTAGGAAGGAGAAATTGTGAAAAATTCTCACGTTTAAGCGCTTACGTGCATAAAAAACAGTGGCGTTTAATAATATGTATTGAAATGTTGCATGTTGCATGCCACAACAGTAGCCGTAATATATGCAACACTAAGTAGAAAGGAAAATATTTTGAATTTTGTTGCCGTATGTATATGTGTTTCTGTGTATGTATTTACAGTTCGATACTTTTATGCAAAACACTCAACATTTTGCTCGGCGCTCACTCACACCGCACACTCACTAAGCGCTCAGACATGACTTAAACTTGTTTTGAAAATTTTTCAAAAATAACGTTTGCATGCAGCAAACGTGCAACTTAAATACGAAAATGTAAATATCGAATAAAACACTATAATGTTGCATATGCAACGGTGGTTGTTTTTCGTGGCAACAAAGTAGAGTTGGCAGCACATCGATACTGAGAGGGTAAAGGACAAAGAGGGGCAACGTTTGCAGACCTTTACTACTTAAAGTAAGAATACAAATACTAGCTTCGGCTGCAACGAAGTTATTATACCGTTTACGGTTGAATTTATTATAGCAAAAAATGTAAAAAAGGATTTTATCGTGTTTTTTTTCGGTTAGTTTGTATGGCAGCTATATGCTATAGTGGTCCCATCTGAATCATTTTTTCAAGAATTGTAGCGATATCTTGCAGAATAATTTATAAAAAATTTTATGAAGATATATTGACAAATAAAAAAGTTTTTCATACAATGACTTGAGTTTTACCGGTCAGTTTGTATGGCAGCTATATGCTATAATGATCCGATCTGAATGATTTCTTCATGGATTGTAGTATTGTTTTGAAGATTAATCTGTGCTGAATTACGTCAGGATACCTCGTCAAATAAAAAAGTTTTTCCTACAAGAACTGGGTTTTGATCAGTCAGTTTGTATGGCAGCTATATACTATAGAGCTCCGATCTTAAAAATATTTTCATAGATTATAGTACCTTCTTAAAAAATAATCTGTGCCGAACTTCGTTAGGATATCTTGTCAAATAAAAAAGTTTTCCATATAAGTATTTGATTTTGATCGGTCAGTTTGTATGGCAGCTATACGCTATAGTGATCCGATCTGAATAGTTTCTTCATGGATTGTAGTATTATTTTGAGGAATAATCTGTGCTAAATTTCGTGAAGATACTTCAGCAAATAAATAAGTTTTCCATACAAGGACTTGAGTTTGATCGTTCAGTTTCTATGGCAGCTATATGCTATATTGGTCCGATCTGAATAATTTCTTCATGAATTGTAGTATTGCTTTTAAAAATAATATGTGCCCAATTTTGCACAGAATATCTTGTCAACTAAAGAAGTTTTCCAATATAAGGACTTGTTTTTGATCGGTCAGTTTGTATGACAGCTATATATTATAGTGGTCCGATATAGGCAGTTCTGACAAATGTGCAGCTCCTTGGAGAAAAAAACACACGTTTTGAATTTCAGAACGAAATTTCGAAAACTGAGGGACTAGTTCGCCTATATATAGTCTGAGATGACTTAATCGACGCGGCTCATTTATATAGAAAAATATCAGGTATCCCACGTTTTCTTCAGGTTATTAAACATTTTATATCAAATTCAATAAAAATACCACGTTAAGGGTATAAATAATATTCAGCAAGAAAATATGAAAGTATTAAAAATGTGAAGGCAAAGTAAGGGCGGAAAAGTTTGTGTTCCAAGACAGCGGTATACAGTAGAACGAGCGGCGAAGGGTTCGAAGGATATGTGCTTGCTTTTGCGTATAAAAATCATTTATATGTGTGTGAAGATGAAGTTTTACGAATTTATTGTCAGTACATGCACACAAATACACATTTGCACACATACAAACAAAAAACATTGCATCCATGTCTTGCAAGAAGCGTGTGAATTTCTTTCACTTGACTGCTTGCAGCAAGGATTTTCTTGCAACGCGCAAACTCACGAAGACAGACAAAAGATTTACGTTTCCAAAACTTACAGAGATTCCCAAAGCAACCGAAATGTGCGGCTGCAGGCAAATAAGCGCTATTAAATACCACAGAAGCACAGAGGAATGCAGCAAAGGATTAAAACTATGGCTTGCTGGAATTTGCAAAGAATTTTCTAGCATTTTACTATATAGTATATACATAAGTATATATATATATCCACTCAGATTAAGAACAGCTTAAAATAAAATCTGCCATGCAAATCTCTGCTCGACATGCACATGTCCTGCCCACGTAACTGCCAATACCCGAAGGAGTAATTAAAATTTTAGTAAATCCGTGCTTAGGTGAGCCAATACATGCAACCACATACATACAAACATACACAGATTTGTACATATGTTTAATGGCGACAAGTGTGTTATGCCGAAGAGTTCAGCATTTGTTGCAAGAAAGACCTGCTTGTTGCCGCAAATCAAATCCCCGACGACACATGCCAATTTAGACACACATATACGAACACATGCACCCAAAAGCAAACACATACAACTTAAAACAAGCAAACACTCAAATACATACACATTACTACTAAGCAGCGACGCGCTCAGCAGGTGTCAGCGCCGTCAATATGTAGACAATTATAAGCGTCGCAGGATATACCGTGTCCTTACGTTGCTTTGCGGCTGCACCAGCAGCCGACAGTCATCAGCACAGTGGGACGGAAGTGTTGTTAGGCGTGATTTTGATGGCAGCCATACTTGCATGCATATTTACACAGAAACACAGATGTACAAATGTCTCATATGAATTTGTTTATGTATTAGTGTGCATGCAAACACCTGGGAATTAGCGTCTGACAAATTGGCACAACACAGTAGGAAATTGCAAGGAAAATTACTTAAGAGGAAATGAAAAATTCAATTAATTACTCAGAAATGTTTGTGTGTATGTAGGCATGTGTGTGTTAGTATTAATATATATTGTAGATAAAAGTGTTTGAATTCTAATTGAATTAAAAATTTGAATTTTTTTTAATTACTTAAGTACTAAGAAATATTTTATAGAAAAACAATAAATTTTCGTCCTAAAAAAATTAAATAAATTTTCGTAAATATTAAGAAAAAAAACTTAAAAATATTTAGGAAAATATAAAAATTCTGAAAACATTGTAATTAATTTTTTGGGTAATATTTATATTAAAATAAAATGATCTTGAAAAACAAACTGAACGAATTTAAAAGTTTATATACATAAATATAAAATTTAAATAATTCATTAGCTGGAAAAATTTCGAAAAAATCCAAAATTACTAAAAATAAATATATATTTTTAAATTTAATTAAAAAGTATAAATAAATAATTATTTTTTTTATAATGTACATACTATTTAAAAAGATTTTTTTATTTTTTTAAAAATTAAAATCGACTAAAAAATTAATTAATAAATACTAAACAAAATCTAATTTCTAAAGATATGTATAAATATAATTTTCAAAATTATTAAATAATATTTTATTTTTTCCATAAAATAACCTAACAAAATTAATAAATAAACTAACAAAATGGATAAATAAAAAATATTGAAGAAATTGAATACTATTAAAAAAAATATAAAAAAATAACAAAAAATTAACTGAATAAGTTATGTAACTCAAGAATGGTAAAAATACAAAATTACCAAGAATATAAACAAATATAATTAATTTATCAGCACAATATAACATTAAAAAAAATAAAAAAAAAATTTTAAGTCAGTTAATGTAATATTTAAAATAAACTAAAACAAAAAAATTTCACATAAAATATTTTAAAATAATTATAATTTTAAAATTTTTTTAAAATAATTTAAAATTTAAAAACATTAGTTCGTCTATTATGTGACACAACACTGTATATTTATGTGTTTTAGTGTTTTCAACATTTTTTCCAATATAAATTAGATGAAATTTAGCAAATTTTAAATTTAAGTGATGCTATTAATTGGATTGGTGCTGTATTTGGAAGCATAAGCTAAGCTTTATAGGTTTCTTGATAACTTTACACCTTTACTGAAATTAAAAAGCATGATATTTGCTTTTTTAAGCCTGTATTAAATTTCAAACCGTTCAAACCACAAGGAATGTCAGAAAGAAGAGAAAAGGCAAAAAAGAAGAAAAAATAAATGTATAAAAAAGTATAAAAAAATCTATGAACTAACAAAAGGAACTATAAAATGAAGAAAAATTTTAAATGAAAATATTATTAAAAACAAAAAAAAAAATATTGAAATGAAATTATTGAAAAAATTAATTTAAAGTAAAAATAAATTTAGCAGGGGTTTTTTGGTAGTTTTAAATCTATTTTTTTAATTCTTTATTTATTTATTTTATTTTTTTATTTATTGAAAAAATTAGTAAAAACAAAAAAAAATATTAATGAAAATAAAAAAAAATATTTTTTTTTTAATTTATTTTTAATAAAAATGTATTTAACTGAGAGGTTTTTGACACATTTTTAAAAACAAAACATTCATAAAAAATAGTACAAAAAAAAGTTATTAGAAAAAAAAATTATGAAAATAAAACTAATAAAAAAATGCAACAAAAAAGTAATTTAAAAATTTAATTTAAAATGAAAATATATTTAACTAAGGAGTTATTTTAGCACATTTTTCTTATTTATTTATTTATTTTTTAATTCCTTATTTCATCAAAATATTAGTAAAAACAAAATAAATAAAAAAATAAATAAAAACAAACTTAAATACAAAATATAATTTAAAATAAAAATATATTTAACTGAAGAGTTTCTTGTAATTTTTTTTCTAATTGTTTTTTTTAATCAAAATATCAGTAAAAACAAAACAAATAAATTTTATGAAAATAAAAATATACGAAAAAAATGTTATTAAAAATAAAAATATATTTAACTGAAGATTTTTTTTTATATTTCTTATTTATATATAATTTTTTTAACTTTTTGTTTAAAATTACATTTAAATTAAAAAAAAAATTAAATTGTAATTTATTTGAAAAAAATTTTTAAATAAAACCTGCCTAAGGAAATCCGTCAGTTAATCAAGACTCCAAAGTTTCATATTGACGGCACTAAGCCCAAAAAATACTAAAATACATACTATACATATGTACCATAAGTAATAATGTGTAATGTAATTCGACTCCGCACAGTAGCCATGTACAGATACTTGTGTGTGGCGAAAGGGTATTATGTTAGCATTATGGTCAGATAGTCAGATATGAAGCGTAACTTATGACACAGACGTATGTACATATGCAAGTACGTAACTACTATCACCGGTCATATTTATTTATGCTACACTTTGTTGTTGTTTTTATTTTTTAATGTCCACAAAAAAGGCGCACACATTGTTGTTGCATGCACTTGTCAATAATAAAAAGCTGGCGACATCGTGGTGAAGGTGGTGGCAACGACATTGGTAGCCGCATACCAACGCACACACGCATACACACACCTGTACACATAACAACAGGTTTAGACGGCATTTCAGTTGAATGACCTACCTGTTGCGCGCATTTTTTTCATTATACGCCGCCTCACGCGCTCTCAGCCCAGCGCTAACTAACATTAATGCCATCACGCTTTTGTTGACTTATGATGATGTCGGTGATTTACTTTTCTTATTGATTAACCGGTGAGGCATTTAAGGTGCATATTTCGGGTTCTCATACTCGCTGAGATTAAATTTTTCATAAAGAACAGCAAAAAAGCCGGAAAAGGTTTCCCACAAATTTCCTTTGTCAACTTCCTGCCACCGAATAACTGTCCACTTGCGTGCCATGCAGCTTTTGTTTCGCCGAGTATTGGCTTGTCTTGTGGCTAAAAGAGCTTCCGGCTGTTGGCCGTCAATACCACAAAGGGTCTTTATGGAACAATATGCCACAAAAATGGTGGCATAGTTGGCGGTTGGACACAGAAAACACCAACGCACACATACATACCTATTCGCTATGCATTGAATTTTCTTATTGATTTATTTGCCATGCGACTCGATTATCTTATCTGGTTGCCTCAAAGGCGCCTCACAACCAAGCCAAAGAATTTGACCTGGAATCTCGCTTGGCATTACATGACATCAGCCAAAGGCATGCATTTACATAGTTAACCCAGAAGTGTACTGCACACTGCTGCCTTTGCGTGATTGGTAAATACCATTACATTTTTTTTTGTACTGCAAGGATGTGGGCAAGCAGCTGAGAAAGGCGTCCAAAGGATCGGTTCCGTTGCCAACATTTTTATTTTATTTATTTATCTTTCCTTCTAGTATTTGTACAATCTCCACCCATTTCCTTCGTGTTGTGGCCTGAAGTGATGTCAACAGGGATCAAAAGCATTATAAGAGCTTTTGCAAGCTTTGACTGACAAAAAATTTCGAAATTCAATGAAAGAAAGGGCAAAAACAAAATTAAATAAAAAAAAAGTTAAAAAATGAAGAAAAATAGCACAAAAACTCAAAAAATAATATACCCTTTTAATTTAGTGGATTAGTTTGGAATTTTTTAGGTGATACATTTTTTCGTCAACGTCCTAACGGTAGTGTATTAAAAGCTTACGAAGGGGTTAGTTACACTTTGAGTGTCAATGGTTAGCTTTGAAGTAAGTTAGCTTGAAGTAAGAAACAAAAAAGAGAGATAAGGTAAATGCTTCTGGTAAGAGTTTTTATAGTTCGGGATATCTGCAAATTTTCGGGTTCCATACAAAAAAAAATTTCAAAATAAATATTTCTGTTTTTTTTTTTTTTTATATTGACAAATCTTTTATAAAGCTCGTTCCATAATGAAATTTGGAAATCCCGAAATTCGGGATCCCGAAAACTGTTTATGAAGCAAAAGTTTTACTTTAAACACCACAAAAAAAACTCTGTACGTTAACACACTGAAAACATTTATATTTTACTAGTTCATGGATCCCGATGTTTGAAAATAAAAATTTTCGAACCCAAAACCATTAGCAAACATTTATATTTTTACGATATATTTTATAGGGTTATTATGTATTATTATTATTTATTCATAAAGCCCCACCAACAATGATATGTAAAAATCCCGAAATTCCGGGATCCCGAAAAGTTTTTATAAACCAAAATTTGTACTCAAATCTCCTTAAAAACTTTTCTGTTATCACAAAGAAAACATTTCTTTTTTCACTAGTTCATGGATCCAGATATTTGAAAAATAAAATTTTCGAATCCATTATTGAAAACCCCAATTAGTGAAAATATAAATAATTTTATATGACAAAAAATTAAAAATTATTTATATACGATAAAGATTATTCCTAAAGCTCGTTCAATAAAGACATGGGAAAATCGCGTTATTTCGGGATCTCGAAAATCTATTATAATTCTAGTGTGTCTTAATTTCGGAAGCCCGCTATATCATTTTTTTTTTTTTTTCAAAGAAAGACTTGAACATTTTGTGAAAATGCATTGATACGTATTATAATTGTAGCATTTTTCAATCCCGATTTACCTAATTCATTTATTTCGGGATCCCGATATCAAAATATTATTAAATAAAAGATTTTAGAACATTGTAAAAACGGCTCGATACCTATCATACTTGTAAATATAGTATTTCTTTATCCCGAATTACCTAATTCATTAATTTCGAGATCCCGATATAACTTTTTTTCAAAGAAAGATTTGAAAATAGTGTGGAAATAGGTTCATAGCGATCATAAATATAGTATTTTTTAATCCCGATTTGTATAATTCGGTTTTTCGGGATCCCGAATTAATTTTTTTTTTTTTCAAAGAAAGATTTGAAAATAGTGTGGAAATTGGTTGATACCGATCAAAATATAGTATTTTTTTAATCCCGATTTGTATAATTTGGTTTTTCGGGATCCCGATATTAATTTTTTTTAGCGAAAGATTTGAAAATTTTGTGAAAATGCATTGATACGTATTATAATTGTAGCATTTTTCAATCCCGATTTACCTAATTCATTTATTTCGGGATCCCGATATCAAAATATTATTAAATAAAAGATTTGAGAACATTGTAAAAACGGCTCGATACCTATCATACTTGTAAATATAGTATTTCTTAATCCCGAATTTCCTAATTCATTGATTTCGAGATCCCGATATAATTTTTTTTTCAAAGAAAGATTTGAAGATATTGTGAAAATAGGTTGATACCTATCATAAATATAGTATTTTTTAATCCCGATTTGTATAATTCGGTTTTTCGGGATCCCGATATTAATTTTTTTTTAACGAAAGATTTTAAAATTTACCTATCATAAATATGCTTTGTAGTATGGCATTTCTTAATCCCGAATTACCAAATTCATTAATTTCGAGATCCCGATATAACTTTTTTTCCAAAGAAAGATATTGTGAAATACTATCATATACATACATATATAGTATTTTTGAATCCCGATTTGTATAATTCGGTTTTTCGGGATCCCGATAGTAATTTTTTTTTTTTCAAAGAAAGATTTGAAAATATTACCTATCATAAATATACTTTGTAGTATAGTATTTCTTAATCCCGAAATATCTAATTCATTAATTTCGAGATCCCGATATCAAAATATTTTTTAACGAAAGATCTGAAAATAATTTCGTTTTACTCTCAATTGGACGAAATGCACAAATTCTTAAGAAAAAGTTGTCAGAATAGTAAGTTGAACTCAAAATAAAAAAATATGAAGTATTAAATCTGCTGAAAAATTTGGATACTTTTTACTGCGCTGAATATGAACGAAAAACACAAGATCTTAAGAAGAAAAGAGACAGCATATAAGTTGGATGAAAATACCTCGAATCAATAAGTAAAATATCACGCTGAATAGAGAAACTCGACTAGAAGCCTAGGATGACGCACTACCCACGCTTTCCTTTAATTCATTCAAAATTTCCACTCACCGCCTTCGAAATTCACACAAAAATTGTATTTTAATTGCCATTCAAATACAATTTCATGACACTCAACATTTTCCGCAAGCATTCTAAACTTTTACAACAATGCCTATACATTGTTGTTGCATTTTATTTGGCAATCACTGCCAGTAATTACTAAATAATCAACATCATTTCCATAGTCGAAGTGACTAAGCGCAATTCAGCAGCAATCAACGCTGACTTAACCCATTTAATCGCTGAGGCGCAAAGAGTGAGTGAATGAGAAGAAATTTTCAACAAAAAAAAATACACGGAAACAACAAAAAACAATTAAAAAGCGGAAAATTCACAGACGACGAATGTTGAGAGCTTAGCAGAATGCCCACAAGCCGCTTAAGCCAAGCTTTCAATGCTGGCTATTTGTAAGACTGTCCGGCGTGCTAGTATTGTCTCCATTGCTGGCACTTGGTATTGTGGCTGTCACTGCCCACCGCTGGCTGCCAAACCCAGCATGAATGTCGCGCCATTATTGTTTTTGTATGCAATGCACGGCGTGTCTTGTGAGTTTTCTTTTTGTAATTTGATGCCGTTTATTACTTTTGAAGCATTTTTGTTTATCTGTTACCTTGAATAACGGTAAACTACAATAAATTGCATGAAAACCTGTTTCGGCCGCCCAACCAGCCGCCTTTTTCTGTAGATACTTCTGTGACTGAGCGAAAGAACAGATTTCGTTATTTTTTCGGTTTGCATTTCTTTCGTCTCTCTTTGTATCACATTTTCAATAACTTCTGATTAATGTAAGTAAGTGTGTATTAGCCGTACATATGTATGTATGTAAGTTATTTGAGTCATGCAATAACTGGTTGACGGCAGGTACTTAAATTTATTAAACCTTTACTTTTCTCATAAATTCTCAAGTTGTGAGCGTCTCCCTGTGTGTGAGAAATGTATGCGTGTTAAGAACTAACTGTTTAGCTGAGAAAGCTCCTAAAGTTATTCAATTTTGTTGTAGCTGCTTTAGGGTTCAATAGCAGCATTATTCTTGAGTTTGTAATTAAAAAGTAATTTTGTGAGAAAAATGTGTAAATAATTACAACAAAAAAATATATAAAAAATTACCAAAATAAATATATTAAAAACTAAAAATAAAAAAATAAAAATAAATTAATTCAAATGTGTAAAGAAAAATAATATATAATCCTACATGGAAAAATATGTATATTTTAAATATTAATTTATTATATTCATATACCCTGTGTTTGAAGGTTATCAAAGTTCAAAGATCAAAAGTGAGTGATTTTCTAAAGAAGTTGTGAAACCAAAATACAAAATTAGCGTTATAAATGACATTTTTAAATGCGCTGAATACCTTTTAATCGCGCTGAATATTTTTTAATCTAGCTAAATATATATTAATCGCGCTGAATATGTAAGAAAGGCCCACATTAATAAAAATAACATATAAGCATCGTAATTTATTAATTTTAACAACTGCTGAATACTTTTTTATCGCGCTGAATACGCTCAAAAAGCAAAAATTGTGGAGAAGAAATTGTCAGAATTTTAAGTTGGATGAAAATACCTCGCATTAATAAGTAAAATGTGGCGCTGAATAGAGAAAATAAAAAAAAAATACTACAAAAAATTAAGGCACCACTATTTTTAAGTTATTTTAATGAATAACGGTAGTTAAAGTATCATTTATTTTTACTCTAAATGGCTGAAAAAAATTGTTTCAGCAGTGAAATATGCTCAATACAATAAAATTTTGAAGTTACATACTCCAAAAAAAAAATTTAGCTTTTTCCCGCGCTGAAAAGTGGCACTATATATGGTAAAAAATTTCAATTCCCTAATAGCAAATTAAATAAAACGAAAACACATGCCTGTTATGAATGCTGAATTAGCTGAATACCCAACTTATTGCTAAATTATCTCAGAAGTATGAAAAATTGCAAAGTTTTGAACTTCTTGTGTAGCTGAATTAGTTGAATACCTTAGTTATTGATGAAAGTAGCTCAGAAATATACCAAAATGGCTTGCTGAATGAGTTAAGGTGGTGGTACGTGGTTTCAATGTTTATATATGGCAGTATACATATATGGTAAAATATTTCCAATTACTGAAGGTAAATAAAACGACATGAAAACAGATACATGTTGTGCAGCTGAATAGCTAACTTATTAACAAAATCACCTCAGAAGTATGGAAAATTGCAAAGTTTTGAACTTTTTATGTAGCTGAATTAGTTGAATACCCTAATTATTGTTATAATTATTTTATAGACATGGGAATTTTCAAAATTACGAGCCTTTTAAGTTGCTGAATTAGTTATGCACCTTGTATATTGATGAAAATAGCTCATAAATGTAGAACATTTTAAAATTTTGGACTTTTTGTCTAGCTGAATAAGCTGAATACCTCAAATATTGACGAAAGTAGCTCAGAAATATGGCGAACTTCAAATTTACGCACTTTTTGTTTGGCTAATTTTAATGCGTTTAAAGTTGATGAAAAGTGCTCTGATATATGGAAAGTTTCGTAAATACGAGTGTCTTGTGTCAGCTGAATACCTTTGAAGCCTAAAAATACGCACTATTGTATCCATAGAATTAAACAAAAAATTGAATAATGGTATTTTGAAGCGTTAAAATATATTTTTCGATATTTATATATGTATATCACAAACATATTTATAACCGCTAATATGAAGTATTAACTTTCTTCTACGAATTTATTACTTAACCATATTCTTCAATCACAGTGCTTTCTTGGTATTATATAAGAATGAATATAATCTTAGATATATGTATGCGGTTTTCCACTTTATTTCAAACTATTATCGCACACCGTCAGTGGGCAAACATACCTCCACCACGCCAAAACGCTTATCAGCGTTGGCATTATGGCTAAGTAACCTGGGTACGCAAGCACAAAAGTAGATACGACTACAATGCTTTCATACACACACATGAGTGTACATTGTATGCACGCGGTGTGTGCTTTTTGATAAAATTACTAAAAAGGTGACGTTTATGTGACATTATCACATGGTGATTGCAGTCAAAACGTCGGACATTGTTTGCGCGTTCAATGCGAAATGTTCAGTCACAAGCGAATCGGTATGAAGTATGAAATGAAAAATGAAAAAAAAAAGATTTACGATTGATATATTTGCATATAAATAACTAGTTACGAGTAACTGTAATTAAAATGTAGCGACCGCATACTTGTCAAGCAGAATAAATGTGGATGGAAGTGATGTAAGGAAGCTAAAACGTATGAGGAAAATATGTAAATGTTTATATATTTTTATTTATGTATATGTATGTACATATGTATGTTGAGAATTTATGTAAAGATAAAAATGTTTGATAAATAAGAGTACGCTTTTAATTTTTGCACGACTTCAAGGTGAGGGCAATGGTCTAAAGCAATATTAAGAAAATATCAAAAAACTAAAATCATATGATAAATAAAATTTAAAATAAAACAGGATAAGCTAAGTAGTAATAAATAATAAACCAAAAAAAATTATACTAAATAATAAAAAAAAATATTTTTAATTAAAAAATATTTATTTATCATAAAACATTTTTATATAAATATAAAAAAAAATTATGGTAAATAATAAAAAAAAAACTATAATTTATAATAAAAAAAGTTTTTTCAATTAAAAAATATCTAATTATCATAGAAGATTTTTCTCATAAAAATTTTTTTTTCAATAAAAAACAAAATAAAAGGAAAATATTCTGCAAATATTTTTTGTATGATAAAAAACGAAACAAATTTTATAAGCAAAAAATATATGCATACTATTTTTTCTGTTTATTTTTATTTTTTTTTTTATGAAATATTTTCATATGATATTTTTTATGAGAAAAAGTTTTGAAGTTTTTCTGTTTATTTTTTGTTATTCGTAAAAAAATATTTTGAATTAAAAAAAAAAAATAAAAAAATATTCTCACATAAAATAAAATATATGCAAATAAAAAATATTTGCAAATAAATAAAAAAAATATTTACGAAAAAAAACATTTCTTAGCCTTCACTCAATTTTTTATGCAAATATTAATTTTTTTATTTTATTTATTTTTTTAAGCAAATAATGCAGCAACTTGAAGCAATTAGCAGATAGACTCTAATAATATATACTATATGTGTGTAAACATATACACATATACTTTTGTATGAATACACATTTATTTAAATATGTCAACTCTGACGTCAACTTAATTCAGCGCCCGCAAACTGCACCCAAAGTCAAAAATTTACGAAACTAATTAAAGTAAATAAGCAAATATGAATTTGCAGGCGATTTGACACAAATGTGTGAAATAAAAAAATTATAAAAATTATGCTTTGACAATTGCCAAAGAATAAAAACCGGTTTTCTCCTTCATGTGCCTTTTATTGCATGCTTCTCTTCTTTTAATAAAATTTAGAACGGAAATCGCATGAAGAAAGCATACCTGCATGCCTGCTAAGTAACTGTAACGCACAACTACAAAAACAAAAAAAAAAAACAACTACAAAAACAAAAAATAAACACAACTGTAAAAACAAAAAAAAAATACAAATACAAAAAAAAATAAAAAGTTGAATAAATACAAAACAAAAAATCAAAAAGACGCAACAAAAGGAAAAATACAAAAAAATATCATTGAAAGAAAACAAAAAAAAAAAAAAATCAGCTAAAGAAAGCAAACGCTAAAGCGGCTCACTCACGACAAATTTGTTTGACAAATCTGTTTGAGTTTGAGGTGGTTTTTGTCGTGAGTGGGCATGTTGTCAAACGGATTGAAGGTTTGCGACAAATTTCAAAAACTTACAACCGATTTGTGGATTCGTTTGTCGTGAGTGGCGTGGTTTGCAAACATTTGGTCAGTTGGTTGAAATTTTTGCAGAGTAAACATCAGCGGATAAAAAAATGGCAAGCTTGAGCAAAAATTTTTTGGAAGAGTTTATTGAATTAACTAAAAAGGAACCGGCCTTATGGCAATCCAAAAGTGAAAATTATGAGAATAAATGCCAAAAGGATAAGTCGTGGAAAAATTTACTTTCGAAATATAAAGAAACTGATAAGGATGGGAAAATTGATGTAGTGAAAAAAAAAAATTAATTGTTTACGCACTGCATTACGCACTCCATTTGGCTTTTTCGCTTCATGCACCGGTGTATTACTAGCAGCGCAATTGCATCATCCGCGTTATAATCACACATGTTCACTCCGCGAAGCACACAATGGAAATAAAGTTTGTCAAATCGGTTTGTCGTGAGTGCTCAACCGTCTTCAAACAGATTTGTCAAACAAATTTGTCGTGAGTGGGCCGCTTAAGCAATAACGGCGAACACTACTAAATTAGCTGAGTAAAAGCGAAAACAAATAAGAACTCAATCCAAAATCGCATTTTAGCCACATACTGCGTTTATATACAATTAAATAAATGCATATATAGTACATAGGTATACAGTGCCTTTGCAAACTTTTACTTGTACAGCTGGTAGTCGTAACAAAGCGTAATCATGTAGGCGTTTCAAGTATTTTTTATATGTCGAATGACGATTACTAGTTGGTTAAACCGGGTAAAAATAAAAAAAACCTTTTTAGATAATTGCGCTGAATACAATACTTAGTAAGCTGAATATACAACTGAATAAGCAAAAAGTTAAAAACTTTTAAGTAAACCAATAATAGCTGTTAAAAGAAGCGCTGAATATGTTTTCAAGTGCGCTGAATGACAATTACTAGTTGGCTAGAATGTGTAATAATGAAAAACTTTTGGGATAAGTGCGCTGAATACAATACTGATTAAGCTGAATATACAGCGGAATAAGCAGAGAGTTTAAACACTTTTAAATGAGTAATAATCAGCTGTTAAAAGAAGCGCTGAATATGTTTTCAGCTGCGCTGAATGATGACTACTAGTTGGCTAAACTATATAAAAAATAAAAATCTTTGGAATAAGTGCGCTGAATACAATGCTGGGTGAGCTGCATATTCAGCTGAGTAAGCAACAGATTACAAAAGCTTTTTGGTAGATAATAACTGCAAAAATATTTTTCAAGAAGCATGGAATGCGTCTTTAGGTGCGCTGAATATGCTTCTAAGCGAGCTGAATTTATTGCTTAGTATGCATAGAGCTGTTAAAAGTTGCACGTCTTTGGCGCACTACCAAGTGCAAAAGTTGGATAGACTATGTTCAAAGTAAAAACCTTTGGGATACATATTTTTTTATGTAAAATTACGCTATTTTCTAGGCAGATGGGCTTGAAAAAAAGTTACAACTTTTAATTTGGATTGAGTTGAATAGCCGCTGAATTGAAGTATGTATGGTTATGCTTATTATTAAGGCTAAATTTATTTGTTAGTCATACTGACTTGGAAAAAACATATATTTTTAATACTTATTATTTTTTCTTGGGCTGAATAGTTGCTGAATTGAAGTTTTCGCTTTTCTAAGTGCCTATTTTTTATATTTATGAGTAGTGGCGTATTTACACAAAAATTATAATTTTTAGTGTACAATTATTTTGCTTGGGCTGAATAGCTGATGAATTGAATTAAAAATAGATTTTCTGTATACTACTACTAAATTTGCTATTTTTTAGTCAGTTGGACTTGGAAACAACATATAATTTTTTTATTTTATATTTTTTATTGAGCTGAATAGCAACTGAATTGAATTTAGAGTAGTTTTTCTTCATATTGGTGCTTTGTCATTCATACTAACCTCCAAAATAAAATAATAATGTTTATTATAAAGCTTAATAGCTGCTGAATTGACGTTAGAGCGTTCGTTCTTTAAAAAATCTTAAAAAAGTGATATTTATTATTGCTGATTCCCATTTTTGGCAGCACTGAATTAGCTGAATACATAAAAAAACTAGCTTCTACAAATTTATACAAGTTTTAGTGTGCTGAATATATGTTTGAAGAAACAATGAATAAAAGTAGAGTGTTTTGAGATGGAAATTTTGCGTTAGTTTGAAATGTAAACTCACAACAAATTACGCAGAAACCCAAAATTAGTCAGCTCTTAGTCAATAATTTGTTGACTAGAAGTATTATGCGAAAAAATTCAATAGAATAACTGAAATAATGTAAATCAGGTACAACAACACTAACAACAGTTCGAACGTCAATAGATGGGTACACAAACAATTGTATATATATTTCTGCGAACTTTGAGATAATTACCATTTTTTATTTGCTTGGGAAATTAGCAATGAACAATTCGCATCTGTGCACTAATTGAAAAATCAGACATTCCTACTGACTTCACACCCATTCAGGTGGGTATACAGGGACAGCAAATCATCTGCGATTATTGTGAGTATAGTAAATGTATATAGCAGTATGTATATTGAAGGGGGATATATGTATGTATATAGGTTGAATATAATATATATCTATGTTTGTAGGTATATATTATAAATCCGAATGTCACAGCTGCTTAACAGAAAAACTAAATTTTTTTTTAATTTAAAATAAGAAATTATTGAATGTTAATTTCTACTCTTAAGGCAAGCACACAGTGAAGCTTTAAGAAATTGTAATAAACCTAAAAATCATATTTTAAGTGCCATTAAATTAGGCTGCCGCTATTCAGCGCTTGCTGTATAAAGTTATTTAGCAAGTTTGACCTTTTACTTCACTGTGTGCTCAGCCTTATGTTCAAAAATCATTGTAGGTGCTATTCAGCGCATACTTTTCGAAGTTGTTCAATAGTTTTGACTTTTTACTTCACTATGTGCTCAGTCTTAGGTTCCAAAGCTCACTTTTGGTGCTATTCAGCGCATACTTTTCTAAGTGTTTTTAGCAATTTCACTTTTATTTCTCAATATAGTCAACCATAGCTTCTAAAGCTCATTGTAGTTACTATTCAGCGCATACTTTTCCAAGTTGTTCAATAGTTTTGTTTTTTTGCCTCACTATATGCTCAGTCTTAGGTTCCAAAGTTCCCTGTTGGTGCTATTCAGCGCATACTTTTCTAAGTTGTTTTAGCAGTTTCACTTTTATTTCTCAATATGGTCAACCATAGCTTCTAAAGCTCATTGTAGGTGCTATTCAGCGCATACTTTTCCAAGTTGTTTAACAGTTTTGACTTTTTACTTTACCTTGTACTCAAAATTAGCTTCTAAAACTCATTCTAGGTGCTATTCAGCGCATACTTTTCCACGTTGTTTAGCAGTTTCGCCTCTTTACTTCACTATGTGCTCAACCTTAGGTTCCAAAGCTCACTGTAGGTGCAATATTTTTGATGTGTGCCGCAACTTTGTACTAAATGTGTGTTTATCTAATATTTCCATAAAACTAAGCGCTTTTGACTACATTGAAATTCACTTCGCGCTACATACCCAACCACTTGAAAGCTTTATGGCCACTCAATTGCACCACTCCTGTGATATAATGATAATATTCCCATAATAACACCCGCCTCTTTGTATTTCCGTCACTCTCTGCCATCAATTAATGTTATTGTCATTTAAGTGTTTAAGTTTTCAACTCGAAGAGTTATTGAGAGTTCCATGCTTGAGCCATATTGTGCTGCCAAGCTTATCTCCCTCAATCGTCTAAGCAAAAGTATGATTGATCGCCAGCAAAAGTTTTGTCTTTATGAGTGTCTACTTTTCAAAAAATTCACTATTTTTTGGTTTTGGCATGTCATAAAGCAACAATTTTGGAATTTTGTTTTCCATATTGTTGTTGCTATTGCCAACAAATACTTTTAATGGCTGTGAGGTGTTTGAAAAATGGCATTTTCTGATTGTTGTTGTTTGGTATTGTTCGCATATATGCATTTGTTTGTGTGTATTGGTGCCAGGCCATGACTAACGGCGCTGGAAAAATCACAGTTGGCCAACAAAAGTGGCAGCTAAACCAACTTGATCGACACGATTTCGCATAAAGACCCATAATGAAACCGAAATGAAATCAAAAACGTGCTGCAGTTGTGCTCAATAATAGTGGTGTATGTATGTATGTATGCATTTTCTATTTTATTACTGAGTCACCAAATGATTTGTTTTTTTGTTTTCCAACAACAAGTCTATGAGAATTCAATGAGTTTTAGACAGGTTATAATGCTTATCGGGCCTCGTGTCTTTGGGGCGTTTATGTATTGTAGATAAAGGAAGGTAAAATGACACAGAGAGCAACAATACAATATGTGCATGTGGTAGATATAGGGTTGCCATGAAATTTATGGCAATAAATATTTTATTTATAAAAAATTATTTTAGGGGCATCTATTGACAAAATATCGCAAAATTCCTAAATAATTTCAATAAAATATGCTTTTCAGAGTTGCCAAGTCATCGCAATATTAAATAATGCTTATTTTCTATGCTTCAGACTAAGGGTTTACAGTTTACATAGAAAATATCCTTAAGTAACACACAGTTTACAGCTTAAATAGAAATTTGAAAAAAAATCATTCGAAAATCTCATTAAGTAACTTTTTTAGGGTTGCCAACTAAGTCAGACAATCTCAAAAAAATTTTTTTTTGCTTAGATATTTTTTTCAATGTTTTAAACCAGCAAAGATTAGAATATTTTTTATAATTAAAATAAAGCAGAGTTGCCAAGTATTTACGGTTTTAAAGAAATGTTCTACCAAATCTTAAACAAATTAAATATCTACATATTTTATAGAAAATTAGCAATAAAATCTCATTGAAATTAAAAAAAAACATTCAAAAATCTCATTAAAAAAACCTTTTTAGGGTTGCCAACGAGGTCGGACACTCTCAAAAAAATTATATGCCTAGATTTTTTTTTTATATTTGAAATCAGCAAGGGTTAGAATATTTTTTATAATTGAAATCAAAAAAACAAAATAAAATAAAATAAAAATGTTCAAAATCTATATGATAGAACCTCCCTAATGGTGTAGTATACTTGTGGCCCGAAAAAAATTCGATTTTATTAAACAAATTGAAGCTATAACATATAAAAAAATTAGCGAGAATGTATGCTAATTATGTACTAAGCATATACAATAGGGTTGCCAATAAGTTTTTTTATTGTATTGTATTTAAATATAATAAATAATTTTTAAAGCTATTTTGCGGTGTGTATACAGTCAAAATTTAACGTTTTTAGCACTTCCATAATTGTTGAAAAAACTACCAAAAAAAAAAAAAAAATAATAAAAAAGAAATTAGAACCACCTTAACTCTATATTTTACTTGCCGTTGAAGGAAGTACTCAAATAAAAATTTTTTTACATTATAATGAAGAAATTTCAAATAGATTAAAGATATTTTAAATTTGGAAACAAAATATGTTAGAGTTGCCACTTAAATACATTTTTAAAATTATTTTTCACACTTATTTTTTTAATTTTATTATGAGGAAGAAATCAAATAGATATATAATATAATTTAATTTTAGAAAAAAATGTTAGGGATGCCACTTAAAATGCCACGATTAATATATGTATGTATGTTTAAGACTTACATTACTTTATTATTACCTTTTATTTGTATGTAAAGAAATACTTAGACGACAACAAATAGATTACAGCAATTTAATAAAAAAAAAAATTTAGAGTTGCCACTTAAATAAGTTGTTAAATTTTTTTCACACTCACCTTTAATTTGTTTATGAAGAAATAATGAGATGAAATCAAATAAATTAAATATAAATATACTTAACTTAAAAAATTTAAGGATGCCACTTATTGCGAATAATATATATATGTTTAAACTTTACGTTACTTTAATAATTTTTTAGTTTGTATTTTGTATACAAAATACTCCGACAACAATAAATAGATTACAGCGATTTTAATTACGAAAAAACTATGCCAGTGTTGCCATTTAAATATTTTTTTTTTTAATTTTTTCGCACTTACTTTTAACTTCGTAATAAAGAAATACCCAGACGAAATTAAATGGATTAAATATTTATCTTAATTAATAAAAATGTTAGGGATGCCACTTATTGTGAATAATATATGTTTAAACTTTGCGTTACTTTAATTTTTTTTAATTTGTTTGTGAAGAAATACTCAGACGACATCAAATAAATTACAAGGTTTTTAATTTTGAAGAAAAGTATGTCAGTGTTGCCACTTAAATATATTTTTTACATTTTTTTTCATACTTAATTTTAATTTGATTGTAAAGGAATACCCAGACGAAATAAAATAGATAAAATATGTATCCTAAAAATATGTCAGAGTTGCCACGTACTGCGGATAAAATCTTTTTTAGTCTAACTTTACTCATTTTTAAAAAAGTTTTCTAATAATATAGCATAGTGTAGAAAGAGTAATCGCAAAAATTCCAATTTTAATAATTTATAATTTCGAAGAAGAACATGCAACCATGCAACCTTGCTTTTGTGTCGCGTCGCAACGCAGCGTAGAAATTTTCAAACACATTAAATACCTTTTTTTAATAACAATTTTTATAAACAGTTTTAGCCTTCAAGAACAACCCACACACACAAAAACTACAACAAAAAAGGAATGAAAACAACAACAACAGCACGCTTAATTGATATTACTCAATAACTTATGGACAATCAATTAACGACAATTTAATAAAACCATAAGCGGCGGTTAATTGCAAAAAATACCAGAAGAAGAAGAGGAAGCAGAAACAAAAACATACTCACGTGTAAATTTCGAAGTAAAAGCAAAGAAATTTACAACAATTTGTGAAGGTGTGAGCGCAGCAGCATTATCAGCAATATTAATTAAAGAGATTTCACACACTCAAGCAACAACAAGAACAGTAATAAGAACGACGCTTGCGAACAGCATTGAAGAAATTTCAAATAATAACGGTCAAGCGTGTGTTTGCAACCCCCGAGTAGCGCACTCGCATAGCTTTTGAACAAGTGAGCGCGTCAAGGCGGAAAGGACAGCAGGCGGCAGGGAAGCAAGAAACCAGGAAGGAAGGAAGGAAGTACGACAGTCAGCAAACACAGTCGACAGACGAAAAGCAGTAGCGGCAGACAGCGCACAATTTAATTTCACTATGGGAAATTCATCGTCACACACACACGAACCGCTGGAGCGCGGCTTCACACGCGGAAAATTTGGTGATGTCAAAAATGGGGTAGGTTTCATATACAACTAAATGTTTATATATAGCCACAGACGTAAGTAGAACCAGAGCAGTAAGAAAAAAAATGAATAATAATAAACAATAGAATACGTTTAACGCGGTCAAAGGCGCTGCAGCGTCGAACCCCGTACGACAGGCGCTGAACGCTTTAAAATTCAACGTTGGTCTAGCACTTGTTTCACACGATCGCGTCGCTTTTGTTACCTTATTTTATTGTTTTTTTATCCAAAAAATAAATTTGAATATGCAACACATTATTAATGTATTACTCCCCTCTTCCTCTCTGCTTAGAAATCCGCATCATTTCGCTTTAGCAAGAAATCACCAAAGAAAATGGATCGTTTGCGTCGATCCTTTCGCGATTCGTTTCGTCGTCGGAAGGACCGTGTGCCCGAATCATCGAAACCGCATCAATGGCAGGCTGACGAGGAGGCTGTACGTTCGGCGACCTGTTCGTTTGCGGTTAAATATTTGGGTTGCGTTGAGGTATTCGAATCGCGCGGTATGCAAGTTTGCGAGGAGGCCCTAAAAGTATTGAGGGTAAGTAAATACTTTTATATATTTTACATAAAATTTGTGTGTGAAAAAATGCGCATTGAGTGGTTAGCGCATTTGTCAGTTGAGTGCGCTGTGGGAAGCTGAGGAATCTTTAAGTGAGCCGAAGCAATTTTTGGTTAGTGAAAAGGTCAAACTAAGTTTAGCGAACTCTGAAGTGTCTAAAGTGGTTTGTTGTTGTTGTAATAATAATGCATGCTTCAGCGTTTTGAAGACTTGAAAAGACTCGATTATTACCATTGAATTCGATTCGACGACACATGCGGGCTGCATCTGAGGTCATAATACAATAGGTTCAAAGATATCGCAGTATAGGCTTCGTCCTCCAGGTGCTTCACCATTTCAAGCAGCACCTCTTCTTCTTCTTTATTGGTGTAGACACCGCATACGTGGTTATAGTCGAGTTTACAACAGCGTGCCAATCGTTCTTCCTTTTCGCGGTTTGGCGCCAATTGGAAATTCCAAATGTAGCCAGATGCTTCTTCTTTGTCCTCTGCTTCCCTCCGGCGAGTACTGCGTCCGATACTCTCAGAGCTGGAGTGTTTTCATCAATTCGTACGACATGACCTAGCCTTCAGGCAGCACGTAACAGCTTGAAAAAGATTCCGCCGACTAAAAGCTTCAAAAGACTTTATTTTTTCGTTGCACTAGATTCTATGACAAGTTTAGCCTTTATCTAATGTTTTAAAACAGAAAAATATCGAATTATACACCAAAGAGGTCCCATATTCAACACCTGATGGCTTTTAAAAAGTTCGACCCCTCAGACAGCTGTCACATTTTGAAATCTTAGATCTCTACTAAAGAGACGTATTTTTTAAAACAAAAACCTTCAGCTGATTCATGCGTTTAAAGGTTTGATCAGACCTAATTTATTGTACTAGATTCGAAGACAAGTTCGACCTTTCTGAGGTCATAATACGCAACTTTCCTTTATGAGTTCAAACATTCCAGGCAGCACCTGACAGTTTGGAAAAGGTTCTATCTCTTAGGCAATGTACAATTTTTAAAGCTCAGAATAAATAAATGAATAGTTTTTCAATTCAATAGTTTTTCAGTCCATGCGCTTAAAGACGTAAACAGTCTGTATTCTTATCTTTGAATTGAATTCGACGACAAGTTCGGCCTTCGTCTGTGGACGTGATACGAGACTGTAAAAAATATCGCAGTATAGATCTTGGTATAACTCTTTTATAAGGTCCGATATTTCTTACAGCACC
The DNA here is from genome assembly GCA_027475135.1 of Bactrocera correcta. Classification (NCBI taxonomy): domain Eukaryota; kingdom Metazoa; phylum Arthropoda; class Insecta; order Diptera; family Tephritidae; genus Bactrocera; species Bactrocera correcta. The sequence continues at coordinate 82,176,147 of CM050326.1, forward strand.
TGACAGCTTGAAAGAAGTTCCGCTTTTGAAACAGCTGTACCATTTTTAAAGTCCAAAACTCGTATTTTCGAGTAGACTTTCGACTCCTAGAACTCACGCACGCCCATGCGTTTAAAGACTTTAACAGACTTCTTCATTCATGCCGTTGAATTTTATTAGATGAAACTTTTAAAAATATCGCACTACAGATCTTAGTGTTCCTCTTTTATCAGCTCCAATATTTCAGGAAGCAACTGACGGCGATGGCTTGAAAAATGCTCAGATTTCTACTAAAGAGTAGCTTTTCAAACCATAGAACTTTCAAACTCCTGAAAAACCCTAAGTAAATGCTACGCTACAGAATCTTTCAACTCTCGAACAATATTAAACTAAATTCGTACCATCAAGCTCAAATCCGTACAGAAGCTCGAGATTCAGATCTTTCCAAGTAGAAATTTAATCGTTATATTGATAATAGTTCTGAGATGAGTACGAGAAAGTTAGAGGATCAACTTATCCAATAGATCTTCATTATTATCAGATCTAGTAACAAGGTATCGAAGCCGTATGGACTTTAAGTCCGAGACATCAGCACTTTTCCCGTGGCTTATGTACAACTGAATTATACACTTTCACAACTCGAGACATTAGAACAACAACGTTTATTTCGATGACACCTTTGGCTCTGTAAAAGAAAAAGCCATTCGAACCCATAAGATTTGGAGCGAATACAACTCGTAAGGTCTTTAAAACTCACAAGAATCTACTCAACAGATGTCATAAATCCAGAAAGAGACGTGACTAAACGTTGCAGATTAAAGAACCTGATTAATCTGAGTTTCCCTATTATGTTATTCATAAAAATTTCTGTAAAAAACTGAGCTGTTTAACCTCAATACTAAATTGTGGGCGTTTATTTGTGACTCATCAATCAAACTAAAGTTCCGAAGTAAAATAATCAGCAGTTTTTACTTTCATTTAGTCCCGCAAATTACCACCCACACACGCACAACATCCGACAGCTGACAAATGTGGGCGTAGACCCCGCGCTTATCACACAACCACTAAAATACCGACTCGCTAATCACTTCTCACACTTTTTATTGCAGAATTCGCGCCGCCGACCCATACGTGGTGTGCTGCACGTTAGCGGCGATGGACTGCGCGTCGTGGACGATGAGACAAAGGGCCTCATTGTCGATCAAACTATCGAGAAAGTGAGCTTCTGTGCGCCAGATCGTAACCACGAGCGCGGCTTCAGTTACATTTGTCGCGATGGCACAACACGTCGTTGGATGTGTCACGGCTTCCTCGCCTGCAAAGAGCTCGGCGAGCGGCTCTCACATGCCGTCGGTTGCGCATTTGCCGTCTGTTTGGAACGTAAGCAGCGACGCGATAAGGAATGTGGCGTCACAATGACATTCGATGTGAAGAATTCGACATTTACGCGTACGGGTTCGTTCCGTCAGCAAACGTTGACCGAACGTTTGGCGCAAGGTGAGACGCCATCGGCTGCTGTGCCACCACAACCCAAACCATACAATCCGTTCGCCATCGAACGGCCACATGCTACACCGTCGATGTTGGAGCGTCAGGGCTCGTTTCGTGCATTCAGCACCATTGGCAGTCAATCGCCGTTCAAACGACAGATGTCATTACGCATCAACGATCTTCCGTCCAATACCGAACGGCAGAAGGCATTTTTGGCAGCTGCCAATGGCGGTTCACTAGCCGCAGCATTAGCTACACCCAATCGTAGTGTTTCACCAATACCAGAGATCTCACCAGCTAAAATGGGCATTGCAGATATGGATAATGGTTGTGCCACCATCGACACCGTTAGCCAGTTGTGTCAGGAGCTCAGTCAGGGTCTTTCGTTGCTCAGTCAAACCGATGCAATGATTGCGGCTGGCGATGATCTCAATTTCAATAATAATTTGAGCATTAATCAGAATATCATTGCGGCCGATAAGACGCAACAACAACAAAAGGGAATCTCTACACCAACATCATTGCCGTTAGCTAGTAGTAGCAGTCATAGCATTACCGCTGTTGCTGCTGTCAGCAGAGTTTACGAATATGCTGAGGGTGCAGTAAGCAATAATTCGATTGCCGGTGGTGCGGTCACCACCACCACCACCACACCGACGGCACAAATAGCGCCACGCATTTCGTCCGTATCACCAGTATCTACCACATCGCCAGTACGTACACCAACAACACCAACGTTAACAATGACACCACCGCCGCCATTGCCAGCTGGTCGCCCCGTAGAGATGGTCGCACCACTGCCCAATGCAGATCAATGGCTAGGCGAGGTGGTGAAGAAGACCTCGCCGGCAGTTATTAAACGTGCAACACGTATGCTCAACTCAACTGGTCGTACGCAATCGATGAGCGCTGCATCACCATTAGGTGTGGATCCCTTCGATGCCGAATGGGTGGCCGGCGTGACCAAGCCACTGTCACCCGATCTACCTGTGGCAGCGACAACGCCAGTGGCGTCTGCAGTTACGCCCGTCGCTAGCAGTACAGCTGCACCAATACACCACAGTACCAATCCATTTATATCACCGCCGAAGGTACCGGCGCAAACATTCCAGGTGCAGCTGTAGATGCAGTAGACGAGGTGTACAAGCCTCGTGCTAGTAGTTGATGATATCAGTGAGGTAGCACATGTGTTCGATCTGTGTAATTCATGGGGTCGATTAGCAACTCAAATAGTGTTAGGCGTGCAGTGAGTTTGCAAAAATGGAATTGCTCGCTAGAGAAATGTTGTTGTTAAAGCAAAATGAGTACGAGCCGAGTAAAGAATGTAAAGAGATTTCAGTAATGGAATTGCATGCACTGCCAATAATTGTTGAATGCAAAGTAGCTGTTATTTTTTTTAACTTCAGAGGTAGCGCTGAATTGCTTTGAAAGTAACTAGTTATTTTTGGACTAGTTTCTAAATTTTGAGAGAATACTAGAATTTCATAATATATGTTGTGTGTGATTAATTTCATAAATAGTTTTGTGAAGCATACATAAAAAAATGACAAAAATTATACTAGTTACTTTTGGTCCAGTTGCGAAATTTTGAGAGAAAACTAGAATTTCGTTTATAAATAAATTTATGATGCATATGTAACAAAATGGCAAAAATTACACTAGTTACTTTTGGACCAGTTTTAACATTTTTTACAAAATTTACAAATAATTTTGAATTTTCTAAAAAAATATATATTTTAAATTCAGAAATCAAGCATTTTGCCAATTTTTCCTAACAGTAACTTGAACTTGTTTTTAGAAATTGTAAATATTTAAAAATTTAGGTTAAGTTTTGTTTTAAAAATTATCATTCCATTAGTTTAAATGCAATTAACATGCACTCATTGTGCATGATGTAAATAACATGCCAAAATTTAGCTGTTAATGTAATTTTTACGATATCAGACATGCTGTAATATTTTATAAATGAGGTAAAAGGAACTGGTTATTTTTGGCTCATATATGAAACTAGTATTCATTGAAAAAAATTAATCAAATTTGTGAAATATGTAAAAATATGTATTAAGTGGATATGTGTTTACTAGTTACTTTAAAACTAGTTTGCGAACTAGTTTGTCATCCGCTGATAATTTTTTTTACTATTATTTTAAATAAAACAGGAATTATTTCAAATGTTTTTTTCTTAATTAATAACTACTTTAATTTTTTTATTTCAATATATATTATATATTTAAATTTGTTTCAATATAAACAAAACTTCATTTACATTTAAACTAAGTATGTAGTTGTGGTGTAGTTCATTTACCACTAGTTGGTATTTTCAAGTGTTGAATACATGCCAATATAAAACACCGTTCAATTTAAAAAAATTATAAATTATTGCAACTTTAATTTAAAAAAACGTCAGTAAAAAACAACTAGTTGTTTTTGGACCAGTTCTGTTACTAGTTGCTTTTTAATTTTTTGGTAGTGCATTTAATTTTATAAATTTACAAATACAAATTGTTGCAACAATAATTCAAAATTCAAAATAGTCAACTAGTTATTTTTGGACCAGTCCTCTCCCTAGTTACTTTTTATTTATTTTTTATATTTTTGTGCAGTGCGTGTAATTCTGAACTAATAAGAAGGCAGGTTTGCTTTCTCAACTAAAAATTTTTGTAAGAACCAGCGGGCACCTACATGAAGCGCATACATAAAGTTTCCATGTATGCAAATTACATATTTGAGTTGCTATAAATGTTACTGCAGATTAGATGAAGAGATAAACAATGTTATTATATTAACTACAGCTAAATTATTAATGTTAAATGTACTTAAATAGTTTATAAATGAATTAACACTTAAACGCAGAGCAGCTGAAACAGAATTACTTAAAGTAATCGGCGAAACAGAGCATATACTTACTTAAATATATAAAAAAAAAATATATAATAATATAAACAAATATATAATTATGTAAAATGTTACATAATTATGAAAAAATATATATAAATATATAAAAAAATATACATAATTTCATTAAAAAAATAAAAAATATGCAAAAATTAATGAACAAATGCAAGAAAAAAAATTAAAAGAATTCAAAAAAGCTGGGCAGCACGCCAAGTGATAACTTAGACAGGATAGTAATGTGTAGAAAAATAGTATAGCGAAAGAAATACATATGTAAAAGACGTTAGATTATGTATTGAAAATATGTACATCTAAAATATCAACTATCAATTACAAGGCAGTAATTAATGAAATTAAATATATACATATATATTAATTAATAAAAGCACACAGAAAGGCAAAGAAAAAAGCACGCATTGCAACACACGCTGTTAATTGAATTATTAATGTTAACTGTAATTGTATAGTACTTAAATGGCTTATGACATAAAAAAACAAATAAAAAAACACATACATACATTAAAGTGTGAAAAATTAGTAATAAAGAAAGTATATACATAGCTTACTTAGTGAAAGGATAAATGCAGCTAGAAATAAATATGCGCAGTTAAAAGTACAGTAGCTCACTAACACACGTGCATACATGTATGAAAATGCTTGAGGAAATGTGTGAGGCACAGTAGCATTACATACAATCCACTAGAAAATGTAGCCTACATATGTGTATGTAATTTAATTTTAATTTTAACAAATTTTACATAATTTTTCCAGTTTTTCTTGAAGTACACTTGCCTTTTTTGCTTAATTTTCTGTTAAAATATAGATAAAAGTAATAGTGATAAAGCATAAATAAAAATACTTGAAAATATAAAAAAGTAATTAAAAATACTTAAAAAAAAAATAGAAAAAAATAAAATAATTAATTAGAAAAAATTTAATATATTAAAAAATGATTAAAAATAATTTAAAAGTAATTAAAAAGTTTAATAATTAATTAAAAATAATTTAAAAAATTTAAAAAATAATTGGAAATATTGATTAATAATTAAAGAAAATTAAATCTTAATTAAATATAAATAAAATGTAATTAAAAAATTTAATAAGTAATTAAAAATAACTTAATATATGAAAAAATAATTGAAAATATTGACAAATAATTAGAAAAAAATTCAAAATAATTTAAAGTAATAATTAAAAATATTGATAAATCATTAAAAAGTAATTAAATAATTTTATAAGTAATTAAAAACAATTTAATATATTAAAAATTAATTGAAAGTATTGATAAATAATTAAAAAAATTAAAATGTAATTAAATATAATTAAAAAAATAAAAATGTTTGAGAAATAATTAAAAATAATTTCTTATATGAAAAAATAATTTAAAATATTTATAAATAATTAGAAAAAATTCGAGATAATTTGAAGGCATAACTTAAAATATTGAGAAATAATTTTAAAAATTAAAAAAATAATTACAAAAAAATGAATAATAATAAAAAAGTAATTGAAATATTGATAAATAATTAGCAAAAGTTCAAGATAATTTAAAGGAATAATTGAAAATATAGACAGATAATTGAAAAATATTTATAAATTAAAACAATAATTACAAAAAAAACTGAATATTAATTAAAATTTAATTGAAAATAGTGATAAATAAATAAAAAGTAATTAAATATAATTAAAGAGCAATAAAAAATTTTAATAATTAATTACAGTAATTTAATATATTAAAAGATAATTAAAAAAAAATTAGAAAAAAGTCAAGATGTTTAAAGAAATAATTGTAAATATTGACAAGTAATTAAAAAAATTTTATAAATTAAAAGAAATATTGGCATAAAAATTATAAAATTAAGTAATTATAAAATAAAATTTAAAATAAAATAACTACAAAAAAATTATTAATTAAAGATAATAAATTATTTAAAATTAAAAATTAATTACAAAACTGTATAAAAATTATAAAAAAGTAGTTTAAAATTATTAAAAATAAATTTAAAAAATTAAAAGAAATATTGAGAATAATACAAATTAATTACAAAAATTGAAAAAAAAAGCTATAAAAGGTAATTTAAATTAATTAACAACAACAAAAACAATTACTAAAAATTTATAAAAAATTATAAAATTAATTTTAATTTGTACAAATTGTATTATACTATCATTAAAATTTAAAAACAAAATTATTATTTTTACGCTACTGCATATTGTTATCGTATTTAGTTGTATGTAGTACGTATGTATGTATATGTATGCATGTAAAACTTGATGAAGTTGAAAATATCGCAATGTATGTACGATTTGTTTATACATATATACAACTAAACTATGAATAAAAATATTTACTTAAAATGCATAAAAAAAACACAACCCTGCATATTTACTTGAAATGTAAGTGAAGAGAAGAAAACAACAAAAAAGTAAATAAATGAAATAATGCTTTAATTCAAGTCTTTATTATAATGAAAAATGCATTGTTATTATAACATAATAAGTGTCTACCATAACTACACCAAACACACAACACCACCAGCAACAACAGGCGCAGCAAATTTTACCTTAGAAAGCACCGATTTTTTCCCATATATTATATATTTGTATACCTACATACCAACATATAGTCTATATAAAAAATATATAGTTATATAATACAAAGTAAAGCAGAATCAAAAAGCCACTACAAAAGGGTTTTACCGTTAAAAGCTAGAAAAATTAAAATTTTTGAAGAATTCTACAAAAAAATTGAGCTAAAAATCTCTTTACAAGCAAAATGGTGTGAGGGGAGTAGCTTATCAAATTCGTAATGCTGAGTTTACACGGATTTTTGGAAGAGTTGTGAAAGACTAAAACAGGATTTAAGCCACTTATTGCCGAAAAAAGGTCGGAGCAGAAATATTTTTTTTTTTTTGTTTTTTTGGAAAAAAATATTGTTTTTGGTAAAATGGAATTTTTTTAACAAATTTTTTTAAATTTTTTTGTTTTTTGTTAAAAACTTTTCTTTTAGTAATTAAATAATTCACAAATAATTCAAAAAATATTTCTAAATTAAGAAAAAATAATTACAACACATTTTGTAAGATTTTATTTTGAAAAACTTTTTTGTAAAAATTTTTGTTGTTTGGTAAAGAATGTTCTTTTAGTAAAATTTTTTTTTTTGGTAAAATTCATTTTTAATTTTCTTTTTTATTTTGGTAATTTTTTGTATTTTTTTTGTTTTTTTTTTTTTCGAAATTTTGTTGTTTGGTAAAAATTGTTCTTTTGGCAAATATTTTTTAATGCATTTTTAATTTTCTTTTTTTTTTTTGCTAAAATTTTGTTTGGTATTTTTTAGCGAACTTTTAATTTCTTTTTTTGAAAAAAAAAAAATCAATTTTTTCAATACAGAAGAACACACAGTACTTTAAGATATTAAACTCTGAAGTCAATTCTGTCAGTGTTACTCAATCTTCAGAGTTCTTTGCTTTAGAATATAATTTAACTGAGGTTAAGGCGACCGCGACCTAAGGTCTATTGTGCTCTCAGTCCATCAAAAGCACTCACGAAGTCACAAGAGTCTCTTGCTTTACACTCATACTCTAATACTCTAATGAATCATAAACTTGTATTGGCCCAAAGCTCTCCATAATAATTTTTATTACATATGTAAGAGACTTAGTGTAAGATCTTGTCAAAAATAAGTTTCAAAAAGGTGAATATTCCACGGCCAAGAACTATGATTGGTATCATATATGTAGTTCAGATAGAGATCACAAAATTCTGAAGAGCCTGGTACTTCTAAGACTCTTGAAGTTATTACCATGAAAACGAAATCTTACACCAGAAGAAATAATTAACTTCCAAACTCGTTTTCTTAAAAAAAAACCTCAACTTAGTTTGTAAAAGTCATTGCCAGAAGTCGTTCGATAAACCCTCAATTTAGTTTGTAAAAGTCGTTGTCAGATTTCGAACTATTTAGGACTACATGAAAGCCATAAGTTCATACATATATGGTAGTTCCCTCAGAGAGTTGACACACTTCTAGAGTGTAGAAGAGCCCCTACAATGCTGATCCGATTACACAATGTGAGTGTATTGGCAACTTGAGTTCATTTTATGAGCTCTGCTGCAGGCTTTAGGTTAACCGATCGCTTGAAGTCATCATAATCTAGATAACTAATGTCAAAATAACTGAATAGACGAGTAAGGGATAATGAAAATCGAAAGTTTACGAAGGATAGACAGTGTAAATTTCGTAAGGCCTTCAAACGACTGCCGGTTCTCAAAATTGGAACCATTTTATGGCTACTGCTATAGGAATTAGGTTAACAAGGAGCCTCAAGTCATCATAATCTACAAAATTCCTTTCAGAACAGATTAGTAGATACCGAAGGCAAAATGGGAATCGAAACTATACAAAGAATAAGCAATCTAAATTTTTGTAAGAACCTCAACTTTATAGATACTTTACTTTTACATTTGATTAGTACCTCTTGGTTCTCAAACTCGGATTCATTTTATGTGTTCTGCTATAAGGTTTGAGTTAACCAGAGCTTGAAGTCAACACATTTTATAGAAATTATTGGTTTAATATGAAACGAACAATGAGAATCGAAACTTTGCAAAGAAAAGCATTCCAAATTTTTGTAAGAACCTCAACTGGAGAAACTGGAGATAGGATCTCGTGGTCGGGTTAATTTTATGGGTTCTGTAACAAGGTTTAGGTTAACAGACAGTTGAAAATTATTATAACCTACAAAATTTCTCTCAAAATAGATTGAAGGTCGCGGAAAGGACAATGATAATCGAAACTTATGGATCACAGTTTTGTAAAAATGGTTCTATGGAAGAACTTTTAAATTTTCAGGATCTAAGGTTTTGTAGATATATACTTCTATGTATATTTAATTTTTGTTGAGTATTATTTATTAATATTAATTTATTTAATATTGTGAAAAAAGTTCTGCTATCATTTTTCCCGCAACGCCTCTCTTTACCAAGCCACTTAGTTCCTGGAAAAGAAAAACGGTAAGAGACCGCTGAGTGTTTCTTAAAACAGTTAAAGGTAATCGGCAAGCAAAGGCAACTATTTATTATTATTATTATTACTGTATTTGTATGTATAACTAACTAACTGACTATATATTATATATAGATACTGATCATGCATATCGCTAAGTTCACCTCTGCAAGCGGGAACAAATATATACACTTGGATATAAATAAATAAAATATATTACTTTCTAAGATTTTAATGCAGCATTTGAAATTGTTACAAACTAAAAATACATGCATACATACAAAATAAAAAAAAATATAATTAAATTGCCAAAAATAAGGGGATTGCATACAATTTTTTTTTAATGAGATCAAAAGGTAAGTCTACATGCTTAAATCGCAAACAGAATTTAGTTTATCTGCTGATTTTCTAAAATCTATGTGGTGTGGTCTAGAATTCTTATTTTTGACATAAAGGACTCGAGCTTAGGCTGTTTTCCAACATTTCAAACTTGCCAGCTAAAGGAGAGGGTTAATTAAATTTAAATTTAAATTAAATACTGCGATAATAGAGAGAGTGAACCCATAGAATAAGCAGAACAAGAAAAGGACTAAAGAAAATTCCACGTACGTATGTACGAGGCGGTCTTAAAACGATACAGTTTCATTGTTGTTGTTGTTAGAGTTAAATATCGACCAAACATGTTTATGGTAGGCCCTTAATTCAGACAAATAACCAAACGCCTATGATTTTTTTGTGGGTGAAGTGGTGGAAAATGCCTTCCGCATTATCTCGTGCTGTCGTCACAGCAGCGGTATGTGCCACTTGCAGGCCATTGAAAGCCCCCTCTGAAGTACTTTTTGGAACACATTCTTCTGTCGCGTCATTGTACTACTGTGCCCAAAACAAAAAAAAAAAAATAAGGTGGCACTGTATTTATTTTGAAAATTCTATATGTATTCTTCCAAATCAATTTCATCCCCTTCAAAGTAATCCCCTCCCGATGCAATGCACTTATGCCAACGGATTTTCCAATCTTCGAAACACTGGTTGTAGTCATTTTCCGGGATGGCCTTCAGTTTCGTCTTCGCGGCGGCTTGAATCTCATCTATCGTATAAAAACGGTGTCCCCGGAGCGGTCTTTTGAGCTTGGTGAACAGGCAGAAGTCGCATGGCGTCAGATCAGGTGAATACGGTGGTTGGAAAACGGTATGGGTTGAGTTTTTGGCCAAATGATCACGAATTACGAGGGCAGTATGGGATGGTGCTTTATCGTGGTGTAAAAACCAAGAATTGTCTTTCCACAATTCCGGCCTTTTTAGGCGGAAAGCGTTACGCAAACGACGCATAACGTTCAAATAATATTCCTTGTTGGCTGTTTGACCGGTTGGAAGGAATTCATAATGCACAACACAACGATAATCGAAGAAAACAGGCAACATGACCTTGACTTTTGAGCGAATTTGGCGCGATTTTTTTGGTCTCGGCTCTCTTTTGCCACGATATTCGCTCGATTGAACGGTTGTTTCGGGGTCGTAAGCATAGATCCAAGTCTCATCGCCAGTTATAATGCATTTCATGACACCTTGGTAGTCGGAAAGCATCGTTTCACACACTTCAACGCGACGCCTTTTTTCCAAAGAATTCAATGTTTTCGGTACCAATCGAGATTTGACGCGCTTTAGGCCCAAAACATCCTTCAAAATGGTATTGGCTGAGCCATTCGATATGTCAACTTCACCAGCAAGGTCTCTAATTGTTAATCGACGGTTTTTCAACACCAAATCCTTGATTTTTTGAACGTGAGCTTCGTCGGTTGAGGTTGATGGTCGCCCTGGACGCTCTTCGTCTTCGTCACGTTCACGGCCGGCTTGGAACTCACTATACCACTTGTATACATATTTTAGACGTAGCCTCATCACCAGCGGCTTTCTGCACCATTCTCAACGTATCCGCAGCAGAAAATTGATTCCGTAAACAAAATTTAATGCAAATTCTTTGCTCTACAAATTTCGACATCGCAAAAAACGAAAAGCTCACTTTTAGCAGCTCACAAAACGACAGTATCTCAAACACTAATGAATATTTTGACGTGAAATTTTACATAAATGTGACTGACAGTACTACCAACCTAAAAAAAAAAAAAATAATTCTCCAAACCCTTCGACGCGCGCAGTTTAAATTCAAATGTCGCCTTATTTTTGGACACAGTACTATATGCATGACGGCTCTTCGACTTTTCCCCACTCTGTGAAAGTACTTTTTGAAATATCCTTGGCAGAATAACAGCTGAATAGCATCAATTGTGGCATTACCGCTGCGGTAAACTCAGGCCTCTATCTTACACCGGTTTTCCGTTTTAAACACATCTGCCGAGATCTCAGCTGCGTATAATAGGACGCTGATTGTCGTCGACATTAGGAGCTTTCACTTTTCTTGACCATGGCCATTACCCTGCTAAGTTGGGAGGTGATTTTCGCTGCCTTTCCTTTGTATCCAGAGAGTTAGTCTGGGCTCCAGTCTTACGTCTGGGTAGTTTCCTGCTCTTTGTGTCCTATGAATATCCGTAATCGTTTGCATACTTATTTCGAAAGGTATGCGCTTTTTTGTTAGGAGTAGTAGATCTGTTTTTTTCGTAGCGAGCTGGAGGCTGTGTGAGTCGAGCCATGCTTGCTTCCATATCCTGATTAAGCTTTCTTCGCACTTCATCTGTGTCTCGTACTACAGTTACTGCTGATGGCTTTAATAATCTGCACCTCGCTTTGTATAACGACGATCGGGTTACGCTATAGGTCATAAAAAAGATCAGAATTCGTACTACTTTCGTGCTCTTGTTGAGCACGCGTTAAAAACGTATACCAACGAAGAGAAAATATTTAACAAGTTAACTAACAAGATAGCCTCATCGAGCGAATTTCTATTTGCGAATGGCAACTGAATCAATCCATTTCTTTAGTGGACGGTTGCAGGTGCTGAAAATTGCGTCTAAAAGACAACATCAGGCGAAAATAGTCGTTGTCAAATAGCGATGAGCCGGCGCACAATTAGTGGCCAAGCCAGAATTGACAGTCAGGGAGGTCTTGCTATGTGTTTGGTGGGATTGGCCGGGAGTATTCCACTACGAGCTGCTCCCTAAGGCCAAACTCTTATTTCGGCCAAATACTACCAACAATTTAATCGCCTGGAAAACTAAACGCCTAAAAGCCCCCGGAACAGCTTTCACATTACTTCAGGGTAAGTTTCTCAGGATCGTCAGATCAGTTTCTACTCTCCTTGCGTCCAGAGATGCTTACGGCTTTGTAGCCAACATAAAGCTCTTTGACTCGAGTTCTCAGTACTTATATTATTCTTCCTCAACATTGCTGACTTCATTCTTTTGAGGGTAGCGCGGCACTTTAGGAGTGGCTCATTCCCCTCTGCTGTCGTTTTCAGATTAAACTCATATCTTGGACTGTTGTGGTCCCTGCGGTTATCTATGCTTTGTAGGGATGCATGTATGAGAATTCGTATTCAGAGCCATGACCACAACACTAGTCAAGATTTAAATTAACTGATCCTGAATCGCCAATCTAGTGCCCACGTAACATCGAACGTGGTTGAAGACCAGCCATGGTTTTAACGGGACGGAGGCGCTGGCGACTTTCCTCTGAAAACCATTTATGCGGGATGTCACCCTTACATACTGGGGTAACAGAATGCCACAGCCGTCAACCCATCTGCAAATCATTTGAAAAATTATGGTCCTACTTCATTGTTTCATTTCTTAAGTCAATTATTTTCCAAATCGAACTCCGATTAGACTAAGTAGTATGTGCAAATGCTGCTGGAAAAGCCAGCCTGCTGCTTTTTCTCAGTCTGGAATCAAGTTTCTCACTCAACTTAGGTAAAACTACAAAACACCGGAATATAAAACTTGGAAACTGATATTTTTTCTTAATATCAGTTCCTTCTTAATGAAGGCCTTTAAGTCGAGGTAGGTTAAAGCTAAAGACATAAACCCTCTCAAAAAACCTATAAAAGTTTAGTTTTGGTGTCAGAGCACTGCTTGATATATACACATGAAGACTAGGGCAAGTCTAGCGGGCTTTGAAATTTAAAATACTACTATATATACAGGGTGGGCCATATAAAATTTTAAATTTAAAAAGTCAATAAAAAAAACGGCTTGATATTTTTCCAAAGGTCCAACATTTATTTAAAAGGTTGTTTTATGAAATTTATTTGAGGAAAACAATTTCGGACAAATGACCACTACGGCTGAGTTTACAGTAGCTTATCCGATCCACCCAATTTTGGAATACTTTCTCGATGGTTTCAGGCCTTATGGCAACTATAGCAGCTTGAATCTCGTACTTTAGATCTTGAATTGTTTCTGGATGGTTGGCGGTAACATTTATCTTTAACAGCTCCCCACAGAAATTAGTTAAACGGAGTTAAATCGCAGCTTCTGGGAAGCCAATTCTCATCACCTCTTTTGCTGATTATGCGATTTTCGAAGATAGGGCGTAAAAGATTGAATGTAGCGTTTGCTGTACGGCACGTAGCGGCGTCCTGCTGGAACCAAATGTTGTCTACGTCTTCCTCTTCAATTTGCTTGAAGAAAAATTCGGTTAACTTTGCGCGATATCGCTCACCATTGATGGTTACGGCGGTTCCTTCTTCATTTTCGAAGAAAAATGGGCCGAAGATTCCACCAAATCAAAATCCGCAGCATATAGTGATTCTTGCTGGATGCGTTGGCTTCTCGACGATTACGTGCGGGATTTCTGTGCCCCAAATGCGACAATTCTGCTTGTTAACGTAACCATCGAGGTGGAAATGAACCTCGTCCGAAAAGATGATTTTTCGGTAAAATTGACCATCCTCGGTCAAACGATCTTCTGCCCAATCTGCGAACTCGACGGTTCGGGTGGTCAAGTGGCTTCAGCTGCTGCACCAATTGAACTTTATATGGCTTCATAGCGAGGTCTTTTTTCAAAATTCGTCGCAAAGTTGTTCGCGGAATGTTTAATTCTTGCGATCGACGGCAAGTTGAGGTGGATGGATTCTAACTAACATTTCAGCCACAGTCACAATATTTTGGGTTGAACGCGCGGGAAATGAACGTTGACGTTTTGGTTTATCCACCAACGAGCCAGTTTCACGCACACGCTTGACAAATTGTTGCACAAATTGAACTGATGGCACTTTTTGTCTGTCCATTTTGTTTGCCAAATTTCTCACAGTTTGGGTTGCGGACTCACCACTTTGGAAAAAAGTTTTCAATATTTCTCAGTTTTCTTCTAGTGAATAGCGAGCCATTTCGTAAACTTGTGAACCCAACGACAGATTTAACCTCTGTTACAAGTCCTGGCAGATTTCAGACACCTCTCTAAAGAAATAAATGTATGTATATAATACTATTTTCTAATTACCAAATACACTCTGTGCTTTCGAAAGGTTTTTTCAATGAAATTTTCACCAAAGTGAAGAACTCAACCATTCTGAGAATTTTGGAGAAAAATATTAATCGACACTGCTTTACCAAATTGAGCAACTCTCAAAAGAGCGGAGATTTTATACTCATCCATGGAAGTAGACTAGAAACTATAAACATACCGTACTCTACACAATATTTGGTCCAAAATTGCACAGCGACTTCAAGCGACTGTTCAGCGGTGTTTCACATTTTGGCCGTCACTTCGGAGGCGTCGCTGCTGTTCCAATGAGCTTAACTACTGAGCGGAAGACGTCGCACGAGTTAGTTAACTTATTGCTAACCACCGCTTAGCGCTGCTAGTAACATTAAAAATGCCTCCAGGTGGCGTGGTAAATGTTAATGTAGGATATGGAGAGAATTTGAAAGTCTCCACCACTAAATCAAAACGAGACATTTGTTGGTATAGCAGTAAGTCGGGCGAAAAACGAATACTGGGTGACATATATGTATGAAAATTAATCATATTTAAAGGAGTATATTGAAGCCCTAAAAATAATTCTTTGTGTTATTACACACATGGAATAACTATTAAGCAATACATTTTACAAATTTTGTCTTCATAATTTTTTTTTTTTAACAAAATTGTTTATCCCAATGGTAAGGTTTGTTTTTAGTGACAAAAAAAACACTTTTATGTATAATAATATTTTTTCAGCTGAAGAGGGCCATTTGCAGACAAACAAGAGAGAGAAGCTGACCGACAGGGGTAATGCTCGAAAACTCTACAAACAGATGCTGCAACAAACGAAAAGTTTCAAGAGCCGAACATAATCTTGCAGAATCCTTAGAGGTGATTCAATGACTGATGCCCAGAGCATACTAAAATTATGAAAGGAACAGTTCTTCACCCTGCTGAATGGCAGTGAAAACATAACACCTGGAGATGGAGAACCTCTCCAATCGATGACGTGGAGCGATCATTCCATTGCTCCACCAACTACCTTGAGATAAGTCTGCTCAACATCGCATATAGGGATCTACCGAACGTTTTGCGCATTAAAGCCCACCATCAACAAACTGATTGAACCTTATCAATTTGGCTTCAGGCCTGGAAAATCAACCACTGACCAGATATTCTTCATGCGTTAATTCGGAAAAAAAAAATCGGTGAAAAAAGGATCGACACACACCACACCTTCGTCGATTTCAAAGCTGCTTTCGACAGCACGAAAATGAGCTTCCTTTATGCCGCGATGTCTGAATTTGGTATCTCTGCAAAACTAATAGGGCTGAGTATACTGTCGTTAAGTAACATCAAAAGCTCCGCCAGGATTAGGAAGGAGCCATTCAATACCCTACGAGGTTTCAGGAAAGGCGACTCTTTATAGTTTCAATCTCCCAACTGACTGTTGACAGTCACAACTTCGAGATCGTAGATAATTTCGTCTATTAGGAACCTCAAAATTCAACACAGAATAACTCTTGTCAACAGGTGCTACTTGGAACTGAGTAGGCAACGACGAACTCGACGAACAAATACCAAACTATATAAGTCACTCTTTATTCCCGTCGTGCTATATGGCGCAGAGGACAATGAGAACATCTGATGAATCGGCTTCGACGAAAATCGCATTCGATGGAACAATGAGCTGTTCGAAATATATGACGACATTGATAAAGTTCACCGAATTAAGAGACAGCGACTTCGCCGGGTAGGTCGTGTCGTCCGAGTGGAGGAAAACACGCCAGCTCCGAAAGTATTCAACACAGTACCCGCTGGTGGTAGCAGAAGAATAGAAAAAATATATCTTTAAAAAATTAATAATAGCTTGATCAAATATTGTTACAAAATATACACACGCGTTACAAAATATACATACATACATACATTCATACATATGTAGTTGTAGAACTGACCATTAGCATCCATCAACATTGCTCTATAAATATCTACATTGCATACATTTGACATTTGTGTGCTTAACTCGAGTAAACATAAGTCAGCAATAGCGCTTAGCCAATGTCGCCTGTGTTGGCGTGCCTTGAAGGCAACAAAAACAGCGACAAAAACAAGAGCAAAAACGAAAACAGTATATCACCGAACTTAACGCCAATGCTCAGCTCAACAACAATTGACTTGATTCCTGTTTACTTGCTTGGCATAGGTCCAAAGCGGGTCAAATTTATTCAACAGCAATGAAGAACGTCGTCGTCGCCCAAACTCCCTCACACCTCTCCACACTTCGGTGCTGCGTGACGACAGACTAGCTACCGCAACTGATTGCCTGCCTCTTGGCTGCCGTGAAATGGCGACACGAGCCATTCGTTAGCAGGATGTCAAGTACAACAATAACAACCATAACGTAAATAAACAACAATAGCTGATCATCAAATGGGCAATGAAGAAAGCCAGACAGACGCAAAGGCAGGAAAGAAGAGCACTAAACAGTTACTGTTGATTGTTGCGGCGCTTCCGTTTGGCGACAATCTTGTTAATGCAGGAGTTGCAATAGATGAGAGATGAGAGCGGAAGATTGTAAGGATATTTCTAAATTATGAAAATAGTTCATATGTGTTTGGTAGTTGCCAACGGTTGTTTTAAGATTTAAAAATATAAATATATAATTAGTAATATAATTTTTTAGGATGTCCGACTTGTTGGAGCTTCCGACATGTTCTTAACTGCTAACTATAACGACAACTGAGCTTTTGTGGGAAACCCTATTCTATGGTTTGGTAGATTACGGTGGTCTGTAGAAAGGATCTTGGACAACGTGGCAACGGCGGTAACTCATCGTAAACAGAAATCAACCTTGAAGTAATCTGATTGTGATGCAGTCGTCTCCTAGGTTCACCAAAAAGCATTCCTACACTACGTTGACAACTTTGCAAGCCTTACAGATCAGATTATGTACACAGCTGTCTTCAGACAAGCACTGAAGGTCATTCACAGTGGATCTATTAGCACATTCACCAACTCCGTACCAGTGTATGGGTTTCTTGGAGTTCATTTACTCGCAGAAGAAGAGCTCAAGTTAATTAGCACATTGTCAGAGGATTGAGTCTTACTTCTACTTAAGCAGCTCGTTTTCTGGATTTTCTGTTAAGTGGCTTCAATGACAAGTAGCTTGCGCTTTGCTGGGTCTAGATGACCACTAAAACAAGAATAACATGGTAAAAAAAATCAACTTGAAACTCATTAGCTCCAATCCGTGCGTCTATAAAACTCTCACTTATCCAGAATAGACCCCGATATACCAAACCTTATCCATGAAAGCATGTCTCAAACCATCTTTTTGCATGTTCCATCAAATCAACTCACCAAACAACTCTGGACCTATGGTTTGATCGCATCGAAACAGCTATTTTCCTGAACCTCATGTTATGTATTTTCGATTTTCGATTTCCGGTTTCGATATGGTTATCGGATTGGAACAAGATTATGTGATTGTCGTCAAATCGATAGCCTGCAGGAATGGGGAAAAGACAAAGTAACGTCGACCAGCCGGTCCTCAACTACGCCGCACCAATATGGTCGCCTGGATTCATTGAAAGGCAGAAGAGGAAGCTACAAACATGTCAGAATACTGCACTCCGAACTGCAACAGGATGCCTTATGATATCTCCCAGTTAAAGATCATAATGAACTCCTCTCCAAGTAGTTTTTACTGAAGTGCTTTTGCAGAAATCATCCCTGCAGTCGAATCGTAGGAGCATCAAGAGGTCATTCCTCAACATACGAGTAAAACAACAACAACAAACTTCAGACATACACTGATCGCCATTCACAGTGGAGCCATTAACACCTTCACCGACTCCCTTTCAGTGAATGAGGTACATGGAGTCAAACCACCACCCATTGCAGACGAAGAGCTCGAGTACCCGCGAGCGACCTTTTCCTTTCGCAGCTTCGTTCTTGTACTGTAGCAGGTTAAACTCCTACTTACCCGGATTCGATCCTAATCTATCAAACATACATATTTCCAGCGTGTAATAAGTCCCCGCATTAACCATCTCTTTGCATGCCTTGCTAACCCTACACATCTGACATCCCTTTCCCTTTGGTCCGACCCCGTCGAAACATCACGTTTTCTGGGCCCTCCGGATGATCTCGATGACAACTTATTTAATCCTTACCATTCTAACGGGGATTAGGTTCGAATAGGAATCGGGTTGCAAAGGTTTAAAACAATGAACAGAAGTGTGTGGATCCTGTTAAATTACATACTCTGTTATCAAAAGATAAACAAAAAATCTTAATCCATTTTTTTGGTACAAAATTGTGTTTTCTTCGTTTTCGAAAAATTCGCATAACACTTCATAACTAAAGCTTTTCAGAACTTGTAAGCATCCAATGTACAGCTATATCTAAAACAAGAACTTCTATTTCTCTAACAGTACATTTCAAATCCACCTGTATGTGTGTAAATCAATTTGTTTTTATTACGATTTCGGTTTATGTGCCTTCAGAAAAACAGTTATACTCTCACTTTGGCAATATTTCAGGTATTTTTTTCAGTCTTTTAAATTATTTATTATTTTTTCGCGCGCTCTATGGCAATTTTGGATAGTTTTGTGTACTTTTTTCAACCTGCGACCACCTTAACGACCACAAACATCAACAAATTTTTACTTTTTTATGGCGTAACTGCATTGCTGATTTTTATTTTTTGTTGATAGGTAGTTATTTTTTTCGCTTTCGAAATAGACACGAAAAGTTGCGAAACATTTTATGAAGCGTAAATTTGTAATGTTTGCGCGTTGTGGAATTTTTTGGCGAAGCATTCCCCCTGCGAATCGCAGTGTTGCAATGTGTTCCCTTAGTTTTTAGTTTTTAAGTTTTTTTTTTTTGAACCAAATTTTGTTGTTTATTTGCTGAATGAGGCATCAACTTGGCGGCAGGTGTGCAGCATTTATATATAATAAGTCTATATATCGAGGTTATGTCTTTCGATTACGAAAAGATCGCTTTAAGAATATACGAGTTTAAGTATTCTGTCGATATTTATGACAATTTGCCGATTTTCAATAAATCCAATTAGAAGAAACGTTGCAAAAGATATAAATATAAATTGTATGGTTTCAATGCAACCCTGGTGAAGGAAAAAGCATCCAATATTGTTTGCAAATTGTCTATATACTCTAAAAAACATTCCAGCAGTACATAGAGCTTGGAAGCGTTTGTACCAGAAACTTACCGATTTTTTGTCATAAATTTTTAAAAGGGTTCAGTTCAGATGTTGGTCATGGATATGTCTCTGATTCTTCATCCATTGGGTCCGATTTTCGATGACTCGTTCGAGCACTTCGGCTGGTGAGCGGCGAATGAGGCTCGTGATATTTTGCTTAAAGGCCTGAATCGAAGCGGGATTGTCCGCATAGACTTTAGACTTTACATATTCCCACAGGAAAAAGTCAAGCGATGTGATATCAAAAGATCTTGGTGGCCAATCGACCGGCCCAAAACGTGAAAGTGTCTGCTCACCGAAGTGTTCTGTCAATAAATTCATTGATCAATGCGATATGTGAAAAGTGGTGCCGTCTTGTTGAAACTAAATGTCATCGATCATCATGGCGCCATAACAGTCGCCATTGACGATTACGTTCTCAATGGCATCATTTTTGAAGAAATATGGACCGTTTATTCCACCGGCCCACAAACCACACAAAACCGTTGTTTTTCCTGGAAGAAATGGCAGCTCTTGAATATCTTCAGGTTGCTATTCGTCCCAAATGCATAAATTTACCTTATTTACATACCCATTGAGCCAGAAGCTGAACAAAATTTGGCTCCAAAATGTCGGGGAACTTTCCAAGAGCTCATAGAGTGTCTTGATATTTAGATGGATCGAAGTTTCGGGGAAAAGTGGGAGGGAGAGTTGTCTATCGGTAGCTCTTTATTGCAGAGTTGGCTGTCATCAAGGTAGTAGTAGATGTACTGCTCCGAAGAGCGTCTTCCTTTAAAGAGGTATTCATTTACTCCAATAGCAGAGATAAAACCAAAATGGGAGTAATCTGACCAACACTCGCTGAGAGTACAAACAAGATTTGTCAATGCGTATTTGAATTCTTTTTCTATAGCATCAAGCTACTTTTTTTATCTGAATATTTGAATCCTGGATCACAGCGGAATCGCTGGAATCAATTAAGTCGATGAGCGTGCTACAGAAGGTACTTTACTTCAATCTCAACAGCTTAGCAAAGAGTGGAAACTCCGCTATCCTCTTGCGCTCTAGCGTTGAGCCTACCGTGAGCTTGGTAACCACTGGTCAAAAACCAAAACTTGCGCGGCTGCGAGATCCTTTTGATCCAAATTGAAACGAAAGAGATTATCTAAACTATTTATTCTTAGCAAGGTCCATATCGCTGCTATAGTAGGCGTTCTGTCGTTGTTGTAGCGGAAGAAAACATTCCTGAATTAATTTCGATGCATGGTACCGAGTTTACAGTCTTTGGTCAGATAAAAATCCGAGTCCGTTCCGGTTACTTAGAACCGACTGTCGTGGAAAAGAAGTAGGCGTTCTGTTTAGACACTGTCCAACAGTCTCACATGTGGTCTGGTTACGTAGGTTGTCCGATGTAAAGGAAGATGAAGCAGAATCATTGAGACATTTTCTTCTTAACTGTCCATCAAGTATAAGAACGAGGTACCGGGGGGTGGAAAATTTAAGTGAGTCATCAATAACGTAACTTTCAAGATTTTTTTATATTTTCTTATGAAAAAGATAAGGCTAAATCATTTCTATCGAGTTAGGAACTAGTCCGTCGGTATCGCTGTGGATCTTAGTTATCGATAGCTCTGCAGAACTTAGTTATTGGTCTAGCGATTTGGATAACCTAAGGCAGAATCTTGAGACGGTTAGAGATTGAAAACCTGTGAGGTGTCCGAGACTCCGCTGTACCTAACATAAATTAAGGGGACATCCAGGCTGAGGTTGAAACATCTCGGTAGATAGACTTTCGGCGAACCTAGCGACTTCGCGGGAATTGAAAAATGCCGATTTAACAAATTTGCGGTATGCTCCCAGCGCTTCGTCGGTCGATGAGGGTGTGGTGTGGTGATCCGAGTCTAGGAACTTTGGGAATCACAAAGAACCAGCGTTCGCTGCTGTCCCAAGTGGAATCCTACGTCTCTTTTGGTGCTTGAATCAGTCTCACCTCTCTAACCTCACCTCACGGCTGCCAACTTTATTCCACATTTAATAACAAATTTCTCATGACTACCAACTTTTATTTACGAAATTTTGTCAGGTCACAGAAAGTTTTTTCTTTACATTTTATTGCTTGCCACACTTATGCGTTCTTTGCCTCCGATAGATCAACGAAACCTTTTGACTTATTAAATCAACTCACTAAATTGCGAATTTGTGCAAAAGTTGTAGAATATTGGAAGACTTAACCAATAGCCGACACAAGACAAACTTAGTCTTACTGGCGCCCAGCGAAATGAGGGAGCTTCAAGCTGTGTGTATATTTGTACATATACATCAATATATATGAAGTTTAAATTGCAATTGCACCGGTAAATAAATAAATAAATAGGTAGGTGGAATGCCTCTACAACTAAATAAGACATCTACAGAGGCTATAGACCCGTCGCGGCTAATGTGTGTTGTATTAAGAAGAAGCAGCAGCGAGTTCTACTAAGAATATGATGCAACGCTCTTAGCATAATCAAAAGGAAATTGAAAAGCAACTCTAATAAATAGAAGAAGTAACTAACGGCACCAGTTGGTTGGCCGAAAATGCAGTGGCAACATGAATGGGTGGAAGAATTGTGAATGTGTATGCATTTGTAAGTATGTGTGTGTGACAAGTGGCGCGCGAAGTCTAAGGAGCAACTTTTTCTTTAAAAATTCCAAACAGAAATAAGCATAATAAGTGAGCGTCTTTGAATCGCATCTTATTTCAGCTGCACTTGGTTGCCTGAAAGTAAAATGAAGCAGCGCTGAAGGCAACATTCACTTGGTTAATTCTGGTGGTGGATGCGTGTTGCTTTTTTCAGTGGAAGATAGGCTAGTAGCTAGACATTAAAGCATAGAGTTGCAGTGAAGCGCACTGTTGCATTGAAGCGCACTGTGGCATATATAAATGGATACATATGATGGTTTGCTGTGCAACATGAATACTCACTGTGTCATGTTGCATATGTGTAACTTACTCGTATACGAGGTCAGTTTGCCAAAACAAAGGAGTTTTCACGGCCGGAACTTTTTCGAAAAACTAGAAATCGAATTCTACGAAGGCATAAAATTCGAGATTCCAGGTGTAGCTAGGTCCTTCTACACCTGATCTTTCCAACGGAGTGGAGGTCTTCCTCTTCCTCTGCTTCTCCGAGTACTCTGAAAGATGGGGTTTTTCATCCATTCGAAGGACATGACCGAGCCATTCGGACGACATACTGCCAGCTTTTACAGCTGTATTAGCCTTTCGATGATACCTTCGTTAGATATAGCGTCGAACAGGCATTTCCTTTTCGTGCTGTTGAAGGCGGCTTTTAAATAGATGAAGAGGTGGTGTGTGTCGATCTTCCTTTCACAAGTCATTTCAAAGATTTGCCGCATGGTGAAAACTAGGTCAACTGTACATTTTCCAGAACCAAATCTACACTGATTAGGTTAGTTTGCTAACAGTGTGGTTTAGCTTTTCACACAGTACGCTCGATAGAACCATATATGCGATGTTGAAAAGGCTTATCCTACGGGAGTTTGCTCAAATTGTGAGTCTCCGTTTTTGTGGGTTGCGCAGAGCACACCTAAAATCTAATCGCCGGGTATGCTTTCGTCCAACCATATTCTACAAAGAAGCTGATGCATGTTCCTTATCAGTTCTTTACCGCCGCATTTGAAAAGCTCGGCCGGCAATCCATCGGTACCCGCCGCTTTTTTTTTCTTCAGATGATAATTGCTATTTGAACTTCTTGTTGGTCGAACGTCTGCTCCATCGCCATCAATTTGGGAATTGGGTTCACCATTTCCTGGAGATACGCCTTCACCGCCATTCAGCAGGCTGAAGAAGTGTTTCCTCCATAATTTTCAGTATGCTCTGGACATCAGTCACTAGATCACCTCTGAAGATTCTACAAGAGTATGCTGAGGTCTTGAAACCTTCTGTTATTCGCCGCATCTTTTCGTAGAATTTTCGAGCATTACCCCTATCAGCCAGATTGTCAAGCGCTTCGTATGCACACATTTCGGCCCCTTTTCTTTTTTTGTCTACAAATGCGTCTCGCTTCCCTTTTCAAACCTCGGTATCTATTTCATCCTGCACATATTGTGGTCTAATCTCTCTCCACTGTCAGTCTAATGTCTCTTCACGGCGACGCGGCACTCCTCATCGTTCCAGCTGTTCTTTTAGCTTTTCCGAAAACCAATGGTTTCGTTTGCAGCTGTACGTAAGGAGCTTGATATGCCGTCCACAGTTCCCTTATACCGAGTTGCTGATGAGTGCTCTCAAAGAGCAGGTGTGAAAGTCGAGCAGAATGTCGTTTGGCTGTCTGTTGTGATTGCAGCTTCTCGAGGTCGAACCTTCCTTGAAGCCCGTCAGTAATATAGTATTCACAGAAAAGGCTTTCATTCAAACTGAGACTACAAAGAAAGTGTTACGCAGATATAGAAAGCCAGTCAAGTAAACTCTGACCAGATCGGACTACAAGTCCAGTCGTCTTAATATTTACGGGCCCGTAGTTATCTTACTAAATAAAAATACTCTTTCAGAAACCTCACAATTAACCACTGGTTTCATTTGAATGAACCTTAAAATTAAAAATTACAAGAAATGCTACAGTCGAGTATGTTAAATAGGTTTTCAGCCGCACCTCTGGTGAACAAGCGCTGCAATTAGACTTCAGTGAAACCTTAAACCGAATATGTCGGAGTGGCCCCGCTGAAGCTTCCTCTCTTTTAGCCGTAACCCCAGACTCCACAGGGTTGACTACCGCATACTATAGAGAGGTTACTCACGTTTCCAGGGTGCTTGGCGACAACGCAAGGGTAGTAATTGGCAATAGCACTACGACTGTAACTGCTTACCCAGAAATATGACTAGACCCCATGGAGGCATGGACAATGACATCATCTAATGAGTCGGGCTTAGTGGTGTTTGAGACAAAGATTTTACGGAAGATTTATGGTCCTTTTCGCATTGGCAAAGACGAGCACCGCTGTCGATGGAACGAGACAGATTAAGAGACAGCGGCTGCGCTGACTAGATCATGTTGCCCAGTTGGAAGAGAATACTTTAGTTTTGAAGGTTTTCGATTTAGTACTCGCCGGTGGAAGAGGAGGAAGAGCTCTATCAGGTAGAGAAGAACCCGGCTGCACTTGATATCTCGAGGAATCTCTGCAGAACTTTGTTATTGGTCTAGAGATTTGTATAGTCACTACAGCAGAACACTTGAGAAGATTGGCGACTGAGAACCTGTTAGATGTCTGAGACTACACTGTGTCTAGCATAACTAAAGGGGAAAATTAATTTGGGAAAAATGGACTTAAAAACCTACTATATATGAGAGGATCATATGTCGCAAAAGATCATGAAAGCCACACGACAATGGTTCAAACTTTAAGTGATTAAAGTATACCTTGAGAAGTTTCTATTTCAAGTGCAAGAGATTAGTAAAGGGTCCAAGCGGAAAACTCCTGAAACTAAGCATGATACAATTAGGACCGCCCACCGCCTTAAGAGCTGCTTTTATCGAACAATGTTAGTATTTTTCGAAACATCAAAGCATTGTTAAACCTACCTCGTATTTTCGGACAAAGCTTGCAAAATCCAAACAAAGCTAAGCATGTTGCGAAAGTTGGCACATATTCAGAAACCTACATACCTATAACCGAGTATAATTGAATGAGCGTGGCAAAAGGACCGCTCTATTCTCATACAGATGTGTGTGTGCATGTATGAACTCCTTCCCACAAGTTGCGTGGCCAACTTATGCCGCCTGTTGAAGGATTAAGTGCCAACAAGCATTGTCCATACACCACACCCCCGCGCACATACAGACCTAAACACATGTGGAAACCACTATATATACATGGATGTGCGTGAAACACGAGAACTGTGGAAGTACTTCATTAAAAGAGATGAACAACAAAGAGGCAACTTGTTGTGCCACTTTTGAAGTGTGAAATGTTACACCTCATAGAAGTGTTCCACGTCACGCTGAGCTATATACATACATAGGTGGAGGGGCCGATAATTAGTGGCACAAGCATTCATGCATATACATATATATATATAAGTTTAGTACATATATGTGTATATTCCGGTGTGAAATCAAATGTTACTGTAATTAACGGTGTGCTATTGAAGTCTATTCAAAAGCCAGTCTTGATTAAAGAGAAGGAACTCGAGACGCTCAACAGTTAAGTATCACATATTTTCTAGGATTAAAATTTGTGGATGGAAGGTTCTGAAATGTTTTGCCTAGATGGTATACTAGATTAGGTTAGAGTATGTTGGATTAATTGGGTCTCTCAAATGGGTCCATTGTGATTGGAGGATGATAAAGTGAAAGGGAGCTAGTGAGAATGTAAAGGAGAGAAATGAAAAAAGAAAGAAGGACAGAAAGAAAGATATCGAGAAAATAAGGGAGAGAGAAAGTAACCGAAATTAAGAGATAAAGAGAAAAATAGAGAATTAAAAAATATGTCGACAATGGGAGATAAGTAGATATAGAGGAAAATAAATCGATAACGAGCGTCTTCGAATGGATTATGAAACAGAAAGGGATTTCTGTATCGGATCGCTAAAAAGAATCTGATCTGAGTCGGATTGATTATTATACACAAAGGGAGGAAGCGATAGCGTTAAAGAGAGAAATTGATAGAAAGAGAAAAAAATTATAAAAAGAGAGAGAAAGGTAGAGATATTGGAAGATAGTCCAATAAAAAAGCATTCGGTTGGATATTTTTCATCTTTCCATAAAGAAAACCTTGGCATAGATTATTATACGCAAAGGGAAGGAGCGCAAGAGAGAACGATATTGAGGTAGTAAGAGGGTGAGTAAAGTAGAAAAAGCGGAAAATAGATCGAGAAAGAGAACCTTCAATTAAATTGTACAGAAAGCTCTGGATCGTTATAGAAAATTGGCGGTTTATTATAGGCAAAAGATAGGCACGAGAATGTAAAAGAGAGGGAGAAAATGATTCAGAGAATCAGAGGTAAAGTCAAATATATGTATGTATATAAAGAGGTTAGGTTGAGGTTTTTTACATATAACAAATTTAAGGAAGCAACTATGAAGATAGAAATGCTGACGTACATATATGATATCACAACGCTGAAAAGTTATGAAAAACATAGAGATATGCGAAATGGGCCGAACGGGTTAACTGGCGAACTTTTCAACATCTTCTTATTAGCAATGAAAGAAACAGAAAGATAGTATATGGATTCATATAATACCGATGCAACCTAAGTGCAGCAGAACTTCTAATTAGATAGGAAGAGTCGAAGCAGGGGTTGCCTAAAAACCTTCTTCACAGCGGAAGTCTTTTTTAAGGCATATTGGCAAAATGTTCAAGTCTTTTAACTCTTCGAAAATCTAAACCTTTGCAAAAAAAAAGGAATCATGGAACGATATAGGAATTTTGAAGAACAAAAAAATCTGACAAAGGATGTGATGTCGGTATCTGCTGAGAAGCTAAGTGGTCATGCAAAGTAATTTCAAACCAGAAGAATCACAGAGTTCATAAGATCAAATTCAAGAAAGTTTGCTCTTCCCCCGAAGGACAGCAAAAAGAGTGAACTTTACTAAGAAGTTCAAGGCTACCCTTAGCATTAAGGCTGTATGGAATGATATCACTCTCGAGCTACTTTCCGGTGATAGTACAATCAAGTGGTACACCGACGGCTCAAAAACATCGTAGGGAATGGGTGCAGGAGTCGCAGGACTACGCACCAAACTATTCATATCAATGGGAAGTTTTCCGAGCATTCTTTAGGCAGAGTTCTTTGCCATAAATCGGTGAGTAGAGAAAAACATCCAAAGCAACTATCGCAACGAAAGCTAACCATACTTAGCTACAGTGAAGCGGCACTTAAAGTAATATCTGCCTATGAGATCAGATCGCTAATGGTACAGGAGTGTAGAGAACGGCTGAACGGTCTTTCAGAACGTAGCCTTAGCCGGTCGCAAAGATATAGCCGGGAATGAACTGGCTGATGAATTCGCTCACTCCGCAGCATGCACTAACATGGTGGGACTTGAACCTGTCACAGCGGTGGGTCCTCAGACCATAAAAGTGCTGCTCTGCCAAGAAGAAGGAGTAGGCAGGGAGAGATACTGGCAACAACTCCAAGGCATGCGACCTGCAAACTTACTAATAGGTGGTTACAACTTCAGCGGGTTTAAATATGATATCAACCTCCCGACGGACAAACTCAGTCTACTTGTCGCATTCTACACTGGCCACTGTATCATTAGCACCCAGCAGTATATTGGAACTTATCAATATGCTGAAGCTAAGTGGGTCGTTGTGACTTAGGAGAGGGCACAATAGACCTTAGGTAGCGGGGCAATTCTCTTCTACTTTTCTTATCTAATATCTAAAAACTCACGTTTCTGTTTTTGGGAACAGAGACTGTCTTAAAACAGATCTACTGATAAAGATGTGACAGTCAAATACCAAAGAGGTGAATCGCATCGTAATCTCCACCATCATAGCCATCTAAAAAGCAATATGAAAACCTACTGAAATAAGATCCATAAACTTATAAGACTTCTACGTCCAGCCTCACTGTTAACGGATCAATCTGCGTAGACTGGAACATGTGGGAGTCTGAAGGGATCGCTATCGTTTCAAACATGTTTCAAAATCATTTTTTAACTACGAGGCTTTCATATATTAAAGCATGTGACTGAGAAGGAGTAAGTCAAATGATTTAAATTCTTTCATGTCTATGCTGGACTGACATACTTAAATTTTATATTCTGACTCTGCACTAATTTCGCACACATTCACGCAATCCATTTGGGCACTTCTGACCCAACTTTGTGCATGACTAATAATTGCAAATTTATTGCCGGCCACACGCCTCTCACGCAAGCCAACGCGAGAGCCAGTCTAGTACACGATGTAATATCTGAAACAAACAAACCAAATCATAGACTCATAAAACAAACGCGTATGTGGAGCTTGCGGCACAGAGGTGGAGCCTTGCAATGGGAATAGTTCAAACAAAGCGTGCAAATTGTGGGATAAAACGCGCGAAACGTTGGAAAATATAAAAAATGCTAACTGAAAGTAAAATAAAAGTTAAAATTTTTTTCAACACAAACATGCTGACATAATAAATTTCGAAAAGTGGATTAAAAAATTGAGCAAACCTCTAAACTGTAATATAAAAGCAAAGCAAAGCAGAAAGAGAAGTGTGAACGCGAAACAAATCTATTGAAAAGAGTGTAAAGTGTGGTATAAAAGCGGAAAAAATACTGCAAAAATGTGTATTCCCGGTCTGAAAGGATTTTTAAACTTATTTAATATATTTTTATACCCTTAACACTATAATATTAAGGTTGCTATGAATTTTGTAATATACAGCAAGAAAGGTTTCTCAGTTGCTGAGTAGGGTCTGAAATTTTGCAGATGTATATTTCTCTCCATGAAGCGGCTCATTTGTCGGAACAGCTAATATTCGATCATTATAGTTCATATGGTAGGTTAGGTTAGATGCCTGACCTAGAGAGATCGCACATGGACTACTACTAGTATGAAGTCCTTTGTGAAGCCATAGAAAAGAAAAACTCCTTTGTTCGAACTTCTAAATTAGAAAACGCTTAGTGGCCAATAGAAATTTACACAGGCATTTAATTTCCATTCTCGCCAACTGGGTGAGATATCTTAAGGTACGCACTCCCAAGTGTTTAAGCTCTGACCTCTCAAACAAGGAACAGTTAAAAAGGATTTATTGAAATGTTTCTAACTCGTCTTCTTCCATACAACTTCTGCGGATGGCGTCTGGTAAGACTTCAAACCTTATAGTATGAATAAGACAATGACTTATTAAAACCCCCACAAATAGGAATAGGCTAGCCTTATTGAGGCCAAAGAGATAACTAGATTACTCTTGTGATCGGCTTTGGGGAAAAAAGGCCATAACAATCGCCTGCGATACCGCTGTGGCCTGACACCCATACCAGTCTTATCACAAAGTGACTCGATGCTACTGATAACGAGGTTAAGAACTCATTGACCATCCTTGAACACACCATTAATGAGTTCAAGGCTGGTATCGCCGCCCTGATACCTGAGTGGATGGTCACTTCTCTGAAGGAGGCTGTAAATCTACTGCTACCTTAATGGCTGCAACCTCGGCTGGGAAAACTCTACAACACTCAGGAAGTCTGAAGCTGGAGTTGATAGAGAGCTCCTGACAGTAAACGCCTTCACCAACCTTCCCTCAAAACTTTGATCCATCCGTAAAGAAGCTCACTGTCCAACGACTTCTTTTAGACACAACTCCCTCGCCGGTATATGGTCAGAGGAGGAGCCGCCAGAGTTCGGTTTTGTGACTACATGATCTCATGATGATTCGGTATGAAGTCAAAGTTTGTGCGGATTTCCTAATGCTCGGACGTGTATTCCGACGACGTCTACGGACACCATTTGCAACATGGCGTTAAGTGCCATGGTTGGAGTAGACCTTATTGCACCACACATGCTTATGAGCGCCACCCGTTGAACGCTCTCGAGTTTCTTTGCAAGTGTGATCTTCTCAAGAGCCTTCCATCTTATAAATACTCCATTAAACATAATGGGCTTGGCTATGGTGCCGTTGAGCCAGAGGACCACTTTCGGTGAGGGACGTCAATTGTTGCCTTTTGTACGGCACTATATCGATGCCTTTTTTTTTGCTCTCTTTTCGATATTTGGCTTTTTATCCAGGATGAGGGTTAGATATTGTACTGTATTTGACAGTTGGGGACGAATAACTCCTATTTGCGGGAGGATTTGCCACCAGAATCTTGTATCTTCTAGTAAATAAAACTATCTCGGTTTACCCCTGTGTCAACTCGCCCTGTGTCAATTCATACACGGTACTCCAGAACTTTCCTTGGACCATAAGTGCTACATTGTCTGCACAGGCCACGCTCCTCAAGTTTCTTAAGCAGGCAATTAACGATCAGGTTCCATAGAAGAGGAGTGAGAACTCCACCTTGTGGGGTTCCCCTATTCACATTTCGTCGAGTACATGCGTTGCCCCATTCCGTCGCAAGTGAGATAATTGGCATTTGATTCAACCCCAAGACCGTCCAGAGGAGTCGAAACACCTCTTTCCGGCAGGACGTACTTGAAATATTCCTTAATATACTTTTCTATTCCATATAAACTGAAAGATCAATGTTAAGAGATCTTCAGAAAATTTAGTAAAGAATATTGCTGAAATCAACGCTTCAAATCTCCGAACAAATTGTTCACATTGATTCACTATAGCATATAGCTATCATAGAAACTAACCGATCGAAATCGAAATAAGGATAATTTTATATCCTTTCACACCACAATAAATGCACCCGTGAAGGCTATCATCGATTTGGTGCAGCCGAAGTTAACGTTTTTTCTTGTTATTTACAAATTTTCTACAACAATTTTGCGCACAAAATTTCGCCCACTAGTAGTATGTGAGTAAAACGGAGTAAATAAAAATTGTTTGAATTTCTAAGCGTGAAATCTTTTATGTGGGCGTGTGAATAAAACAATTTCCAACACATTTCACCCGCGGCATACAAATAGAAAAAACAATGTAACCCTGCAAATACATATTTAAACACAACACTGTACATGTGGGTATGTACTATCCAAAAAGTTAAAAAAGAAATATATGCTAAAAATATTTACACCATCTAAAGAATGAAATTTCGATACTCACATGAGTTTGTGTGTTTAGCTAACACATTTAAACGTATATGGGTGTGTTTTCGTTAACGTGTTGCATATTTTACGGCGCACAGAAGGTCAAAAAAACTCGGTATCAATTTCGGTAAACGCACAGTGGGCAGCCTGAAAGGAAAGAAATTTGATTCTTTAATTATTATAAGATTTCTCTTAAAAATACGTTTTTATTTTTATTAAAGTGGGCGTGGCCTACAACTACTAATAGAAGCGCGATAACTTCCTAACGAATCAAGTCAAATTTTCGGTACCAAAATGGAATAATGGTAGCGGCTCTGCCCATTTTGATGTAAAATCTCATACTTCAGCAACTAATTAATCAATTGTCCTTACTTATAAAAACGGGTGAAGTTTAACTACATATTCTTTCCTTTTACAATACTCTAAAAATGTTCGAAATCCATGAGCTCAACACCAATCTACTACAGCTTTTCGAGTCCCAAATGTTAAATAGGAAAACCTCATTAACTTGGTTGGCTGGATTACTTGACCGTGTGCGGTTTCTAGCTTGACTACTAACATATCCCTTAGGAAGTCTATTTGAGGTTCCAGCCAGGTTCATATATAGGCGACTTTGTTCAGTATTCTTTGCAGCTTCAGTAACTTTAACTAGGGCAGCACTATTACCTGTGACTCCTCACTTTTCGAGGACCTAAACGACGATTAATAGAAGGCCGATGTTGTAGATAGGAAAGCAGAAGAGGTCTATCGCGCTGCAATCGGCAATCCACTCGTTGACTATGAAAACATTTCAATAGGAAGTTCCATAGAAGTTTTCTGGTTACGAGGTGCAGACGGTCACATTTAAAGCACGCACTTCTTTGCATGAGCTGATGGCAGTCATGGCAATCGACTGTTAGTTTTGACTGATTTAGTTGAAAGACAACAACATTTGGCACCGCTTTGGAAAGCCTAAGGTTTAAGTTGCGTGGAACTCATGCATACTGTAAATCAACAGAATTCATGGACAGTCTCAATCGATTTGTGATTTGTTCAAAGTGCTTCATCGATACATGAGCGCCTCTTGATCTATAGCTTGGAAGTTGAGACTTTGCGATCAAGCTTAAGTCGACGGCAAAAGAACCTGATTGAAATTTCATGGCCGCATTGCCGCTGAGTAGCAAACCTCATCAAGAAAAAAACTGACCCAGACTGATCTATTCAGCAAAAAATCAGATTCATTCAGAAATTTTTAGATCGGAGCCTGTTTATCTGTTGGCTACGAAGTCTACTTTATCACAAACACAAGCATTTGAGTTGTACAATTATTCAGTGGAGATCGTGAAGACATCGAAAACTTGTCTAATGTGAATTGTTTCTGTTAATGACGATAACATCGAAAAAGTTAAATAAATTTAAATAAACGGTGCTTAAAAATGTTCATCTTGGCATCAGGGAGATAGCAGAGGATCCTGAAACATCTTATGTATGTTTAGACTCAACACCGTTTGGCTAGTATTTCGGGGAGAATTTCGAGAAAAGATATGAGTCTTTTGGAAACGACGTCGTGTAAGGATCGCAAACGAGATTTTTGACAACATAGCTCAGCCTCTACTTCATCAAACACATCATTGCTGATAATTAAACGTGGGTTTATTACTCCGAAACTGTCCAACAAAATATTGAATGGTGCTACAAAAATGAGCCGAAGGCGAGAAAACCAAAATTCGTTGAAGGTACTGAAGGGCTTATAACAAATGTATGGAAAATTGAATTATTCGAATACAAATCTTTATTATCGCCTACAAAATAGGCTCCTGAGCCAATACAAGCTCAGAGATTTGTATCAGATTAAATGAAAATGCATATTTTTTTATGTCAGTCCGGTTCAAATTTGATCAGCTGATATTAAATATTAAAGCATTTTCGTATAAGTACAAAAAATATCACCAACTCATCGCATACACTCCCACCATCCATAAGAAAAATTTATTTAAATAAATATTGGCATGCCGTACACCAGGGCGTATGAGTGCACGCCGGCATTTGTTATGCTTCAGCAAACCAAGTCACCTCAAGCGGACGCTGGGTGCGCATAGCGTAAGATAGCAAGCCTAAATTGAAATTGCCGCACGCAGGAAGTATAATAAAAAACATAAAAGAGAAAGGCAACGGAACAAAATATCAAACTGCTAACACATTCATAACTATCAATGCGCGTTGAAAAGTGTCATTCGTGTACCAGAGTGACTTGCGTAAATGACTACGAAGTGCGTGCAAAGCATACAAATGATCAAATGGTAGGCATATTGAAGAACAAGAAGGAAAATAAGAGAAAAAATAAAAAAGAAATATGAAAAAAATTATAAATATGTATATGTACATATATATATATAAATAGAAGAATAGAGCAACTTGTGAAGGAGCTAGCAGTATAAGATGATACGAAGGCAAAGCAACATCCTTCTAAATATTTGATAGCAACATATCAGTGTACACATGCATACACACATGTATATGCATATACAAACATATCATACATATAATATATTATATAAAATAATATAAAAACCTTTCATTGAAATTCCAAGCAGCACATGTTTGCTTACATTCTCGAGATTATCTCGGAAAATTCTATGTAATCAGTTAAAAAACAGATAATACATTGTATGCCACGGTTGTATCAAACAAAAATGTCTATATAAAGACAACAATATAGCGTTGTTTTTGTTGTTTTTTCCTGTCATTTTCATCTTCTTATTTGAATGGCAGTAAGCCAATAAATGTACACATGTAAGTACACTTTGTAAAACCAGCTTTAAGCATGTCACACACGTGCAACAAAATTTCGCCTAAAAAGCAACAACAACAAAAGACATGCAACAACAACAGCATAGAAAAAATTAATTATCATCTTTTAGCCATTTCGGCAACAAACGGATAATGTTGAGCAAACGCCTACACTAGCAAAGCAAATATAACGGTATATGTATGCCAAACTGCCAGTCACACTGCAAGTGTGAGCATGTGTGTGTGTGTGCGTGTTGGCGAAATTGCAAAATCATTAAAAATGCAAAGCATAATTTCTTTATGGCTTTGTTGAGTGCCAAGTGTCGCCGAAAGCCTGAAGGAGAACCGCAATCATGGATGGTAGTCATTGTAGATGCCTGCTTGCCAGACACTTATGCAAATATTAGGGTGGTACTTCAAAAAAAAAAAAATCAATAATTTTAAAATTAACAAATTAATTAATTTTAAAATTAAAAAATTAAAAAATAGTAATTAATTAATTTTAAAATTAAAAAATTGAAAAAAGTAATTAATTAATTTTAAAATTAAAAAATTGAAAAAAAAAAAAATTAATTAATTTTATTTTTTAATAATTACTTAATTTTTTTAATTAATTAATTTTAATTTTTAGTTAATTTTTTTGTTTTTTGACTAACAGCTCAAAAGTTAAAAAAGTTTTAAGAGATAACACAAGTGGAATTTAGACTCCTTTTGAAAATTTTTTAAATTCTAAATTTTAAAATTTTCTAAGTTACTTGAAAATATTAGATTTTTTGAATCTTAAAAACGTATGAAACAAGGCAAAACGTTAGTTTTTCCGTAAAATACCCTTCACAGTTGTAAGTCACAGCATAATACAGTAGAAAAATATTTTTATTTTAATTTGTATCGATCAAATTTTATGGCATCTATATGCTATAGAGGTCCGATCTAAACATTTCCTTTGGAGATTGTACCGTTACCTTGGAAAATAATTCATGCCAAATTTCGTGAAGATATCTTATCAAACAAAATAGTTTTGCATACAAAAACTTTATTTGGATGGGTTAGTTTACATGGCAGCTATATGTTATAGAAGTCCGATCTAAACATTTTCTTCGCAGATTGTATCGTTGCTTTGGAAAATGATTTGTGCAAAATTTCGTGAAGATATCTCGTCAAATAAAAAAGCTTTTCATACAAGCACTTGATTCCGATCGTTCAGTTTATATGGCAGCTATAAGCTATATTAATCCGATTTGAACAATTTCTTCGTAGATTAAACTGCTGCCATAAGTAATAACTCATGCCAAATTTCTTGAAGATATCTTGTCAAATGAAAAAGTTTTCCATACAAGCACTTGATTCCGATCGTTCATTTTATATGGCATCTATAGGCTATAGTGGTCCAACATGGACGTTTCAGGCAAATAAGTAGCTTCAAGGAGAGAAAAGAACGTGTGCAAAATTTTAGTTCGATAGCTCAAAAACTGAAAAAGTATTCAAATATTGATTGAATTTGTGACGGATTGTCACTCAAGGGTTAAAGTTCAAATTTTCCAACGAATTGTAAAACAAAATTGAAATTTCTCTATGTTATATGTAAAAATTAGACTATTTTTTATTTTAAAATGAAAATCGATAAAACTATAACCTCAAATAAAGAACACAATATATTTACAGACATTTTTTCAAGACAAAGTGTATCGTACAAGGGTTAAACTCAAGAATTTCAAAGTTAAAATATTTATTAAAATTAAATTAAATTAAATTATTTAATCATCTTCTACTACAACAGCATACACTTAATTTGGTCAAACCAAAAAAATGTTTACCAACTCAGCTTTAAGTACCACCCTAACACTCTACACAATATATGATCGCTCACATAGTCAACATTGTATGCTTGCCTATGGACTAGTTAGTCGGTAAGTATAATAAGCCGACAATGACTGGCAGCGTTAAGGCAGCGAAAAGCCATAAACCAACAGTACAAGGAGCTTGTCGTCGAAATTATGCAGCAATAATTATAGACAAAAGCAAATGTGTGACGTTGGCAAGCAATTGCAGTTGGAAGGGTTGCCACTAGAGTGAAATCACAGGCAAGTGTTGCGAAGAGGTTTTAGACATGTGTAAGCAATTAAATTTTAGTAGTTATTAATGAAAATAAATGTCGTGTAGATAGTTGAATAATAATTACTCTAAGGAGTGTGCCAAAATTTTGGGTAGTGAGAGACATTTCTACCGCTTTTGAGGGAGTTAAAATTGAATATTTAACAGCATATTTTCAATTTAATTAATTTGGATGATGGAGACTTAAAATTTAATTTTGGAGCCTCACCCCTGGTGTATTTCTGGGGCGGGGAAGTAAATACACTCTGGTTGGAAAGGAATCAAAATCATCTTTTCGAAACCGTTTCAAAAAAAGACTTCTTACAGAAATTACTAAGTGTAACAGAAGTACACATCTGCCTCAGAAGACACCGTTGAAAGTCAGTAGCTCCCAATATTAAAACTCTAGATGAACTCTTCCAGGTTTCACTAAGAGTTTCAGAAGTATTTCTGCCTCAAAGCAGAAGACGCTGTTGGAAGTCAGAAGCTTTCCGTATTTACAACTTTAGATGACATGTAAAAGACACCTTCTCAATAGATGTATTTGTTAATGCAAAAGTTTAATGAGTTTCGATTCCTCCTATGTATGTACATATATAAATTTTCATCGTACACTCGATTATTTTTCCAATATAAATTTATCGATAACATATTTTTTGTATCAATATATTTAAATTACATATTATTTGACACTTATTGTATCGATGACAATATAAATCGATTATTTTTTCCATTACAAATTTATCGATAAAAATTTCTTTGTATCAATATTTTTGAAAATATTGTTTTCCCACAATTCAAAATATACTTTTATCGATAAAACTTAAAATTTATCGATATATTTAAAATTTTGTCCCAAAAAATGTTGTTTATATTATTTTACGATCAAAACTTTTTCAAAGTAAATATAAGTACAGAAGATAAGAAACCAAAAACGATAAAATTTAAATAAACAAAAAATAAAATGACTTAATTTGATCTCTAGGTTGTCGTACTTAACCAGGCCACAACAAAAATATGATTACAATTTCCTGTAAAATATTTAACGACACCAAATAGATTTGGAAATGAAGATATAGCCTGATTAATCTGTGTTTTTATCGCAATCGTAAATAAATTTATCGAATATCGGTTTATGAAAAAAATTTTTTGATTTCACTGAAAGTATTATTTTAACAAATATACTGTTAATATTAATCGAAAATAAAATAATTATGTATAGTATCAAAATATCGATATTATTTTGAAATAATCGTTATTTTAATATTATTAAATAATCTATCTAACAACGAGTAAACTGTTAAGGAAAATAATAAAAATCAAATTTATTTAACAACAATAACATAATGTATTTTAAATCGATTATTACTATTTATCGATAAATTTTACTACCAATTAGAAGACTTTTTGGCATGACGAAAATAATATTTTAAGAAATCAGTATGTGATACATTGTTATCGAAACAATGGTAGTTTATCGATAATATAAAAATATCGGAAAAGTATCGGTAGCTTTTCTTGTCTTATGTATAAAAAAATATATATATTTTAACAAATGAGTTTGTGATAAATCGTTATGCACGCAGTAATAATTTATCGATTATAAAAGAATATTGATCGTTTTTTAAACTTAAATATTACAAAAATATTATTTTAATTTTTAATAAATATGTCAGTGAAAAACTGTTAGCGACGATAATGTAGAAAACATCGATATTATTTCGATAATTTTATAAAGAAAATAACATTTAAAAAATATGTAATAATTTTTTATCGATACAATGAAAATGAAAACTTAAATTATATCGATAATTTTTATCGAAAAAATCAGTTGCCCAAACAATATGTGTATGTGATAAATCGCTATCGATGCAAATGTAGCTTATCGATATTATAAACATATCGAAAACACTTGATAATTTTTTCAAACTTAGATATGAAGAAAATACCATTTTAATAAACTTGTATGTAAAAAATTGTTCGCTTACAAAAGAAGTCAATCGATAGTGCAGTAAAAATCGATAATATTTCGATTTTTTTTTACACTTTGATTTGAATAAAATTATATTTTTATAATATATTAATTTTTCCGGTACCTTAGAATTGAGAAATTAAATTAAATCGACTACTGTTTATCGAAAAAATCAATTTCCAAAATAACATTGACAATTGATATGAAAATATTAATAATATTATTTTAGTAAATAGTTATGTAACAAATCGCTATCGATACAAATTATCGATAATATAAAATATCGAAAATATTTTGATTATCTTTTTAAACTCAAGATACTCGATAAAAAAGAATTCAATCCATAATATAAGAAACATCGAGAATATTTCGATAACTTTATTAAATAGTATTTTAATAAAAATGTAATAATTACTTATCGATGTCTTAAAATTTTATCGATAATATAAAATATATATAGAACGTTTCGATGTTTCGTTTTGTATGTAAAAAACGGTTAGCGATACAAAAAAATTCAATCGATAAAATAAAAATTATCGACAATATTTCGATAATTTTAAACTTTATTAAAAAGTATTTTAATAAATATGTAATAACTACTTATCGATGCCTTAAAATTTTTTCGATAATATAAAATATATCGATAATATTTCGATGTTTATTTTTGTGTGTGATAAATTGTTAGCGATACAAAAAAAATCAATGGACAATATACAATACATCGATATTATTTCGATTATTTTAACATTTTTTATAAAGAAAATATTATATTAATAAATATGTAATAATTTTATCGATGCCTTAAAATTTTATCGATAATATAAAATATGTATATCGATAAAATTTCGATTTTTATTTTTTAAATTTTATTAATAAAAACTCTTAAAAATGGAAATTGTTTTATATTTTATCAGATTTTCAAAAACTAATTGTCAGAAAATATATCTGGTAACCCTAAGCATGCTCTATTTGCTCGCAGCTAAGAATTGGAGCAAAGACGAATAGGTTTTTTTTTTGTCGCTGCCAGCCACAATCCGCTGAGTACGCCAAGCTGTTGTCCCCAAGTTGCATGCGGCATATAAAGGTTATGATTAGTATGCATTTTTTCAGCGAATAATATAAAAAAGCTGGCGAATAAAAATTGTTGAGTAACAAAT
The DNA here is from genome assembly GCA_027475135.1 of Bactrocera correcta. Taxonomy (NCBI): domain Eukaryota; kingdom Metazoa; phylum Arthropoda; class Insecta; order Diptera; family Tephritidae; genus Bactrocera; species Bactrocera correcta. The sequence goes on from CM050326.1 coordinate 82,215,760, forward strand.
TAAAATTTATAAACCTACAGCTAAGCCAACACAGAGACAACGCGAGTGTGGCGAAAGACAAACATTAACATTTCATTTCCATGGAATATATACATAAATGCATGCAACAGTCAAACAAAATGGCGCTCGAGGGTGTGAAAGGAAGCAAGATTGCAGCAGGCACTTAGGAAAATTTGCAAGTGCCAGATAAAAATGGAGAAAATACACAAAAAAAGAAAAAACAAACTAAAATTCAAGCTAACGAAAAATATTGTTCAACTTAAATGCAGGAGAAAAAGTCGCAAAAATATTAAAATTACAAACACACACATATGCCATTATTTATACATATGTATCTATCTGTGTGTATGTGCGCGCTTTGAGAAAAACTGGTTATCATTTATCCATGGTCGCGGCTGTGAGCAATACGCGTACGTGCAAGCCGCGACTACAGCAGCCACTGCGGGGACTACTGCTGCCGCTGCCGCCGCACAACAGCAAAAGTGGAGCGTGACATTTTTTGGGAACACATTCGGTCCAACGCAGGGTATGTAATCGTCGTGCCCGTTCGCATGTGGTCCGCAAAAGTGCTGCGCAACGAACAAAAGTGATAATTTGGAGTCATCGCACGCACGAGACGAGGCCGCACAATATTAATTACCATTGGCCGGGTGGCGGGTCAACAGGCTACCACAACTACATTAAAATTTACATAGCCAAAAAAATGCATGGTACTAAGAGAGAGAGAGTGAGAGTAAATTATGCAGCAGCTTTCTGAAAGTTTTGTCATACATTTTCGGCCACTTTTTCTAGAATTAATTTAGTCATTTAAGTGAGCCTGAAATTTGGTTATTAGTTATTGATAAAAAGGTCAGTTTAATGGCTTATGAATATAGAAGGAAGATAACCCACTTCAAGTTAAGCGAGTTTAGGATAGAGCAGGTGTGAATATTGAGTTGAGAAGGTATGACAATTAAGTAATGAGATTGATTCCATAAAAACCGAATATTTGAAAATTATTCTACAACTCTGCCATCTCCTTCAAAGTAGTCCCCTTGGGCAGCTTTACAGCGATTCCAGCGTGTTTTCCATGCTTCGTAACATTTCTGGAACGCTTCGACTGGGATGTGCGCGAGTACCCTCGTCACGGCCGCCTGGATGTCCGTAATCGACTCAAAATGGGTTCCTTTGACCAACGATTTTGTTTTAGGAAACAAAAAAGTCACAGGGTGACATGTCGGGCGAATAAGGCGGCTGTTGCAACACCGCGATCCCTTTAGAGGCCAAATACTGGGACACGCTGAGGGCTGTGTGGCACGGCGCGTAGTCAGGATGAAGGATCCAGTTCCGAGCGATGTCTGGGCGCACCCTGTTAACTCGTTTTCACAAACTTTCGAGTATTTGGCAATAGTAGACTTGAATCATTGTTTTCCCCGGTGGAACGAATTCTTTGTGGACGATTCCACGGCTATTAAAAAAAGCAATAACCATCATTTTCACCTTCGACTTGCTCATGCGAGCTTTTTTCGGGCGGGGGGCGCGCGGAGACAAGGTTTACCACAAGCGCGGCAATAAAATCTGTATAATTACTTAATTGTCAAACCCCGTATGTCTCGAATGTTACAAAGTCGTTACGATGGATCTTAACTACGACAAACAAATTATACGAATTTGTGATGGTCCTCCGCGTAGAACGATACTATAAACCTGAACAATTTGGTTATTCCTTTTTTTTATCTTTTTATTCACAAGTCGCCTGACACATATTTTTTCCAAACCCTAAAATTATATTCCTATAACATAACCAAGCCACCCGGCGAATCAGTTTGAGTTCATTATTAAAAATTTCGTCTAGTACCTAAATTATTCGACTATAGAACCAACGATACTGTCTTTCTCATTCTTATTAGTTATGGTTCTGATTTGGTTCTATCTTAAAATAATCATTTATAGATTACAAATCAATTTCATAGAGCAAAATCTTAACAATTTCAAGTACTTATGTTAAGACTTTGATACTTTGACAAATAATACTGATATTGGTCTCAGTGCGTTACCAAAATTTCGTCTGAGAGATAAACTTTTCGACTAAGATAACATCCTTGTCTTTTCGACAATGTCATAACTAAGTCCGATTTACAAGACCGCCTGCAAACAGATCATAAATATTCAAAAAAATTTCGCTTCTGTCTTCGTAACCGGAACGGACACGGAATTTTTTGTCGAATTTCTGCCACCACAGCAGCAACACTAAACTTCGAAAAACTTGTTTTTCATTAGCATTTTTGTATATCAAAGTGTAACAGGATTATAGATCAAACGGAATGGGAGACAATTTGTTTCACTAAAAATCCTATATGGAATTTGGATACAAAACCCATTGCTTTTTTTTACCTTTTCCTTAACCTCGGTAGTGTCAAACTTTGTTATAACGAGAGGATCGAACAGCTGGAAGACGCACCTTCCGCATAGTACCTAATTGGATTGATAATGATTGGAAAAATATAGCTCTTCAGGCTTCAGTAGTTTAATAGCATTTTCAGTACCTTCAATTATATTTTCATATGCTTGGTTCTCCAAGAAGGTAATTTTCATTAGAATGCCTATTTTATGACGGAAGGCTCTACAACAGACCAGAACAGATTTAGCCCGAATATTTTGAAGAATGTTAGCCAAAGGAGGAGCTCTACTTTCTAACAACAACCCAAAGATAACCAAGAGTTAAATATGGCATCTCGTAGAAAAATTGATTATATTGCCAGCGTGCATAAACTTGTAAAGTTCAAATCAAGGAACCGCCAAACAAAAATAGCATTCAGGGCATCCATTGGTCATTAGATTAACAAGATTCACTTCAAACTTCAAATTATAACTATACTCCGGAGGTATACACGTTTTGGTGGTTTTTATATTTGAAAACAGGAAATGCTATGGTTCTTTGCACATGGGTAATGGTGGACATCGTATTTGATTAAATGATGAGCTGTAAGACGACATTGACATGGTTCCGTGAATTAAGAGACAGTGGATATGCTGGCCAGACTCTGTTGTCTGAATGGATGAAAACACTCCAGCTCAGATAGTATTCGATGTAGTATCCGCTGGGGGAAGCAGAGAAAGAGAAAGACTTCAACTCCTTTAGAAAGATCAGGTGGAGAAGGACCTGGCTACACTAGGAATCTCCAATTGGCAACGAACAGCGAAATGAAAGAGCGCTGGTGCGCTGTTGCAAGCCCGGCTATAACCACATGTCCACACCATCAAAGAAGAAGAACTTTTTATCAAAATATCTGAAAGACAGTGTCACTACTAAGATCACTACAGCTTTGTGGTCTATACTTTCTATTTCAGAATATCTAACTTCATTTGAATAGGAGTCGGTCGACAACCGGTATTTAGTAAGTATTTCTTATTGGTCCTGTTTTTAAAAAAGGTAAATAATAATATAAAAACTGAAAAGATGCATAAGAACATTCCAATCAAGCTTCCGGATATTCTGGCGAGTCATTATCGATGTATATGAACTGACATTGCAGGAAAATTATTCATCTCCTATTGGTGAAAGCTCATCGCTTATCGGCGATTACTTCCTTTAGACGATTAGGGAAGCAGCTCATAGTAGATGACCCCAGTCAATTCCATTAAACACATAGCAAAACCTTCATGTCAGTCAACATTTTCGGCTATGTAATTCTAATATTTTTTTCCAAACGGTTTCTGGAATATCTCCCCAATCACTTACTATATTCATCTTAAGGACGTAAATTGGTAGCATCACTGTTGACTTGCTGAATACTCATTTTAAGAACGTGAATATGTGGCAGAATTTTGCAAACAAGTCTTTGCAACTCCGAGGTGGTCAAATAACAACGGCGAGACTACTGTGAACATTATGGTCATATTTGGAAAAAGTGCTGAATCCATAGATCCATAGATTCGCTCACGGAAACTAAACTGCAGCTCGCCGGTGAAAAGACGGAAGCGGTGCTTATCACGAGCAGAAAAAAACTAGACACGATCACCTTAAACATCGATGGATGCAACGTTGCAACGCAAAACTCACTGAGTTACCTTGGCGTTATGATTGATACGAGACTGAATTTCAAAGCGCAAGTTGAAAAACTATGTTGCAAGAACCATTATTCTCTGTAAAAAAAAAATGGCTTACACTGGTGGGCTAGCCAATGTAGGAGAGCCCGACAAGCCAAAGTCGGCCAGTCAACACTGATGTACGCGACTCCTATAAAGGGGGACAGCACTGCCCAAAAAAACAAATGTCAATAAGGCAAACACAGTGTCAGGTTATGCGCTATTAGAGTGTCCTATGCGTTTAGAACGGTCTCACATGAAGCGGTCAGTATCATATTTGGTCTTATGCCGCCGGATTTAATGGTCTCAGCGCTAAGTACAGTCCATTAAAAATCTAAAGTTATTACTAAGCGTCTAATGGGTGGCGAGCGAAAAAAGGAGCTACACGCGAACCTCGAAGAGTGGCAAAGACAATAGGATGCGGCAGAACAAGGAATATGAACGCATGGGGTCATTAATAACGTACCAGCCTGGATTGAGAGACAACACGGGGAGTCAGACTTTTATCTGATTAATTCTTATTGGGTCATGGTTCTATGGATTCGGCCACGATGTCGACACAAAATGTTCATTCTGCAGCAGTACCGATGAAAACTCGGAGGATGTCTTTTTTACCTGCTCGATATATGTACATACATATGTAGTGAAGAGAACGAATAACAAATCAAAGGATGACACCCGGCAACATTATAAGTCACATGCTGCAATCAAAGCTGGCATGGGCGAAAGTGAAAGAGTGGACTGCATTCCAAGGTTAAAAGAACAGCAACGGAGAAGCTTAAGACCAGCTGAATAATCCCGCAGGCAGTTTGTGAAGGGGCATTCTTGACCATTTTGATCCTGCGAAGTACAAGATATTCCTATTGACAATCGATAGAAGAGATTGTAGAAACATGATCTCAATGCTAACTGGTCACTGTCTGGTCTGGTCGCAACGCACGCCTGCGGAATGGGCCTGAGAGATCGAGAAGACTGTAGGCAGTGACTAGAGCAAGGCACCAGGGAAACAATGGAACATCCCTTGCGCTCTTGTCCCGCATTGGCGATACTACGCTGTTAGCATAAGGGGTCGCCAAGGTAAGATACACTGGAGGAGGTATCAATAGTGAGACCAGAAAAGTCTCCTAAAGGATGAGTACACTTCATGGTTCACTGGTCTATGCGTGATTCATTGGCCTACCAGACTAACCTAACCTAATTTTCATACTATCCTTCCTCAAAATACCGCTACAAAACCAACAGAATTTATTTCAACAGCAACTGCCATCTAACGGTTGTCACATACAGGAATTCTAACCTAAAAAATCTAAAAATCCAAAGCAAACATAAACAATTAATTAACCTAGTTGTTCAATTGCCACAATCAAATTGCAACAAAGTTGCATATTTAATGACAAAACCTCGGACATGTGTTTGCAACAAAAACTTGCAACACAACCAACAGGCAAATAAAGTCATCGAATGTCAAAAAGACGCAAGCACACACACACATACAAGCGAAAGTTGGCAGAACACTAACACACACACACACGAACAAATAAATGCGTGTGTGCACTTTCGTTGAACGGAAATCTGTGAAAGTAGAAACATGTTTTCACGTACGTGCCTTTGTGTGCGAGTGTGTGTGTGCGTTGTTTGTAGCGAACTCATCCGCCAGTTGAAAAGTTAACGAAAAAATTGGCTTTGATTTGTTCGCTGCGCTTCATTCACTTTGACACTTATGCAACTTGTTACGAACTGCTGAAGCGTATAAAATTAGCTGGTCAAAAGAGGGCGCTGCCCTACAACACCAAAAACACACAAATACACACTTACGCAAACTACTCATCATTCACGCACACGTTTGCGCAAAACTTTTAAGCTTGCAAATTTAATTAAACTTTCGGTGAAAAGAGTGCAGAGGACAACGACTGCGTTTGAAAGCGTTTTGGAGGGGGTGGAGGCAGGGGAGGGGTGTGCCTCCAATAGCTGAGGTGAGGCAAGGTGACTGCGAACGCCAGGCTGGACAGTTGGGTACTGTTAGCTGCTGCACGGTTCATTGCTTCTTTTTGTTGTTAAGTTATTTCGTGTTGTTGTTGTTGTTGTTGCTGCTGTTGCAACTGCTAATGGCACAAATTAAATACGGTTAAATGGGTTTTTAGCAAATAGCGCACAACAGTCAATGTGACAACCAAGCAGCAACAACAATAATGATAACAACAACAATAGAAACAACAGTTGCTAAATCAATAACAACAACAACAACACAATTAAAGCACCAAATAGCGCACAAAAAGCCACCACAACAAATACTCATAATTAAATCAGACAGAAAATGCGATTTTGCGTCAATTTAAAGTGCTGCGCCATTGACTTCCCGCGACTTCCACCGGCGTTCGCTGAGTTTTGTGCGAGACTCGTGTTGTTGCGCAATTTTCCCATCAGATCAATGCAATGGCAGAGGCAGTTGGTGGTGAACTAACGGTAGTTGAAGCGAAGTAGAGGAAAGAGAGTAGTGTGGTGACAATTTGGGCGCACGAAGCGTGGTGAGTATGTAATTGCCTGCCACCACAACAACAATGGATTCGAAATACAGCTATTTTTTTTATAAATTAAATTTAATCATTTCATTTGAAATTAAAATTAATAATTATATAATTATTATATATTTAATTTTTTTTTGTGCTATTTATTTTAATTTGGCTTTAAAAAACACAAAACAATTTGAATTATATGCAATTTTTTTGAAAGCGAAAACAACTATTGTGAAAAGTTATCTAATTTAATTTACTTGTTTTTGCTTATTTCCTTGAATATCAATTTTAAACGTAATCATTAAAGCGACATGCTTAATTTGCAGTCGATAAAAATATGAAATATGGTTCATTAGAGCTTTCAACAAATGAAAATGTTTTTTGGATTTCTGTTTTGTGATTTCAGGCATTGAAAATTAATGGAATTTTTTTTACTCTTGCAACATGTTGATACAGAATAGGTTCTTCTATTTTCCTAGTACCAAACGAAAAAAAATTTTTTTTTTTTTGAATCACCATTAAGTGAACAAAACTATTCTATTCTGTATCAACATGTTGCAAGAGTAAAAAAAATTCCATTAATTTTCAATGCCTGACATCACAAAACAGAAATCCAAAAAAAATTCCTCTAAGAAAGTCTCTCCAAGCATAACTTCTTAATTGTACATACAGTTTTCTATTTTTTCTTATTATCAGATAGAAAAATTTATATCGCGCTTCCAACTACTTGAAAAAATATCTTGTTCCTTAGATTTTGTAGAATTTTGTAGAATAAATTGAATCCTCTACAAAAAAGGTCTTTATAATTTTTTCGTATACCCAACCGTTTAAAAGATATTAACGGTTGAAGTTTGATTATTTTTGGGAAAATTTTATTATTTCTTATAGATTTTATAACACAATAAAAAAATCATTATGAATGATGAAACTCATAGGTTTTTGAAGAACCTTTCTTAGAGGTGTCTAGGTACCTATTTTGCAGAGTACCAAACGAATTTTTTTTTTTTTGATCCACCATATTAATGCATTGATGTTTGACGATGAATATATCGTAAACGCTGAACTTAATTGAAAAATCATAAGCGACCACATTTATAGGGCAGTAAATTTCCTACAAATAATTTTTTGTTTTTTGAATCACCCTAAATATATATAAATGAGGATGACGAGACGAGTTGATATCGGGGTGACTGCCTGCCTGTCCATCCGTCCGTGTAAGTTGTAACTTGAGTAAAAATTAAGATATCTTGGATCAAATAGGACCCCAGGACTTCTAGTTACACATTTGCAGACAAAAAAAGAGCGAACCCGACGTGCATGTGTATGAAGAGCTTGACAATCTGGCCAATAGGGGCAATGTTCGAAAAATCTGCGAAAAGATGCGGCAACTAACAGAAGGTTTCAAGACCGGATCATACTCTTGTAGAACACCCAGAGGTGAACTAGTGACTTATGCCCAGAGCATACTGAAATTATGGGTTGAACACTTCTCGGCCTGCTGAATGGCAGTGAAAGCATAATACCAGGAGATGGTGAACCTGATTCCCTGATCGATGAAGTTAGAGCAGACGTCTCATTGCCCAACCATTAAGAAATTCGAATAGCAATTACCCATCTGAAGAACAACAAAACGGCAGGGACCGCTTATTTGTAGAACATGGTCGGAAAAAAGTATGTTCGACGATTGGAATTTAAGTGTGTTCTGTAGAATCCACAAAAAGGGAGACCTCTCAATTTGTGCCAACTACCGTGGAATAAGCCTCCTTAATATGACATAAAAGGTTCAATCGGGCATATGGAGTGGGAGATTAAAGCCAACTGGCAACAAATTGATTGGACTTTATTCATGTGGACTCAGACCTGGAAATCAACAACTGATCAAATATTCACAATGCGCCAAATTTTGGATTGTTTATCAATCTACTGCCGGAGAAAATAATTTTAGCTGCAGAACTGAACAGAGAAGGTACAAGTTGAACAAAGAAGAAAAGAAAATCGGTCTGATATTAAACGAATTCAAAGGGAAATATCTCCTGTCATCAAATAAACAGTCGTCGCACTCGCGATTTGGCTCCCACGTCTCTGTTGATAGTCAACACTTCGTCTTTGCTAATTTCGTCCATCTGGTTCCAAGCATTAACACAAACAGCAACGTCAGCCTCGAAATCTAACGCAGAATAACTCCTGCCAAGAGGTGCTTGTTTCCAAACTTCGAAACAAAGACCAAATTCTATAAGCCACTCATCATCTCCATCCTGCCGCAATGTTGGACGATGACAACATCTGATGAGTCAGCGTTATGAGTTTTCGAGAGAAAAGTTCTGCGGAGCAAGTATGGTCCTTTGCGCATTGGCAATGTTGAACACCGCAATCGCTGGAAGGGTGAACTGTACGAGATATACGACGATAAAAATACTCTAGTTCTGAGAGTATTCGACGAAGTAACCGCCGGAGGAAGCGGGAACCTCCACTCCGTTGGAAACACCCAGAGAAGAATGATCTGGCTACATTTGGAATCTGCGATTGGCGCTAAATAGTGGAAGGGAAGGTCGACTGGTGAACTGTAGTGAGCTAAGCTATAACCGCGTTAGCAGTCTCTATGCCAATAAAGAAGAAGAAGACTGTCGACTTTTTCTTTATCAATCAATATTGAATATTAAATCTCTTCATTTGTGGTAACAATCACCCTTATTCCTCACCTGACATTTTCGTATACATACATATCCACTAAATTAGTCACTTTGTACTAGCATCTTTAATTTGTCAGCAATTAGTATGTGCAACATGTCTGATTGACTGCCATTCAAGGCACAAATCAATTAATTTTAATTATTTCGGTATTGGACACGATTAAACATGTATTCGATATGTGGGATAAGCGACAACCCCCAAGACGATAATGGTGGTATCACGTACACACAATTACTATAATTAACGCCTAACGGTTGTGAGGACATGTGACGGATGTTCTAAATTAAGCTAAATGCAACGATTCAACGATTTATGTACGAATATATACGGAATTAGGTGGTGTACATACATACATACATACATATACATATGTACGGATAGTTGAATAGAAAATGTTATTTATTGCCATGCTATTTTTAATTAAACGGATAAAATTGGTAGATTGTATGAGGGTTGTTTAATAAGAAAGTGCCGCGAATGCAATGAAACTTTCAAGACTAGTTCTAAACAAACCAGAGCAGTTTACATAACACGGTTACGGTTACAAATCCTTATTGAGCATATTTTTCAAATTCATGACCTTATGAAAATATTTTCAAATCGCACAGTAAGTAGTCGAACTCATATTTGATCAAATCTTACCCGGACTGACAAAACTATACGTTTTCACTTAGTTTCGTCACCAGTAATTATATTTTATAGTGTTCTCAGTTATGTTGTCAAGCACCGCTTTTGAGACCTTCACTCAGCGACCATAAGAGGTATTGGGATCCACTGCTATCTCTCTGATGCCAACACGACAACTATCAAGCACTGTTTTTTCAACTCTTTCGATGTTAACGTAATTAAGGACTCGCATGAGGCCAGTTTTCAACGACTTAATACGACCAGTCGTAGGCAATTGGTATACAGTTACTTTCTAAAGCATCCATGGCCCCTCAGTATTTGGGTTAGGTGCAAATTAAGGCCCTCTTGTCGTCTGTCTATCCACGAATGAATGTCTGAAATCAGTCTGTGAGTCTGTCATCTATTGGATGAGGTTTGCCACCGCTGCTACCACATTGTAAGACTCTTAGTTCCCTCTGCTTTTTCCGTTTTGTAAACAACTCTATACATCTATATAGCTGGTATAGTCGCACGAATGTGTCTCCCTGGATGTCAATAGACGGCATGCTGATTAGTATTTCAGCGTCATCGTCATTGATAGCATCCGGAAAGCACTTACTACTCGGATTGCTGAAAGCCTATACACTGCTTTCATTGCACAAGATTTTATGTCCAGCGCCTGTATCCATATAGTTGCTGCATACAATATCACGAAACACATTGCTTTTGCTATTGAAAATCGCCGGCTGGAACAAGTAGTCTCTATTGGAGATAATTTTCGAGTACGCACTATATATTTTATTTGCTTTGCCGGAAATATATGTCAAGTGTTTCTTAAAGCTTAATTTGGAGTCCAATATTACTCCCAGGTACTACAGCTGCAGCTGTGAAGTAGTCTCACATTCCCCTATAGTAAATAATAAATACCCTTTCTTCTACCTTCCTTGTGCTTATGAGCAAGACTTCTGTTTTCCGCCCAACAAGCTCTAAAATCATTGTTGTAAACCTTTTCCGCAGACCATTTATGTAATCATTGCATTTAAGCCGAAGGTCCTCTAGATGCTTACCCACTACTACCTCTATGAGGTCATACGCATATGTGATTGTTTTCACATTTTTTGGTTGATGTATTCTTAGCACCCCGTCGTACATCGAGTTCTATAGTAAAGGGCCTAAGACCGAGCCTTGCGGTACTCCACTCGAGATGGTTATAGCTCTCAGTGCCCTCGTTCGTGTCAAATAACAATCTCCTATCTTCAAAATTGCTCATTATAATATTTACGAGATACTGGAGGAGCATATTTTGTATAGGGTTTTGAATATATTTGCCCACTTTGCAGAGTTGAACGCATTCTAAGGAATATTTTTGTGAGCCACCTTTCCATTTTTTGCCAATTATTGCAAATTTCAGAGTATCGACAACATTTCTTAGTGCGTCAATAGCAGACCACTTTTTTATGAAGCCGTATTGTCTCTCAGATAATCTGCCGCTTTTTTGATTGCTAACTCCAATCGGTTTCGGTCGATAAGATGAATATTCTTCAGTTGGATTTTTAGGTTTTGGGAGTAGAACCAAATGCTGTATCCTCCACGGGTCGGGGAATACTTCTTCTATTATAAACGTGTTGTACATATATTTTTATAAACAATTTCATAGTCATGGCTTCCTTTAAGGCTCTGTTGGTTATGCCATCTATTCCAGGCGTTTTGTTTTTTTTTTTTTTTAACTTTTTTAGCTATGGCCAATATTCTATTTGCAGTGGCCAACAAAGGTGGTTCGGCATCTTCGTTACGTGGTTTAGCTTACGAGATAGGGTGGTGTGTCGGAAATAATGACCCGACTACTCTTCTCATAAAGGATCCTCTATTAGGCTGCTGGGAGTTATTTTCAAACTTTGATATGAAAATTGTGTACGGGTTCCCGAGAGGTCAATATTCGCTTCTTCACGGAGCTTATCGAAGATGTTTTTGTTTTTGCTGCGGGTAACAGTTGACTGCTTCTGAGCTTCTTAAGCCTTTTTAAGGGGGTATTCTACTCTAGAATTTGAAAAAATTCGATTTTTTTTCATGTATTTAAAGTTTAGACTTTCAAAATTCGACTTATTTTCGGAGATACAGTCGATTTTGTGAGATGACGTCCGTGTTCACTAGAATTGTCTCCTAAACTTTAAACGCGTTTTTCTCGAAACTATTTTTTTCCACACGGTACCGGCATTATCTCTCGTTCTATACAACCGATTTACTTGAAATTTTTCGTTTATCGTTCCTACCAGCATCGTGTCAAAATTTTTGTTTTTAATATTTTTAAAAAATTCAGGAATTTCAAAAAAAAAAGAGTAAAAAATTATTTTTATTTTCAGGCAGTCGCCATTTTTCAAAAAAAAAATTTTCGTATTTCCGGACTATAACAGCATCCTTACTGATTAAGAATTTATTTTGATTTTTTTTTTCAGACCACCAGGAGAGTCAGGATCAATGTCACCAGGATGCGCCATTTTTTTACACCTGTCTCTCCCCCCCTCTAATTATTTTAATTTTTAATATTTTTTTGTAAAATTGTTTGCTGTATTCTTAAGGTATCAATAAAAACACCATAAAAAATGGATGATAAAAACATTTTTTTTTTTTAATAAAATTTTTGAATTTGCCCAAAATTTGATTTCTAGAGTAGAATACCTCCTTAAAGTTTCCTTGACCACAATTTCTTTTGCGCTACTCTGATTACGATGTGAGCTACATCTGGACGCATGTGATAAAAAGGCTTGAGAAATTTAAGCTTCCACCTTTAAAACAAATCTTTAATATTCTAGTGTTAAATAAATTCCAGCGAATACAAGCAGTGAGCCGTTACCGTTATACTAATTTACGCCCCAAAACCAACCTTAAATACATAAACACACATATCTACAAACACATGGCTCACACACACACACACAGCTTGAATCGGCGACAAAGATATTTGCGACATTTTCGCAATTACTTAATGGTTATACAGTTTTTTCTGGTGAAAATTTAACGTAAATATATTTGTGTGTACATGTATACCATGTATGTACATATATACAAAAATACAAACAAAAACAAAATCCATATGTTAATACGAAAAGGTAAAAATAATAAATAATGGCACAAATGCATAACTAAATATGGCAAAAGTGAAATTACGTGGACAGGTGAGTGAAGCACAAAAACAAAGGCGGCAACAACAATAACAGAAACGAGTAAATAATATTTTCTATTGAAGCCATATTGTTGGCACCATCAAAGTTGTTGTTGCCTTTTTCTTGTTGTTTTTATTGTTGTTGTGTCTACTATTACTGTTTTTGTAGTTGTTGTTATTGTTTTCACCAGCATTATTGTTGTTGTTGCCTATGTCACTGTTGTCTTTGCATTTGTTATTGTTGTTGTTTGCCGTTGCCGTTGCCGTTACCGTTGCTGCACTCAGCTCAATAACATATACAATAACAACAAGTGAATGACAAATAATTGACAAGCTCATCCATCAACACATCAGTGAGGTGAACCGTATAAAACAACAACAACATAACAACAAAGATGAAAAACAACAAACGTTGGAAAATAGCAGGGGCAACAATAACAAGCGAATCAACAAATAGCATGGCTTAAAAACAACAAAGCGGCCAGAAAATATAACGGTATATGTACATACATACATACATATAACGGGTGATTTTTTAAGAGCTTGATAACTTTTAAAAAAAAAAAAACGCATAAAATTTGCAAAATCTCATCGGTTCTTTATTTGAAACGTTAGATTGGTTCATGACATTTACTTTTTGAAGATAATTTCATTTAAATGTTGACCGCGGCTGCGTCTTAGGTGGTCCATTCGGAAAGTCCAATTTTGGGCAACTTTTTCGAGCATTTCGGCCGGAATAGCCCGAATTTCTTCGGAAATGTTGTCTTCCAAAGCTGGAATAGTTGCTGGCTTATTTCTGTAGACTTTAGACTTGACGTAGCCCCACAAAAAATAGTCTAAAGGCGTTAAATCGCATGATCTTGGTGGCCAACTTACGGGTCCATTTCTTGAGATGAATTGTTGTCCGAAGTTTTCCCTCAAAATGGCCATAGAATCGCGAGCTGTGTGGCATGTAGCGCCATCTTGTTGAAACCACATGTCAACCAAGTTCAGTTCTTCCATTTTTGGCAACAAAAAGTTTGTTAGCATCGAACGATAGCGATCGCCATTCACCGTAACGTTGCGTCCAACAGCATCTTTGAAAAAATACGGTCCAATGATTCCACCAGCGTACAAACCACACCAAACAGTGCATTTTTCGGGATGCATGGGCAGTTCTTGAACGGCTTCTGGTTGCTCTTCACCCCAAATGCGGCAATTTTGCTTATTTACGTAGCCATTCAACCAGAAATGAGCCTCATCGCTCATCGGACACGGACGCGAAACACATTTCGAACCGAACACTGATTTTGGTAATAAAATTCAATGATTTGCAAGCGTTGCTCGTTAGTAAGTCTATTCATGATGAAATGTCAAAGCATACTGAGCATCTTTCTCTTTGACACCATGTCTGACATCCCACGTGATCTGTCAAATACTACTGCATGAAAATCCTAACCTCAAAAAAATCACCCGTTATATAGGTATGGGTATATGCAACAACACATTGCCAGTGCAGACACCTAGAGAAACATATGTACGGGAAACTATTTATACGGACATTATGGCTCAGCCGGCTGTGGTGCGTTCGAGGCTTCGACTCGTTCGATATCGAAATGTTTCTAAATTTGATATGGTGTTAAATTTTTCGCTATTAAAACAGAACTTATGATAGTGTGTTATATGTATGTAGATTTCTAAGAAATAAATAATCTTAAGTATATTTGTAGTTTAAATAAAGAATTAATTGTTAAATAATATTTAAAAACAATTCGAATTTCATTTTTGAACAAATTTCTATACATTTTTAGAAATATTTCATCCCCAATTTTTGTTTTAATAAAAAGTATTATTGTGTAAAAGTATTGTAATATATTTTTCTAAACAATTAATTAGTTAAGTAATATTTTCATAAAAGATTAAAAAAAAATTATTTTTCGAAATTTTTCGTGCGGCGTCAAGTTGAAAACTTTTATGCCTGAAAATGTTTCGTTAAACATTCAAGAATATAATTTATTGTTATGGGGTCAGTAGGGTAATTTAGACTGTTTTTTTTTTACATAGAAATTTTTATTATACAATAGAAATTTTTTCACATATTATGAGGTACATCGTGAAGTGTATAAACCCAATTTATTTTTAAAAAGTCCGGGAATTGTTACTGTCCCTTCTAGAATCCTGAAAAAATGTTGATAAATAAATAAGTAATTAACGTTTTTTACATAAATTTTGTCATAACATTGTCAATAAATTATAAAAAATATAGGGACGACAGCCAGGCATCTTGTGAACATTTAAAAAAAATTAAGCAAATCGGTTAAGTAGTTCGACTGGAATCATGTCCGCCAGTTTAAAAAAGTGTGTTTTGAGAAAAAAGCGTTTAAAGTTTGAGGTGTGCACTCCGCACATTGAGCAGTATTATTATTTTGGGCTTTTTCGAAACCTTCTAATGGTGAAGTGGGTTTCTACATTAATTCTAAGGGTATAGTGGAACCAAACCAAAAAAAAAAAAAATTAAAAATTACCCTACTGACCCCTTAAGTAATTTTTTCTAAACCGTATTTTCAAAATGCTTACTTGGTAATTTTTCAACTGTTTCAAAAATACTAACCAATATTTAAAATTTTAATACCTGTTTTGTCGAAAATTATTCCATATATATTTTTTCAGATTTTTTTCTTGTAATGAAAAAAAATTTTTAAGTATTAATATTAAATATTTTTCTAATAAAGCGCATTATTTGGCAGTAATATTTTATTTCAAGTAGATGATTAATAATTAAATTATTTTGATATTAAAAAAAATATATCTTTACTAATTCTCAATACGTGTTTTCAAACATTTTTTGTAATATTTCTTTTTTTAATGTTTTTATTAAAAAAAAAGTAATTACGTTATAAAATTAGAATTCTTTTAATAATTAATTGTTGACCAATTTTTTTTAAACAAATTTTCAAAACATTACCCAAAAATATTTTTTCGAAACTTTTTCCATATAGTTCTGCAAAAAATTTTAACTTTTTTTCCTTATAGTTTTATTTTTAATAAAAATATATTAAGTAATATTTATTTTTCGTGGGGTACTCGAATTCGAAATATTTACAGTTGAAAATTTTTGGTTAATATCTAAATACATTTTTTTTCTATATTTAAATTTTTTAAATAAATAATTAACTGTTATGTTATATTATTTTAAATTCAAAAAAATATTATTTCGAATAGTTCTCAGTACATGTTTTCGAAAACCTTTCGTAATATATTGTACATATTTTTAAAACTTTTTATTTTGAAAAAAAAAAATTATTAAGTAATACTTTTTATTTTTTTAATAATTAAGTAATATCTTCTCAAAAACCAATTTTCTAAATATTTTAACATTTTTAATTTTAAATAGTAAAATGAAAGACAATTAATTAAAAAAAACTTAAAATTTTATTTTATATTTTTCACGTAAAAAATAATTAAGAATAATTTTCTCGAAACTATTTCATTATTCATTATATAGATTTTCCAAATTAAATAATTTTTTTTTTCTAATAAAAAAGTTAGGTGTTATTATTGTAATTTTTGTTTAGGAAAAAATGTAGGTAGTAACATTGCATTTTGTTTTAGTAGTTATACAATGCAATTCTTAAAAACAAATTTTTTAAATATTTTAGCATATTTAATTTTGTATTATAAAATCACTAATTGTTCAAAAAACATTCAAACTATTTTTGTCAAACATTTTCAATATATTTTTTTATTATTTCCTTAAAAAAAATTAAAAATATTTTTTGGAAACCATTTCAATACGAGTATATGTATATATTTCTTCAAAGATTTTTTCAAATTATTTTTTATTTTTAATAAAAATATATTAAGTATTATTATTGTAATTTTTTTCTTGTTTTTAATTTTTTTTTTTTTCAAAATGTTTCAAATTTCTTTTCCAAACTTAATATTTTTTTTATAAATTATTGAATTCAGCTTATTACTTTACTGGCTTCACTTTTAAGATGTTTCCTGCAAGAGTCTTCAAATACCTGCATTAGCACTAGCATCTTCGTATACAATTCGATGAAATATCGTAGTAGGTATAATAAAATTATATATGTATTACATATAAGCAACCGCTGATTCTCGAAAAATACAGATGTGCCAGGTCATAAATCATCAAAGCAGTGAAAGCGCCGGAGTCCTCAATCGGATCATATATTTTGGAAGATATTTTGTGACCTGAATTCGAAAAGTTAAGGTTAGTTTAGAAATTGTTTGAGGTTAGGTATTTTCTATGATTATAAGCCTTTTTACGACTTTTAGATTTCACTCTTTAAAACTTCCAAAAACTTTTCGAAAATTGTACCCAATGCAAAATGGCGAGCAGACACAACAATTTTGTACGTCACAATGCAGCGTACATATGTATGTCAATATATGCACACAAATGCAATTGCAACATTGTGTATACAGACACAGTTACTTGGATAGCACGGCATGCCGTGACAGCGACAGTAAAAACAAAAGCCACATTCAAATGGAAACAAGTTAACAGCAGCTGTCAGACTCATATAGAGATGTATTATGCGGACATATGCACTCATACACACAGTTACACTTATACATACATGTGTGTATCACACATTCTCGCGTACTAATATTTACATATATACATACACACATACAAAAAAGTGTGCAACTCACTACACCTGCATATATTATTAAAGAGCCATGTTTACAGAGACAAGCATGAAGTCTATGTTACTACTGTAGGGCGAGGTTGAGGCATGCAACTACTGCACACTCTGTACACACGGGCAAAGTCAACGCTGCCTCTGACGCTGGGTCAATCCATTATTTTCCCATCGAATGTACATGATAATACGCAGTATTTACCTTTTGCCATTAAAACCCCCACTTTGATGATGTCTACCCGGTGTCAGTTCACTCTGTTGCAATGTGCAACATTTAACGGCAGTGTTGTTGTTTTTTGTGGCACTTTTTGTTGTTTCGTTTTCGGCGTTGGGCCCAATGGAGGGAGAGTAAGAGGCAAAAACAAAAGCAAAAATAACAAAAACAACAACAACCGCATGGCATGCATTCTGCGTAGTGAATTTGCTATTTGCAAACGACCTACGCAGTTACCAAATTACGCACGCGTACAAACATAAGTGGCTGTATAAATATGTATAAGTGGACTAGATCCACTGGTGAGATTGATGAATAAGCAAAGACTGATCCTAGAAAATAAAGAAAGTGATAAAAGCTGGTGAATTGGCTCGATATGGTATAAAACTATGTAAAGATCTCATAGGAGAAATGAGAAGAACAAGAAAAGAATAAGGCAATTAAGAAGAAGAAGAATAATAAAAAGAAGAAGAAGACATTATTAGAAGAACAAGAAAGTTGCTTGCCTAAAATAGGTTTATAATTGATCTTACTCGTTAAAGTCTGTCAATGAAGTCTTCCATTTTGGAAACCGAATCCTTTACAATAATCAGGTCTAAAATATGGGCAACAACAATACAAAATACTGTACCTCAGAACTTGGTTTAAGACCAGAAGTAGTGAGCTACTTGAGCCATATATATACAAAAGAATCGTTTCTGGCCACTTCCAAGTGAATGGCGCTCAGAGAACTTTCCTCACTTCCTTGAACTTCTAGATATGACCCCTTCCTCTAACAACAACAATTTTGGCCTCGCAAACCAATGCAGAATAACTCTTACCAACGGGTGCTACTTCGGACTGAGTAGGAAATTGAGAATTAAAGTCCTCTCTTGACGAATAAAGTCCAAACTTTAAAAATTACTCAACATCCCTTGTCTGCGAAATGCTGCAGAGGCATGGATGATGGCAACATCTGATAAGTCGACGTTACGAGTTTACGAGAGAAATATTCTGCGGAAGATTGTCAACGGAAGCGGAGAAAGACTTCACTCTGTTGGAAGGACTCGATGGAAAAAGACCTCGCGACACTTGGAATCTCCAATTGACGCTAAACAGCGAAAAGGAAGAACAACTGGCATGCTGTAGTAAACTCGACTATAGCCGCGTATGCGGTGTCTACGCCCATAAAGAAGAAAAATTATAGCAACCAAAATGCTTCCACCTTAGTCTGACGTAAGCTGGACAGTGAAGGAGAATGTGTATAGACGTTTCCATCTCAGCTTTCTCCCTGAAACTTTGATAAGTTGCATCCTCCAAAGTCTTTAGCCTCAACGCCTGATTGTCAATGAGAAAATGTCCAATTAGAACACCTATCGTTGTGGCCACGTGAACTTTGCTAACATCTAGTACCTCCATGGACCTTTGGCGTTCCACTCTTGGCCAGAAAGCTTTCGTAACCACACAAGTGCTGACCAACGTTTACTAAGCTTGCGCGTGGTCCATAGATCCAGCGCTTGAGTGCACGAAAACAGGGTAACTCCTGCTTGTCCCTTCCTAATTGGAGTTGGGTAAGAGTGCCCTTCTTAGCGATAACATTGATTTACAGTTTCCGCGGATTCCGCTGAGGTCAGACGTTTAGACAAATTTCCTTTGACTTAATGCTACGGCTAGTGAGGACTAGCTCTGAGCTCACTGTCAACAAGCTCCATGATCTCATTTTCTCATCAATTCTGCGTCCAACTTGAATGTCGAGTCCGCAAGGCCATAACCCTTTCAGTTGTAGGACAATCTAATTCTTCTCCCACCTCCAACAACTAAAAGATTATGCTTCATATCCATCGTCAAAATTTGAAACGAAAATGTTCCTCAATATTAAGTCTGAAGGCTCTAGCCGTTATTTATTTCTAAAGAAAAGCGCTCAGAGTGTTTTTGATCGTTTTCAGAACTGCTGAGAAATCAATTTTAGCAGATTTAATACATGAAGTCCTTTGACGGACAGATAAACAACATATGCTTCTTTATCTATCGTCTTCGACAAAAAATTCGTTCTGAGTAAAACTTTTGAGACTCACAGATAATAAATAGACATCATTTGATATCAGGTTGAACAACCGTTTTGGCTGAAGTTTGAATTCATGTTTCTGCGTTCGGTTCAGACTCTAATATATCGCAACCTAATTAACTCTGGAATTTTTCAGGTATTGGCAAAAATTTTAAGCCAGATCAGTGCAAATGGCGATTAATAGGATCTGATCTTCACTACAAATACGTATCTCTGCGCTTTGTTCATACTCAGAGATGTCACAATCTACTGATCTCTGGAATGTAAAGCCAACATTAGACAATATGAAGGTTAAAGAATTTTTGTGAACCTGAACCCAGGATGAGAAACTGCGAACTCATGTCTTTACGTTTTGTCAAGACTCACGAGATGTCACAACCTACCGATCCCTGGATTTTTTGAGCTATTAACAAAAATCTAGAGTGGGTGTAAGTCTACAAAGCACTCTAAAGATATGCTATAAACAACACAAACTTTACGAGAGTTTAGGAATATAGGAATGAATTTTATTGAATTTTTTTTCGGAGCTGAACCACTTACGTTAATTCGAAAGAGCTTTTCACCTTAAAGAATAATGTTTAAGGTATGAAAAAAATGTTGCGACTTGTTAGTTAGTAAAAAGACCAAGAAAGCTCTGTCGTATAAAGAGGATTGATAGTTATTGCCTCAAAAACAATTTTCTTTTAAAATCATGCCGGTTCTAGACCACACCATAGATGATCTCTATGAAATCCTTAGACAAAGCTTTTAGTAAACAATTAGACAAGGTGTTGAGAACTTGCTTAAGTTTAGTCGAGAACACTTTAAGATATTCTAGTTCATTGACTGAGAACAACATATAGCAACATGAAGAACAGAGTCTTCTTATGGATCTGAATAAATTAGAAAATTTGGGTTGAAAAGCTAAACTTTTACAATGTAGGTCATAAACTTGAACAGCCTTTCACTTCACACCTTTCATTCGTCGAATGTAAAGAGAAACCGGATTGCAGCAAGAAATAGCTGGATTAAAATCAGCATAATGTAGATTATTGAAGATTTTTTTTCCGATATTTATTGGTTATTAACGTAGACACCTTTTTACACATATTTATCGCTTAAAAAAATTTTTTTTTGAAATCATGTGGACTCTGAACCGTATAGATAATATTTTTGCAAATCTCATACCATATTTGTGGTAATAGTAGAAAATTAGACAAGATCATAAGGTATTATTACTTTCTAATCTTAGTCTAAATCATCTTACAGAACTTCATTTTATTATTTTGTAATCTTAGTCTAAATCATCTTATAATACTTCATTGACAAAGATTTTGAATAGAGTATTAGAAATCTCCACAACGAGAGTAATCCGGTATATTTTTGGCAAAGTATTGATTTCTATATGGTATATAGAGAAAAATATGAAGTAGAGATCAGGCATTATACTTTTCTGAGTTCGTGTCTAGCCTGTGTTTCATATATAGTACCATTCTGAATTGTATTCTAGATTTATAGATACTTTTTTTTTAAATATGAT
Organism: Bactrocera correcta; assembly: GCA_027475135.1. Lineage (NCBI taxonomy): Eukaryota > Metazoa > Arthropoda > Insecta > Diptera > Tephritidae > Bactrocera > Bactrocera correcta. Next base: position 82,237,227 of record CM050326.1, read on the forward strand.
AGAGTTTCGTAAAATATCTAATGATGAGAGACTCGTTTGGGATAGTTTTACACAATGAAGTGGTTATCTTTTTTAATAATATTGACCAATTCATAACTGTTTTATCAACTTAAAAGTACTCCAAACACTTTTGGACGAGTAGAGTCCGCTCTTAAACCAATTTTACTTGCCGCAAACTTTATTATGAGCACTAAAGCACAACCACATGTATCAGGAAACGCACCAACCAAACGATTGGTGGACAATGCATTTAAGGTAACACCACACAAACAACCGGGGTGTACATACAACTATACACGCACAATATAGCATACATACAGGCGCATGCACATGGATAAGCTAATTTTTTGTTGTTATTTGCTTGGGTGGCTGCATTCAGGAGCCACGCGAGTGAATAAAATCGAAATTCGTGTAGACTTACATATATACGTACATACATATGCATTTATATTTTACCGTTCAATGCACTCTTCATAAATGGTAGGGCTAGGTATGACGTGTCCAAAATGCCACATCATCCATCTTTCGGCTGTGATTCTCGTTTTTATTGATTAATATGGATTTCACACATACACACAGGTTCATATCAAGCTGCTCATGATGCTTTCGCCGGCGCGCATCATTCTCATATACGATATATGTACATACTTTTTCATATACATATTTGTGTGTGTGATTTTTTCAACCGCAAAACCGCAGTGCCGCGACTCCACGACCGGGAAAATTCCAACGTGCATAAGTATGCACCCATTATTTTGTGCAAATAATGTCATCCGCAGCACAGAGCCACATACCTTCATGCATACATATATCCATACAAAGGTACATAGGTATTCAGCCGCCACTGCTTTTAATGACGCCGCCGTCACGCCTCTTTTGTTTACCTTTAATTTGTGTCAAATTGTAGTGGAAACAGTTTTCACCTGAATTCAGCTGCTACTATTTGCCTTATTTGCAGACAATTGGGTTCATTTTGTGGACCGAAAAGCAAATGACGTGAACACATTTGGGGACATAGCCCAAAAACAAAAACAAAAAAATAAATTGGTTCACATGGATTTAAATTAATTTAAAATGAGTCGAAAGAGGTTTTGGTGGCTCATTAAATAGTATAATGGCGGCCGTCACGTGGCAGGAAATTTTAAGCTCACAAGCGTTAAACTGTGTAGAAGAGGCTTTAATCTTTAGTGGTAGGAAGGAAACTTAAGGCTCATAATGATGACGATTTTTCGATTAGTAACTAAAAGTGCATAACATACAGTAAGAAAAGCTCTGCAAAAGCTCTAGCGAAACCTTAAGCTCCTTGAATTATGATCATAATATTTATATAGAGAGAAAAGCTCATCAAAAGTTCTCTCAAAAGTTTAAGTTTCTATAAAATTATTCAAGCATCCTGGAAAGTGAGCTTAAGGCCTTTTCTTAGAAGCCTAACTGAAATCAAAAAGAAAATAAAAGCTTCCGTCGGTTGTGGTTAGGAAACTTGCGGATTGTAACTAAAAGTAAATAACAAACAGTAAAAAAAGCTCTTCAAAAGCTTTATCAAAACTTAAAAATCCTTTAATTATTAACAAGGGTCTTCGAAAACTAGCTTACAACTTGTAGAAACTTAACTGGAAACAGAAGAAAAATAAAAGCAAAGCTTTCTTGAGAAGAATTTCCATTCGTCAATAGTAGAAAGCAGCTTAAGTGTTGTAGCGGTCTCGATATTTTTAATAGTAAGTATAAGGATGTAACAAAAAGTAAGAAAAGCTCAGAAGAAGGTCTAACAAGACTTGAAACTTCTTTTATATTTATCAAACGTCACATAAAAATAGCTTAAGACTTTAGTAAGTAAATATGTATAAGGGTATAACAAAACGAAAAAAAACTCAAAAAAGCTCTAGTAAAACTTTAACTAATTTAAAGAAATTTCTTCATTAAGAAAATTCATTATCCTTCGGTGGTAAAAAGGTTACTTAAGCGCTATTTAGGATTTGGTTTTAAGATTACTCACAATAAGCATTAATAATAAGTGGAGAGAAAAACTCAGCAAAAGCTCTATCAAAAGCTTTAAAACGCTTTTTTAAGTTTCTATAATATTATTCAAGCGTCTTGGAAAGTTAGCTTAAGACTTTTAGAAGCCTAATTGAAATAAAAAAGAAAATAAAGAAACTAAAAGCTTTTCTAAGAAACAAGCCTAATTGAAATTAAAAAGAAAACAAAGAAAATAAAAGCTTTCCTAAGAAACAACCGTAAAAAGATAACATAAGTTTTTAGAGATCTCGGTTTTCCGATAACTAACTATAACTTGCAAAAAAAAGGAAAAGAAAGAAAAGCTTAGCAAACGCTTGAAGCACTAAGCTCCTTAGAAATAATCTAATGCCTTGGAAAGTTAGCTGAAGGCCTTTAGAGGCCCAAGTAGAATCAAAAAGAAAAAAAGCAAAAGTTTAACAAAGCTGTAAACTCAAAATAGAAACGAAAATTCAGCAAAAGCTAAACAAAATAGGAAAAAAAAGCAAAAGCTTAGTAAAGCTTAAAGCATCCATTAAAAATTATCTAGCGTCTTCAGCGTCCAGCTAAAGCAGACTATGCCTAAGTAAACAGAAAAAACTTCGATTAGTTAAATCATCAACCAAGCTTTAAGCTCAAAATAGAAAGCAAATTTCAGCAAAAGCTGTAGGGGAAGATAAAAAACGAAGAAAGAAAAAACAAAAGCTTAGTAAAATATATGGCTAAAATTTCAGCTTTATTAAAAATGTGATCTAGCCTCTTCAGCTTCTAGTTAAAGCAACTATACCTAAGCTTTGAAAGAAAAGCTTTTTTTTTTTGAGAAAAGCTTTGCTCCTTGTTGAAACGAATTTTATTATCGAGTATTTGCTGAAGTAGTATTTTTAACTAATTCATATTATAATTGACTTAGTTTCATCTCGGATTACCTAAACTACTTTAAAAGCAGAAAACTGGAAATTAAGCAAAAGCTTTGAAGTATTAAATATGCTTATTTTGTCTCGGTACTGTGGTTTATTTTGAATATAAAGGATAATAAAAATTCTTTCGACAGCTTGCTCAAGATTTTCTATTTAAAATATTGAACTTTTCATTTACTGCTCTAGGTCTTTAACTTTATAGCAATATAGGTTTGTCTTCATAGGACTAGCAAGATCAGTGTCCGTTGATTCGGATCTTCGGATCTTTCCTTCCTAAACGAGTAGAGAAATAGTCAACTTATCTGTTAGTTATAGTATATAGAAGCTCATCTTAGATAGAGTAGCTATAGAAATGAGAAAACGCTTGATCGTGATTTAAGTATTAAAGGTTCTAGACTCTCTATTGTGTCTCAAGAGAACCTTTAACGAACTGTCCAGCTTATTTTACTCGATTGTTCTTTTTATTTATAGATAGTTTTGTTACCTTGAAATCCAATAAGAGAACATACTTAGGTGCCGAAATCTAATTAAAGCAGTTCTGTTCCCTCATATGATCTTTTAACTATACAATAAAAAAAAAAAAACAAAATTTGGGATGGAATTTCATATAGCCTTGAGAGTTTATGGCATATTAAGTAGGTGACGACAGATCTTCTTCAAGATGAATATCGATAGAATTGTTTCCTCTGCTGGTTAGAAGACTAAAGAAATTTTGCTTTTTTTTATGGAAACAAGTCATGGTAAAATGTGAACAGATGATCTACTGACCAATGATCCTCTTCAAAATGAATACCGAACTTTTTGATCCACACAAGTTCGGAGACTTAAGAAACCTTCACAGCAAGTGATTCGCTAGGACCCAAAAAATTACATCCAAGAACAATTTAAAGCCGTCAAACCGCGAAGTTAAAAATGAAACCCCATATGAAAACCGCGCCAATTTCAATAAGAAATCGCATAAGATGAATGGACAACAAAAAAAAAAAAAAAGAAAAGAAAGACCACATCGAAAATTACTATTGTCAACGACTGAGAATACAAAATATGCTGTGGTTAAAAGCCATAAATCTTAAAGCTTTCACGAGAACTTTTCTGTCTTCAGCAATATCGCTGGCAATGCATCACACTTTATAGCATTCTCTATACAAACACAGACATAAATATACATATATACAACTACAAATGTGCGAAGGTAAATGTGTGCGTGGCAGGTGGAGCTATTGGCAAGCACGTATTTTACCTTGAAATTCGATAGTCTATCAATAGGCCAAGAACAGACAGACAAAGGCACACATGTAAACAGCCGGAGAAGGAGACGGAGCCAGAGCGCCGCGAGGTGCAGCTGAAGCAGCAGCAGCAGTGGGAGCAGCAGCGTCTTTATGTCGACGATCTGGTTAACGTAGTGAAAGAGGCAATATTTTTCCGCGTCAGCTGTAGTTTAACTTATATTTACGAGCAACAACAAATACATGTACATATGTACATATATATGCACACCAACTTTTTCTTGCCAATGGCACGAGTGCACGGCAGATGGAAGACTTCCAAACAATTGCAGCCACTTGAGTTAATTTCCCTTTTGTATTTTCTTGCAACACAGGCACACATCCATACATACATACATATACCGGAGTGTTGCAACATTGACACATACAGTCACACCTTCACCGTAGTCTTGCCACACACACACACACACTCACATTAAAAACCAACATGTCTGCATACAGCGTTGCATTTTTCTTACTTTCGTTGGCAAGTTGCAGTGCCGTTACTGCGAATGCTCATCGGTAATGCACTCAATTTGACATTTTTCTCAGCACTTCTTGTTATGCGTCACAATGGTTTTTTATCAGCTGCCGCCACATTTGGCTTTTCCGCGGATTATCGCTTCACCTGCGACGCTTTGAAGAGTGTTGGATTGGTTGTGAAGGAGGAGCCGCTGATGTGATAGCAGTGAAGACGCCAATTGTGGCGCCACAGCTCAGACGTGACACATACACACACATACATACATATGTATATGCGTACACAGTTGGGTACTCATGAGAGCATGCAAAGCAATGACACACTGGCTTACTCCGCCAAAGCAGCAACAATAAGAATATGGTGAAGAAGAAGAAAACAACAACAACAATAAAAATGCAAAAACAACTTAAAAAGCTCACAATGGCAAAGCAACAACCATAGGGAACAAAATGGAAAACGTACAACAACAACAAAAATAAAACCAAAAACAACAAGAGCAACACAAAGTTACAATGGCAAGCCAGCGAGAATGAGAAGAAAAAGTTACAACAACAACAATAACAACAGGTAACAATAACAAGAAGACGAGGAAGAAGAAGAAAAATATGCACAACAACAAAAATTGCAACGACTAATGCAACAACAACAACAACAACATCGGTAACAACAACAACAATATGAAGGGGAAGAAAAGAGAAAAATAGGCACAACAACAAAAATTCCTGACGACAAATACAACAACAACAACTTCGATAACAACAACAACAAGAGAAGTAGAAAGAAAAATAAGCACAACAACAAAAATTTCAACTAATATCACAACAACAAAAATTATTAACTTAAAAAATTTGTACGACAATAATAACAACAGCAAAAACAATTTGATACGAAAACAAGCAGTAACACAGTAACAACAAAAGCGGGTACAATGAAAACAACAAAACCAGCAACCAAACAAAGTACAAAAAACAACAACAACAATAAAAAAACGATAACAAAAAAGAAAGAATAAAGAGAAAAACACAAGAACAAGAAAAAAGCAACACTAGCAAGAAAAAAATAACAACAAAAAATAGAAGAAACACAACAACAACAAAAACAATTTCTTTGCCTTCTTTAAGAATTCTCCACAATGCAACAATGCAACACCGCCGTACAATGCCACACATACTAAACTCCCAGCCGAACACACGCTGAGCGTGCACAATCACACCGTAACCCACCGAGCGGTGGAACAGCTGCAGGGCGACGCACACAGCTGATCTTTGCTGGCGCTGCTATTTTACCAGTCACTAAGCAGAGCCAACAGTGCTACGCAAGAAGCTTGGAGACACCCGCGTTAGATGCGTTTTTTCTTTTCTAAAAGCTATTGTTGCTTTTGTTTTTGTATGCAGCGTACATTGCATTGGCCTGTTTTGCTGGCGGTGCACGTAAACAAAATAGCGCAAAGAAAACAACGCTGAGGACGACGATGAGGACGACAACAAACAAACAACATGATTTATGCATGACTAAGCAAGTGTGTGTATGTGTGTGTGTGTGTGTGTGGTGGCGTGAAGGACTTTTGTTGCACGTAGCACTTTTTCGCAATTTTTTCGCCGCTATGGCAGCGTTGCATAGAAATTTGTCAGATGCTCCACGTACTTTTTTTGGTTAGATACTGTGTTCTTTTTTTTTTTGCCACCGAAGAACAATGCTACTTCTTTTCCATCAATTTGTTTCATGTTTGTTACGCCCTCATTCCCACCCCGGTGAGTTGCGCTCACTTCTTCCGTATGCCATTGCAATATTGAGTGCATCGTTGACAATAGTTCCCTCGTTTTTCCGCTGTTGTTGTTGTTGTCGCAATGCTCGCATTCATTTTTCTTATCACGCAAAAGTTTTCGCTTTTCCGAAAATTGTGTAACGAAGTCAAGGCGACCCGTAGACACAGTCATCGTCATCGTCGTTGTCCCCAGATGATGGCTTAAGCGTGTTTGGTAGTTCGCCATTATTTAGTTGTCACAGGTGTGGGTGGTGCATGTGTTCTAGCTGCTCATGCAATTCGAAATTAACACAAATACAAGGCATATATGCAGTTTTCACTGGCATAATTTTAGGCGCAATACATTATTTGTTTTATTTCGTTCGTGCTTGAGTGGAAGTGTGTAATTCTGCTTCGGTTTATGATTAATATATTAGATATAGCAATGGTAGGGAAACTATAGTTAGGTTTAGGGTACTTATATCCCATCTAAATCTAGCAAAATGTGCTATCTTTAGTATTAACAAAGCAATCGAATAATATTTATTATAGAAAAAGTTTTCAGATTCCTGATTTTCACAAAAAAAAACTCTTACCACTCTTTTTATTGAGGAATTGTCTTAATCTTTATAAAAATTGTTTTAATAGTTTTTATAGATTTTCGAAGAAACTACTTTTTTTACAGGAACATGGACATTTCTCTCTTTATTCGTCTACCGAACTCGGCTAGTTGCAAGAAAACACTTAGCTCACTAAAAGACATTTTCGGCAACGAAAAAGCAGACCAGTTGGCAAAGGCAGGAGCTTTCCTAAATGAATCTGCGGCAAAGCTAATACCAAGGATCGATCAAAAGAGAGATCAATATACAATTTCAACAAGTTGCAAATAACAGATGAAAAAATATAACTAAGCAGTTATGGCCAACATATGACTAAGAAAAGAACTAACGACTTATTAAATAGGTCCAGGAAAAGTATCTACAGAGTAACTGCTACCATAACAGGGCACTGGCCATTTGGAGAACATGCGTCCACATCTCCCGAGGCTGCGAAATAGTAGGGAACAAGGAAACAATTTTCCACTTTTTCTGTGAATGCCCAGCCCTATTACAGATCCGACGCAGAACACTTGAGATCCATCAAGCACCAAACATTGAATGAGTGTCTACAAAAAGCATATCGGACATTAGCAGCTTCATCGAAACCACAAAATGGTTTGAAAGAGAAGGTGAAACGTGATAGCAGATATAAAAGGTCTGCGAATAGTGCATCAAAATGGCGCAGCCAGTGCTAATTGAGCCTGAAAGACAACAGAACTACACTACCTACCTACCTAACTACCTACTTTTATACTTTTCTCGAAGGAAACATTTTTTTCGATTGGTACTCGGAAAAATAGGTTCCTAGACACCTTTAAGAAAGCTTCTCCAAAAACCTTTGAGTCTCATCATTCATAATAATTTTTTTCAAAATAATTTTTTTTATTCAGTTATAAAATTAATAAGATATAAAGAATTTTTCCAAAACTAATCATACTTTAACTGTTAATATCTTTTAAACGGTTGGGCTTACGAAAAAATCATAGAAGAGCTTTTTTGTAGAGCAATCAATTTCCTACAAAATCTAAGGAACGAGATATTTTTTCAAGTAGTTGGTAGCGAGATATAAACTTTTCTATCTTATAATAAGAAAAAATAGAAAACTGTATGTAGGAGGACCTTGCCGTAACAATTAAAAACTCATATTTGGAGAGGCTTTCTTAGAGGTGTCTAGGAACCTATTTTTCCGAGTACCAATCGAAAAAAAAAATTTTTTGAATAACCCTAATACTCACTTTATAAATACATTTATCTTGCTCACTCTCTACATTAAGACTCAGGCAAGGAACCTAAACCTAAAGAAAATACTTTCAGCTGTAGATCTGAAAGAAGAAGATACAATCTTCTACAACTGCTAGCATCCGCCGTTCACATCAATATCATTGGCTATAAAATTAGTTCTGCTTTCTCCAGTTTGGACAAAGAAGTGAAGCAAATGGGTCTGGTAGTGAAGGAGGGCAAGACGAAATATCTCCTGCCATTAAACCAACAGTCGTCACACTCGCGACTGTGCTTCCACGCCACTGTTAATAGTCATAACTTCGAAGTCGTAGATAATTTTGTCTATCTTGGAACCAGTATTAACACGAACAACAAAGTCTGTCTCGAAATTCAAGGCATAATAACTTTTAACAATTGGTTCTACTTCGGACTGTGTAGGCTATTGAGAAGTAAAGTCCTCTATTGACGAACAATGTCCAAATTCCACAAGTTACTCATCATCCTCGTCCTGCTATGTGGCGAAGAGGCATGGACGATGGCATCATCTGATGAGTCGGCTGGTCGGATGGTTGTTTGCGTATTGGCCACTGCGAATACCACAGTCAATGGAACGATGAGTTGTGAGAGATATACGACAACATTGACATAGTTCAGCAAATTAAGAGACAGCAGCTACGCTGGCTTGGCCATATCGTCCGAATGGATAAAAATACTCCAGCTCTAAAAGAATTCGACTTGGTAATCGCCGGGGGAAGCTAAGAGGAAGACTTAAACTACATTGGAAAGACCACGTGGCGAAGGACTTGCAATTTCCAAATGACGCCAAACAACAAAGAAGAACTGACGCGCTGTGGTAAACTCGGCTATTACCGCATAAGCGGTGTCTACGCCTATAAATAGGAAGACTGTCTATATCTCCACATACTATATCCTATATAAACTTGTGCTTCTTTTTCCCTCTCCGCCTCTCTCTTTCCATTTCTGCTTAATATTATCTTTTCTCTTTACTTACTACAACTCTCATTTTTTGATGTTAGATTGGCTGGTAGACATTTGATGAACTATCAAGTATATTAATTATTCTGTTTCTCTTTGCTATTGTTGATGTTGTAGCGGCAGAAAATATTCCTAAATTTTTGGAGGATTACTGCCGACCTGACAATCCTTGGCCGAATAAAAATCCATGTCCCTTCCGGTTACCCGACTTACGAGGGAGAGAACGCTCTCTTTCTCTCTCTCCTCTCTCTCTCTCTCCCTCTCTCTTCATTCTAGCTCTATTGTATCTCATTACTTATTCAATTCTCCTTATTTATAAAGATTTATAACTTCCATTCAATCTCTCGGTTTCTCTCTCTACCCAAATCTCCTTTGTACTCTCTCTAGTCATCTCTTTTTGGATATCACATAACTTTTTTTTTAAGTTTTGTAATTGGTTAAGTAAGTAAGGTTAAGTAAGGTTTGTTACAAAAACAAATCCTCCATCTTAAGCAAATTAATCGATTCATTTATAAATCTGTGAATTCAGACTCATTATTAATTCAGTAAACGTACCAAATGTTATCCCTTCCGACATCCTCCCCACCTACTTACACAATTACCAACTAGTTATCGATTATGGAAGATGATAGCATATTGTTGAGGGCGTCTTGAACGTTTCAAGCTGACAATAACATACCAAATAGTATCCACCGTTATTTTCAACTCCACCCCGCCCCACTTCCAACAATTACATTTCTATTTTGAAATTTCCCATTGCATAATTTCATAACTTTCTTGGAGTGTCTGTACTCCATCCTCTTCTCATGCTTTCTGCGTAAACAAAAAGTTGCCACAAAATCCTTATCTATTTTACATCACACCCAAACACACACAAGCGCATACCGTACGTCCTCAACTCGCCCGAAGGTGGCAAACTAAAGGAATCTGTAAGCGTTGAGGGCAACTTTTACAGTTAGATATTTTCGAAAAGTGCGAGCGTAGAAAATTACAACATTGAGCGGAGTGCGATAACAATATGAACGAAAAGCACAACAACAAATATAACAAAAACAAGAGCAACAACAACAACGAAGACAGCAAGGAAATGTAGAAAGTCATTATAAATAAAGAAATATAAAAGGAATTACAAAAGAATAAAATAAATCTGTGCAAAAGGGTCCGTAGCAATTCTGTATACAAAGTGTACAAACACGTCCCGCGCTCCCGTCTAACTCTCATCTTCCTTACGGCATTGCTGGAGTTCGTGAGAGGTGTCGGTTGTGTGCCGTGTAAGGGGCGTGTGCTGCCACTATTGCTCTGCCATTTGTCATTTGGGGTAATGTGTGTAAACTTTGGAAAAAAATTTTGAACTTTCCGCTGGCGGAAAAAATGTGGAAAAACAATATCTGACAGCGGGGGGGAATGCGGCGGGAGTGGTGCGAAGTGTGGCGCACATTGAAGTCAAATTGCCGCCAGCTTGCTATGCACACAGAGCTGTCATTTCTATGAGTATGTGTGGGTGTGTGTGTGGGTTGGACTGGCAATCGGTGATTTGCATATGTTACGCTTTCAAGCTGTCTTCTACAAACGTCCTTCCTGAACGTCGATTTCCACCATTGAACTGCATTTGTGGCGCTGCTGTCAGTCGACGCACTTTTTCTTGCAACTCAAAATGGATGCAAACAAGCAAGATAGGAAATGGAGAGACAAACATAAATGATATTTTTTGTTTCGTAAATATTTTTGCTTTTAATTTAACACAGCAGAAGAATCAACGAAATATTTTTGATTCTTTATTTTTGAAGTAATTTTAGTAGAGAAACAAATTTCAGAGAAAAACTCAGTTTTAAAGCAAAATATTGACAACTCTCAGAGAGTTTCGCTTTTTCCTATTTAAGACTCGTTGTTGTATAGACATGACGGCTCTTCGACTTTACTCCATTCTGTGAAGGTTGTTTTTGAAGTATACCTGACCGGATAGCAGATCGTGTAAAAGTCGACTTCTCCAAATTTAAGGCTTGTTCTTCACTTTATGTCTTTTACTTATTAGTCTGGCCATCCATCTGCCGAGAATCTTATGCTCTCATCTTCGTAGCCCTGAGAGTATCGTGTCTTTCTTTATGCGGTCGGTAGTCGGTGTGTCGTGTTTTTTTAACCACATCTCTCCAGATCCCAGATCCTAGCTCCGAATCATGACCTGATGAATTGTCCGCGTAGCCAATTAAGTATGATTTGTATGGCATTTCGAATTTTAGTACAGCGTTGTTTCCTAGAATGGATCCTTGTGCTGCTCCTGATGTGACCGCTATCTGTCATGATCCCCCTCAAGTTTGGTACAGCAGTTTTCTGTTACTAGGGTAGTTCCGCACCACAGCGCTGAACTAGTCGAGGGTTTTAATGCTTTTTTGAGAGCATCGATAAAGACGTTTTCCCGAACCCTCTCAGACATAATTCGATCTATGGAAAACTACAATCTGCCTACAAGTAATTTTTTGCTACTTCTCAAACTGAGTTCTTGTAGTTATATAGCCGCACGGTTTTTGCCGATCCATATCAAGGCATGATGGAACGTATAAAATCCTGAAATATGTGATCGATATCGATCGATATTTATGTAGTTGTGTTAAAGCAAATAGAGTGAGAATTATGATTCGAGGACGTCTGCGGATCACTTGGATGTGATCCTCATGGAGTCATCACTATAGTTGAAGGATAAGATGGATGGGAAAAGGTAAGAAATTCGACGTTAGAAGAGTAAGAATTATGACCTCGCCCTGACCAAGGCTGCACCTATGTCAACTGTTGAGGCAATTTATTAATCTGTTTAAAATCATACTTGCTGTTCTGAAAATAAGAGCACCAATAGAGGAGTGTTATGTAAAGAACGACCACCAACCGTCTTTAGTATGTCTGATCAACTATTAAACCTTCATTTTTAGTAAGAACAAGTTAATTCTAGTTTATGCGGATTATCAGATCAGATTATCTTAATAAAATGCTAAGACTAAGGAAATGTTGATGAAAACGTATAATTGAAACCTTTTCATCATTATGTTAGGTTAGAAAGTATCTAAAAACGGATCGGACCGAGTATAACGGTCCTTTATGTTACCTAAATTCTTGAAGAGTATTCATCGAAAACACAATCAAAAATCGCCCAAGCACTTTGAGCCTGCTACAAATTTGTTGAGACGACTAATAATAATACCAGTCACTTTACCAGATTTTCTGAAGATATGATTGCCGAAAGGTTTCAACCTCAATAGCTGGACAATGGAAGATAAAAATCCTTAGTATTTTCATTTTACCTTCTTCCATACTCAAAGTTGTACGGAAGAAAAAGTGGAAATAATAAGGAACTTTATCTCCCATTGTCCAGCTACTATTAAGTTAGCACACGACATGATTTTTATCTTTACCGTCAACTGGAAAGTGCAATAATAACTCTTGCGATTATTGCGAGATGAACCTTGCTGAGAACTAGTACTTGAGTGGATTTCCTGGGTTCTAGTCTAGGCTAGAAGAGTCTTGCAGTTATACAGGAACTAATTATTGCCCAGTGAATCCTGAATCTTAAGAGGGGTCCTGAGGTCCAGTACTTGAACGTGAGAGGACAATGGAGAGTCAGCTCTTTCCCATTTCGATATATTCGGAACCAGTTTCCAGCAATTACGCTATAACCAGGCACAAGAACGATTCCGATAATAAAGTAGCTTGATGCTATCGATAGTGAGCGCAGACATTACTTGGCTAATTTTGAGCGATCTGTGAACGAGTTTGAGTGATTTCTTTGAAAGAGACTTACTTCGGAGCCTGCTACCTTAATGGTGGCCTCTTCTTCCATGTAACCGGATCTGTTCTTCAGCGACTTTGCCCATTTCGATATATCTCGTCGATATGTGATCAGAAAAAAAATTACCGAAAAAGACTCAGTGATCTATATTTTCAAAGATGCAATTGAAAAATGAGAAAATATCCGTATGTTCCAAGTTGGGCTATTTGATGTATAGCTTCCTGAGACTTGCGACTACCTTTGCAGTAATACTCTTGCCAGCTATATTAACGAGTGTGTTGTGGAATGGTATTCAGTGCCATTGTTGGTGTACGTCTCAGGTACTTCACCTTGTCAAAAGAAAGAAGACACGAGCTTCCGATCGAGGGATTTTTTGCATTTTATACATCCAGCTAAATAAAACCACATCAGTTTTACAGGGGTTGACGTCTAAGCCGCTGCTGTTCGCCATGAGATTCATTAGTAGATTGAATGTTTAAAACCATGAAAAATTTAAATTAATATTTCGGTATTTTTTTACCCTGAATAGGGAATATTAGGTTTTGATTTCGCCACATCCGCCTATCCGTCCGACTGTCTTTATATACGCAAACTAGTCTCTCAATCTGTGAGCTATGAATCTGAATTTTCGCAAACGTCTTTTTCTCTCAAAGAAATTGCTCATTTTTCGAAATCGCGGATATCGGGTCACAATAGCATATAGCTGCCATACAAACTGTACGATCGGATTCAAATGCTTGTATGGAAAACTTTTTCATTTGACGAGATATCGTCAAGAAATTTGGTAAGGATTATTGCCTAAAGTAAGAGTGTAATCTCCGAAGAAATTGTTCAGATCGGATTACTATAGCATATAGCTGCCATACAAAGTGAACGATCGGAATAAAATGCATGTAAGAAAAACTTTATCATTTGACGGCATATCTTTAAGAAATTTGACATGCGTTAATATTTCAGGTAACAGTAAAATCTCAGAAGAAATTGTTCAGATCAGATTATCATAGCCAGCTATACCATACAAACTGAAAGATCGGATTCAAATGCATGTATGGAAAACTTCTTCATTTGATGAGATATCTTCAAGAAAATTGGCATGGATTATTTCTAAAGGCAGCAGTGTAATCTCCGAAAAAATTGTTCAGATCAGATTACTATAGCTTATAGCTGTCATACAAATTGACCAGTCATAATGAAAGTTTTTAAGGATTTTTATATTTGTGAAGAATATTCTAGCTTTGGTGTCATCGAAGTTAACGGTTTTTCTTGTTTTTACATAAATCGAAACAGTTTAAAAAAATATTAAAGCCATTACTTTCCTCTTTGTACAACACACAATAAATATTTCTGCACACACGGCGTATACGCAACCTCAGCCACAACCAACTAAGCTACGTAACTTTAAAACATTTTTCAATCATTTCACAACCAATATTTCAACGCCATTTTGGTTTGCGCAACGATTTATCGGTGAGTTCTTTCCCAATACGAGTAGTAATTTTCAAGTTTTCTAAACCTCACCCATTGCACATTAAAAGCCGCAAGCGTAACAACAACGTAGCTTCGTGATGGAAGTGCCGCGTCGACACACCCAACACATTGACTTAGTAGCCGCCATTATGCACAACAGCATAACGCCCTACACACATGCAACATTGCATATTTGTCAACAAAATTTTTCATTTTGATTGATGAGTTCAAGGATTTCTCCCGCTTACGGCGCATATGCAAGCAGCCATGCAAGGGAATCACAAACAAACATAAACACAAATACATATTTTAGCTGCATGTACCGCAAGTATCTATTTAGTATGCATTTGTGGCATGCTTGTGTTGCAAGCGCTCGCACATACATGTTTTGCATGCCAAGGTGCTTGCCTCTGCGTAAGTGCCTGCCACAACAATAACAATGCATCCATAAGTAGGTACTGCATACGTGCAGCTTATGTGTGGTGGCTTCTTCTTATTCTTTTGCAACACACTTCACGGCTTTACAACAAGAGACGACACTTGCCACATTGTTATCATTGCATTACCCACACACACACATGCCGAGACTGAATTGTGGGCGGGAACGCTTACAAACACGCATTTGCCACAAGCTTAAAGTGCTTGCTACACGGTAAGCATGTATGTATGTGTGCGTGTGCAACATACTCCAATAACACCAATAATTCCATACAATTGCTTCTGTTATTGTTAGGAAAATGTGAAAGTTTTGCCGGCGTGTGAGTTGCGCTCCGCTTTGCTTCCGCTTCGGTGCAGCTGAAAGGAAAACAATATTTTTCTAGTGTTTGCCATATCCTGCCGCCAACGCCAACAATAAGGGTGTGAGTGTCAACGCCCAGTGGCTGTACGCTGGAAGAAAATATCTTTTGATATCGAAAAATTTTTTTCACAAAAAACTTTTGGTGATGTTGCCACTAACTAAAATATGTTCAGAGTGAAATAAAACATCTACACAAATATTTTTAGAAATATGTGCATTAAATATCTTTAATTTTTAGATGGCAACGCACGCAAAATATTTTTTAAATATTTCCAAGCAGCTGGCAACCCTTAAACATATTAGTCGCCATTATCTTTTATATACCATATAGATGGTAACACTTGGAAGGTAAATTCTATAAATTATGCATTTAATATCTATAGTCCATAGTTGGCAACACTTACAAAAATATTTTGAAGTAGCTGGCAACCGCTATTTAAGTTAATCGCAATTGTTAGAAAATATTTGGCAAGTTATATTTTATGTAGATGGCAGATCTAGTAAATTTAATTATAAAATATTCCTAAAGACATTTGGCAACCCTAATTTATAATAACCGCCATTGTTTTTTAAATAGATGGCAACACTTCGGAAGTAAATTCTATAAATTATGCATTTAATATTTATAATCCATAGTTGGTAACACCTGCAAAATGTTTTCTAAAATATTTTTTAAATATTTCCAAGCAGCTGGTAACTCTAAATTACATTAATCGCTATTATTGAAAAAATATTTAGCAAATTATATTTTATATAGGTGGCAGCACTAGTAAAATAAATTATAAAATATTCTTAAAGAGAGTTGGCAACCCTATTAAATATTAATCGCCATTATTTTTTATATATATGGCAACACTTGGAAATTAAATTTTATAAATTGTGCACTTTAATAGCTTTAAGATATAGTTGGCAACGCTCGCAAAATATTTCCTAAAGAATTTTTTAAATATATTCAGGCATCTGACAGCCCTTATGTGGCAAGTTATATTTTATATAGATGGCAGCAGTAGTAAAGTTACCTATAAATTATTCTTAAAAAAGCTGCCAACCCTATTTTATATTCATTGCCATAATTTTTTATATACATATGTGGATGGCACCGCTTCCAAATATTTTTTACAAATATATGAAATTGATATCTTTAATCTATAGCTGGGAACCCTTATTAATATTAATCGCAGCACTGTGGCAGCACTGCTGAAATTAATCATAAAAATATTCTTAAAGACAGTTGGCAACCCTATTTAATATTAATCGCTGAATTTTTTATATAGATGTTAACACTTGGAAGATAAATTTTAAATTATTTCAAAAAAGTTGGCAAACACAATTAATAATTTTTGTCATTAAAAAGGAAAAAGATGCCAAGTTATTTTTTATATCGAATTAATATGAAAATAAGTATAGTATAATACATATGAAAATATTTATAATAATTTTCTGGCAACACTTAAGAAACAAATTTTATAATATTAGTTCAAAAATATTTTTGTTTGTAATATTTTTAATTTTTTTTTATTTTCCAAGTTCCAGCCATTTGGCAACTCTAATTATTATTATTCATGTTATTATTTTTTAAATAAACTCATAGTTAATTTCCAAAAAAAAACATATTCTTGTTAAATGTTTTACATATTCCTACATTTTAACTAATATATTTTCTAGATAGGTGGCAACCTTACTTCACAAAGATAATAATAACCCCATCAAAATTATATTAAAAATGTCGAAAATATAAATTATTCTTAAGAGTTCCTAAAAAAATATAAACGCTAAGCCTTAACCTCAAAGTAATATTAAAAAACGCGGCGTGGACAAATCAGAGAACTTAAAGGGATCTTTCTTCTGACGAGTATATTTTCATTAAGATACTTCTCTGATTTATCGGATGGTCTCTAAAAATCCTGGACTAACCAAATTAGTTTATTATAGATACACGCCGGAAACCATATATCCCGAATGTGAGAACCTTTGAGAACTTGTTTTATTCAAATTAGTGATCTTTACTTCAAAGAAAAGGTTTAAAAAAATCCCAGAGTCGGTTTAATTCAATTAGAAGTTGCCGGATTACGGCGTCAGCCTTTAAGAGCTACTGAATCAGATATTATTGGTTTTTGCAAGCAGCAATCAAGGGATTAGTTCGCCGAAAGTATAGGATAGTGAAGAGTCTGCTCAATACGAGTATACAGGATTTGTGCGGAAAGTAATAGGGCTTATTTTCTTCGCCGCGACTGTACTTCAAAACGTGTGTGAATCGACTAGATTCGGTAAAGGCCGTACCTAACTAACGAACGAGTATCTGGTCAGTTGTCTTCGAGCATCTAGAGAGTCAAGACAAACACGATTAAATGCTATTAAATTCTGTGTGAAACTTGGTAAATCTGCGACAGACACATATGATAAGATCAAGCAGGCTTACCTAGATATTTCTTTAGCAAGAAGTGGTGTGTTTCGGTGGACAGCAGGCCTTTTTGGAGGGCCGAAAAGAGGTCGCTGATGAAGACCTGCGGCAAACACCGACAATGTGACTCGGGTGCGCAAAGTTTTGAACTCAGAATTCGTTTAAATGCCAAGATGTTAAATTTATCAAAATCTCTGGAATTGTAACGATTGGTTCAATAAATTTTTTTAAATCGACTCAGTCCTATTACTTTCCAGACAAACCCTGTACTTAGTCGGGTGGCACTACATTGATTACTCTTGTTTTACTCTTCATTCTTAAAACCAATAGCCGACGTTTAGTTTTGCTTAATGTAATGATCCGGGGAACACAGCACATGTTATGTTGTTTTCCAAACTAGTACAAGAATTATCCTTAATCGGTTGTGGTCTACTCTACAAGGGTAGAGTGGATACCCGAATTCACCTTTTGACCAAAAGCGTATTGAAATTTGAAGCAAAAGTCCCTGGGAAGAACCAAAATCCAAAGCCTTCTTACGCTGTTTGGAACGATCATAGAAAGATGATGTCAAGCCAGAGCAATCAATTTTAAGTGGAACTAAATTTGTTTTACAAATTTATCAATACACTCTAAGCTTTATGAAAAAGTTTCTGAATTTCTTGGAATACAAAGAACATCACTTCCAAACTTTCTACTATCATTAAGCTGTTTTACCTTTACTAAGCATCAAATAAAAACTTCTTCCTGAAATCTACTGAGAAAACGAGTTAAGGAAGAGGGTTGAATGGTTGATCTCCCAAGACGGAAGCGGATCACACTCAGACTGATACACATATACATACAGTCCTTTATGAAGCTAGATGAGAACTAATGATTTCAGTCTTTCAAAAATCTTAACCTCCCAAGTTTGTTTATTCGTGAACGAAGTGTTGACATGGTTTTATATAAAACTAAATTTTCAATCTTTCCGCATGAATCTCGTCCGGGAAGTGTTTAGTTAGAACTTTTATAACTATTTTTAGAAGTGAACGGGCCGAAGAACTAAATAGACCACTTGCAATTTGCGTTGAGCCAGAAGACCTTGAAATAGCCCAATTACCAGTATCTGAGACCCCAATATCTAGTAGTAAATCACGAGAAAACAGTTCAGCTCAAAAACTTCTGACATTGCGTGCTTATCAACCTTGCAGTTTTATAAAAATTTGGCAGGAATCTGTCTAAGAGCTAGATTAAATGAAGAAAAATTTGCTACAGTACATTCGTGTATCTATACCAATGGTTCTATTCGTAAAGTTAGTGTAACAGCGGAAGTATTTTTCGAGGCACACTACTTTACTCCAGAAGAATATTGATCCTTCCCTCTACCTGAGCGCTGGGTTTGGAACCCGACTCATTTAATAAAAAGAACAAAACGGCCTATGATGAGAGACCCCCTTTGATTGCGACCACCGCAAACGTAATAAGAATTACGATTGAAGGGCATACACCTGGAATTTACGGACCCTTAATTGGGAAGGTGCCGCTGCCCAGCTGGCTGACATCACCGCCAACCAAGAAATGCGATGGACGCGACAAGGACTAAGACGAGTAGGTCTGGCATTTACTTTAGGGGCCATATAAAGGAGCGCAAATTCGATGGGGGATTCGTGGTGGAAAAGAGACTCCTTCGGCGAGTACTGTCATTCAACCCATATGAGTGCTAGCCACAATCCGCATCAAAGCGAAGTTCTTCAAGATATCACTGATTTTCGCCCACGCTTTCACGTCAAAATCGTGCTGGGCGACTTTAACGCTAGTGTGGGTAAAGAAGGTATCCTTGGCAGAACAGTCGGTAAATTCATTCCCCAAATGGGTTGAGGCTGGTGACACGTCTCCAAGTGTAGCCACTTAAAATTGCCTCGGACCATTTTCTTCTTGCAGCGAAGATACGCCCCCGACTCTGTGTAGAAAAAAAACGCACGTCAACAAACACAAGAAAGGTTCGATGTCCAGAAACTGCAGTCACAACAGACAGCCGAACGATTTTTCACTCGACTTGCACTGCTGCTCTCTGAGAGCAACTCGGTATAATGGAACTGTGGGACGGTATTTCAAGCTCCTTAAGTACAACTGCAAACGTTGGTTTCGGAAAAGGCAAAAGAGCCGTTGGTACGATGAGGAGTGCTATAACGCAGTGGAAAGAAAACTGAGTGACTACCTCGTAACGTTACAATCGACCACAACACGTGCGGGATGATATCGAGCCTCAAAATCCAACCCAGAATAACTCTTGCCAACATGTGTTACTTCGGACTGAGTAAGCGATTGAGATGTAAAGTCCTCTTTCGGACTGAGTAAGCAATTGAGATGTAAAGAAGAACAAAGAGCAAATTCTTCAAGTCCCCCATCATTCTGCTATGTGGTGCAGAGGCATGGACGATGGCAACATCTGATAAGTCGGCGTTATTTTCGAGAGAATGGTTCTAAAGATTTATGGTTCTTTGCGCATTGGCAACGGCGAATACCGCATTCGATGGAACGATGACCTGTATGAGTTGTGTGACGACACTCACATAATTCAATTCGAATTTCGAATTAAAAGACAGCGTCTACGGTGGCTAGATTATATCCTTCGAATGGCTGCAATATACATATATAAATGATTAGCATGATTAGTGTCCGTCTGTCTGTCTGTCCATTTGTTTGTAGATATATAAGTGAGATAGTGCCTCAGTCTTTAAAAAATCAATTTAAAAATATTTCCTCCAAGAAGCTGCCAATTTGTCAGAACTGCCGATATCGGACCACTATGACAAGGTCAGATTCAAATGCTTGTACGGAAAATCTGTTTTATTTGACAAGATGCCTTCAAGAAATTTTCCATAGATTATCGTTCATGGCAACACTTTAATCTTTGCGCATATTGTTCAGATCGGACACCTATGGCATATAGCATATATTTCTCAAAGCAAATTTTCAATATTTCTCCAGGTGTACGCTTACCAGTACCACCAACAGAGCAAGAGGCACAACCAATGCATCCTTACACTGTACTGAACCAATATGCGATGCGAGAAGGAGTTATGGAAATTACACTAGCAACACGGAAATTAGTTTTTATGCAACTCGGATCTATGAGCACCCATTTGCTAGGCAGTGCACACTGGCAGACACATGCCATACATAGTATGTACAAACATATGTGTATGCAGTTACATACAGCAGGCATTTGTGGAGGCTCACCAAGCCGAGTGCTGAGTAAATAAATAGCGTATGAGCCTGCAGCTTTGAGCAAATTCAAGGGCAAAAGCAAAATCGGCAGTTGCTCTTGAAATATGCAAATCACATTTGCAGGCTTATATGTGTGTATATGTATGGTTGTATATGTATGTATGCTGGAGACTAGGCTGTCGGCAAACGTATTTGCTGTATTGACGTCAATACAAGTTCGAAATTGTGGTTGTTTTTGGCTACTATGATTTACAAGCACTGCAACTTTGTATGATTTGAACTCAATAATCTCAACTAAGATAATAATAATAATAAACGAATGCATATAACGGTATCACTTTCGATACGCTTCCGAGGCAGGAATTACTTGGAATGTTTCCAATATATGCGAATTGGCAAAACTTTAATCTCTCAAGTGCAACTAATTTCGGTAGCGTTCTTATTTCTGTGCACACACCGAGACACCGATACACGCGCACCTACACACATGTAGAGCAGCAGTTGCATGCATCATTGCTTGCAGCAATAATTTTGCATGCAACGGAGTCTCTTCAAAGACCCAACAAGAGTTGCCAAATGCGAGCGCAAGTGCAATTGCAAACGTATAGTTAGAAGGACAACAACAACACCAACAACAGCAGTAGTAATAGCAGCAAACAGTCAAGGAAATCAACTAAATTGAATGAGTGCGCTGACAAGTGCCAAGGATCTGCATCAAAGCGCGCGCGTGTGGCACACAAATGCAGTAATACACCGGGTTAGCTGAGCAGACTAGCGGGCGGGGCCAGTAATGCAATTCCGGAAGGCAGTAATGCATAGTTAAGCCAACTCGTACACGTATACATACACACGCAGGTATATACATCCATTTGCAGCTTATAAAAATTTAAAGAGAACATTCCTAGTCAACGCTGTGCAACAAATGAAATTACGCACGTAAAAATCAGCAATGCAAAAGTGAAATCAAATCTTGTCAGGAGTCAAAAATACTGCAGCTGAATTGAGACATCCACGAAAATTTAAGTTTCACGGAAGGAAATTTGATATAATTTTATAACAAAAGATGTTTGCCAATGCATAAAGTGAGTCAGAGAAATGCAAAAATGGGAAAAATGGCAAAAAAAAGAGCGAAAAAAATACTTTTAGCTAAGAAGGCGCCATAAAAGCCGGCCAATGAGCGGCAGCGACAAGCTGATTTGATTACAAAATTTTTATAGTCTCGCAATATGTTGAACGGAATATGAGTATAATAACGGTTGTTTGTTACACATAAACCCAAAATAGATTGCTACAGAGTTATCTATTTCAAAAAGAGGAGGATGACGAGACGAATGTATTTTCCACGGCCAAGCGATAACTTGAGTTAATGCGCTCTGTCTATCCGTGCCGTGGCTAAAGACGATTTTTAAGAGAGGCATGAAGATCTGCTATGTGCTACACTCATGGAGAGAGGTTAGGGTAGTTTTCATACCGAAGGCAAGTAGAAACAACACAACCTTCTCGAAAGAGTTTAGGTCTATAAGCTTAACTTCTTTCCTGCTGACAACCTAAAGGATGACTATTCCCCATAGAACTAGTAACTGAGTTCCATATTGTATCACAAAGAACCAAAACTGGTCTAAGCGAGGCACATTGGCCTACCAAACTAACCTAATATTTGCCACGAAAACTTTTGGTGATACTTCTACTTACATAAAATAAACTTATGTATTCATGAATGAAATTTACCATTTTTATATTTTTTAAATATTTCCAGAAAGATGCCAACCCTAACTTATATTAATTGCTATTATGAGAAAAAATGTAGCAAGTTATAATAGAAGGCAGCACTTGAAACAACAATTCTTCTACATATTCTTAAAATATTTTCAGACAGTTGGCAACGCTATGCAATAGTCGCCATTATTCGAGAAACATTTAGTGGCACATTTTTATAAAGAGAGCAGCACTTAGAAATAAATTAAAAATATTCCCAAAATATTTAAGGATAGTTGGCAGCACCAATCAATAACAAACACGCAACAAATCTGAAAGGAAAAATTGCGACTGATATGCTAAGGGATCTGTGGGATATTTGAGGTGTAGTAATTATGAATTTGAGTTCAAAAATATCAGTTAAAAAATGTTTTGTAAATTTTGTTGTAATTTATTGTCTACATATCAAATTATTTTTATATTTTTTTTAGGTGGCAATATTTAAAAATAATTTCTAAAATATTCTTAACAATTTTTCAGACATTGATGATAGTCGATAATGCAAAAAATGTGACAATTTTTTTTTTATATAGGTGGCAACACTACTTTAATAAATTTTTAAATATTTACTTAGTTTACAAGCGAATTTACAAATTGTTTATATTTTATTGTCTACATTACTGATACCTAATAAAAAATTATCCGAGAAAAAATTGATAATTAAATTTTTACAATATTATACAGATGGTAAAACTAGTAAAATAAACAAATTTATTGTCTATCCGAAAAATTCGAGATTATTTTTATATTTCAAATAGGCGGCAAAACTGGAACCTTAAATCATATTAATCGCCGTTATTTGAAGAGAAAATAAAACAAATTTTTATATAGACGAGCCCTAAATTCGAAAATATTTATTTTTATTTTATACAGGTGGCAACACTGAGACCCTAATCAATAATACATAATCGCCGTTATTCGAAAATAAGAAAGTAACTTTTGTGCAGACGGCAGCAATAAATTCCAAAATATTCTTTAAATAATTTCAGACAGTTGGCAACCCTAAATAATATCAAACGCCATTTAAAAAATTCTATAAAAATGTACATTTTATTCAAATTTTTTTATTTAGATGGCAACAAAATTCTAAAATATTTATTAAAAATATATTTTAAGTTGTTTATCTTTTGGTGTTTACATTTCAGGTAGTTGGAAACCCTAGTAATTATTTATACTATATAGACGGCAACGCTGGAACCCTAATTGATATCAATCGCCGTTATTCGAAAAAAGAAAATAAATTTTTAAACAAACGGCAGACTAAATTCGAAAATATTCTAGAAATAATTTCAAACATATGGCAACTCTAAATATTGTTAGTCACCATTTAAAGTATTAATAAAAGTCGCTAGTTATTCTGAAAAAATTTTCACTTCATTTTTTAATTTTTATTTATATGGCAACACTACGCTAAAACATTTGTTAAAAATATATTTTAAATTTTTTGTCTTTTAGTATTTAGATAGATGACAATCTTAATTATTATTTACATGGATGAGGAAGTAGAACCAAATTCGAAAATGTTCTAAGAATAATTTCAGACAGTTGGCAACCCTAAATTATATTAGTCGCCATTTAGAAACTTAATAATAGTTGCAATTACTCTAAAAAAAATTTACACTTTATTTTTTTTTTTTATTTAGATGGCAACACTATTCTTATATATTTATTAAAAATATATTTTAAGTGTTTTGTCTTTTAGTGTTTATATTTCAGATAGATGACAATTTTAATTATTATTTACATGGTTGAAAAAGTAGAACCAAATTCGAAAATGTTCTAAGAATAATTTCAGACAGTTGGCAACCCTAAATTATATAGTCGCCATTTAGAAACTGAATAATAGTTGCAATTACTCTAAAAAAAATTTTACACTTTATTTTTTTTTTTATTTATATGGCAACACTATGCTAAAATATTTGTAAAAATATATTTTAAATTTTTTGTCTTTTAGTGTTTACATTTCAGATAGTTGGCAATCATAATTGTTATTTATATTACCTCAGGACACTCATAAACCCACATTACTCGAAAAAAATTAGCAAAGTTCATTTTTACACAAATGGCAGCACTTGCAAAAAATTTCTAAAATATCTTTTCAATATTCCCAGATATTTTCAACTTGCTAACACTCATAATATTATTCCTAGATAGTATATTTATTATTATTATAAAATATTTTTAAATAGATGGCAACACTTGGAAAAAAATTTTAAATATTCGGTTTCAAAAATATATTTAAACATTTTTTTGCAATTTTCCTGACTTTGCAGATGTACTGTAACGCCTAGGGTGATTCAAAAAAAAATTTTTTTCGATTGGTACTCGGAAAAATAGATCCTTAGACACCTCTAAGAAAGCCTCTCCAAATATGAGTTTTTAATTGTAACAGGAAGGTCCTCCTACATACTGTTTTCTATTTTTTCTTATTATCAGATAGAAAAATTTATATCTCGCTTCCAACTACTTGAAAAAATATCTTGTTCCTTATATTTCGTAGGAAATTGAATGCTCTACAAAAAAGGTCTTCTATGATTTTTTCGTAAACCCAACCGTTTAAAAGATATTAACAGTTAAAGTATGATTATTTTTGGGAAAATTTTTTATTTCTTATTAATTTTATAACTCAATGAAAAAAAATTATTATGAATGAGGAAACTCATAGTTTTGTAGGAAATTTACTGCTCTATAAAAATGGTCTATTATATGTTTACGAGATATTCATCGTCAAACATCAATGCATATTAGGGTGGATTAAAAAAAAAAGAAAAGAAAGCCACGTAAGCGTGGTCTATGCCATAATCCCTGTTCTGACGCTTGACTTTATACCAAACATATCGGATAGACTTAGTACCATGAGGTTTGGTGCAAAGAAAGCGATTGAAATTGGGTCTCACCTTTCCTTGAGCTCCAAATAACCTATACAAAAATACCAACATCTTTAATTTCCACACTTTAACGTTCAGATTGCGAGATGAGCAAATAAAATAAATTTTGCTTAGCATAAAATGACACGGTGGCTCCTTCAAATACAGTTCACTACTTTCCAAATGCTCATGAAACTGCACATCAGTCGAGCGCTGACCGATATCAATTTCTTGAATTTTCAAGAAAACTGTAGGTAAATAAATAATTTAAATTTTCTATCACGAAGTCACCCTGCATCTTCGAAAGAGAAAACATAAATGAAAACTAATAGGAAAATCAAATAAAACTTCGGCAAACTTGCGCTGTGCTGTTTGTAGCAAAGTCAAAGTGTGACGGCGTGGTGGCACAACCAGGATAAGAAACTTTGCACAAGTTGACAGAATTGACTGACGAACTGGCTGGAACGAGCATCGAGCATGTTGCAAATGAAAAGTATGGTGCAACATGCAATAACTGTTTGGTGTGAGAGAATCCCATTGAGGTTGGGAATGAATATGGGGATGAAAAATATATTTGTATGTTTGTATCATTCGTCTCTTTGCGAGACGAGACACTTCGTCAACATGCTCATGGAGTTGGGGGCGGAGAAAGAAATCAGTTATGTAGTCAAACGATGTAATGGGAAATGAGAAAAATTATACTTTGAATGAACTTTAAACAAATGCAAATTTAATCTAAAAACAACTGTTAACCAGCGTGAAATGGAGTACCTTTGAAGTGTATGTATTGAAGGTATTGGATCTGAGGCCACCACTAATGCATAATTATGCTTAATTTAATGTTTTTTTTTCTTGTTAAAGTTGGAAAAAACTAAGAAGACTTGGTCGTACTGTTAATATTTTCAGTAAATAGGCTAACATCTTAGAAATACAAAAGACAAAAGCTGATATACACTTATATGAAAGGACAATGGTAAAAAGCTACCAAATAAACCGTTAGCGCACATCTGACGCTGTGAAAGACACTCAACATAATTATGGTAGTCTTTTACTGGATTTTGTTTTTACGATTTTTTTTATTTGGATTTTGTTTTTTATAATGGATTGGTTAGCGTCATACACACGACTAGCTTACCATCCAACGGTACCATCGTGTAGGTTAAGTGACCACTTAGATTAAACAGATGTAGAGAATATAGAAACCATCCCTTATACGTTGGCTCTTTCAGTCATTGAAAGTATAACTGCCTCAATCTTGTAAAAGGTGGATAATTTAAGAAAATAAACCTGGAAATTTTCGTTCGACAAGACGCCACAAAAATGTGTATTGGACAATATCTAGTAAGAACTCCTACGATTGTGGCAAGATGAGGACAAGTGGTTCAGTGGATCTTCTGTGTTCTAAGCAACGCTTTCTGTGTTCCTTCGGGGTTCCAAGGTTTCAGTGCAAGACGACCAAGGCGACCCAGCTCGTTCCCATACCCCTTGAGACAAGGCTGCCCGTTTGGCTTTGCAGTTTCAAGCGACTCTGCTATGACTAGACATCCAAACGAGTCTATAGCTTGATGCTATCGATATTGAAGACAGACTTTTTGACTAATTTTGTGCACACGGTTAATGAATTCATCTGCAGTTGTAGTTTAATATGTAGGTTGTCTTTTATATTTTGCGATTCCACACCAAAAAAAATTTAAGCATCGAAAATGTATTATTTTCCAATTATTCTCCATTAAGATCTGTACACTTTTGCTTGCGCTTGAACCAATTGTCGAACCACTTTTGCCGCTCTGTTTCAGTCAGGTATTTTCAAAACATGCCTTTTGAACGCATCAACCGTCGCTTCAGGAGTCGAAAAAAGTTGATCCCTTAGTTTATTTCTTACCAATCAGGACTATACAGAGGATGACTCACTCAAATCGATGTCTTGAGAGCGCAAAAATGCAGTTGTTTCAGTCAAGGTGTGAGAACTAGCATTATCGGAATGATGAATTATCAGTCTTCGGTGGTTGATTTTCCAGAAAGACAACTATCAAGCAAATGGTTGAGTAGCATTCAGATTTTACACTCTGTATTGTTAGTATTATTAGTTAGTAGTACGGTTTCCACATGTCCAGTTTTTCAGAAAAAAAATAGGCAACAATTTGCTTGCTCATCTTCAAATACCCTTACAGCTGACTGCTATTTACTTTCGAGCTCATACGCGTACATCCACGATTCAGCAACTGTCACGATGTTATGGACGTGTTTCGAAGCACCGCTATAGTATTTTGTTAACATTTCTCTCGACCAATCGACACGATGAACGATTGACAAATTGTGTGGGATCCATCGTGAACAATTTTTTTTACAGTTAAATGATAGCTGTCTCAATTTCAAGATAGATCACAGGACAGGATCAGGATGACGATCTTGCAATATCAGTTTGCGGACAGCATCAATGGTTTCCGGACAACAACTGATTTTGAGCGACCTTTTCAAAATTCGTTTTAGAGTGAACCACGGCCTCGATTGCATTCGATATCGACATCGATAAACACTGGTCCTTGATGAAATCTTATTGTCGAAAATTGAATTAAAATCTTCTAAGCACCTCATCAAGAGTAGAGTGTTAATCCACGTCGAGAGTTGTAATAAATAATTACGCGAAAATGTTCGCTATTTAATTTTTTTTTTGTAGAAAAGAATATTTCAAATTACTGTAAACAACACAAAAAGCGTTCGTACGTAAAAATGTTCTAAGTATGGAAACTATCAAAAATATCAAACTATGCGATAAAATTGTGAGTTTCCAGATTGCAAAACTAGTGTTGCCATGTACCGAAATATAAAATTCAACCTCTGTAATGGACGAAAGCATTCTTGAAGAAATTTGAAGAAAAAATGTCGACTTCACCGTTCCTTTCCGGATTAAAACTGGGTCCATGGTATACCCGATTTTCGTGGAAGAGTAAATAGTCACTTTCCTGAAAGAGGTTACGCATCGTAGCAATACGTAAACTACGATCGCTTCGGCTAGAAAAATAATGCAGTGAGCCGGTAGCCTGTACTAAGCTTGAGCTCTTGAATGAAAATTCCTAACAAAAAACTTTCCGTCCAACCTTCGGCCTGAGGTCCATTTCATCTGTGAAAAAACTCACTGTCTCTTCCTGCGATTCCAGTACACATCTCTCTGCGCGATATTTGAGTAAAGGAAAAGTCAAATAGGCATTGCGACACAATTAAACAAATTAATGTTTCGACAATAATTCCTCGAAGAAAACATTCTCAGTGTTTTTTAATCAGTTAAGGGGTTACTAGGGTTTACGGTTTTCAAAAAATCGATTTTTTTATTGTCTTATTAAATTCTACAACACCTCTAGAGTATTATCCTAAATTTTCATCCGAGTAACAGTTTCAGAGATACAACCTTGAGAACTTTAATTTTAATTTTTTCCCCGCAGTCCAAGTTCTAAGATATGGTTTTGCTAAAACACGCATTTTTTCACATTAGATGATGATGTAAGGAGTTATAATGCCAACGAAGGCGCATCTTTTTTCCGAGGGATCCCCGGAAATGGCATCGCAATGGCCGAGTTTAAAATTTTTTTTTTCCAAAAATTTCAAAATTAATTTCAAAATTTGATAAAATGCTAGTAATACTCAAATTTCAAAATTAATTTTTAGAAAAAAAATATTTCAAAAATTTCAAAATTAATTTTTGGAAAAAAAAAATTTTTAAACTCAGCCATTGCGATGCCATTTGTTAAAAATGCATGCTTGTAACAATAAAAAAATTCTAATAAAATATTTCATTTTATATATGAGAAAAAAATTGTTGATAAAATGCTGAAACCCCATGTAACCCCTTAAACGATTTCAACGGCGAAATAAGCGACTTTCAAATATGAAGTTACGAGCTGAAGTAGCTAGAAAAACTCAAGTTTACACGAATAACTGCGGCCATGAACCCAAAAAAGTCAAAATTTAAATCAAATGTAGCCAAAATTTAAACATTAAATACCTTCCGGGTAAGTTTAATTTGTGTGGTGTGTTCTTTTGACACTCGCTTAACAAACAAAAGTTTTTATATAAGGAAAAAAAACAAAATTAAAACTAAATATTTCTTATTTTTCCTTGCAGGGTTTCACCCTTTGCAATCTTCCCTTCTCTCTCTCTCTTTCCTTCCGCTCTCCCGCTCCAGCGCATTCGCTAAATAACCGCCCATTTTCTTACACTTGTTTAGTGCTCCTTTGTGGCCACTTGTTTACATACTTTATTGCATTTATTTGTTTTGTTGTTGTAGACGAGCTTTTCCTACTTTTGTTTATTCTCAACATTTACTCCGATCGTGTTGTTTTTAGTGTTGTTGCTGTTGTTATATTTGGGTTTACTGCTTGAAGTCGGTACTTGAAGTTGTCAACTTACACTTTGTAAACGTAGCATCCACACGCGTCGGTCGTCTGCAACTGCAATGGCAACTTTTCGCAATAAAGTAAAGTAAATGCAAAGTTTCGAGTACGAAAAATTTCGTCATAAACTTTTAATCAAATTACAGAGGTTATTGGCTGTCTTTAGTCTAATCGAGCAGAGTGCAATTTCAGAGTACCAAATGTAGTCAAGTAATTTAAAGTATTTATTCAATTTATATAATCATAAGAGCACGAAATCAAGCGATTCATTGTTTGTGTAACAACTCATGGAGAGGGCAGGATGAGAGAGAGGGAAATGGAGAGCAAAAGAAAAATGTATAATAAATTAAAAATTGGCGAAACTTTGCGGTTGATGCGCAATGCAATTCAATGAGGAATTTTATTTTTGGATTTTGCTAAAAGAACACAAATAGAGAAACATATACATATGTACGTATACACATAAGAGGGCGATTCGATAATCCCATACTTTTCATACAAAGAAAAAATCTAAAATTTAGGATTTCGTATATTTTCTTCCTGGAATATCCTTGAAGCCTAATACACATGACCCAGCGATGATTCAACTTTCTTCCTCTGTTTAAAAATATGCTTCCTGAAGATCTGCGAAGTAGCTCCATGAGGTCGCGATAACTCCACATTCGACCCATATTTCATTTGGCTAGTGAATTTTACAAGTTTCAAAGCGTAATGGAGTCACACTGGAGCAAATCTGGGGTACGCGATGGGTGAAACTGAAGTTTGTAGTTCGACCAAACTGGCTGTAGATAGTGACGATCTGAGCCGATACGTTCCCGCCAATTGCTGAAATTCGTTTTCGAATCGATCCATTAGTTGGGAGTCGTATGACTATTTTCCCTTCTCCAGATCAGAACTTGGGAATCCTAGAAAAGGGTGTGGCCATTACCTTGGGGATCGATAGAATGGCATCCGCCTTCTTCAGTGGTAGTACACCGTATAAAGTTTACTGTTCCGGCAGTTCCTTGACCTTGGTTTTAGTGCCTTGTGGTCGTG